>CM077309.1:105650681-106291818 GCA_039655065.1 Glossophaga mutica | reverse complement strand
AGGGCACAGCTATGGGCAACTGGTGATTGGCAGCTGCATCATGACAACAAGCCCACTCGCACATCATGTCTCATGCAGAATTTTTTGGTGAAACACCAAATCACCTAGGTGATTCAGCCCCACTATCAAGTTCAGATTTGATGCCCTGTGACTTTTGGCTCTTCCCCAAACTAAAATCACCTTTGAAAGGGAAGAGATTTCAGACTATTGATGAGATTCAGGGAAATAGGATGGGGCATCTATGGCAACTAGGAGAAATGTGTGAGGTCCCAATATTGCCTACTGAGGCAGCATTGTCCTATGTACAATGTTTCTTATATCTTGTATTTTCTTCAATAACTGTCTCTGTTTTCCATAGTACATGCCCAGAATGTACCCAGCCATGTATATGTATGTGTCTATACACACACACACACACACACACACACACACACAGAGTCCAGCAGAAGTAAGGCCTGCTTGAATGTGGTTGGTAGGGTAATAATATGGGGTGTGATAATTTATAGTTTTAATTTGAACATTTAACATAAAATATATGGTGTGCTTGAATGTGATACTGTTATGTTACAGAATTACATGCTTAGGATTTTATAATAAAAAAGGGGCAATATTTGTGCTGGACCCTATATATATATATATAGGCATGTATACATATGCATACACACATGTATACAGTGTTTATGCATACATACATATAGACACATGCATATGTATCTACATGTATATGTGTATGTATACATGTGTATACTATATACATTTATATATGCGTGTGTTTGTGTGTGTGTGTGTATTTGTATGTATATCAGTTACCCTGAGAAATCTGGTCTACCTTGGTTTTCATAACAGTAGAAATTTATTTATAAATATAAGTAGACTATGACATTTATATTCACTTAAAAGTTTGACAAGTAGAATTTCAAAGGTAGGACTGTTAGAGTTGTCTTGCCTTTCTGTCTCCTTAAAAACCTCTGAAGTTCTCCAAGCAAACAGTCAGCTTCAGTTAACTCAGACATTAATTCACTGTGACCAGGAGCGCAGTAGGTATTCTTTTCCAAATTCTAGGTTTATTCAAATCCCAAGGTAATTTGGGTGGGTTAAGTTTACTTAATGTCTTTTTTGGCCTCAAGGTTTCAACCTTCACCTGTTGTTTAACATTCCTTTCCAGATTCTTAAAAGCCCTGTTTACACAGAAAAGGAATTTTACGCCTTAATACAAAGTAATCATGAAAGAACATCCTTGTCAGCTTCACTCTTGGTAGCAAGTTTTGGCTTCCTTTTCCCACTTTGAACTATGGTAACAATTTAAAATAGTTTTAGAAAAGGAAATGTAAAAGTAACACTTTCAAGATATGGTTTTCCATTTCTAAGGTCAACAGTATGTGTTATTAGTTTACATTATGAGTTATGTTTGTTTTTCCAATAGCATTATATGATACATGTAGCTGTATATTTTGTAATCAGTCTGTTTAACCAAATTACTCCTGGCATTTTTGTAAAAAATGATTTTTTTGGTTAATACATGTACAGAATTGCTTGAAAGAACATGGTAAACCAAGCACAAACCATCAACCACCGAAATGGGAACCTGCACAGAATGAGGAAACAGAACACACGCCAAGAAATGCCAGCAGGGGACGTGCATGACAGATCAAAGTTACTAGTCAATTTCAACAGTACGGAGCATGTTATTCACACATCAGAATCCTCTTTCCCATGTGGAAAACCACATGCCTTAAAAAAAGAGTTTTTGAAATTATAATTTGTAGGACAGGGCCCTCTGGAGTCCCATGTAAACACATCCTCGAATTTTGAATGAGGATCATCTAACCTGTACCCGAGATTCTTAGTTTTCTGCATTCTTTATGATTACTTTGCAGAGCCGAAAGACATACTATGTCAAGCAGTAAAAAAAAGGGGGGGGTGAAAAATGAATTCTTGGCATAAACATCAAGTTCAACTCTTCTTTGCAGTCTTATCTAACTCATCCAACTTATGGAAACCTTCCCTAGCTCTAATGTGACATTATATATACAGTCTGTTATCATTCAGTTCACTTAATGGTTTTCACCTTGGTGTATCTGGGTACTCTTCCTAAGAGAACAAAAAATGTCTTCAGGACTAACACCATTTCACTTTCCAGTTTTCTTCTATGAGATTTTATGCAATGATTGTGGTGGGAGGGGTCACATTAATAACGTAATAAATACATCTCAGTTGATAACAAAGCAGTGTGCATGCTCTAGTAGTACACTGTATTTCATGGTCAGTGTTCAACCAGCACATCTACGTGATCCAAGGGTGCTCATTTTTTTCCAAAATAGTGATCATTTACTCTATCTAAGAGAATGTGTTTTCAATATTCCAGAGCTATGACCATAACATATGGTATCTGTCATTTTCTTTTAAGCATTCCTTCAAGAACAAAATTATGTGCAGTAGTGCAGAGCTTCACATGATACTATCATTTTAAAAATTCAACATTCGCTGGTGGATTGGTAGAAAATTGGATCCATACTATTCTGCAAAACAACTACCTACAAATTTATAAGGAGTTTCCCCATATTCCAAAAACCAAACAAACCACAATTCAAGAGCTACCTAAAGAGAAATGTTGATCTAAACATACCACATAATGCTAAACTTAGGGAAGATTTTCCAACTTAACAAATCTGTTTCTGATCCATACAGCATGACGTCTCACTGATATTTATGTAAGAATGGGAGAAACCTTTTCCACTTTAATTAAATTATAGAAATCCTAATCACACATAATATACACAGTTCTGTGGGGGTCCCTGTGAGGACACACATTCTTGGGAGGCAGCTCTGGAGATACAGCTGTGCATTCAAAATAAACTTTGTCAGTGATAACCCCCTAAAAGTGACCTGTCAGATTTTATAGTGTCATTTTCCATATTTCTCACCTGGATTCTTAATATCAGTGATGTGCTGGTAAAAGTTTAACGACCAGTTCTCCAAGGGAAAAAATTAAAGCTCCTGCCAGGCAGCATTTGCTGATTTCTGTGGTGCAAATATTTTCACAAGGCTGATTTCAGGGTACTGATGTGATGTCATTAAACACAGAGTTGGGAAAAGATGGCCCTCCCAGCACCAGGGAGCCATGGTGAGTCAGGCCCAGCACACCCCTCAAAATGCTACTTCTAACAATCTGGTCAAAGGAAGAGAATGTCCTAGACAATAAGGAGTAAACTTACAGTTGTAATAAGTGCCAGAAAAATAGTTATAAAGATTTCAAGGAGTTCGTTCATAGAATTCAAAGGAATTGAAATTGAATTTCATGAGATACAAAACATAAACAATCTGTGGAAGGTAAAAGGGACCAAACTTTGATCACTTTAAATAAGGAAGTGCTCTCTAACCAGTTTAACAATGGTATGCGCTTCATCTTTAGCTCTTAGTGTCCTTTTATCTGAAGAAGTTGAGGAAAGGTTGGAAGACCTCAACTTAGATGATTGAGAATGGAGTTGCTATTAGAGTTCTCCATATACTTTGAGGCTATGAAGCTGGGACTGTAATTAAACTGAAACACAAAGAAATTTAACCCTTTTATCTTGTGGTGTGATATTGTGGGTATATATCTGAATTTCTACAAGAGATTTTGAGAAATTATTTATAATATAATTAATTTTTAAAAAATTCACTGACATGAAACTCTTATGTTTTTAAAATTTCAATTCCACAGAAGATTTACTAATAAATTCAGGAAGCATGACATAATAAAATAGTTCATGTCTTTTCTAACCCATATATTTCATTTATTCAACTTGGAAATGTTTTTGTTTGTTTCTTTTAGTGTAGTTAAATATTTTACAAAGTAATATCATATATATTTTCTAATAACTCTTGGTAAATCTCTATGTCAAATGAAACTTAACCCACAGTTTAGGAGCCTGATTGTAATTCCAGCCCCTCCCCACTCAATACAATATGGAGTGCCAGCATTGTGCCTTTCTGTTGAGACCCTGACGACAACCACTTCACATAACCTACATTTTTCTATTAAGGCTCAGCAAGTATTAAGTCCTTTAACCTTTGCAATGTTTTCAAGCACAGGGGTAAGCTGGTCCACTTGGTGCTTACAGTGATCTAAAAATAATAATCCTTTTCTGAAACGCATTGCTGTCCTGGCAGTCAACTCTAATCCCTCCATCCAATATTAGGACATGATTCTACTTGAAATGCCATGTAATTGAAATTACAAGCTCTGTGTTCTTCCTGGAAGTAAGCCAGAATATTTAAAATCAGCTATGGTAAGCAAATACTGAGCTAGGAACTTTCCGTCATGTTGTGATATGGGATAAATTATGGTCATTGTTCCAGTTTACCCTGGAGCCCCCTAGCATTAAAGACAATGTGAATTTCCTAAAATGCAGAGATTTCCAATCATACAGTCTCCTTCCACATTCTTCTGCCTTCTCCAATAACAATGCTTTGTATTACTATTCTTTTGTGCATGGTGCCCTCCAGCTAACACACGAGCAACAAATTTCTAAGAACAAAATAGAGTATAAAATCCATAGGCCTTAGAGTAAAAGAGAATGTCTCTTGACTCCTAGTTCCAACATTTACTAATTCTGTTTCTATGGCCTTACTAACTTCTTAGAGGTTCCATATAATCTTGAAAATTAGAGGTAGTATCTGCCTCATTGGACAACTATACACATTAGCGATAGTGTCTGTGAAGCCCTCAGACCAATGTATGGACATAGTAGAGACTGAACTAGTGAGCTGTGACAGTAATGAGGATGATTAATTCATTGTATGAAAAGATAATTTCCCTGACCATTCCGACTCTCCCAGAGCACTGTACCCACAAACCAATCTGCTTCATTCATGTGGATTTTAGAATTTTCAGTTTGTGGATCATACAGAGCTTTAATTTTTTATTGTGGTAAAATACATATGATGTTGACTATTTTAACCATTTTAAAGTCTACAAGTCAGTGACATTAAGTATTTTCATAATGTTGTGCAACCATTCTCACTATGTCATTACAGAAATTTTTTCATCTTTCTAAAAGAAAACCCCAAACCCATTAAGCAATGATTCCCCATTCTCCCTTTTTCTCAGTCACTGGCAACCCCTAATCTGCTTTCTGTCTCTATGAATTTGCCTGTTCTGGAAATTTAATATAAATTGAATCATACAATTTGTGACCTTGTGCATCTGGCTTCTTTCAGTTTGTATAATATTTTCAATGTTCTTCTATATTGTAGCATGTAGCAGAATTTCACTTTTTAAATAACTGAATAATATTCCATTGTGTAGATGTACTACATTGTTTTCCCATTTATTAGTTGATGGACATTGAGTTGCTTCCATATTTTGGTTATTCTCCTAGCACCTGTTTTCAATTATTTTGGGTATATACCTACAAGCAGAATTGCTGGGCCATATGGTAACTCTATGTTTCACATCTTTAATTTCGTACCCTTAAAAATTACAAAGGAGAAATTTGAAAAGTTAAATATAAACCTACTATACAACCCAACAATTTTATGACAAGGAATGTCCCACAGGAAATGAAAACATATATCTGCAGAAAGATTTGAATGTGAATCTTTTTAACAGCATTATTCATAATAGTCCAATGTTGGAAACAACCCAAATGTCCATCAACTCATGAACTAATAAACAAAATGTGATGTATCCATGTGGTGTGGGATACTACCATTCATCAATAAAAGAGAATGAGCTAGAAATCATATTACACTATGGATGAACCTCAAAACCATTATGTCAAGTGGAAGAGGCCAGAAAAGACCATATGCTATATGATTCCATTTATATGAAATGTCCAGAACAGGCAAATCTATTGAGACAGAAAGTAGATTAGTGACTGCTAAGGACAGGGAGTGGAAATGGAGATTAACTGTAAATGGGGCATGATGAATCTCAGTGGGATGATGATAGTGTTGGAAAACTGGATTATGAAGATGGTTGCAAAACTTATGATATTTTTAAAAACCTATTAAATTATATACTTTAAATGGGGGAATTTTGTGATACATGAAATAAAATAATTATATCTCAGCATAATGAAAACAGTCACATAAGGGAAAATGCTACATATAAAGCCAGGCTATTCCTCCTTGTTATCCATTGCTAGTCTGAGTTCAGAAGTTCATCACAATACTCAAGGATTACAAGAACTCCTAACTGGTGTCCTTGTCATCTCTACAATTGTTCTCCATTCAATTTTAACCATATTAAATAGCCACCAGGTTATTCCTTCGAACATTCCAAAATTAACAGAACACATTCAGAGGTGTCCAGAGATCTCTAGTACCCTCAAACTAGCATTCAGGATTCACAATCTATCATTATTTCTACAACTAATAATAAATTATCTGCTATAATTAGTGTTAACTACAGCTTTCTATGGCCTTTGCAATGAAATCACTTTTTCCCAACTTCCTCATGTCTCTTTATCATCCTGTGAGTTTTACCCCTCTCATAGTACATACATAGAAAACTTGCCCAACATTTAAGATTTCCCTCAGGTTTCACTTCTTTCAAGAGTTCTTTATCACATTTTTAAGCCTACGTCAGTGTTCTGTAATAATATTTATCTTACTCCTTCATCTTTACCCTTAAACATGATGGTGTTGGGCTACAGAGAGCTAGACAACTAGATACCTGGGTTTGAATATCACTGCACCATTTATAAGTTCTGTCTTTGAGCAAGTCTAATTAACCTTTAGTTAATTTACTCATCGATAAAACAGATAATGTGTCATTGATTTGTTTCTAAAATTATATATCATGCATGAGAACACTTAGCACTGCAACTGGAACATCGAAAGAAATCCGTAAGTGCAGTCCTTATTACAACTTTCTTTTCTACACTGAATTTTAACCCAGCTGATTTCTAGTAAATTCCTTAGTTCCTATGACTAGATGATACATTTTGAGAATAGAAATTATACACAATATTTCTTTGCATTCCCTACAGCATCAGGGACAATGATCAGAGAACTATTGACTGAATTCTTGATTGATGGATAAATTAATTTTTTAAAAAATATGAAGGACAGAATTTCCGCATCTATGCTGGGTACTATGGAATTGTTTTTTTTTTTTTTCCCAGTTGTGCCTGAATGTCTATCTTATTGACCTTGTCTGTTCTTAGACACAACAGTCAGAGAGTAACCACAATGTGAAATAAGGCAATGCATCAGAGCAGCAGCAAACAGAATAATAACACAATTCCAGTGGTCCATGGTTGCACCATGTATTCATTCATTTATTCACTCCTTTTTCAGCAGAATTGTGCCATGGGATAAAAATAAATAAAATCAGTTTTTAACCTCATGGGTTAGGAATCTAATGGACTGAGATAGATGGGTTAGTGACAAAATTCCTTAAAGAATTGCAGAGTGTGAAACAGGCACAAGACGTAGCAGCAACTGGGACACAAAACGAAGTCGCATGGGGAGTCAGGAAAGGATCTGGAAGGCTTACCACTAGTAAGATAGGGGCTTCCAGCTGATGCAAGAAGTGACAAGGAGGCTGAGAGAGTTTTCCATTAGGCAGGAACACAGAATATCTAAGTATGAAACTAATATCTTGAAGCTAGTATCTATGATTCCTACGATGGCAAGCCATTTACAATGGCTGGAGGGACAAGATACAGAGAGATGATTGAGCTAGATAATTGAGAATCTTGTATTCAATATGCCAAATCAGCAACTAATTTGAATGCCATCCTACTAGAAACAGCAACATATTTGCTTTTTGAAAAATCTTAATTTTGTGCAGATGGATTGATGGAGTATAAGACTAAAGGCATAAAGATAATCTTCAAATTATCTTTATGAGTGATGGTTAGAATTTTAAATTAAGGCAAGAGCAAGGTAAGTATAAGAACATCACCTTTGACATTTTAACACTGAAATGCCAACAGGGCATCCAGTGAATTGGTTCTGTGGTCTTGTTTTCTTCTTTGTGGTAGTGATGGTGTTTTGCTTTGGTTTGGTTTGGTGTGTATAATTCTGATCTTCAGGGAGAGATTCAGAAGGGAGAATTGGACTTAAACCCAGTACAAATCATGAATGTGAATGACATTACTGAGAGAGAATTCATTTGCAAGATGAGAAGAGATACAAGAAGTAGTATTGGTAAACACCAAAATTTAGAGGGAGACAGAAAAAAAGACCTAGTAAAGGGGATATAGATAGGTGGTCACAAAGCTAGATAATCAGAAAAGAATGGTGTCTCAGAAAACAATAGCAGCAGGAGCTTCAAGAATAAAGAAGAGGCAGTCAACTGTACTAGTTCTCACAGAAAGATTAAATAAATTGAAGGCCAATGGTAGTTCATTAGATTTGAATATAAAGAAATATTCACTTTTGCTGCAGATTAAAGAATTAATCAGTGGGAAGGAAGCTGAATTTCTCTAGAATTTTGACGTAAAGGACATGAGAGAGACAGAGGATGTTTCACTAATGGTGAAATATAAAATAAGTCATGTATTTGTTTTCTATTGAGAGATGTTTGAGAGTGACCGTAGTCTATACGATATTTAAAAAGGATGGGTTGAACATACAGCAGAAAAAAGAGATGTGACAGAAAAAAAGAAGGAAGGAAGGAAAAAGAAAGGAAGGTAGAGGAAGGAAGGAAGGAAGGAAGGAAGGCAGGAAGGAAGGGATTTTCTCAAGAGCAATCTTGAAAAAGGGTAATTTAAATCTCTTCTTCCTCTGAGACTAGCTGAAAAATAAAGGAGAGAAGCTGATGATGCACATGGGTATAGGTTTATGGGATATTAAGAGACTTCACATTTGATGGACACAAGTTTTATTTGTTTGGTTTTATTGTCTTGAGAAGTAGGGAGCCAGAAATAGTTTTGGGGATAGCTGATATAGAAAATAAAGTAAGAAGCTGATTTAGGGCAGATCAATGGACAGCCAAGGTGAATTGAGAAAAAAATTAGAGGGCATTACCATTGCATTGCAGCAGACTCCATGATTCTGTGATTTTTTTCCTCTGCCTAAGTGTTGAAAACTAGGAAGGCTAAATCAGCAAGGCATTGATGTGGTGCACCATTTGAAGTCTCAGCCAGATAGGGAAGACATACGGAGGCAGTGCTAGGGCCTGGGGTTCATAGGGAAGTTAAAGATGGGGAGCAGTGGAACTAAGGGAGTGAGAAAACAAAAAGGACGGTATTATCAGTAAAGATTGATACACTGGGGTTTGAGTCTGGAGACAGAACAGAACTCTGTCTGATAGGTCCAGGGCACATCCACAGGGGTCATATATTAGACAGAAGTTTTGAAGAACAGCATAAAAGACATTTTGAAGATAGCATGTACCAAGTGTTGAAGTCCTCGATAACTGAGGAATGTGAGTAGGAAATTGACCTTGTATCAGATAATATGAACCTCAGAGGGAGAAGAATTTATATTTAGAGTTGAAAACAAATGGTCAGAAAGAAAACTAGGATAAACACAATATTGCCTCTTATAACTAGTATGAGAAAATAACCAGTATTTGCATAAAAGCACAAGTGATAAAGAAATGTCTGGGGAAGTACGAGGTTTCTACTGAGGAGAGGAAAAGGAGACAGCAATCAGTAAAAAATTTGAAGACATAGAGCATTTTATTTCCTTTAAGATTTCAAAATAAGAGTTTCAAGGGTATCTTGCCTTAGGGAGTGCTTTCCAAGCCTGTTTTAGAAGAAAGGACAGGTGTTAGAGATACTGGGACCTCCTGGTTTCCAATGCCAACCTGAGCACAATTCCATTATTTATAGTTTATACTTATGCTGATATAATAGCCCTAATGATAATAATATCACATCATGCTCAAATATCTGTTTAGGAGGTAAAGTTATTTAATAAATAAAAGGAGAAAATTTTAAAGAGATTATAGGGCACAAAGTGGAAATCACTGAGACCCACATCATCCTATAACCCTCAGACTAAGCAAGAGGCTCCAGAGAACTGGGAGGTACACAAGACAGATAAGCTACAGCTTCAAGTACAGTCAAAAGCATTTTAATGTTATGTTTAGGACAACAGTCATTATATTTTATTTAGAACAACAGCCCTTGTGAAAATGTGGCTAATGAATAAAAGAACACCCAAATATTCTTGAAGTGATTTTTCCAGCTTTGATTCAATACAAAAAGCATTAATTCAGCATCAGCTCCTCTTGACACTGTGCTAGGTGCTACATATGAGGTCTGCCCATGAAGTATCCAGCCATGTATTATGAAAAATAGAGACGCTTATTGAAGAGGATACAAGATACAAGACACATTGTACATAGGAAAATGATGCCTCAGTCCCTTCAAAGTAGGCATCTTGGGACCTCACACAGTTCTCCGATCTTTGTTGATTGCAGCCCATACATGCTCAACATTTTCAGATGCTCTGCTTGTTGCAGGCCTTCCAGAATGTGGATCACTTTCAACAGATTCTCAACCATCTTTGAAGCATTTGTGCCACACTTTTATTTGTGCCATACTCATTGCATCACCCACAAATGCCTTCTGAATCATCTAAATAGTTTCCACAGAGGAACATTTGAGCTTAATGAAAAATTTGATGCTTATTCATTGCTCTACTTGCTCAAGTCATTTTGAATGCGATGGCCACACAGTTCACATGCTCACTCAATGACGTCTACTGCCCCCACTGACTAGTACAGTGAAGTTGTCATTGTTCATGTATGCACATTCCAGCCCACTCTCATTGACTGCCAGATTACATCTATATCGTGCAAACTGTTCTCATTATATTAATGATGGCTGAGCTTTTTCTGGACAGACATCATGAGGTGAATATGACTCATTAAGATAGTAATTTTATTTTCTACTTTATTACATTATTGATAAAACTATCCATTCATGGAAATCTATGGGCTTACATCAAACACAGGTACAATAATTGGGCTGATGATTTTGCCAACTATACTGCCCTGTATTTGTAAAATTTTAAGGATATTCAGAATGGACCCAAAGAAATTTTAATTCTATGTGGCTTGGGGCAACTTATTCTCTCTGGGTTTCTTTTCACATCTTTAAAATGAGAATAACAACAATGCTTAGAGGATTGTTGGAATAATATAAAAGCATTTTATAAACTAAAATACACACATCAGTATTAGTCATTGATTTTGAAAACCAGCCACAGAGATGTGTAAAGAAAAAGTTTGCCTGTTGCAGTCTCTCAACTGACTGTGTGAAAACACGTCAGAAATCAACTATTTATTTGACATTTGCATATTGTGGCTGAGCAAAGACTGAAAACCCACAGATAAAATTAGTATGTTACACTTGAATTTCCAATATACGAAAAATGACTTACTAAGTTTCTTTGCTTTCCTTTTATGTCAACAGCTGTATGAAAAAGCCACTAACCTAAGAAATAGAAAACATTTTGAGCAGGGAAAAAAGCCAACAGGCAACAAGGAGGTTTTCCTACATGGTACAGAGATGTTGCTGAGTTGAGGGTTATGAAGTAACTTCATTTGGTAGAATTAGCCTCCCAGGATAAAATTTAAAGAATTAAGAGGTCTTACCAAAAAAAGAGAGAGAGAGAGAGAGAGAGAGAGAGAAAGTAAAAATTTGGTGTGTTACAAATTGAGATTAGAAGTAATATAGTTAAAAATGTAACATCCATAATAGTGAGTGATGAGAATGGCTAGGATCACTCCCTGAATATAAAACATTTCCTCATGAAATTCTGACAATTTTCATATATTCATGACTTTCTGTGTTTATGAGGTTTTATTTCTTTTACTTCTTTCAAGTTGAGGAGTAATTCAAATATGCAGTCAAATATTTATTTAAATCTATTAGGACTCTCCCTGACCAGTGTGGCTCAGTTGGTTGGATGTCATCAAACCAAAGTCACCCACAAAGTGAAAAGTCGCCAGTTTGATTCCAGGTCAGGGCACATGCCTGGGTTGCGGATTTGGTCCCTGGTTGAGGCATGTATGGAAGGCAACTGATTGAAACTGATTGATGTTTCTCTCTCAAGTCAGCGTTTCTCTCCCTTTCTTTCTCCTTAGCCAGTCAGAGAAAAACAAATACCATATGATTTCACTCATATGTGGAATCTAAAGAACAAACTGAACTAACAAGCAAAATAGAGACAGACTCATAGGGAGCAGGATGACAGCAATGAGGGGGGCAGTAAGGGGTACAGGGATAAAAAAGCAGGAAAAGGGACTCATGGACATGGATGACAGTGCGGTGATTGCGGGGTGGGAAGAGGGAGTAAGGGGGATAAATGATGATGAAAAAATACAATAAAAATAAATAAATAAATATTTAAAAACAGTAAGGACTGAATTTAACAGACATACATGTAATTAATTTAATAATTAAGAAATTATAGCTGTGACCTCCTATATGTATTTGTATTAGTCTTGAAAATGTTTAATATTCTTTTGCTTAATAAAATTGAATATGTTTAATTGTTACTGGACCAAACCAAACATGATTTTCCAGGGCCTTAAAGGCAATCAAAATCTCTAATATAAACTTCTTTGTAAAGAAAGAGCTTTTATAATCCTCTGAATCCTTGAACCCTAAAACTGTTTAATAAAAAGACAAACCCTTCATTCACATGACACAAAAGGAGCAAGCGGCTATCTATCAGTGTTAGTGATCTATAAGAAAACAGACTACTCAAAGTTCCTGAGTAATCTGAACATTAATTTTTGAAGTTTGTTTACAGCAGGACAGTTCTTATTTCCAAATCAAATCTTACACCCAAACTTTATGTATAAGACGGATAACACTGGAGCTGCCTTGGTTGAGGAAGCAGGGCTGGAATGGTGCTCCTTGAAGCACAAGTGTCTGCTTCTTCACCTCTAAAATCAGGTTGAAAAGCGATAACTTGAATCCCAGCAGTGCCACAAAGTGGACCACTGTGGCCTTGAAGTATGACAGACCTTGGTTATGTCTTAATCTGTTCAGAATGCTTTAACAAAATACCATAGAATGGGTGACTTATAAAAAACAGAACTTTATTTCACACAGTATTGGAGGCTGGTAAGTCCAAGATCAAGGCACCTATCGACTCTGTGTGCTGTCTGGTGAGGGCCCACTTCCTGATTCAGGGAAAACCATCTTCCTGTGGTACACTCACATGGCAGAAAAGGCAATGAATGAAACCCTCAGTGGTCTCTTTTATAAGGGCACTATTCCCATTCATGAGAGCCTCACCTAACAACCTAATCTCCCAAAGGTCCCACCTCCAAAACCATCACATCAGGGACTGGAGGAATAGGTTCCAACATATGAATTTGAGAAGACACACACATTCAGTGTATAGCAGCTTCCAATTACTTCTACCTTTAATTGTAATTACTGACCTGCTCTAAGACTTAGTTTCTTCATCTAAGAATAAACAAACATCTCACAAAGTAGTTATACAATTTTAAACAAGTTAATGTAGGTAAAGCTAAAGCATTTCAATGGTTATAGCCAGGGTATCTGCTCTCCAGGGGAATAGAGTCCAGAAGAATTGCTAGCCATTCCCAACCAGTTTCCCCTTTTTATCATCTATCAAAATCGATAGCAGTGAACCTCAAGCAGGCCCTAGAGAGGTTTATACTGCATAATCTGCCAGATGAGAACTCCTGCATTGGATGGACACATAGACAAGTAAGTTCAAACAGAGCAGTGCAGACATGTTAAGGTTGTGAGTATGACATCCCTGATCCAGGGTTGAAGCAGACAGAGGTGTCTAGGATGATCCCCAGATTCCTAGATTAGTTGTCCAAGAGAAATAGTGAGGGTATTCTATAGACAAAGTTTCTGCTGTTGGTTGGGGTGATTGGCCAGAAGAGTGAGCTGGAAAGAGATTTGGTGTGGAAAAGACTGCAAGCAAAATTAGAGCCAGGGAGTGTCCATTCATCCTATGACCCACCAGAACTGTAATCTAGTGAGACAAATACATGAAGGCATTATTAATTTCCCCCAAGTTGGTCACTAACATGGTCTTAAGTGGTGAAACCGCACAACGAGACGAGGATAAAGAAACAGCATCTCTGGGAGAGTAAATGACTTGCACATCAAAGGTCTGAGTGCTGTTCTCTCAGTTAAATGTTATTGTTCTTGGTCTGAGGGTCCTCCAGGCTGACATATTTTTGTCCCTTCCTTCTAGAATGGTGGACTCTACGTAGATATTTCTCAACTTCTATGGTATTCAAGTAAAGATGTTTGATAATTCTTGATTCTTGACCTCATTTGAAATTTATTTCATTTTGATAACATACCTTCCATATTTCTTCTTTGACTTAAGATTCATTCCAGAAATTCTCTTTTAAAACTTGCCTGCTTCCTTCCTATTGGAGTGCAAATACTTTCTTAATAAACATTAAAAAGCATCACTGAAACTTCAGAGGGAAATGATAAGTTCCAGAAATTCAAATTTAAATCAAATACAGCCAACTGATTCATGATTCTTAAGAAATACAAATAATTTCTTATAGTTGTAACATTATAGAGATATATTTACTTATAAATTACTCAGTTTCCCTTTTTCCCAAAAAGCTTGCATTAGTTCTTAATCAAAATACCTCAGCATACAAAATAAAATAACTGGAAATTAAGATATTAATTCTGTCTCTAATTTATAAGATTCATGTGATTTATAAGCTTTGTTTTGGGAACTGTACAAATCATAATAAGCAAACTAAACAAAGTGCAGGAACTGATGAGGAGGTTCCTGTATTTTGGCAAATAATATACCAGTTTTCTTTCAAAAGATCAAACCCTAAATCTATATATTTTTTAAAATCATACAAGAGGTTATGTTTCAGAGCTGTGATAAAGAAGAGCTGATTATGGTATGATGATTAAATTTTGACTTTGCAAAAGAGTGAAAGGGAGGGCTCTATCTACTTTGTATTAAAATATGTAAAGCTACAATACTAAAATCCAAATATTGCACAAGTCAAGGGAGGCTAACTCTCCACTGCCTGGATGGAAGAGTGGTTAAGCGAGCAGACCCTGGGTCTGGGCCACCTGGGTTGAATGCAATTCTGGCTCCTTGACTTAAAAATTGAGGGATGCAAGGCAAGTTATCACATCTCCCTAAATCTTAGTCCCCCCATCTATATATTGTGTAATAATTGAGACCTGATTGTTTTTGTTTATTCATGTATACATTTTGAGAATACTTAATTGTGGTAAGATTTTAGGAGATTCCTGGTTAAGTGGCAAATAAACTTTTTCTGGTATGTATTAAGAACTCTAAAATAGTTCAAATTCTTTGACCCTTTTAGGAATGTAGCCTAGGAAAACATGGAGACACTAATGATTTTGTGCAGTTGTCTCCAAAGCATTACTTGTAAGCCCCAAATCTCAGAAGCAACCAAAAGCAGTGTTTCCCAGCCCTTTTCACATCAAAACTAACATAGAAAATGGTAACATTTGGACAACACATAGTGGAGCTTCAGAAAAACTATTTGCAGCCGAGTGAGAACCAAACCTGTTACCCTGAGTGATGAAATGCCTGGATCCCAAAACACCTGTCACCAACTCAGGGCAATCAGTAGCCTGGGCCAAAGTGGCTGGGAATATCCAACCTAAAAATCTCACATTAATTTGAATGTGACAACTCTGTATTATGGTTTACCACTAAAATAGAAGTCTTAAACTTTAAAAACAGGACAGGACATTTGGTCTAATAGATACTAAAACAAGTAAAGCTACAATGATATGTAGATTTTAAAATTAGGTTTACAAAGGATTTTATGTGAAACAATTGTCATTACGTGATTTAAAGTAAAGAAAATCATTATATAAACAAAGACACTGAATTTGAGAACAGTCTGACAGTGTCCAGAGTGGGAGGGGAGGGAATTTCAGGGGAAAAGGGGAACGGTTTAGAGCAACAAGTATAAAGGACTCATGGACAAAAACTATGGCGGGTGGAAATGGGAGGAAGGTGGGGAGGGCTGGGGTGGTGGGCTGGGGCGGGGTAAAAGACAGAAAACTGTACAATATCAACAATTAAAAAATACTGATTTAAAAAAATAAAATAAAAAATGGAAAAAAAAAGTAAAGAAAATCAGAATCTAAAGTTGCTTATGAACTATAACCCTACATTTAAATTACAATATGGCATATTTACAGAAATAGTTGCATAAGAATACTGGAAGAATAAAACTGGAAAAATAAAACTATACTAGAGATAATATTATACCAAATTGTAGTTTAAATATTTTGCAAATCTAATGGCTATATTGACATTTATATTTTATTAACATTTAAAAATCTCTAAAATCTAATGATGCATGGAAAAGGAAAAAGAGAGCTCACTATCTTAAAAACAGATGGTCATTCACTATGACCCAATAGTCAACATCCTTTCAAACAGAGCTCCTAAAATAATTTTTCCCTAATGCTTTTTTAAATATACATTATTTAAGTCAACATAATAACAGGAATATATAATATATTTTATCAGTTTGAGTCAGTACATTTCTCAGAATCAGACTATAAATATGTGACCACTTTTTATAATATGTATAAATATGATCTTGATTAGATTAATGTGGTTGAGAGGGACAGGAAGCCCACAAATGATTAAGCCTCTGTAGGAAAGCACTTTGTATTCAATTATTTTAAAGTAGTCTATGAGGTTTTCTTAGCTGAAGACTATGAACAGTAAGAGAAAACCTTTTTGTGGGGACCTTAATGTTTTCCCATCCCCATGAAGGGACTGGAAATTATTAATGTGTTTCATACATAGATGATAGGCCATCCTAGCACGCATCCAGCTCAGTTCATAATGAGTCTTTTTGTTTTCTTTTCTTTTTTTAAAATTTTTATTTTAATTGTTGATCTTGTACAGTTTTCTGTCTTTTACTCCCACTCCAGCCCACCACCCCAGCCCTCCCCACCTCCCTCCCATTTCCATCCCCCATAGTTTTTGTCCATGTGTCCTTTATACTTGTTCCTGTAAACCCTTCCCCTTTTCTCCTGAAATTCCCTCCCCTCTCCCCTCTGGTGACTGTCAGCCTGTTCTCAATTTCAGTGTCTTTGATTATATTACACACAGAATCCACATTGTTTTTCCTTTCCTTCAGTCTATTTATATCACAAATAAAATTTGTGGTAGCTGGCAATCACTTTAATAAAGAATTAGCAATAAATTAAAAATTCTAAAAATATCAAGATACATTTTTTTTTTGCCCAACATATTTATGAGAACTAATGGACTCCATGAGTTGGGATAGTGTACTGCCCTACATCTTCTTGTGTGTTACCTGCTTAGCAACTCACTGCTCTTGTACATCAGTGCATATTAAGTCACTTTTCCTTTCAATTGTCTTAAAAATAAAATACACAGAATTTAACTGATTTCAAGCAATATTGTCATAATTTAACTAATGGAGAAATAGTGAACTTATGTAAAGAGTCTAATGAATTACAAAAGCTACAATAAATGATTTAACCTTTATTATGTCATGATCAGTCATCGCAAGTCATTTTTTCCATGTAAATGTGACATTTAGAAGTTACATTTTAAAAATTCACAGAAGTTTTAAAACATAATATTTGCATAGGTTTGGGCAAGTATTTCCACCCTCAGTGTGTTGGAAATCAACAGACCTAAAAATGTCAAAGGGAAAAATCCCACTAGATCCCAAAATTTGGTTAGATAACTTGCCTACTATAGCACTTGGTTTTAAGTAGTTTTATTGGCATTCGAGATCTGTGAGTGCTAAAAGCCAAGCAAAATCCCACATACTAGAAGGAAAAAGAGATGGTAAAAATCTTTAGGGATGAGCAAAATGTGTGCTAATTGCTGTTCTCTAGTAGACAATTCATTGCTGCCATTAGCTGCCAGTAATTTGTCAGCACTGTATTTTAAAAGACAAAATTCACCATAATAACTTGTGTTTGGTGAGATGATAATGAACATTAATTTTTTTCGCTCCACAAGAGCGTTAGTTAAAATATGTTTTGTCTTAATTCCATAAATGCTAGCTATGTTTTTTTCACACTGGATATATAATGCAAGAGAATTGCAACTAGTTCATTAACCTATTAATTCAACATTGCTTCCACTGACCAGCTATTTAAATTAATTTACATAGAATTATAAACCCTCCAAAATATTTGCAAAACTTTACTTACCATAAAATTATACTTGGATATGAAAGATAGTATCAAAGATGTTTTATTGGAAATAGTTAAAATCTAAGGATGATAAAAAAGTCAAAATTTTCTTAAGGGGAGAGTTATGTGTAGGGAAAAACAATATTAGTAAGATACAAGGTAGAAAATAGGGTTATCAAAATTTATAGTTAAAGAAATAGTCTAAAGGTCCACTAAGGCTCATACCCTATTTTATATGGGAAATCTATGGATACAATTTTTTATGCTAGTTGTCAAATCTCAGTGATAATTTTGTAATTTCATATCTTTTAAATGCATAAGCCTTTTTCAGCATGATGGAAGAGTTAAAAAGCTGAGAAAGAAGAGATGGAATAAAAGAAATAAATCTCCAAGGGGATACACTATTTGGTTTAAAAGTAGTATGCAGACTTCTAGAACAGAACAATAAAAGGCATTGTGCAGCCTGTACATTATGAAATGCCGCATGATTTCAGCAGATTGTGAAATTTTCCTTAAGTCCCAGCAATCAGAGATCATGTGTATGGAAATTCCTCTTTGAACATAATACCCAAGAGCACCCAGGATTTTTTTCATAAGGATTCCACTGTACTGTAAACTAGTAATACGACAGGGGAAAATAAATACTGGTGGAACTTTGCTGACCTATATCCTTTATCGGCTGAATGAAATTTTTAAAAATTAACAGAAGGCAATTCACCTAACTCTTTCAGTCACAAGAAATTAATTTAGGAACAATATCCTTCCTATTGAAACACTTTTCTGGATTTGTGCATCAGTTGCATGAATTAGTGGATATGCACATCAATTTTTTTTTTATCCTCATGGCTTCAAATTATAGTTGTTATCAAATGAGTATTATATTTACATCTAACCCAATTTTGTACTTTTTAAAGTTTACATTCATGGGCTATTGTACAAACGTGGTATGTATGGGAAATTCCAAATTTAGACAATTAGGTCTGAAACTTCACTACTTGTGAATGGAAGTAGAAAGAATTAGCAAAAAGTGAAGAAAAAAAAGAAAGCCATCCACGTGTCTCTAGAATATCAATAAATAAAGTGTTTTGTTTAGGTACTAATCAGCAAAGTACATTATTAGTCAAGCTTAAAAGTCATTAAAGCTTACCGCTAATTCAGCTAAGTAGACACATATTAAGATGATTCTGGAATCACCTAAGTCTAATTTTTGGATCTGGTTGGCCACAGGAAAATGTTCTGAGACTTATATTTCCTTTTTTACTTTTGTTCTGAGTACTCTTTCAGTTTTAACATCCTCTTCTCGCTGTGCTGGCCTGGTTTCTTGGATTTCTCCAAATGTGAAGGACCCAAGCAAGATGAGTATTTCATGCTCCAAACTCACTCATAGCTTCTCATAAAAATCCATCTCCTTTGACCCAGTCCCTCAAACTTCTACTTTTTCACTAATTAACCTAATAAATAATTCCACCTTTACTATAGGCTACTGATAATGTCATCCTTTTTACCCTCTCTATATCACATGTCCAGTTGAACAGTGGCCTCAGTGCCTTAATGATGGTGTGGGCCCTGATAAGTTCTACAAAAGAGAAGCAGGGCACTGGGACATGTGAGTTTTAGTTCTTCCCCATTTCTGGGACCTGGCAGCTCAGTGTACTGACCTCCAACTTAAAGTACTGCTTACTTCGCAGAAAGGTTGTCAAGCCTAAGCTATAAATCATAGGGACTACAAAATTCAGAGACAATCGACATTAACTATGTGAAAATGCTTAACAATTAAAAAGTGTCATGTAATATCATTATCATTATTACTACTATCATTCTAGTTAGTTGTATATATCTCCCCAAATAAATAAACCTCCTCAGAAAGCAAATGTAAAATAACTCTTCAGTAACTCCACACATTTTAGAAAACCTTTCCCTAAAAGAGTCCTTCTTTTCATTTCTTTTCTACTTTAACTAATGATGATCAATTACATAAAGTCTTAAAAGAGTCAGCTTCTTACGGGCTAGTCAGTGCCCAATAAATAAAATAAATAGTTCATTTACTTTTATGTTTATTTTTTATTGCTGTTCAATTACTGTAGTCCCATTTTCCCCTTTTACTCTCCCCCTGCCCTAACCACCCCCACTTCCCACATTCAATCCTCCCCCCAGTTGTCTTTGTCCACAGGTCCATGATACATACTCCTGATGACTCTTCCACTTCTTTCCCCCATCACCCCCCTTCCCCCTTCCCCTCTCCCATCTGGTTACTGTCAGTTTGTTCTTTATTTCCATGTTTCTGGTTCTATTTTGCTTGCTTGTTTGTTTTGATGATTAGGTTCCACTTATAGGTGAGATCATATGGTATTTGTCATTTACAAAGGAAAAGGAAAAAAAGTCAGATCTTGAATGTCAAATATCTTTCTTAATCATCTTCTCATTTTCCCATTATGCTTATATGTTTGTTTAATAGAAAGGAATATAGCATTTTAAGATTAAGAATGCCATAAGAATTGTAAAATTAAAATATCATTGATATAACTCTTTATGGATCATTGATCTAGAAAAAATATTTACTACATTTATGAACTAAAAAGGTTATAATCAATAGCTGATGCTTGGTATTTCCTTCCTAAGATTTTCCTATTGTTGGTTCATTTTAAAAAACAGAATTATCTGATAAATCTAGCTTTAATCTTCACAGCTGTGGACATGTTAGGAAACATTCCAGAACACAGGAGGAGAAGAGGGAAATTCCAAAAGAATGACTTGCTTATTTAGGGGGACCATAAATATCTAAACCTAAATGTTGCCTTTACCTCACTTAAATATTCACAAAGTATATTAAACACAGGTGAACCACTGGAGAAAAGTTTCTGAGATTCTTCTACCCACTTATTAATATCAAATACCCAACATAGGAACTTAGCAAATAGAGACAGTGAGTGTTGAAATTACTCTAAATGGTTTTCAACATTTGTGGCATATTTATAGTGTTGCAGTATATGACTGAAATTTTGTTTTGAAACATTTTGCATTTCCTATGGTAATAAAGAAAAAAGTTCTCTTTTGTTCCAATTCCCCATTCTTATCTAGATAAAGAAACAATTTTTTCCTTGAGTTACCAAAAATACAATCCTAAGAAATATTACAGAAGTATGCTTTGCATCTAAAATACCATCAATCTGACATAAATTTTTAAAAATCCATTTTCTTTATAATAAAAGCAGCTACCACATAGAAATTATGTTCAGGATCCTGATATTAATTTATAAGTATATTGTTTATATTCCACATTTTTCCAAAAAGAATTAAAAGGTAACTTTGACATTAAATAAAACTGTAGAATTTTCAAGAATTCAAAATCTAATCATTGATGAAGGGAAACAAGTAAAATTGACTTAGAACAAATTTCTGCAAATGAGAGCACTGTGTGAACACTATAAAAAGAAAGCAAAAATCTTATGAGTCAATTTGCAATTGCTCAAGGAAAGTCTGACCGAAAAAACTAGTTTCTTTTTTACCCCACTTAGGCACTTCAGGTTGTTAGGTATTAGTAAGTAAACCAAGTACTATGAACAGAATATATCTGAATTTTAGAAAGTGATTAGAAAAAGAATCTAACTGTATCCTTTTAGAGATGAGGGAGATATGTGGGCTTTGGTGGAATTCACAGATGATAAATCTTTGCAAAAAGTGATGAATGAAAGATTATCATAGCCTGAATGATGATATGTTTTTATCATTATGAGTTTATGAAGACATACTGAAGTTTGTAAATGCCAGGAACTTCCTTTAAAAAACATTAATACAAACTCAGCTCATATTCCAAAGATGATATTTACATCAAGTGCATATCCCATTATAGTCTCTAATGTGGAAACATTATTTGGAACCCCAGTTTGGTTACAGCATAATCCCCACGCTACAGGGGACTTGGCAAACAAGACTATGTCCAGGGAAAGAATCAAGGGTGCCAAATTTTTTCAAACTACACAATATAATAATTGGTTAAAAGAACAGATTGTGTTTTAACTGAAAAGAAAGTCTCAAACAACGCATGCTAACTGCTTCTAACATGTGGTAATCAGTTAAAAGAAAGAAGGATAGAACTCAGGCTATTACCTGAGAAATAGAACTGAGACCAATGGTTACAAGGGGTTGTAAGGAATATAAGAAAATGTCTAACAATCAGGGATGTGCAGTAGAAGGGAAATTGACTAGTGTTCAACTCCTGACCTCATCTCTCTTTTAGTTTTGGGACCTTGGTCCTATTACTAAGCTTCTCTGACTTTGTTTCCTTATCTATAAAATGGATGTCTTTACCTTGGATGAAAGTGGGTAAGCCCTCAAATACTGCAGTAAGGGAAAGGAAAGGCCGAACTAGATGGCTGCCATGGTTCTTTCTATTTCTAAGACTCTACCATTTTATAATAAAAGAAAAAATATTTTTCATCTCAGATGAGAAATTACTGATAAAAATTTCATTTATTCAATATATATGTACTGTGTGTCTACTATGTGTATGCACTTCTCTAGGGATACAAAAGTGAAAAAATGCACAGTAATTCTTGGCTTCATAGACCTTATATTGTGTGGGAGGAGATGAACCATAAGCAAAACAAGTATATTCCATAGTATATTAGAAGGTAATAAGCACTACATAAAAAATAAAGAAAACAAATTTGAAGTTTTACATAGGGTCAGGAAAGCTTCAATGAGAAAGTGACATATAAACCAAGATACATTAATTTCGTCAGCAATTTTTAAATTAATTGTATTATGCAATCCATCAGAAACCAAACCCTGTGATCCAAGTGAAGCTCCAAATACTGTAATCTCATCAAAGAATATTATGGGCTGAAATATGTCTCTCTAAAATGTATATGTTGACATCCTAACTTCCACTTCTTCATAATGTAACTGTATTTGGAGACAAGGTTTTTAAAGAGGTAATTAAATTAAACCAGATCATTAGGATGGGTCTTAATCCAATATGACTAGTGTTCTTAGAAGAAGAGATTAGCACACAGACTTGGACAGAGGCATGACGAAGTGAAAATTCAGGGAGAAGACAACCATCTGCAGGCCTGGAGGCCTCAGGGGAACCCACCTCGGCTAACACTTGGAACTCAGACTTGCGCCTTCAGGATTGTAAAATAGTAAATTTCTGTTATTTAAGCCACCCGGTCTGTGGTGGTTTGATATGGCAGTCCCAGCAAATTAACACAGAGAATATTGCAGTACACAGATCTAGTTTAAATATTAAGTTTAGGATAATGCAAGATTGCATAATCATTTTTATAACAACTCAGAATCTTTATAAACTTGATATTTAGAATTTCTATATGTATTCTTTTGATATCTGCATTGAAAATTTTGTTTTAATTTTTATTTGTTGACTTGGGAGGGGGGCTTTGGAGGAAGAGAGAGAGAGAGAGAGAAACATCATTTTGTTTTCCCACTTATTTATTCATTCATTGATGGTTTCTTGTACATGCCCTGATGGGGGATCGAACCTGCAACCTTGGCCTATCAGAACAATACTCTAACCAAATGAGCTAAGTGACCAGGGCTTTTGCACTGAAAATCTTAAACCTACTGGTTTCTCCCCAGATACTCTATTGAAAAGATATTGTTAAATATATACATCTCACAAGGACTTCACAACTAATAATAACTAGCTTATGTTGTATGCACACTTTCAGGACATGCAAAACATTTGTTTTTCTATCAAGATAAGTATAGATAAATCTATTAAACTTTAAGATGGCAACTCATAATCTTACAGCATGTTCATGTACACAAGCAAACAGGCACTATTACCAGAATTGAGTTTCTCCCGCCTCATTCGAATCTTCTGTCCTAATTTCTGACAGAGGGGTTAGTTAGCACAGCCTTGCTGCACACCCGTCATCCGCTGGCCACCTGCCCACATAAACACTTTGCATGGCTATGAGGGAAACATCAAGTAGACATTTAAAATATTCTTTAACTTAAAGAATACTGTTTCCTATTCTTTCTATTTCTAGCGCATTTTCCTATTAATGAAATCAATCAGTTTTAGAGATTAAAAAATAAGTAAATGAATATACTTACTTGTCCCATTAATTTAGATGCTTTCTCAAATTCTTCACCCTCCTCCATTAGTGCTTCTTCAGTCCCAGGCAAAGAGTCTATTTTTACCAAAAGAACGAATGACTTACGATCATATATTGCTTGACTCTGATATATAAGCCCATTATGAGGTGGATATCGAAGTGACAGAACTGGTTGTCGAAAAATCACAGTGTTTGTGAGTTAAAATAAGAGTGTAAAATGTTTGTTCAGCTTAAAGAAAACCTATGAAAAATGTCAAGGATTTCTAATCTAGGAGGACACAATGGAGTCAGGAATGTGCAAGAGCGACTGTTCTCTGGGATAGGGCGAAGTTCCTTTTAGCATATTATTCAGCTAATTGTTAGAACTTATATTTAATGTGCTTTTTCCAGTTTGTAACTTTGTATTTCTTTGTTTTACCATCAACTGCCTTCCTTTTCTTTTCTGGCCACGCAAGTTAAATATCATTTTGTATTCTTTCTTTTATGTTTTTCTTTTAAATATTTTATTGTTCATGCTATATCCTAAGAATCCCAAAACATCAATTCAAAAGAATATATGCACCCCAATGTTCATAGCAGCATTATTTACAACAGCCAAGATTTATATTCTTTCTTTTAAATAGGATGGGAAATTATGAAAATTTTGGAGAAGAGTGTATATTATTAAATGACAGTAACTTTTCCATTTTAATATATCAAGCATGAAGTTGCGATTGCTTACGGTGAACAGACTGAGGAGTGTATGAGGAGTGATTTTCAAATATGTGAATAAAAGGATGGCAAGCCTTTCCCTGTCTTCTGACTTAAATTAATTATAACAATAAGGAGTTATATGAGTTATGAAAAATTCTGCAATAAGGACAGTGACATAGAGCACCTAGAAATAGTCTGTGTTTTAATACCTTCTATTCAAATAAAAAAAAAACATTTTAAACCATTGGAGACTTCTAAAATTGATTTCTTATAATTATTAATATTTGAAAGAGCCATATAAATTCCTAAAAATTTTCGTTCAGATACATGTATATATGGAGATGGACTTTTCTGTTGGATAGAATGTTCACTCTGGGAAGAAGCTAGGAGCACTGAGTCCGTGAAGCCCTAATGGCCACCCAAAGCCCCGGAAACAATGGAATGCTCAGCATAAATCTATTATCACGGCTTTTGAATCAAGGAGCTTCTTCTATCTTTGATAATTCAGATTTTTAAATTCAAGAATCCCAGGGCACTTAGTTTATCAAGATGTAAATGCAGGTTTCATTTTAGAACATGGAATTCTTTCTACTATAAAACGAACTTTAGGTATCACCACTACATTCTCAAGCTGTAAATAAATTAAAAAATTTTACCTACCACCCTACCAAACAGACAGACATTACAAAACAAATTTTTATTGATGAAAATCTATACAGATGATGAGAGTTAAACCAAGTTCAAAATATTAATACACTTACAAAGAATACTTGAACCCTTATTTACCAGTTGTTAAGGGTGACAATAGACTTCTTAAATTAGGATGCATAGATTAGAATAATTTAAGTCCTCTAAAACCAAATTATAGTTTCCTAAGCTATGAGTAAATACCAGTATAATTTTAGTATTTACTAAGTATTTTTTCTTTTTGATTTGTGTTGAAATTCTTATTTGGATTGAGTATTGACTTAGTAAATAATATTAAAATATACTATTCTGAATTACAAAGCAAATTATTTCATATATAGGAGAAAACCCACCCTCTAGTGGATTTGCTGATTTTTTAAGGTTAGAAATACTATAATATAACTTAGTTTTCAAGTTCTCAGTAAGTACTTTTAAAGAGATATTATTGTTCTGATTAATTTTTTAATGCAGGTATGGATTAATCAGTTCATTCATCCATTTATCTGTGTATTTGTATATTAAATTTTCAACAAACAAACATTGTAGGGCAGACATTCTACTAGGTGCTTTCATAACAAGTTAAACAAAATAATTTTTTATGACTCTTTTACAGTCTGTTTTGTTCTTGCTTTGGTTGAATTCTTCTGCTTATTGGTACAATATCTAGAGGGATCGAAAATATGACGAATTCCATTCAGTGTAGTATGGGACAGCTGCGAGGTCCTGCCAGGACATTTTTGAATTTACATATCTAACCACATTAAAAGTTGTTATTTGAAATAACTCTGCTAAATAGTTCAAATCTATAGAATATGAACATAACATGCTAGTAGAGACACAAAATATCATAAAAATAAAATCTTAGGTTCATGCTCAGAGCTCCATTTTTAAAAGTATTTTAGTACATTGCTGATTAACAATAACTGGTGGGTGTGTATTATAAACTATTTTGCTCTGTTTACTTACTCTTTTATAAATCTCCATCATTTTAAAAATACAGGTAATGAATTCTTTGAGCTTTTTAAAATCACACTGAGGAAAATGTGGGTCTCTAAATTGGTCATTAGAGTTTATCTTGTCTCTTCATTTTCTAGAAGAAGAAACTGAAACGTAGAAAGATGATTTTGTCAAAATCCAAGTCTCTAGCAGCACTTGGACTAGGAACCTGCCTCAGTTGTAACTGGACATGCTGCTGGAAACCTAGAAATCTGTAGAGTTTATCACAATGTTTAGTTTATTCACCTTTCTCCTGACATTATTTTGACTTCTGCTATTTGTGTCACAATAGGCTTTTTATGCACAAAATTATACATATTCATAGAAATATTTATTGAGTCTAAGTCAATGTGGATACACAGCTGACATAAATAACATATCAGCACTTCAGAGTAATAGCAATATTATAATAGCAATATTATTAAATTATGGGATCTACTTATTTTACTAACTTAAATGGAAAAGAATGTATTGAATCAGAAACTCCTCTTTTTCAAATTTGTGAATTAAGCCTACTAATATTTGAACATGAAGAATGCAGAATATAAGCAGTTTAAGAAAGGACCTTAAACTTACTGAATATATTTTTCCCCAGTGGATGCAAGTAAATGTAATCAAGATATTATTAATGCACTATTTAATTTTCCAAAATAATTAAATCCATATAATTCTCAGAATATGATGGCTGAAAAGATGCAGATTTGTTAGTGAATTGGGGTGGTTTTGAGAAAAACTTTTAAAATAATGGACTAGTAGTTAAGTAATGTCTGTTTTGTGTCAACAAAGGCCAGCCTGGGGTCTCATTTTGCTGCTGACACATTGCCCAACTTCTGCTTCAGTGCTAAAGTTCTTGTTTTATGTCATTAGTACTATGAGAGATTTCAGTATATATAAACTATTATTATTTTTTATATTGTGCTATACTGGCTTTGGTTTAAGTTTCCATCACACTTTATTTTTAAATATTCTTTAGCTAATATTTGACATACAAAAAGTATATACAAATTATATTTGTGTATAATATATAGTATATTTATATTACAAAACATGATCAAATAAACACCTCAATCCCTCACCTAACTTAAGAATTAGAACTTTCCAATAATCTTCATATGCCCGGGAACAACTTCCTTAATCCCATCTCTTTGCTTCCCCCACTCACTGACAATAACCACCATTTTCAGTTTTTCATTTCCTTCTTTAAATATAGTTTCATCCCTCATGTATATCTCCTTAAGAACATATTACATAGATTTGCTAGTTTTGAGCTACAAAAAATGTAATTCTATGACTTGCTTTTGTTCAATCAATATTAAGCTTTTAAGATTTATTCAGCTGTGAGCTGCAACATGCTACATGAATTGGGAGACCCAACTGCCACTTGGATTGGTTACCTGAATTCAACTTTAGCGGGAGCAAGGGCCAGGGTTGTCCAACCCACGGACCAGGATGGCTACGAATGTGGCCCAACACAAAATCGTAAATTTGCTTAAAACCTTTTCTTTGCTCATCAGTTTTCATCAGTGTTTGTGTATTTAATGTGTGGCCCAAAACAACTGTTCTTCCAGTGTGGCCCAGAGACACCAAAAGGTTGGACATCCCAGAAGGAAAACACAGGTCTCTACAAATCAGGACTTTTCTCTTTTCAAATAAACAGTTGTTAATATTTATTAGCATTCCATTGATTTTTATCCACCTTACGTGTAGCTGAAATGCATTCGGTTTCCTACAATGTAACAATTCTACAATGTATCCATTTTCCTGTCCTGGAGCATGCTAGGAAGGGTGTTCACATGTCATGGCACATGACTTGTTTCTCTAAGAGATCTTCCTAAAAGAGGAATGTGTCAGTTTAAGTCACATAAATGCTTAAGAGTTTAAGATAATAGAAAAATTTCCAAAACTGTTGATTTTCCACAGGCAGTGCATGACTTTCCTTTCATCCATGTCTTCACCAGCACTTGGCTTTGCCAAATTTCTTCATGGCAAACAAAAGGTTGTAAAACAGCATATCTCTGTGATCTTAATTTGCTTTTCCTTGATTATCAGAATAGTTAAGCAGCTTTCAAATGCTTATTGGCCACTGTGTTTCTTCTGTGTAATGCTAACTCATATCTGTTGCTTATTTTCCTTTTGGTTTGTTGAGCTTTTCTTTATTAAATTGTAGATGTTCTTTATGTATTCTGAATATTAATATTTGATCAGTGACAAATACATTTTCTTATTTTGTGGCTTATCTATTCACTTTTTGTGGCATCCTTTGATGAACAGTAGTTCTTAACTTTCTATAGCGACTTTTTTTATCTTTCTCATAGTTAAGAATTTTCCACCTGTTTAAGATGCCCTCCTTTATCCAGATGTAAATTTACTTTCTCTTTTAATTTTCCAAGCTAGATGTCCGACTGATTCCTGCCAGCACACTGAATGATAAAGCAGTGATAATGGACCTTTGATGCTATTGTAGCGTCATTAATTCAGCAAACATTTTGAAGTGCCCCACCATGAATTCAGTATGCTAAATTAAGGAGTTTGAATTTTGTCCTATAAAAAATGAGGGGTGAAGTAAGCAGCTTTGCTTTTAGAAAGATAATGAACTGAAGAGGGGTGAGACAGTATGAAGAGACTATCTTCAGGGCTGTTACGCTAGACAGGGAAAGGGAACAATCACACAGACCAGGCAGCATCGGGGAAAATGAAGAGGAGGCTGACTTAGAGAGGAAGTTCTGAAGTGACCCTGACATAATTTGAGAATGATTTAATATCAGAATGAGGGAGGGAGCAAAATCAAGTATCGTATGGACCCTTCTGCCTAGGAAGAGTGAGAGCTCTACAGGGCCTGTCAGAAGTAATGCCTGCTTAAGTATGGTTGGTAGGGTAATAATATGGGTATGATAATTTATAGTTTTATTTTGAACATTTCACCTAAAATGTCATAGGGTGTGCTTGAGCGCGATATTGTTATGTTATAGAATTACATGCTTTATGATTTTTTAATAAAAGGCTTTGTAATAAAAAGGGGCACTATTTGTGCTGGACCCTGTATGATGTGAAAATGTGAGTAGGCAATATAAAGTCCCCAAAAGAAGTTGAAATTAGTGACAAAATTTTGGGAGTAGCCAACACATAATTGACCTTTCTGTACCTTAAACAGGCATAGACAAGGCATAGACATTAAGAGGCAGCTCCTCTGAATCCACATTCATTTCCCCTAAACCTCCTGATACACAGCCTGAAGGAGTGGCAGGCATATGACAGGCAGCTATGTTGATATTTGTTGGATTTAAAACTTACTAGAAGAATCCGGGATTATTTCATCTGGAGAATGAAGTATTTGTGATGTTTCATCTGTTCTTTCTGCCAGGTTGTCTCCTTGAAGCCTAAATAATTAAAATATAATTAGAAATAATTAGAAATGTGAACTATATACTGTAGGGGGGTGTGACTATTACCCTCTAGACCTTAAAATCAGACATGCTTCTTAAAGTAGAAATAAAAGTGTACCAATGCCTTTGTAATATGGTGTTTTTGCTTTTCTAACCTTGAATAGTCAACTTGTTTCTCTTGTATATGAGGGAAGGTTTGTCTAGGTAAAACTGCTTTCTTCTTAGCCTGACTGGAGAGAAAGGTTTACAAGCAAATGTCTCGCTACAACTACAACAAGGAAGTGCGTGGAAGAAAAAGAGTGTCACACAGCATGTTCACCTGCTTCCTGGGTCCAGGGCATGAGAACATTTCCATCCTACATAGAAGGTTACCAAACACAATTCTCCAAATCAACCAAACCTGAGCTTTAAGGCCTGTGGGTCCAGATAAGTCTCGATAGTGGAAGTAAAGATTCCTAATATGTGTGACTGCCTGGGGTTCTTTAGAAGAGAAAGGCTGTATGGGGACTTTTATGACTACATTTCTGAGCCTCTGTTTCCACATCTTTATAGCGAGAAAAATAGGCTAGTGAAATCCAATTCAAACAGTCTGGGTGTGTATTACACCGTGAAACTACTCTATCAAAGGTGGTAGAGCTCATCAATAAATGTTTGGAACTCTGTCTTAAAAACAGAAGAATAAGCTCTGTTAATGTTAGAGGATGTTGCATCAAACCATCCAGAGATTAGAGATTTTTCTGTTCCTTTACCCTTTTCTTGCATTTAGCTGACAGCAAGTACCTTCAGTAAAGAATATTAACAAATGCATAAATTATAGCATTAACATTTTAAAAAATCAAATATAATTCATAACTGTACAATGCTCAAAAGTTAAAATTTTCAACTATTTTGTCTTTGCTTTTATATTCCCCAGTGGAATCACATAAGAATTTGACTTCTGCGCATTAAAAATTATGCACGCATCTTTCTTTAACTTATGTGCAATTATAAACACTGTAAATTATATTTTCATTTGTATTCCTATAATATTAAATTCTATGTTTCTGTATATATTATACTTACATATTACATTTATACTTACATATTATCTTCTATATACAAAATCGTACTTACTTTATTATATAAGCTAATTAAAGAATTCTCAAGGGTAACTTTCGGACAGTTATAACACTTTTTGGTCAAATATATATTTTTATACTTTTTAAAAAATTTCAATTATAGTTTACATTCAGTATTATTCTGTATTAGGTTCATATGTATAGCAAAGTGGTTAGAAAATAATGTACTTTACAGAGTGGTAGCCACGTGGTCCCATACCTACTTATCTCAATATTATTGACTATATTCCCTATGTTGTAATCTACATCTCTGTGGCTATTCTGTAACTATCAATTTGTACTACTTAATTCCTTCTGCTTTTTTACCCAGTCCCCCACCCCCTCCCTTCTGACACCTGTCAGTCTGTTCTCTGTATCCGTGAGGCTGTTTCTATCGTTCGTTCCTTTATTTTGTTCATTAGAGTCTGCATATGAGTGAAATCATATGGTATTTGTCTTTCTCTGACTGGCTTACTTCACTTAAAATAATTTCTAGGTCCATCCACGCTGTCAAAGGGGCAAGGTTTTCTTCCTCCCTCCTTCCCTTCCTTCTTTTCTCCTTTTTTGTTTTTTTCTTTTTTACAGCCAAGTAGTATTTCATTATGTATGTACCACAGCTTTTTAATCTACTCATCTGATGGGAAGTTTTGTTGTTTCCAAGTCTTGGCTATTGTAAATACCACTGCAATGAACATAGGGGTGTATATATTCTTTCAGAATAGTGTTTTGGGTTAGCTTGGATATATTCCCAGATAGCCAATAGACATATGAAAAGATACTCAACATCACTAATCATCAGAGGAATACAATGCAAATGAAAACCATCTCATACCTGTCAGAATGGCTGTCATCAATAAATCAACCAACAATATGTGCTGGCAAGAATGTGGAGAAAAAGGAACCCTAATAAACTGTTGGTGGGAATGCAGACTGGTACAGCCACTACAGAAAATAGTGTGGAGGTTTCTCATAAAATTCAAATGGATTTTTTACTTTTAACTAAGTTTTAAAATTTTACTTAAAAAAAAAAACCCACAATTTTTAAATGAATAATTTAGCTATATCCTAAATCTGCCCATCTACTTATCTTTTTTACTTCTAATAATTAAAATAAGTATTTCACTAGTCAGCAATATCAAATATTCTTTTTGTTTTTTCCCCCCTAGGCCTACTTCATCAATATTATCAAAGATAGAATGTATGTAGGTACATGAGATATTAAAAGGTGTAAGTCAAGCCTGGAGAGGTGGCTCAGTTGGTTGGAGTATCATCCCGTAAACCAAAAAGTTTGTGGGTTTAATCCCTGGTCAGGACACACACCTAGGTTGTGGGCTCAATCCCTAGTTGGGGTGCATGTAGGAAGCAACCAAATAATGTTTCTCTCTCTCCCCCTTTCTCCCTTTCTCTCTCTCTAAACATAACCTCTGGTGAGGATTAAAAAAAAGGTGTTAATTCAAAGTTATTAAATTAAATACCTGTTTGGGTATTTAACATTAGGTTAAAAATCTAAATGGAAAATAAATCTCCAATGAAGGCAGAAAGAAGCAAGAAATAACAAGTAAGATGTAATTTATTTTGCTCACTGCAAGCTTCAGTAAAAAGAAATATTTGTTTAACATTTATTAATATGCTCAGTAGTGAGCCAAATGTTGTAGAGATGTAAAGCAATTACAACTGTCCCCAATTTCACAGAAGTCACAATTTAGCTGAGTTGAAAAGACTAATGGTCATGAAAACAACCCAGCAAATTGGGTGGCCCTGAATCTGGCTCATCCTCGTCCAAGCAGCGCCCTCCGGGTACCTTAAGAGTTGAGTTCACCGTGACTTGGCACCAACCTGGTGCAGAATGCTTCACAGCCTGCTCTCCTCAAGTGCTCTGCCAGTGGTTTCCAAGCTGCAATCCACACAGCACTACTTCTATAAGAGGTTAATAGGTGCTGTACAAACAAGGGTGGTGTGGGCAAGTCCAGGAAATACAGCCTTAATAAAAGTTAAATCATTTTCTTCCCTACAAGAGTTTTACTCAGACTCCCAAACTTTTTCTTTTTGCTTTCTAAAACTCCTCTTCTGTATTAGACACTCTTCTCTATTCTCGACCCCTCGGCAAAATGTGTCCTGCTCCTCCTTGTCTTAACTGAAACCCTTTTCTCTTCTAAGAATATGACATTCCTTTTTTCCTCTAAGGGTACAGTACCTTCTCTCCGAGAAAGGCTGCCTAACCCTTCCACCTCAGATAACAAGGGATTATAAATGTTAACCTGTCATCCTTCTGCCATGAAAGCTTTGCACAGGCTTAATTTTTTCTTCTTCAATTCCCATGTTACTATTATCCTGAATGATTTTCATGGTCATGTGTATTTATCCACTAATTTCAAAGTCCCTTGATCTCAGATCTGCGGATCTTCCCCTCCACTTCACCTTCCCTAACCCAAGGACAGAGAACCCAGAACTGTCCTGTGTCAGAAATTATTGAATCTGATGTTCAGCTCTCAACAACAAATTCACACCCTTTAGGTTTTTTCACAAACTCACTGTCCTTAACACTTTCTCTTTGATTAAATATAGATTTCCATTTTCTCCCAGGTCTCTGGCCCCTCCTGAGTCCCTTCCTGCTCAGCTGGACTTGGTGTGTCCTCAGTTCCCATGCACCCATGTCCTTCTGTCATTACTGCCCAGCCAGATCCTAACCCTGTATTCAGCCATCACTTTTCTGCACATGCGCAGGTGAACAACGCTGGAGAAAATCATGACACTCTAGGAGTGGTGAGTATAAAACAATGGTCTCTAACTTCGAACTTGGGCTTCTTGGTTGTCTTCCATTCCTTTCAAAGTCTTTTCAACAATATCACCTCCCTTCTATGTCATCCAGAAAAATTATGCAATCTGGAATAAAGACCTTTTACTCCCCCCTCACACAGCACCTACAAAACTACTTTCAACTGGACCTACATTTACCTGTCACTGGGTGTGAGAGGCCTTCTTTCCCATGTAAGGTTTAAACCAGGGGTGTCCAACCATTTGGTGTCTCTGGGCCACACTGAAAGAAGAGTTTTCTTGGGCCACACATTAAATATGTTGCAACACATAATCACTAAAAATAATCTCATAATGTTTTAAGTAAATTTACGATTTTGTGTTGGGCCACATTCACAGCCATGCTGGGCTGCCTGCGGCCCATGGGCCACATTGAGACACCCCTGGTAGACCATTCATTAGGCTGGTGATTTGAATCCTATCATTTCATATCCCCCTTGGATTTTATTCTGTAATATCCACCACTACTCATTCTGTTCATCTCCACTGCTCATTTTCCACAGCATGAAACCAAACTCACTTCTTCTTCAGCCTTAAAAACAAACATAAAACCAAATCCCACCCATAATTATCCAAAACATCTAGCTACTGCTTCCTCTTGCTCATTCTTCTTTGGGTCAAACTCACTAAATGTTCTTTATCCAATGCCTTTGCTTCCACAGTTTTCATTTACTCTTCAACCTATTTTAATCTGGTTGGTGCTCCTATCATTCTGAGGTGACTGCTTATACCATATACAATGTAAACTCTTTATACCTTGTTTTTATTTAATTTTCAGCTGCATTTTGCATGAATACTCTTTTACCACTCTACATCAACTCCCTGAATCAGCTCATCTACTCTTATGGTTTTTTTTAAACCACATATAGGTTGAAGTTTTTCAAATCTTTATCTTGAATCCACATTTCAAGATTAGGATGCCCCAATTCTTGCAGGACAATGTATTTGAATGCACCATAAGCATCTCAAAGGCAACATGTCCAAAAGCAAACTCATCTTTATCATTACCCTTCGTTGCATTACATGTGGCTAATCACTCTCAGGCTTGCTAATTATTCTTCCTAAAGTGATTTCCTGAATGCATCACTTTTTCTTTATGCTACTATTATAATTTTGCTGCTCATTTTGATTTGCCTGAATTATTATACAGTTTCCTCACTGACATTCATACTTAGGAAACTTGTCCTCCAAAAATCCATTTTTCATGTGGTTACCAGAATGTTCAAAACAAATCCAACCATGTTATTCTCATGCTTTGAATATTTTAGTGCAAGAGATATTAACATTAGTATGCATTCTTAGCAGGCCCATGGATGGGTTTTAGGGAATTCACAATAATTCACAATAAATGAAATTAAAAGTTTTTGGTTGATGTGCTCTTGTTTGGACAGGGAGACAGTAACTTCAACCAGATTCTCCAAATAATCCTTGACAGAAGAGTTTAAGAACTAGCATTTTTATTGGCTTCTCAAGATGAGTTATAATTCCCTCACCAAGTCATTTGAGTCTCTCTATTGCACAACCCCCACCTGTCTCTGCAAATTTATTTTCTTGGATATTGTACTATGGATTTTATACTCCATAAACTCCAAACTGCTTTCCCTTCCTGGCAGATATTTTGTTATTAAGCTTCTGTGTCATTACATAATTATCTCTAGCAGAATTTACTTTTAGCTCTTTTACTTTTTGGCTTAAACATAGTTTTTCAATCTAGATTCTTCTCTTTCTTCCAGAAGTCTTAGTAGCTATACATTTTTTTAAAAAACCAGAACCCTTATTTTACAATATTTAAACTATTTGCTTAGATGTCTCTGTCAACACACTCCAAGCATCTTATTTTTTTACAGTTTTATGTCCCTAAAGCCTAGCTTATATCAAGGTTGGTATATTGTAAGTTCTAAAAAATATTTATTGAGCTTTTAAAAAAATGATTAGCTGATGCTGGAGCTAAAAGAAGAAAATAGGACCCAACTGATGTATGAGGTATTTTCTACAGAACACTATAGTATTGTTATAATTAAATGACTTGAAAAGGGGTAAAAATCACCCTGCATCTATTTAGGGTTGAGCAGTTCTTAGCCGGATTCACCCTAATGCAGAATGTGACACAGAAGCTTATATGTGAGTGGTTGTACGATTTGGGAGACAGGTGTAAGGGACGTAGGAAGAAAACACAAAAAGGAGAGAAATCCCATACAAGGATGTGTCATTGAGTCAACCCCTGAACAGGTGGCTGCTGCTCAATCTCACAAGAATTTGGAGGATCTTTTTGAAATGTGTCCACTTGAAGGATAAAAGGGTAAAACATTTATCCAAGGGCTCCTCGTCCAGGGTGGTACTTGAGTATTGATATCCTTAAACTTTTGAGTTGCGCATACATTAGTATTGAGTGATTATCATTGGTCATCTCAGGACAGGAAATGAGATGTCAAAGATACCAGCATAAGTGAGATGCTGAAGGTTGCACCTGCACCAAGCTGGTTGCTAGAAGCATATGCAGAACTAGTAGCCAGTAAGAGGTAAGGTATTTCAATTGGGGTACAGGTGGGGCTGATAAACAGAGTAAATGTGCCTGTGTTTAAATTAGACGAACCAGATTTAATTTTATACAAACCGGTGAGACCTAGCTACAGGAAATGCTATTATAAATATTATTATAACATTTATATTATATAATTAAATAATTATAATTATATAATTATTTAGTTTGTTAAATAATTATAAATATTATTAATTCTATCTCCAAGTTTGTGAGTCAACAACCACGTTCCATTGATTCAGTCTTAATAGTGAATAAGCCAATAGTAGATAGTATCCCCAGAGACTATTATACTGCCGATCACAGGGCCAACCATAGTACCAGGCACACGCACGTGATTGACACATACTTGTTCAGTGAATGTTGCTGAAAAGTCCCTGGGTCTAAGAAACAGTCTTAAGGAAGATGAACCAGTCAAGAGAAAGGAGATCAAACCTCATTCAGGATACTGGTTGCAATGGCAGTGGTTCAAATTTTGCTGGCTGACTTGGGCTAGATCAAGTAGGACATTTGAAACCTGATGTTGAAATATCTAGTCTTCTTCTCTAATGAAAATGGGAAGCAAGTGGAGGATTTTGAACAAAGGAGGATATGATCAGACTTCTGATTCAAGAAGGGTCGCTCTGCCCACAGTGTTGAGAATAGATCGCTGGAGAACAAGCATGAAAGCAAGGGAATTCTTTAGGAGGTTATTCCAGCAATCTCACTGAGAGATGGGCATGGCCTGCCCAGGGGTGGTAGTGGCAAAGGCAGTAGAAAGTGGACTGATTCTGGATCAATTCTGTAGCTAGAGCCAACAACCGCACCTGATAAACTGGGCTTGAGGTGGTGAGAGAAAGGGAGGAATAAACAATATTGACGTTTTTTGGTCCTGAGCAATTGTGGGGGTAAGAAAACTGAGAGAAAAGAAAATTTGGTGTGAATTAAATATAATTGAATCGGGGACATGGTAAGTTGCAAAGGCGTTTTAGACATGGTGGTGAAGGTGTCAAGTGCAGTGGGATATCCATGTGGAGATGCTGAACAGACTGGGGTGTGGGGTGAGGTTGCCCCTTCTGGGTTCCAAAATCTCTAAAAAGAACTTCGGAATGTGGTATTCTACTCTTCAATTCAGCTATCCCAGAGAATATAATATTCTATTTCACTAGAAAATAAATTGTATATCATAATGCTGACAAGGTCAGGGGAACCGCAGTGAACAGTTTTGCTTTCAAGACACTCTGAACCATTTTTTCAAAGGGTTACAAAATTAACTTATCTTTCCCTTCCAAAGTCTGCTATTAATTACAAAGCATCTTGTTCAACTTGAGTCATTGAGTTATTGCTAAGTCTCTTTCTAAGTGTTATTTTCCATGGTAAGACTCCAGTATGTATCTCCAGAATTATTTTTAAGGGAAATTATAACAATTAATTGTCATTGACTCAATTTTGAAGTCTTAAAAGAGCCAAAATTGTCATCAGCATCAAAAATTCACTGGGGGCCTTGGAAGCAAAACTCTCCATTCAGCAATGACCCTGAAGTCTAGCATGAGGTCCGTGTGTATTCACGCGATCTCTTCAATTAACTTTACAAACTGCCTGAAGTCAGAGACTAGGCCTGACAGCCTCCACACCATCAGCACCTGGGACATTCATTTACATCCATGCCCCCCAGAATAACTCTCTAGTTTAAATGGCATCTATCTGAAGTCATGAGTCATAGTTCCTTCTCTACCCAAGAAAATGTCACTGAAGCACTATGGAACTCTGCTGCCCTTGGCCTTTGCCCCAGTTCTTCAGGGAATTAATTACCTGGACTTTCTTCCTGTCACTCTCTTTCTAACCCCTTGATTTCTCCTAGGCGCTCTTCCCTACCCTGGGCAGCTCCAGTTTGACCCTTGGGTGGGTGGTCTACTGACTCTGATTTTGGCTTTTGGACACTCTCGCTGGTCCCTCAGAGCATTCTCTGTGCCCCAGGAACATCTCCTCACAGTACCTGTATTTCCCTTCTTATTTTAGTACTACATTGACTTTAAAATCTTTCTTCCAGCATTCATCTGCAGACACTCTTGCTGTTTCTTGACTCCTGCTGTTTCTATCACATGAGGATAAATAACAATACATCAAGATGCAGCACCGTTTTTCCTGAGAGCGGAATGGATTAGAATAACATTTTCCTTCACCAGAGGGTTTTCTTTATATTCTGCTTTTTAAATTCTCTCAGTCACAAGCACCTCTGCACATTCACCCCTAAAAAATATCATGATTGATGGTGACATAGAGATAAAAACCATGTTCCTTCCTTTTAAGTTTCCCTTTTAACTTCCTATCTCCTGAAAGTGAGCTGTACGGATGAGCGAGCTATCTGTAGCTCTCTGACCAAATTCATAGCTCTTTCCTGCCTATCTGACTGCAGACGGGCAGCTGAGAGAGGTGGCCTCTTATCTCTGCTGCTAATTACCCTCCTGGCAGAGGCTTCAGAATTTTAAAACCAAATCTAAGGAAAGCACACATGGAGAATAGATATGTTTTGTTTTCCGTCTTTTCTGCTTTATCTCAACTTGAATGTAAAATGTCAATCCACAATAAGGTGGAGCAGCTCAGGCAGTGGGCAGGACTGGTTCTGGGGAGACCATAGATTTTTCAGGCAGATATGACTGGAATGTGGGCCACCAGCTCACACACCTTGGCCAGATTATTAAGCACACAAAGGACAAGCCTAGGACATTACAACCTTCCTGAAATCTGAGACAGCCATGAGAAAGGATTGAACTCAAATTGCCAGCCTGTTCTGGAGCTAAGGGAACGCCAACAGAAAGGCATCCAAACATGTGATGACTGAGCTGGAGGCAGCCCTGGGCACCAGAATCCACAAGCTTCCTTTGGCACCCCCATTCACGTAACACTTATAACTACACTGCACGTCCATGAAATGATCTGGCGAGGCACAGGTATGCCTTTTGGCCTGTCCTCATCCCTGAGAGAACCCTTTTTAAATCTATCTGAAAAGAAGTGGGCAGTTAGGTTTTTACTGAACACTGTAGGGAAGTGGTTCTTTAATTTTTAGGGTGTGCTGGAATCTCCTAGGGGATTTCTGAAAACAAGGATTGCTAGCTCCACGCATAGAGTTTCTGATTTAAAGGGTCTGGAGTACAGACCTAGGATTTGTGTTTCTACCTGGTCCCCAGGTGGTGCTGATACCACTGGCTGGGGGACAACCCCCCGTGGTGTCTCCTCTGGACAGCTATGCCAGAACATGGACCTCCCACCCCTCTCTGCGGTGGCAGTATCACACCTTGCCTCAAATGCCAAAAATGGAGAAGACTCTACCAGAGGATGTTGACATATTTCTTTCTCTAACTGGCTTGGTATTGACTTTTAGCAGAACACTAAATTTTATTTCCAAACAGGTATAATTTCTTCTTACTGAAGTGTAAAATCTCAGAGTCAGGCTCCACGTGAGTCAAGATGCTGCACATTTGGCCTAACTCAGAGGATAGCTTCGTCAGCAGGCATGTAGCTCAGCAGCAGCTGCAAAGAGTCTTTTTAAAGCTCTGATTTCTAACACATTGAAATATGGGATTGTGTGAGAGCCAAAACACCCTTTGAAACACTGCCAAAACTTTGTTCCTTCCTTAGCCATTCTTTTGTTTAATCAGAGACCCCTCACTCATGGTACTGAAACCAAGGGCTGCTTCACATATGTACCTGATGGAAGACCACCCCCTCTTCGGTCTGTCCCCTGGACTCATCTGTCAGATGGCTGACTTCTTTTGTATGCATTCAGTCTCTCTCCCTCTCTCTTGTGGGTAAAGCACACTCAGCACTGTCAAGCTTTCCTATACTATAGGACTGGGCATCACAGTAAATTGTTGCATCACTGTAGATACTTCATGTTCATTTCTTTGCTTTTTTATTGCATACCATTTGGAATCACTGAAATTAAGTTGTGATCACTAACAGAATTAAGAGGCGTACTGAAATTCCCAAACTACAGGTAATATTATTTGGTACCAGGGAGAGGTAAGATTTAGCAGGGTTCTCTCTGCCTGCGGATGGCAACGGAGAGAAGGCTGCCAGCGATATGATTACCTCAAATTCTGAGAAATTGTTACTAGCTATGGAACAAGCATGAAGGAATGAACCAGGGACAGCCACAGAGCAATCCTTCATCATAAAGTTGCACATTTTTGTGAGGAGTAAAGAAACCACACCCAATCCCATCTAATTAGAAGAAATGGGGGAGAGAGGATGGAAAAATATGAGATTTCCTTAAAAATCTGAAACCATTGTATTCTGAGGTTGCAGCCTGAGAGAGGTGAGCTAGCTAGCATCCTTCCACATCAAACAGATGCAGCAGGGAATTTCCAAGAGGGGAATTTATGACTTGACTTCTTCATAAAGGTAACACTCCATATTCCAGTAGAACACAGTCAGATGTCAGACATTTGGGCACACACACATAATTTGGTCTCTTTTTTCCTTTAATGCTTTTCCCCTCTTCAATGCTTTCCTTTAGTGAGTTAATGTAGCACTGATATACCCATAACAGGCAATAAACAGTTGTAATTTTAATGTCTTACTTCAGTACTACCCCCAAGAATGATATATTTTCTCAGTTTAAATTTGTTGGGGCAGGAAGCTTGGCTTGTTTGTTTGTTTGTTTGTTTTTAACAGAATCCTGTGTAGTTAATACAAAATTAGATAAATGGTTTTTGAACAACTAGTTATTAAATTGCCTTGTGTTTTGGTATTTGGACAGCATACAAAAATTTGTTGATAAGCAAGTCAATGATGTGGAAAACAAGGTTGGTTTAAGAAAAATTTACATGATGTCCTCGAAGAAATTATAATAGATGAGATAAAGATCTTCTTTTATTGTTCTAACAATGCTTTAAAATTCTTAAGAAGGACAACACTGAATACAAATGTTTATATAATTGGAAAAGCCAATGAAAGTCATAAAGATGTTAAGATGCCTTTTGGCATAGAAGAAGAAATATATGCAGGGACTTACCAGGGAATATAAATACCACTTTGTGGAATTTTAACTACCTTACTCTAAAATTTATTTTTCTGATGTGCAAATCAATTGATCTCTTGAAATGATCATAGAATTTGTTCATAGTGGAACTATTTTCTCACTCCTTCTGCTTTGAAAAACTAAAAATAGTTTGCATTGGGAACTACACCCATCATGTGAATAAAACTTTTCTCAAGAGTCTTAGTTATTTCTTAATTTAATTCATTGTTGTATAGTTATATCACGTTTCAAGTTATTTTTTCACAGATTTCACTTATTTTTCTGATTTTCATATGGCATAATTTAGATGGTATAGAACTGCTGGTTTTAAGTGGAAAATAGATTATTACATTTAAAATTCTGAAGAGAACTATAATAAAAAATTCAAATGGCCTTTCCTAAAAATACTGATGCATTATAGAAACATAATGTATCATGTCATTAATATCAAACTTATTTGCTTTTTCCTTTTAGGTATTCCATATTACATTTTGACCACTAACATTGTAATTGTAAATAAATACATACTCTGTGAATTTTAGTTCTTATTTGGAAATGCTATAAGAAAATTCAACACTTGATGATACTTAGTATTCTTTGTTTTAATAGTAATGATATACCCTGCCTGCTGTGATTCCAAAATATATATTTTATATCATTGAGACTGGCTAACTGGTCACTGGTTATAAAGATAAACACTAGAACACATAGATAGAGATAAATTAAATATAATTATACATTTGATATGACTTATGCAGGCCATTCAGAAATTATTATCCAATTATAAGGGTAATTACTATAACAAATAATTGAAAGTAACTGCAATTCCAATTTTACTATAGTGTGTACCAGGAGGTCCAGAATGTCAAGCAAGTGAATAAATAAGAAGTTTCCAGATAAGGGTAAAAAAAGTAAAATATAATATTTTACTACCCGTTCCTATTTTTTATATAAGATGCCTCATATTATGCCAGTAGAGAAATAAAATTGGAAAAAATATGAACTCATGTAAATTAACATTCCCTATTAAACTATTTGACATCAGTCAGAGAAATAACTTTCTGGATATGTCCCCTTGAGCAAGGGAAACAAAAGCAAAAATAAACAAATGCATCTTCATCAAACTAAAAAGCTTATGCACAGTAAAGGAAACCATCAACAAAACATAAAGACAACCCACTTAGGGGAGGATATATTCACAAATGACATATCTGATAAGGTGTTTTATCCAAAACATGTAAGAAAATTATACAACTCAATAACAAGAAAGTAAACGATTGAAAAAATAGGCAAAGGAGGGATATGAAAAGACTTTTCTCTAAAGAAGACATACAGATGTCCAACAGATGTTCAACATCACTAATACTCAGGAAAATGAAAATCAAAGCCATAATGAGATACCACCTCACACCAGTCAGGATGGCTATTATCAAAAAGTCAACAAATAACATGTGTTAGCAGGGATGTGGAGAAAAGGGAACCCTTGTGCACTGTTGGTGGGACTGCAAACAGGTACAGTATCTATGAAAACCAGTATGGAGTTTTTTCAAAAAACTAAAACTAGATACATCATATGACCCAGCAATTCTACTTCTGGATATTTATCCAAAGAAAATAAAAACACTAACTTAAAAAGATACATGTACCCTCCTGTTCATTGCACCATTATTTTACAATAGTCAAGATATGAAAGCAACCTAGGCATTCAATGACAGACTGAGAAAGAAGATGTAGGGATTGGGTAAATATATGTGTGTGTATTATAAACATACACATATCTAAATATATATACATAGAGAGAGAGAGAGACATACAATGGAATATTTCACAGCAATAAGAAGGAATGAATTCTTGCCATTTGTGACAACTTGGGTGGATCCAGAGGGTATTATGCTAAGTGAAGTAAGTCGGGGAGAGAAAGACAAATACAGTATGATTTCACTTACATGTGGGATCTAAAAAAAGAAATCAAATGAACAAAAAATCAAAACAGAAACAGACTCATAGAAACAGAAGACCAAAGGGATAGGTACAGGAATGGAAGGGTTAGGGGGATGGGTAAAGAGGAATGTAGTCAATAATACTATAATAGGTTTGCCTGGGTGACAGATCATCACGAGAATTAGTGGGGTGATCACACTGTATGGTACAGAAATGTCAAATCATTGTATTATATACCTGAAGCTAATATAATATTGTGTACCAAGTATACTTAAATTAAAAATAAACCTTCTCATTTTATGACCACAAAATAAAGTCCAATAGTGCTATTACTACATTATTAGAAATGGTATTTAAACAAGAATAGAGTATTTTTTTAAGATACTCTAAAAAAAAAATCTTTGTTGTATCTTACCCATTACCATTTAGTCCCCTTACACCCCCCTACCATCAGTAATTGTCATTTTTCATATCATATAGATGTTCTTGAAAATAGATATAGGCACAAAACTGAAGAACTCATGATTTTCAGTCATGGCACTTTCTATGATTCTTTTATTCACAGAAATACCAAATAAAGTGTAAACCTTTTCTGAACCAAATTGTCATCATTTCCCAAATCACTAAAATAACATGTTTTTACTGTGTGTCATTCTGCCTAACAGCTTGTTTTAATATTCCCAAAGGGAAGAATATGTCAAATGCACTTAAGACCCATTGTTCTTGTTTTTCTGAGATTTATGAAGGCAGCCAGTTTTCCTGGTGACTTAAATTGCTTGTGGAACCATTTTCTTCCTATCTCAAAAACTGTAGCCCTGAGCAAATACTCAATAAAAAATGTTTAATTAGAGATGTAAAGAAAAAGGCTTCTAAAAATTGGAATTTCAGGGGCATCTAAGTAGCCAATCAGTAGATATTTAGAAATACCACTTGCATTAAGGGAGATTATTTACTTGAACAAAAATATAGCAGCTTGTACACTGCAACATTTCTCTACTCCTTATAGAGCCCCTTCAAGATTTGCACCACCTTCTTAAACAAATTAGAAGTCTTCTACGACAGCTTGGGAGCAACAACACGTGCAGGGCTTATTATGTGCCAGTCACTAGGGAACTAAATGACTTGTGCAAGGATGTTCAGCTAGAAGAAACTGGGACACTGTTAGACACTAAAGTTCAAGACCTTAACTATCATGCTGTGCTTGTTTTCAGGGGCTCAAGTGGTTAGATAAAAACATCATTTTATTGGATCAATTATTAAGTCATAGCAACTCAATCTGAAAGTAAGGGCATCATTCCCATGATGTAATGGGCCTAGAATCAAGATACCTATAAAATACATAACACTTGTAGTGTTTTATTCACAATGGCAATTAGATAATTTATCTTAAAATGTAGCTAGGAAAAGGATAAATAATCAACCTTTCAGGTTGAAGTTATTTATTACCACATTGAGTCCAAATTTCTAGTGTAGTATATAAATTATCAAACAGCCTACAAAAACAGTATAATTATTTTATCTCAAAAGTGTAGGCAAAAAAAAAAACCCTATCTCTTTATTGGAACTTTTGTAGTTAAAAAAATAGATGTTTTTATTTCTTATAAACAACATGCCTGACATGACCCTATTAGCCTTTTGTCCCCCAGATAGTTTAGGCAGTACAATAAATTTGGAAAATGTGTCTAACTCCATAATAGGACCAACCATCTGACTGCTGAAAATGAGGAGGCAGCACTGTATAGTGGCAAGAATTGGGCTTTCAGGTCAGATGGAGCAGGGTTTAAATTCTACCCATTCCAGTGACCAGCCTTTTGTCCTCCATCAGTTTACCTGGTCTATTGAACTACATTTTTCATTTGTAAACCAAAGCTAAAAGCATCCACTTGGAAAAGTTGTTGTGAGAATTAGAGATAATGTTTCTAAATACCTAATGTGGTGTTTGGTACACATGGCTTAGTGCTTCTGAACAAGCTTAGCTTCAACATGCTGTGGAGCAAGAGATAATGTCAATGTGTTTTTTAAAGCAATATCCAAACTCATGCCTCAATGTACATATTTGTTTCAGTATTTCATATGAAGCCATTGAGTTGATTAATTGGGATGAATTCATTCACTGGGAGTTTTAACTGAACTTATCATCAGTTTAGCACTTTGCAGATAAAAGAGTTTTGAGTCTTGGCTGTTCAGGAAATGTCAGTTCTGACTCTGAATTGCCATGTTCTTTATTTTCCCCTCCCTCTATTTTTTCTGACCATTTTACTTTGAGAATTTAACAGGCTATTGAATTTAACCTGTACTTTTTTTGATATTCTAATAAAGTGACTAAGGAGGAGCTCTGGTTATCAAAAAAATAAAGAAAAAGTTTGGGATCACAATAGGTTCACACACATTCAACATGCACTGTATTCACTCATGGATTCTCTCACCACGTCCATTATCATAGATCATTCTCTTCCAGAAGTGTTTACTATGTTGCTTAAATAGTGCCTTACTTTCAAAGTGTTATAAGGAAAAACAACTGGTACAAATTTCTGATTTTTTAAATTTACTGAACTAGAGTAGCTGAAAATTGCATAATGATTCATGTAAATAATTATATTCTTATCTTAGCTATTGTATATTAATAGAATATAATTAATATAATAAACATTATATAATAGTTATTCTAATTTATCAGTTATTTTACTAAATTCAGCATTAATACTGTTTTTCTTTTAATCATTCAAAATTTCAAAATTTTTTTAAAAAATGAGTTATGTTTCCTTTTTTCCTAAAATTCTTCTAGAAAATTACACCATATTAGATGAGCACTTAAAAAAAAAACATGATTTACATCTTTACTAGCAGGATTCTGATTACTGTTGGTTATAGAACACTGAGGGTTAAATAATATGCTAATTTTTAAATCATCCTTAGAAATTGCACATAATGTCAAAGACTAATTTATGCAATCAGTCAGAATTAGTTAAACGTGTTCTAGTCTAAACATAGACAAGTTTAGAAAGATGTAATGATAATTCATGACTTTGGAGAAGGAGAATGGATAGCTCTCTAAATGCCTTTCTCTTACTCAGAGCAATACATTCCTTTATAGACTTTATGAATATTTCTTACAACTCAATGTTGTTTTTATTTTTGCAATCCCAGGATTTACCCAGATGTGCTCCTAAATCCTAATACATTTTTCCTATTAAAGATTTATTTTCCTTCTGTGATGTGAAGCTATGGTATACAAAAGGTATTTAGGCCCTCTCCAATTTTCTTTCTTTTCTGGACTGATGATCTTGTGTTTTCTTTTTGCCATGAAGCAGACATGTCTCGGGCCAAGAGTGTCACACATGGAGTGTCTAAATGAAGCCCATTGCACTCTATTTTTATGCGCTCATTGAACATTTTAAAATAAACATCGTTTGGCTGGTCACATGGGACTTCAGATGGTGAAAGAAAAGGGAAGTGGAGCAAATGAAATAAAGGAGATGAAACAGAAAGGGAAATAAGCAAACTGACTTTCCTTTGGCTAGTGCATATGATGCTTATTGTTTTTATAAGTTCTTCATTGTAGAAGTCAATTTAAAAACATTAGCAAATCCTTAAAACAATTCTGAAGGTAAGATTCCTGCAGCTTCTTGTCTCCCATCCTGTCTGGGCGCATGTGTGGTGTGGATAGAGTCTTGTGGATGCTAGCTTTTACAAGTGGGTTTGCTCACTTCTAACTCCTAATGATTATTTTCATAGTTTGAATGTGAAAAAATTCCTCTAGCCAGGTTTCAAAAACTAATAAATGTAACATCTTTTTTATCTTTGTCTATCACTTTTTTTCCTGTAATTATTGGAGACTATGTATAATTAGATTCTGGTTTTTCACTATAATAAATATTTAAAAGCTATCGGATATACATTTTCTCTCTGAAATGGAGACCCTTTTCTAGCTTGATTACACTAATCATTTTTATTTCTACCCATGTTTTAAACTTGTATGTATCACAGTTCTTTGCTTGCTTGTTTCTCTTTCTGTTTGGTATGAAGAAGGGCAAAGCAAAATAGTTATAACCTCTGCAGTGCACCCTTTCTCCAGGTACTTGAGAAACAGGCGTTTAATAGAGTAACTGATCAATACTCCATGTTCAGTTTTGATGGGGTCTTTGTTCCTCTTCACAGGAATCAGTTTTAAGCTTCTTACCATGTAAATAGAGCCTGACCGGGTTCTATTTCTAAAACTTTAAGAGTGAGCAAGACTGATACTCACAAATCAATTCTAAGCCACAATTTTGTCTAAATCTTCTAAATAGCCTTTTAAGCAAATCTGAGTTCCCCAAACCATATCCCATATGATTTATGTAAAATTATTTAACAATAGTTAACTAAGTGTGCCTGTAGTACAGGGGTCTGAGAGTGAGTTCTCATTATTGTTTAACTCAACTGTAAATCATCTCATTTCTTTCTGTTCAATATGACTGTATGAAAAAGCTTCCTTGGATCCAAAATTAGTGTTAAATCTCCATTGATGCCTGGCATTCACTCTGCCTGCTGGCACTTGGCTACAATAAGTCCGTAACATGTGGGATCTCTCGGAGTGTCTTTCCAAGTACAGATGCACAAAATATTTTTGCCCCCTAAAACTCAGTATAATGAAGTATAATGCTTTGCTTCTTAATGGGGAAAAATAAGTAAGTTTTAAAAATATTTTATGAAGTTATTATAAAATTTACTTAGCCAGGATATACTGTAAATAATATGCTTTGAAACTTAATTTTTAGATTAATACTTTGGTGCAAATTCATTTAACTCAACAACAGCTTGTTGATAACTTAAAATGCCTCTGTCAGAGTGAATCATGTCCTGAAGGCACTAAGTCTAACTATTAAAATCCTTAGACAAACTGTACTCGATTATAAAAATTTTAAATTATAAAACAATAAAAAGTTAAATTTTCAGCAATAATGCAATGCAATTATGAATGGGAGTTTGGCTAAAACTAAACAGTTCATGTAAGTATGGTGCCGACATGACAGTATGAGCTCTTCTGGACTCACCAAGCCCAGGCTATTAAGTGCGTCCTCCAATGGCCCTCTGCCTCTACTCCCCGTTTAACTACTGAGAAACTTACATCTTAAAGGGAACCGAGACTTCTGTTGGCCGATACTTAGCTCTAACATGTCATCTAGATATTAGATACAGCTGTTTCTTTTCTCTATGACTTGAAACTAAGTGGCACCAGCACACAATTAAGCGATAGTTCTCAGTGATCAGATGGTCAACATATATATGATCTAGAATATGTTCACAGTTTTTCCATTCATTTTTAAGGTGAAAATACAGAATGTATCAGTTCTTTAAAAAAAAAAAGTGTGGATCCAAAAAATAAAATTTAGTTTGGAAGACCCTGGATTAATCCACAAAATTTCAATGGCTGTCAGGTTTCCCCCTTAACTAAATACCACTCATGATTTTAGAGGAGGCATCAGCCGTGACCCTAGACACAGGGAATCACCTTTGGAAAGTTTTGGTGCAATTATCTATTTAGGTACTTGAAATATTACTGAGCACATAGCATGTGCTTTATAGTATGCTAGATACAGAGACTAAAAGAGAGCACTTGAGACTCCGTCTAATTTTCACATGGAGCTCACTTTCTAAAAAGAGGGGAAAAACCAATTAGCTACATTGCATAATTGATTTGTCACCTTTTTTTAAAGGCCTATAAGAAGTCTTAGTGCTAAGTCACCTAATATGACCAGATGACCTAACCCAGTCAGGAAACTGTGAAGATAATACAAAAGAGATGGCTGCTGACAGGGAGGACAGCAGCTTGCTCTCCCTACGGAGGCTCCATCACGAGCCACGCTGCCAAATCAGCCAGCTCCGACCCTGGATCTGGAAGTCGTGATTGCTCAGTGAACACAGAAGGCAGGTTATGGAACTCACATTAGTTGTCCTCAACAATGAAAAGCATATTGCTCAATTCTTTGGGGAAGCAGAAACCCATCCTATAACTAGAAAAAGGGATCCTGAAGTGTCAGTGGCCTGAGGTGCTAATGGAGCTTGAAGTACAGAACTCTAAAAGACCTCACCGATACACTGAGGAGCTCAACTGGCTGGGCTGGAAATACTGGCTCAGTGGGTTGAGAGATAAAAGAATTCAAGTTCAGCTCAGAGCTTTATTTAAGGCTCAGGAAGACAGAGAGAATGTTGTCTTAGCTATTTAGGCTGCCGTAACAGAATCCAACAGATAGGACTGGAGGGTCTGGCTGCCAGGTCATCTTGTCCAATCTCTTACTCCACACAGACCCTCCACCAGAGAGTTATTTAACATCTGCTTGGATATTTCAAGGAACAGAGCACTCGCACTTGCTGGGAGTTGGACCTTTCTATTTTCTTTCTGCTTCTCCAGGTGTCCCACTGTTTCGTACTAAGTTGGAGTGAAGTCTGTATGTTCTTTTCATGCCAGTACTGCTTTTTGGAGCAACAAAAATAAGTATATTTTTTCTTCCATGGAATTACTCTTTAAATATGCACAGCTCTATTTATTCTCTTCCAATATAAACTTCAGAAATCCCATTTTCTTGAACCATTAAGCTGAGGAAAATTTTATATTTCTCCTGTGTTAGAAAACTTGTTATTTAGACCCAAAGGCAATTTTTAATGGAGGTTCAAAATTTTTTAAAATGCACTTTTTAAGGCTAAATATTGTAGCTATATACTGACATAGAGAAAAAAATGAATGTCTTTTATATAAATTTATAATTTAAATAAAAATATAAAAAGGGTTTTTCCTTGGTTATCTCTTTAATATCCATGTCATTATTTTCTAGAATTTCTGAGCTCTCAATTATTTCTGAATTCCTAAATAACATCCACCTAAAATTTTTTCTTTGCATTGCTAAGTTTTCAGAAGGGCATTTCATTTTCTCTTCTGGATTTATTTTGCACGATTAGAACTGTCAGAAAGTGATTCAATTTCATATCTTTACAAAGTCTCTTTTGAAGTATGACCAGTTGTGATAGTAAATTCAGGTTCCTTCATCCTAAGCAAAAATATTTCCTCTGAACAGTTTTTCTTTTAGATACCTATTATTCTTTAGTGACTAAAAAATGGCTTAAATAAAAGCACCTATACAACTGTTGGGATAACTGGCTAAAATATTGGTATAAAAGGCTTTTCATTAATAATAAAAGTGAGTTAAAATGGATCTAGAACACTGAATATTAGGCCAGTTTTTGAAACATAGTTATTAAGGCATTTATGTCACCCAACCTATGAGACTGCAGCCTAGATGAGGTCTTTTTTTCTTCAGTCAGTACCATGGTTCCTTGCAGAGGAGGGCATTCAAAAAAAATATTGATTAAATTAAACCAAGGTGCTGTAACAGCAGCAGCTGGACATAACTTTGCAGGAAAATCTGGTACAGAAGACAAAAACAACCCCTATAACCACTGAGATAATAACTGAAATGTTGACATTAATCTTCTGTTTAACAAGTCATTTCCAACAACTGAAATTAAGGGTTTGGAAATCAAGAAAGAAGATACCTAATTTAAGTAGCTTTGATTCTTGTTTGGTTTGGTTCATTTTAAAAAGAGAGAGTAAAAAACATCTCCATGAAGTTGTTTTCACTTTTTTAAAAAGATTTTTATATATTTATTTTAGAGAGAGGGGGAGGGAGAAAGAGGGAGAGAAATATTGCTGTGCGAGAGAACACTGATCAGTTGCTATTGCACCCCTCCAACTGAGAACCTGGTCTTGCAACCCAGGCATGATCCCTGACCAGGAATCAAACCTGAGACTTTTCCTTTTGCAGGACAACACCCAATCCCCTTAGCCATACCAGTCAGGGCTGTTTTCACTATTAAGGGATAAAATCATTTAGTAAACATTAAGGAATACTTTGCTAGATCAAAAAACCATATAAGCTCTTGGGTTTGTTACTTTACTATACATATACTTAAATACACCAATAAGGCTTTAAAAAATAGAGAAGTATCCTTTTATTTATTTGCAAAGAAAATATATTTTGATTTTGAAAGGCTTTTTATATGCTGTGATAACTGAGTTTTATGAGTTCTATTCTTTTGCAGTTAGAATTATTCTTTCTACATAACAAAATCTTTGACTATTTCCAGCCAAGATGGAGGCATAGGTGGACACACTGTGCCTCCTCTCACAACCAAAATTAAGGACAGCAAAGATTTAGAAACAAGAAAACATTCAGAACTGATAGAAAATTGAACTGTATGGAAGTCCAACAACCATTCATCCAGACCAGTAAGAAAAGCGGAGTCACGGCAGGAAAAAGTGGAGGTACAGACCCGGGTATGCAGGCAGCAGCGGCTGGCAGATCCCAGGCACACAGGCGGTGGCTAGTGGACCCCGGACACGGGATGGCAACTGTGCTGACCCAGTGAGGCCGCACAAGGCAGCTAGCTGACCAGGTGGTCCCACATTCACGCGCAGATAATCCAGGTGAAGGGGAAGTGGTGGAAGGGACTGGAATCTGAGAGAAAGCAGAGCAAGCGCCATTGTTCCCTCTTGGAGCCCGACCACACATACAGCGTCACAACTCAGCGACTGGGCTGCCCCACCCTGGTGAACACCTAAGGCTCCACCCCTCACTACGTAACAGCTGCAACCAGACCAAAACAAAACAAAACAAAGCAAAATAAAAATTGCTCAAACCGAAGAACAAATGAAAGCCGTAGAGCCAATTCTTCTAAGCGACGAAGAGATAGCCAACCTATCAGATGCAGAGTTCAAAACCCTGGTGATCAGGATGCTCACAGAACTGGTTAATTTTGCTCACAAATTAGATGAGTAAATGAAGGCTACAATAGGTGAAATGAAGGAAGATGCATGGGGAATCAATAGAGATGGGAGGAAAACTGGGACTCAAATCAATGGAGTGGACCAGAAGGAAGAAACTAACAACCAAACAGAAAACAAGGAAGAAACAAGAATTTAAAGAAATGAGGAAAGGCTTAGGAATCTTCAGGACATCTTTAAACATCCCAACATCTGAATTATAGGGGTACCAGAAAGGGAAGAAGAAGAGCAACAAGTGGAAAACTTATTTGAACAAATAATAAAGGAGAACTTCCCCAATCTGGCAAAGGAAATAGACTTCCAGGAAGTCCAGGAAGCTCAGAGAGTCCCAAAGAATTTGGACCCAAGGAGGAACACACCAAGGCACATCATAATTACATTAGCCAAGATTCAAAGGAAGGAGAGAATTCTAGAAGCAGCAAGAGATAAGGGGACAGTCACCTACAAAGGAGCTCCCATCAGACTGTTAGCTGATTTCTCAAAAGAGACCTTCCAGGCAAGAAGGGGCTGGAAAGAAGTATTCCAAGTCATGAAAGGCAAGGACCTAGATCCAAGACTACTCTATCCAGCAAAGATTTCATTTAGAATGGAAGGGCAGATAAAGTGCTTCTCAGATAAGGTCAAGTTCAAGGAGTTCATCATTACTATGCCCTTATTCTATGAGATGTTAAAGGGACTTATCTAAGAAAACGAAGATAAAAATATGACAGTAAAAAGACAGCAAACTCACAGCTATTAACAATCACACCTAAAACAAAAGCAAACTAAGCAAACAGCTATAACAGGAACAGAAATATAGAAATGGAGATCATATGGAGGGTTAGCAACAGGGGAGTGGGAGGAGGAGAGAGGGGGAAAAGGTACAGAGAATAAGTAGCATAGGTGGTAGGTAGAAAATAAACAGGGGGAGGGCAAGAATAGTGTGGGAAATGTAGAAGCTAAAGAACTTATGACACATGGACATGAACTAAAGCGGGGGAATGTTGGTGGGAGGGTGTGTGCAGAGTGGAGCGGAATGATGGGGGAGAAATGGGACAACTATAATAGCATAATCAGTAAAATATAATAAAAATTCTTTAAATAAATAAAACATTAACATAAATTATGTGCTGTAGTAGCTCATTTCATAAATGACAGAAGAATTTTGGCTTATTTTATTTTTTAAAACTTTATTAAAGCTTTATCTTTTTAGAACAGTTTAATGTTCATAGAAAAGTTTAGGATAAGGTCCAGAGATTTCTCACATAAAACCCCTCTCCCCACAAATGTGTAACCTTCCCCCTTATCAACATTCCCCACCAGAGTGGTGCATTTGTTGCACATTAGGTACCACCATTGGAAAATTATAGTCATCTAAAGGCCGTAGTCTGCATTAGGTTCACTCTTGGTGTTGTGCATTCCATGGGTTTGGACAAATATATAATGACATATATCCACTGTCATGGTATCATATAGAGTATTTCTTTGGCATTAACATCCTCTGTGCTTCGCCAACTCACAACTCCGGGCCCACTCCACCTCTGGCAACCACAGTTCTCTTCATTGTGGCCATAGTTTTGTCTTTTCAAGAATGTCATATAGTTCGGATCACACAGTATTGTAGCCTTTTAAGAATGACTCCTTTCACTTAGTAATATGCACTCACAGTTCCTCCATGTCTTTGTATAGCTTAACAGCTCACTTGTGTTCAATACTGAATAATATTCCATTGTCTAGATGTTTGTCACAATTTACTTATCCATTCACATACTAAAGGACATCTTGGTTGCTTCTGAATTTTGGCAAATATGAATAAAGCTACTATGAATAAATACATGTACAGGTTTATGGGTGAACGTAGTTTTAAACTCATTTAGATAAATGCCAAGGAGCATGGTTGCTGGATCTTATGGTAGGTGTCTGCTTAGCTTTGTAAGAAAGCATTGAATGTCTTTCAAGGTGGCTTTACAATTGTACTTTCCTCCCAGCAACGAATAAGAGTTCCTCTTATTCCGTATCCTTGCCAGCATTTGGTGTAGTCATTGTTCCCGGTTTTGGCAATTCTAAAAAGTATGTAGTGATATCTCATTGATGTGTCCATCTGCTAATGACATAGTCTTCGCTAATGACACATGATACGAAGCATTTTTTCACATGCTTATTTGCTATCTGTATATCTTCTTTGATGAGGTTAAGGTCTTTGGCCCATTTATTGATCAAGTTGGTTTTGTTCTTATTGTTGAGATTTAAGAGTTCTTTGTGCAATTTGGGTAACAGTCCCTTACTAGATATGCATTTATACCCAATAAATTTTTTGTCTCAGCATGTGGCTTATCTTCTTATTCTCTTGACACTGTCTTTTACAGGGCAGAAGTTTTTTTTTTGTTTTTTTTTTTTTAATGAAATCCAGCTTATCAATTATTTCTTTCATGAGTCATGTCTTTAGTGTTTTATCTAAAAGGGCATCAGCATATTGGTGATCTAGGTTTTCTTCTGGTATCTTTAGGAGTTTTATAGTTTTGTATTTTACATTAGGTCTGTGATCCATTTTTAGTTAATTTTGTGAAGGTCTGTGTCTAGATTCATTTTTCTGCATTTGGATGTCCAGTTGTTCAAGAACCATTTGTTGAAAAAATTATCTTTTTTCCATGTATTGCCTTTGCTCCTTTGTCAATGATCAGTTTACAATATTTAACCTGGTCATTTCTGGAGCTCTATTAATCTATTCGTCTATTCTTTCACCAATACTTTACTGTCTTGATTATCATAGTTTTATAGTGAGTATTGAAGTCCTCTGGGGTCAGTTCTCTAACTTTGTTCTTCTCCTTTAATATCGTGTTGGCTACTCTGGGTCTTCTGCCTCTCCACATACCTTAAAATTAATTTACCAATATCCACAAAACAATTTCCTAGGATTTTGATTGGTACTGCAGTGAATCTATAGATCAAGTTGGGGAAAAGTGACATAATATTGAGTCTTCCTGCCCATAACCACGGTATCTTTCCATTTATTTAGCTCTTCTTTGTTTTCATTCATCAGAATTTTGAAGTTTTCTTTATATAGACATTGTATATATTTTGTTAGACTTATACATAAGCATTTCATTTCAGAGCATGCTAATGTTATTGTATTTTTTATTTCAAATTCCACTTGTTAATTGCTGGTATTTAGGGAAGCAACTGACACTTGCATAGTAACTGACACTTGCATAGTAACCTGTATCCTGTGACCTTGCTATAATCATTTATCAGTTGCAGGAGTTTTGGGGGGTGGGTTTTGGTCAATTGTTTTCCATATTCTACATAGATGATCATGTCATCTGCAAGCAAAGACAATTCCATTTTCTCATTCCCAATCTAAATACAGTTTATTTTCTTGTCTTATTGTATTAGCTAGAACTTTTAAAGTACAGTGTTAAAAGGACTGATAATGGAGAATATCTTTGCCTTGCACCTAATCTTACTGGGAAAGCTCACATTTCTCACCATTAAGTATGATGATTAGCTGTAGGGTTTTTATAGATATTCTTTCTCAAGTTGAGGAACTTCCTTCCTTTTTTTAGTTTACTGAGAGTTTTTATCATGAGTGGCTGCTGAGTTTTGTCAAATGCTTTTCTGCATTCATTGATGTGATCTTGTGATTTTTCTAAGTCTGTTGATGTGATGCATTATATTAAGTAATTACAGCGAAGTTACTTGGGCTGAAGCATTTCTGACTTTTTGATAATTCTAAATAGCCCTTATAGTCTACCTTAAAAAGCAATATCCATTAAGATCGTATACCCCAAGGGGGCTAGGACCAAGATAGGCAAAATGACATCAGCAAATTCATTCCAATTGGTTGCTCATCATACTGAAGTCATGTGATAACTTGTTGTGGAAAATTTAACTGATTATGATAGCCACATGCCATACAGCCATACCTTTCTCTCCTCTCATATCTACATTTCCCCCATTATTATTGTTGGCAGCGGGAAAGGAAAGAGTGTGTATTCTGGAACAATGCCTGGTTAAACTCCCTGCACTGTTGCTTCTGAGCTGTGTAACACTTGGTGATTTACCCAGCCTCTCTGATGTTGCCAGGATTTAATGAACTAATGTATATAAAGTGCTTAGAAAAATACCTGACATAGAACATACTCAATAAAAGTTAGCTATTATTCCAAACTTGATGAAGTCTGTGCTTCATGCATTTGCCATTAATTTATTTAATCATTCAATAAGTATATGTTTCATAAGCACTGCATCAGTGCTGAAATTACAATAGTGAACAAAACAGACAAGATCTCTGACCTCATGCAGCTGATACTACATAAGGGAGTGATGGAGGGAGCACAAAGTAAAATAAATAATAAGTGGTGAAACTTTGAGACAAACGTTGGCTAAGGAGAGAGAGAGATGGAGCTGGGATCAGGAATGTCCTGTCTGATGAGATGACATTTGAAATGAAGGAATAGGTCCTGCAGAGGTCTGAGTGGAACCCACATCTATCAGGGGAGATAGCAAGTGCCAAAGATAAGCAAGACAGAATGTGCTTGACCTATTAGAGGAGCCAGAAGGCCAGGGTGATTGCTGGTCAGAATCAAGGGAAGAATGATTCGAACGATCTAAGAGAAGAAGGCACTGGCAGGTTACATACATTTAAGCAGGTTCAGTGTTCTTGGCAAAAAGGGAAGGAGGCCTTGGCTGTAACACATATCATCCAGCTGCCTTTATGCAATAATAAATGCTATGTGCTCTTTTGCCTTCCTCTGTGAAAACTAGAGAGTCAAGTAATTATCTCATGAATTCCTTTTAGGGAAGGTCATAAAATGGGATGATTAGATCTAAAGGACAATCTTCACTCTCCCCAATAATAGGTACTTTCCTGAAATAGCCAGATAACTGGGCACACTTACTGCTGCACATTACTGGTATAGGTACGATTTAAAGTTGCCTTCCTTACTTCCATCTGTAATTTAAATCAAAATTGATCTAAGACATGCCATAAATATTTCTATATTAACTCACTTGAAGGAGTAGACTATTCATTAGGCCAATGTGAATTTCATATTGGCAGTAGATTTTTCTCCTAACCTTATGACATCACTAAATTGAACCCACATTTTCCAAGCTGAATCAATGGCAGTAGAGAATTAACTTTTACAATACAGCCTGTTCCTTAAGTATCATTTTATTGGATGATGTTTTTATAAATCTAAGTTCTAGGTATTCTCTCCATCATAAAAACATAGGGGATATTCTATCTATATAAAAAAGTTTCCAATTTTAACTTCGCGTGATGTAAAATGTGAATTGCACCCCGGATGGATGGCTAAATGGGTTGGAGTATCATCCCATACACTATTGCTGGTCTGATCCCCTGTCATGGCATATGCCTAGGTTTTGGGTTCAATCGCCAGTTGGGATGCATATAGGATGCAATCAATGGATGTTTCTCTCTCCCCACCCCAACACCCTTCTTTTCTAAAATCAATAAATATATCCTTGGATGAGGAACAAACAAGATGAATAAAATAAAATATGAATTGTACCCCATCCTACCATACTTTTATGGCTAGTGGGCATGGTGAATTGTACTGAAATACGAATCTCCTAACTTAGCAGCTCCTCTGCCACCAGCAGGACATGCCGTGCTATGATTGATTCCGTGGTGCTTTGTCTGAGGATGAACTAGGGCGTCCTCCTGCACTTAAGCTTAAGGAGGGAGAAAAGGGCATCTGGTTAATATTGTTATAAGTGAATAGCTGATTATTGACACATAGTAATGCAAAACTTTGATTTCTGTTGAAGAAAAAAATTCTAAAAACTTTGGAGAACTAAATTTAAAACTCTAAGTACCTGTTCAGGACAAGGTGCTGGTAAGTATTCTCATTTTTTACAAAGTGGGCTGGGTAGCTTAGTTGGCTGGAGTGTCATCTCGTTATGCCACAGCTGCAGGTTCCATCCCTGGTCAGGGTACGTACAAGAAGCCATCAGTGAATGCATAATTAAGTGGAACCATAAATGGATGCCTCTCTCTCTCTCTCTCTCTCTTTCAAATTAATAAATAAAAATAAAAAAGAAAACCATACTTCCAAATAATAGCAAAAATACTTTAAAAAGTATTAAAATACTTAAAAAAATACTTAAAAAAATAAATACACACAAAGTGGCCCTGATCCTGTAGAATATTATATCAGGAATTACTCAATTGAGTCACCAATATCAAGACAGTATAGAATAAGAACTCTGCTCCTCAAGTTCAGACATAATGCTGAATGCTAACTGGCGGACTCATTCAGATTCCCTCTCTGGGAATTTGTAAATAAGATTTAAGGAAAGGCCTAATTGTAAAGGTCAATATCTTAACTCAGGCTGCTGTATCAAAACACCATAGACCAGGTGGCTTAAGCAACAGGCATTTATTTCTCACAGTTCCAAAGGGTAAGAAGTCCAAAATCGAATCCACCAGCAAATTCAGTTCCTGGTGAATATTCTCTTCCTAACTTACAGATGGCCACCACTCCACTGTGTGGTCACATGACCTCTTTGTTTTGTATGTGTGGAGAGGGACACCTTCTGTCTCATCCTCTTCTTACAAGGGCAATCATTCCATCATGAGAGCACTGCCTTCATGGGCTCATCTAAACCTAATTACCTCCCACAGGCCCCACCTCCAAATATCACATCGGAGGTTTAAGGCTTCAACATATGAATTTGGGGAGCAGAAGTATTCCATCTACAAGAGTAGAAATAACAAAGCACAAGGAGAAGACCATAAACAGAAGGCATGAGGCATTAAAATACTAGAGTAAGCAGACTGCCAAAAGTTGAAAGCGATTATTCATTGACAGAGTACCTTGAGAAAAGGCAGATTAGCAGGAGGCAGCAGGGGATCATGGTGTGCTGTTGGGTCCAGAGAAGCTGCTGTACTCCAAATAGTCGTGAGCAGCATTCCAGGTGTCAGTGAGACTGAACTATTCTGCTATTTCTTCCCAAACACCATCCTTATCTTAGACCCCCTTTAGTTAAGATAAATTCACTGAAGTTTCTGATTTTTATAACATGAAGGTAAATGACTAGTGTAGCTAATTTTTTTCTAAAAATATAATTGGAATATAATTACAAATGTGGTCATATTAAAGATATCCTGAGTTATTTCTCTTCTATATCTGCAACTGTTCCCTCCCAGAAAACCTTAGTTTTAATTCTCAGCATGATTATGAGTCCATTAGTCTGTTTTCATGATTATCAGTATGTGTGGAAGTATTAGATTGGGCAAAAACTTTTTTTAGCATTTTCTGTACAATGGCTCTAGTAGTGCTTAGTTGTCTTTAACTTCATCGGAAACTGTTTTGTTAGATGGTATTGTAACAGCTGTCATATCAGCATATATTTTAAAAAACCTATCAACTAGAATTGAAATGTTTTGAAATATCCAATTCCCATTTCACACTGATAAAGTCATAGTAACTGTAGGAAGAGAAGGCTTTACAAAGAAAAATCCAAACTCTAATTGCCTCTCCCACCAATACCCAGGAGAGGTCACAGGCTCATTAAGGACTTCAAGGGGGAAGCAACAGAAAACCTTGAGAACTCAACTCAGGAAATTCTAAAACACACCTAAGAGTAAAATGTCACCCTCATACTTTTGAGGAACTAATACCTACATTGCAAATTAATTATAAGCCTGTTTTATTTAAAACAACTGTAGAGCTCTCAGGGATTCAAGGATTACCTGTAAGGAAAAATGCCCTCAAAGAAAGAATATATATAGTAATAACCATGAAATCTGATGAGTTTGAATTTAAATAGTGTGTTTGAATACAGTATCTTGATTTTTTTTGGTCACATGCAGGGTAAATATCTGTGTTTATAAATATAAATGATGTGAATTAATTTTTCCACAAGTGTTTAATGGTTATATTCAACAGATAAATAATTACAATTTTTGTAATACAAATTAAACAACAAGAATGAATTTAGGGTAGAAGAAGACAACATTTCTCAAAATTGGGGTTCCCTTTCACTGCAAATTTTCATCTGTTAATGTGGATTCTGTAATGAGATCTTATGTATTTCATCTTTGAAAATGTAATCTCACACAGATAGATACTATCAAATGATAATATTCACTCACAAGCATAAAAAGCAGCTTGACATCATGTCATTCAAACCATATTAGTTGTCAACAAAATAACTTTACCCAATATAATCAGGATTTCATACAAGTGATATTTTGCCTTATAATTTTCAATTCATTAGGAAATATAATAAGGTTTTCATATAAGTGATGTTTTGCCTTGTAATTCATTAGGAAATATTATCAAGCCTGAAGCAAAAGCTAATTTCCACCACCACTCAGTGTTCAACAATAGTAGCTGAGGGCGAGTCTTCTAATTCAAAAAACTTTCAATCTCAGACCTTAGCTCAAAAAATTGCAAGAAAACTATTCCACTGATAAGCCATCAAACTGCTGTGTAGTAGGGCAAGTCAGAATATTCAGCTTCTATTCCTGACCCAAAGTCATGGAATTGTTGATGGTTAAGTCCGCAGGAGCAAGTGAAATTCATCACTGATACCCCTCATTCAATAACATGATAGGTTCAAATTTTCCATAATGCTGCTCTAAGCAGACCATTCATAGAGGCAAATTCTTCAGTCACTTCAAACCTGGTGTTGACCCCATGGATAAACAACTGAACAGCAATACTGACATTTATAAACGCATCAAGATCCAGGGAAATCCAGGTGAAATCATTTGATATTGATTGCCTATCTGTGTTGTTCCCAATGTCCTTAACATTTTGAGAAATTGCTCTTGATGAAAGGCTAACAGACTGAGTCTTAAACAGATTCACTTTTTCCAGACACTTCAGAGAGGATGCTATGAGATTTTTAAGTCACTAGAGTCTTTTCCATCTTCTCCTCCTCCTCAGCTCTTATACTGCTGTCAAATTCCATATACTTCAGCCATCAGGATGTGGACAGCAGGAAGAAGTAGGTCCAGAAGAAGGAAGAGTGCTTTGCTTTTATGCCCTTAACTTGGGTGTTATTTCCAGAGAAGGGGCTCCTTTATAGATTTTGCCCAACATGGATTTCTCTAAGTTGCTCTCACAGTTGTTCAGCTGCCCTTACCAATAGCCACAGTCTTCGTAGGTTTATATAGAAACCATCAGTCAGAGCAGGTGCATGTGGATTATGGAGAAGCCTCCTTTCATGGCTAACATAGGTGTAGCACTGCAGTTTCCCACCTGGGCCTAAGCAGGGTGTCTAATCCGTGGCCCACTCACCACATGCCGCCCAGGATGGCTATGAATGCAGCTCAACACAAAATTGTAAACTTACTTAAAACATTATGAGATTTTTTTGTGATTATGTGTCACAATGCATTTAATGTGTGGCCCAAGACAACTCTTCTTCTTCCAGTGTGGCCCAGAGGTGCAAAAGGTTGGACACCCCTGAACAGCATCTGGGCAGCAGTGTCTGGGATTCCAAGGAAGCAGTGGAGGCACCAGTCATAGGATCTTTGACATAGTCCTGTCTGAGTTAAAATTTTCAAACAAATAATTCTGTTTTCCTCTTAGCAATTTTAAGCTCAGAAAGAACTATTTAATTTTAGGTTAACTAAAAAAAGTCATAGGCAAAAGAATTAAAAAGTGACTTGGGTCTAAAGTTTAGGGGGCATCTAAGCTGCCAAAGCCTAGATAGACTGTAGAAAATGGGAGGAGAATGATATCTTCCTCCTTCTTATCAAATGAACACTGAGTTTTAAATCTTATTGTCCAAAAACCCCCTTCATATGGCCAAAATCAAGGCATTTGTATTAAACGCTTTTTAATTTGCAATGGGAAAAAATCATTTTGTAATGAAACTTAGTATTGAAGTAAGTCTATTGGCTTACTTCAATACTAAGACAGCAATTATGTGTTTTACTTTGTAGTAATTGTTATAGTTATTGCTGAATGTAGTACTGAAAATTTGGGGAATGTCATTTGAGTCCATGTAAAAGTTTAGATTTCTGTATTAAGATCTAACATATATCTAAAGCTTTATGAAAATATGATGTAAAGTATGAGATTTTATTGAAACACGTTGCAATTAAAATGTGTATAAATGCAAGCCTCACTGTATTTTATAAATGCTTCTAGAAAATTCAGATAATCTGAATATCAAAATTTAGAAAATTTTTCATGAAAACTTTTGAAGTATGGTTTATAGGTATCATAACTGATACATTTTCCAGCCACTGGCTTACACTTATATTTATTACAAAGTAAATTTTGGTTTTTGACCCATGGATCAAAAGAATTTTAGGCAAAACTTCAAATGTGTTTATTTACTTCTATTGTTCTTTGGTACCTGTATAAGAATATATAAAGCACATATAACTCAAGGTATTTTCACATATTCTTGTGGAAAAAATAGGAGATTTTGATATGCACTGGGGCAAAAACTGAAAGAATCACTGGATTTTTATATAATATATAAATTGATATGTTCAATTATATCAGAAGATGTATTTGTGGATAAAAGAAGTAAAATTATAAGTTTCATAGAACACATCAAGGTTTAGTACAGTTAAAAAACAGTACTGAATGAATGAAGGCATTATAATTTCAAATTACCGGAAATGAAAGAATAACATTAAACAGAACTCTTTCATTCAGGTAAAAATCATATACGTGAATCTTGTATGTATAAATAAGTATTGAAGCATTGTGGATATACTAGATGATGGTGCAATAAAACGCTGTTACATAATTTTAGAATGTTTTTCCACATCTCTATTAAAAGCTGTACTCTTCTTTCTTGAAGCAGTTGACAATCTCCACAAAGAGAAGATTAGTCCCTTTAGGATGTTAGAATGTTTAGCAATGGTGTCAGATTAAAGGCGAACTGAAACAGTGGAATCGACTATTCCCCAACTCTTCATTACCACACACTATTCATTACCACACAGGGAAAGAGACAGTGAGTGATCCTATGGGCTCTGCAACAAGTAACTTCAGTGCAAATCATTGGTGTAATCAATGTAATCATAAAGTAAATGGAAACACAGAATTCCTAAACTTCACTCAGTAGTTTTATTGTTTGCACAACTTTGTGTATGATATCCCAAAGGTTTTACTGCAGTTGTAAGCTCTAATAATTTAAAACTACACTAAGAATTTCAGGATAGCCTCTATTTTTATCTGTGATCTATTTTTTTGAGTTGTCAGTACAGCAAATAAATAACTGTGTATTTTGTGATAAATAAAGATTTTTCAGTATAAGAGAAATGAAATTTCAATGATAGATCCAAGAATTTAAATAAGAATGCTATACTGTTCTAATTGGTTTGTAAATATCAATATGAATTTATGCCTTATAGATGTTTAAATACATTTCTGTCCTAACCTTCTTCAGTAAAATGGCCAAAATGCTTCTGCTTTATTAACTAAGTTTATGTTATATTTTAATCCTATGTTTTCATTCCAATGATCTTCACAGCATCTTCACCAGGAGTAGATTCAATGTCAAGATATCCCTTCTTTCACTCATTCATAAGAAGCAATTCCTCACTTGTTAAAGCTTGACCATGAGATTGCAGCGATTCAGCAATACATCTTCAGGCTCCACTTCCAATTAGAGTTCTCTTACTATTTCCACCACATCTGCAGTTACTTCCTCCACTGAGGTCTTGAGATGCTCAGTGATCCATTAGGGTTGACATCTACTTCTCCCAAACTCCTGGTAGCGTTGATATTTTGACCTCTCCTTATGAATTATGAATGTTCTTAATGGCATCAAGAATGGTGAACACTTTTCAGAGGTTTTCAATGAACTTTGCCCAGATCCATCAAAGGCATCACTATCTATGGCAGTCATAGCCTTACAAAATGTATTTCTTAAATAAGACTTAAAAGTCAAAACTACTCCTTGATCCACAGGCTGCAGAAAGGATGTTGTTGTTAGCAGGCATGAAAGCAACATTAAACTCATTGTCTTGGGTGCCCAGGTTCATTGTCAATGAACAGTAATATTTTGAAAGGAATCTTTTTTTCCCCGCTGAGCAGCAGTTCTCAACCATGGGCTTAAAATATTCAATGAACCCGGTTGTAAACAGATGTGCTGTCGTCCAGGCTTTGCTGTCAGGCACCACTCGAAGACAGGGCTATGTTCTGAGAAATGTGTTGTTAGGCATTTGCTTTGTAGTACACATACATATATGTAAGCTGGTACATGCACAGAATGGTAAGGAAAGTCTTTATAATCAAAACCCTTTTATGTATTTAGGTAAAAACTCAACAAAAATTACCTTAATATTTTACTCCTTAAAACTTTGTGACCTTTTCATAGACCTTCAATTTTCATTTTTTATTTCTGTTTTTCTGTGCACATAATGTGACTTCCCTGATTTCAAATGTATATTTATCTTCTTGAAATGTGATCATTTTATCTTAAAATAGAGCTTTTTTCCCCCAGAGCAGACTCTGCTAGAAACAGAGCTAGCCACTCCACTGCACTGAAATCCCATGGGCAGAAATGATCACCCCCACATAAATGGGAAACTGAAGTTTAGAGAGGCTAAATGATTTCCCAGAGTTGTTCAGGGGCCAAATTGAGAATCCCACTTTGGCCTTTCTTGCTCTAAAGCCCCAGCTCCTTGTCACACAACAAGAAAACAGCTTTTTAGGTTGTGTGTGTGTGCTCGCGTGCATGCATGTGCATTCAAGCACCTGTCTCCCTTGTGAATCACAATTACTGACAGAAGTGGGGATGGGGAGGATGTCGCAATGATTTATAAATAAAAGAAAAGCTATGAAATTACCGTATTAAGAACTAATGAAATGATGCCCAGCTTTGGACTGGTGTTTGTTGCTCTCATTTCTTCCTTCATGCAGATCATGAATTAATAGCAAAAGGCCCATATCAGTATTGCCCAGGGTGTGGACTTTTCCCACAGCAATGGCCCTGTAAAATAACCATCACATCTGGCATAACCTGGCCATCCTGCCAAGCTTTATTTTTCCCACGGCACTACTACCATCTGACATTTTAGGTTGCACTTATTTGTTTACAAGTCTTTTTCCAGCTAGAATGTAAATCTCTAGGGGTCAAAAGTATTCATTTTTATTTTCTGAGCTTATCGTAGTACTTGACACAGAATGTATGCTCCATAAATGTATTTTGGTTCAAATTAAACATTTTGCCACTTAAAACATGACCATAGGTGCTGCACTGTAGTCATTACTCAAGTGGGACCTTTCAATCTACTAGGAGTACAAAGTCAATTTAACGAAAACTTTTAACTTTAAACAAGGAATAGCAGTCATTTTTTGTCCTTATCCATTTTCTTTTATGTCAGTTTTGCTCCCCTTTCCTTCCAATGGGAACTTGCAGAATTTGAACTGTATACAAATAGTTGGGACCAAAGAAAGAAATGCATAGGGAAGAGAAACAGAATATAATGCTTGTTTAATTATGCCAGTTTCCTCAAGTCAACTCATAAATCCTAAGATAGGCAGTTTGAAATTAATTCACATTTACGAGGTTTAATATTTGTCTTTTCTTCAGCCTGCCATCACCGATGACGATCTGCTTTGGCTTTATCTAGTCAACACACAACTAAATTCAGTATTTTAACGTCGCGATGTTTAGGAGAAATAATGAATAATTTTTGGTACAATGACATGAAGCTAAAATCAGTTAGAAATCAGCAGGCTATTTGGAAACAAGCAGCTCCTTGCGTTCTTATGCTATAGTTTCTGAGCCAGTATCACTGCATGCTCTCTATAATCCAATTTCTTTTAAAAAGGCATTCAGTTCCTTTTTTGTGCACTATTGACGTTAAGCACAAATGAATGCAAACTCTTGCACCATCAAAAACAAACATCATCTCGCCATCCAGAATGAACTGGCAGAAATCCACAAATACAAGGTTTAACTCCTCAGAATGGCAGTGAGTAGACAGAATCAATGGGTGGTCTTTCCAGAAAAATGACTTACAAAGTTATTTGATGCCTTGGTATCAGCATTTGCCTTGTTATTTTTATTTTAACTGTTATCTTAAAACTAATATTCAGGATATTTAATAAAGAAATTTAATTTCAAACTCGCAATTTTGCAAACTACTCTTTTTTTAAACCATAAATGTTTTGCTGACAATTCCGGGTAATTTGGAGTATTGCCCTGCCGACACTCTGCTCTTTGGTTTGTATGACGGTGTGATTCCTAGGCAACGAATGAACCTTGTTTTGCCTGCACCATTCAAGGATCTGTAGCTATGTTGATGGAACTTATTAAAAGCCAAGCCAAGACACTCAGTGAATATATGAAAAATTCTACCTTGTACTGAATAAGATGGTCAATTATAAAAAGACACTGTTATAGCTTACACAGGAAATTCTGTATTTAAAGTTGTAGTTTTATAATGATTTCTTTCCATCATTTGAGGGGTAGAAATGAGATATTCTGGGTTAAAATCTTAATGAATCTTGGTGGTCACGTATCTATTATCCATGCATTTTTGCACCTGCCCAGCAGATGTCATTTCTGTTTCAATCACACAAATTGTGGCAATGTCCACATTGGACGAAAGTCACCAAGAATTGTGGGAGTAATACTACCCTGGAGAATTTATAGCTTAAAAATGCAAACTTTCATCCATCTGTATTTTCAACCACCTGTAAAGTATGTATTAAAAATTCTGTGATTTTATTTCTTGTAACTATGCTAATTAAAAAATATTTTGACATTGCTGATATTTTAATCAGGTCGTTGCTCATAAAAACTTACAGAGCAATTTAATGTGGCTGAACTCCCCTTGTCCTGATGTCTTATAAAGTGGAAGTCCCTCCAGTGGTCCTGTATATCTGACATCCCTCAATTATTCCCAGTAGAGTGAACAAGTCTCATTACAGATCATGTCTTCTAAGCAGGTTCTGATCGTGTAGGGCTCTGTGGCCTTTGGCTGTACGCCCTCAGCTTTACAGAGCAAAAATGTCCTGGACACACCATACACACGCTCACTTCAAGCTACTGTGACCCCGTAAGTGGCTCATGAGTGTTGCAGTATTTGAAGAAGAGATGAAGGAAAATGACCATCTAAAGTGTAGACTGCACCTCTTTACCCCAGCTTGATCATTGATGGGTTCTTTGCAGAAGCTCTGAACATCATTTGAGTCTCATTGACTCTATACTGAGGTTGTTGAGCATAACTTGGGGCTACATGTTACATCAAGATCACAACACATCCAGATTCCTTCACCTTAACACTCTAACAAATAACAAACAAAGAAAAATATCTCTGCCTTACACTGTTCTATTGAATGCAGGAAATCCTGGAGGGTGGGCCACAGTTTTCCCCCCAGTCAGTCAGAAGCCTAAGGCAGCAAAAAGTTCCTGAATGTCAGGAAAACAAGGTTCTTTTTTTCCTCAATACTTGAGCACTTTCATGTGGGCCTCTTAAAAAGATGGGGGGAAAAACAGCTCCAAGCATTTAAAACTGCCCAAGTATTGACATGGTAATTATCCCAGTGAGTAAGAAGAAGAGGAAAACGGGTTCCCTGAGAGGCTGGCACTGTGAACACTTTGCTAGCTGCCTTTGCGGACATTATCCTGTCCAGTGCTCTGAAGCCTCCTTAGAAATCATCTCCAGGATTGCATGGACTCCATTTCACAACAGAAGGACCAGATTTTCTGAATATTTGCATAATTTTCCCAAGATGACACACAAGGTACTTTAGAGCATGGCCATTAGATAGATCCCTTTGTCAGACTTCAGAAAAGGCAGTCTGCTTTCTGCCTTTGTTGTAAAGCCTTGAAAGGTCTTGGTAAGTACATGATACAACTTAACATTAATTGTCCTAAACTTTCTTATCATTTAGCCCCATACTGTTTCCAATCCAGTAAGATTTGGAATTAAATCCTGATCCCAGTTCCAAAGTCCAATGTCTGGCTGTCCACATGAAGCCTGCATTATCACTCACAGGTCTCTTCCAGGCTGGTAGCAGTGCCCACAAAGAGAGCAGTGGGAATGACCACTGCTCTGTAAATGAGGCAGTCGTTTTCTCCATGTTGGTTTCGTTTGCAGAGCTGGATTTCTGATTAACTCTGTCTTAGTTCTGAGAGAGAGAGATAGCCTAGCTACCATAAATACCCATAACCTAGTACCCAGAGACACTACTCTTCTGGGCACCAAATCCTCTCAGTGGCCTGGCTAAGCTCCTCAGTCTGCATTCCTCCAGTCCTAACACGCTGCTTATCTTTGGGGTTCCAAAGTTTCCACAAATCAGAGGTTACAGACAAGGGCCCACAGACTCCACACAGGCGGTATAAATGAGCAAAGGTGGAGAGACAACCTGAGGTGAACTAGAGCAGGGTTGGGGGGCCCATGGCTCTACAGGGGAAAGCCACTAGCATATAACCCTTTGAGAATGGGGGTCCAGTGTCATCACCTTTATGGATTTTTAACAAAAGATAAAAATCCCAACTTTTATGTAAAATTGGTAACTAATCCGGTGGTATTTTTAAATACTACCTGAACACACAAACCTGAATACTACCCACAATCCTTCAGTTTATGATTTCTGCCTCAGATAATTGTTCAGCCCTGGCTTAAAAAGTATTATTCTCACAGACTGAGAAGCCTTACTTGCAACTAGGAGAGGTGAGTCAGCAACATAAATTGATGCTTTAGAACTAATTATGGAAATTCTGATAACCACATCAATGCATTACTGAAGTAGGCTACTGAAACTAATATCAGGAGATAATTCTCCATGCATCTCTCACGTTTCTACACGTCCTGTGAGCAGAGACACCGTTGACCTTTGTTTCACACAGTCTGTTCAGGAATGTTTAGATAACAGAAAGCCTTGGAAGAGAGCTGGAGAGTCTCTCCCTAGAGCAGTGCCGACTTCCCACTGTAAAATATTCATGTTTCCTAAACTCAGGGTTCCTCTCATATACTGCAACCTACTGCCCTCCTTGTGTCGGTCTGTGAGATCTGAGCCTCAGGGATCCGGTGAAAATGCTAATACGCTGACAATTGTCACTGTGCTCCTTGATCTCTGAGCCAGGAGTTTCATGTCCTCTGCTCGCATCTATAATATACTGCAGACTAACATGTTAGATTGCAAATAGGGTAAAATCTCAGGTCCTTCATAGTTCTTGACAGTTGATATGAGTTTTTCTTCCTCTCTAAACTCTGGCTTGCTTTTGAAAGTACAACATTACTTTATGCTCTATCAAAACAGTCAAGACCTCCATCATTTCAAATATCTAAATCTTGGCCTCCATCTTTGTCTTCAGAAAATAGCTTGATGTTGAGCAATAAAACAAAATGACTAAGCAAACAGGCTGGCAAGCTACACTGTCTGTGTTTGAAACTACTGCCACCTACTGGCTGTGTTCTCTTGGACAAGTTATTCAATCAACTCATCCCTCAGTTTCCTTATCTATAACATGAGAATAATAATAGTAACTAACTCTCAGTATCATTTGAGAATTAAATGAGTTTTTGTATTTAATGTGCTTAGAATAGTATCTGGTACATATTGAGAAGGCAATGTGACTGATTAGTCAATTTAATATTTTTTCAATAAACTCAGTAAAGGGCTCACCTTAAAAGCAGGCTGTAATTTACAGTCTAATTCTATCACTTGGAAGATGAATGGTAAATAATTCAGGGCTATGTATGTGCTTGGGCCTTTCTAAATTCAAATCCTCAAAAGTTTAAAAATATATTATTTCCCTTTTGAAAAACCAACACCTTCCATTCCAAACTTCTTCAAATGACTCGAAAAACCAAGCACCTACCCCCTCCAGTCAAATTGTAAATGGACAAATGCATACAATATTTACAAATGTACAAATAGAGCTTTCATTCAAAATGCCAAACCACTCTTTCATACATGGCCTTGTATACTCAGGATGCCTAACTCTCATCGCACAAATATTACCAGTTTTCTTCACAGCAGCAACCAAAACCTCAATTCACCCAAATATCGCTTGTCTGAAGCAACTTTTCCATGGGTGCTCTCACTGTGCTATGGCACAATTAAAATAAAAGTTCCAAAGGGGTAAAAGGGAAAGAGGAAAAGCTACAAAAATCTGATTTGATTTTCCGACACTCTCTCCCTCCCCATTTCCAAGGAGCTAATCCCCTCTCAAACAGCACAATAGAGCAGCTAGACATAAAGGAAAGGGGATGAAACTGGCCGCCAGCGCATTGTTCCTGCTAATCTGCGCCATTTACATAAGGGTTAGAAGGCTTGTTTTATCATTTAAACAGGCTTAAAAGCCTCTTTGCAAATGAGACTTAGTTCCTACAAAGGAACGAATTCTAGCTATTGGGTGAGTTTCTGCTAGACCAGCACTGAGAGCTGACTTGGCAGTAACTTAAGCTACTTCTTTGGCCACATACAGTATACGCAAAGATTGCTTCCAGCTGCCAAAACTGAAAAGCGTCAAGCTGATTAAATTCTTTCCAGGAGGTGAACAGGATAAGGAGCAGGTTAAGAGGCCAATAATATTAGATCTTAGACTGTACCTGGGCTAACTTGCGCTCTGTGCAGGTGTTTTTAAAAGTGGCTTTGAACTTTTAGAACCCCTTGAATCTACCTTTTTGAAAGGGAATGGAAGGGAAGCCCGCAAATGCAATTCAGAAACAGAAAGACTTAAAATAGTCTCAAACTGTAAACTGAAGACAATCTAAACTCTTTGATTAGTTGTTGGTCTGAGTGGCGCTGGGCACAGCAATAAATGGCAAAACAAACTCTCCTGCCAATGTGAGCACAAGATAAGTAGAAAGAAAAGTTTTCTTTACACCAAGTACAAGCTTTGCCTCAAAACTTTAGCTTTTGGAATTAAAATCACATTTATATGTACTATACTCATGAATTGTTTTACCTGGCACACCTTGAACAGATGTTCAGTGTGACCTTGGCCTGAGGTTCAGCAGGGTGAGTAGCACGACCTTGGTTAAATTTGCTCCCAGAAGGTACCAGAGTAGTTACTCCCTCCATTCTTAAATCATCAAGATCCTCTGTAACAACACAAGCAATTACGGAGAGAAAAATTAATTTTAATAGTATTAGGGAGAATAGTCCATGTGTGCAGGTGTCTGCAAGTAGTTTGTAAAGTAAAACATTACACAATTCCGCTTTGCAATCATATTACCTCATGCATCAATTATTTTTTAATCATTTCTAGATGTAGTTGGAGACAAATTATATGAGAAGATTTACAAGAAGCTAGACCACAACCTCTGCAGCAACTGGCCTGAAATGACTGGGACTTGGTCAATGACTACCAGCTTCCCTATTTTTGTCTTTGCTTCCAACTCAAAACCAACCAGAAAAAGACAAATACATTCCTAAACTGATTACATAACATCCTTTACTTCTCATTAGCCTGCCCTCTACTTCCTCATCCAACAATCCCCAACCATATCTGAAGCTTTCTCTTTTCCCATTCTAAACCTTTCCTTTATGTCTTCACCTGGGGAAGACAACAGTATACTGGGATAGTTATGTCCCAGCTGTTCTCTGAAGTCCCTTCCTATGTTTTCCAGATTCTCGATTAAGACTTAAAAGATCTAAGTTTCTCTTGTAATTCAGTCTTGGTATAATAGTACCAAGATTTCCTGCTTTATTCAGAGAACAAGGAATCTTATAAAAGGGGTTCCATTTACTTACCCCTAGACTTAGTACATTAAAAGGTACATAAAATTTCAAAAGATAAATTATAGCTTTGTCAAAACATAATCCATTTCTGAGTTTATATCTGATATGAGGAGGACAATTGCTCGGTAAGGCTATAGATGATGCAAACACCTCAGACCTCTCACCAAATAACTGAGAGGACTTCTGTTCTTAACTGGATACTGAAAATAGCAAGTGTCAAATTTCCTGAGACTGCGACAACTCTTACTCTAAGTCATGAACTGACCTTCTGTAGTCTGAAAAAGGACTGTCAATAGCACCCTTCCATAGGCATCACCAACTGAAACTCCTCTCATCTATTTAAGAAATCTGGGCAGGGCCTTAGGGATTTAACTCAAATTCCTGGGAGTCATTAAAAACTCAACTCCTTGACCTGGCTGCAAAGGCTTCTTCCCTTGTGTTAGGGAAAGAGCTGCCACCTCAAAATTCTTCTTAACTAGTTATATGCTCCACTCTTGGTCTCATGGATACCCATGCAATACAGACATTACTGGTGCCTGAGAACATCCAGCACTTCTCAGCTAATTAACTTCTCGTGAGACTGTGTTAACTCTCCCTCTCACATCACTCTTCACCACTGCAACACCCTGATCTACCAGAAGAAGGGAATGTCATAATTTTCTTACACCAGTTAGGGGACTTGTCTACCTCACTCAGTTTTTTAAGAACTCCCATTGAAAACTTGACATACTATTATTTTTTCATAGATCATACATCAAAACTTGAAACTATACTGGAGTATGCTATCACTAACTTAACGCTTGCCTTTAGAATACAACCCTTTGTATTATAGCACTTACCTGAGCTTGTCAATTAGCCAAAGACCACAGAATAATCATATATACAGGAATTTTTTTTTAAGATATGAGTTTGGGATGCTTTGGAAACAAAGGTGTTCTCAACTCTCCTGAAAACCCTAACAAAAGTGAGTAAGCTGTTTAAGATATGTTTAGATACCCTTTTTCTTCATAAAGATGTAGCTATTACAAAAGTTGGAGTTCATGAAACAATAAATAATAATGAAGCTAAAGAAAATACTTTAGTAGATCATTTTACTAAACAAGCAACCTTAACCAATGTTGTCATGCTATGTAAAGTCTTAAAGGAAAAGAAACTACTATGAATATCAACATTTAGATGGTTTCAAGTAGAGAGTAAGCTAAATTTCTCTATGAAACTACTCATCACAGCATAGATGAATTGGTTACTGTGTAAAATCAACATGGCTAGGGAAACTTTCACAGACAGTGGAGGTCAATTTAAAGTCATGTGTCCCTTGTCAACAACATAATTCTAGAAAAGCTAGAAGGTGGGATGTGGCCAGGAACCAAAGCTTCAAGGGCCCTTCAGATACCAGATGAATTTGACGCAGCTCCCACACTCCAAAAGATTTTAATGTTTTAGTTATTATATGTCTATTTTCAGAATGGGTTGAAACATCTCTTTGGCAAAAAGCTACAGTCTTTATAGTTGCTAAAAGCTGTCTGATTCTTGGCTTTCAATTTTGGGAATGCAGACTTTTATATCAAGGACCCAAGGTACACACTTCACAAGGAACGTAAAAAAGAACTCCTTACTCAGAAACCTGAAACCACGATGCTCTTACCACCTACGAACTTCTGGAAAAGTGGAAACAATAATATTCTTAAATGAATTTAACGAAACTTTCAGAAACACCTGAGCTCCCACAGGCAAAGGTAGTCCCACTGCCTTGGGGACACACTGTCTACTTCTCTATGAACTGGTGACTGGAAGGCCAGTGTGCTTCAGGATTTTACTATGGTACTTTACCCTTTGTACTCAGACACTGTAAAATATTGTAAGATACCCATGTGCCACACCCAGACCTACTACCGAAAGGTTAGGGTCACACTTAAAATATCTTTAGCAGCCTCTTCATGATATTCAGCTATGAGATGTTGTCTATTAGAAGACACATCTGAGAAAGACTGCTCTTGAACCTCATGAAAGGGATTTTATCAAATACCAGTAACAACAAATACAGAAGTAAAACTTTCTGGAGTAAATCCTTGTGCTTCATATTTCACAACTAAAGATGCAATCTAGAATCAAGAAAACGAAAAGGCTACTATAATAGGGGACCTCAAATAGGATTCTTCAGAATAATCTGATGATCTCAGAGAGTGGACAGCTCCTGCCCAAGATGTTGGATCAAAATCCCTACTAATTACTTACCCCTACTGATTACTTATAATCATTACGCTCATTTTCTATAGACTCCTGGTTGTTGCCTACCCGTGATGGCCCCTTTTCCCTCTTCTGTTCTGTTCTTATTAAAATTGCTAGATCGGAGCATAATCATTCTAACACCAATATCAGATTATCCAGCTAATATAAGACCTTGGTTCCAACATCATGTGATGAGCCATTGCTTTTAACAGGGGTACCTGTGCATTCCCACTAGATACCACTTCCTTTGCAGCCAGGATAGCTGGGCTTGCTTCCCTCACACTAATAGCTCATGCACTTTCGGAATACTATTACAAAAATTATATGTATACAGATACCTTAATTCTATAAATCGTCAAACTGGAAAATAATTCAGATGGGAGCTCCAAATGAGACTACCTTGATTATTCAGGCACTTTACCTGGGGGAGTTACAGATTCTTTGTTTATGCAAACAATCAAAGAAGTATTTCTAATAACAGAAATCATACAAACACAAGACTCTAAGACTTGTATCATTTTAACTCTGACAGAAGTTATAAACAATATTACCAGTCCCCTAGATGAAATAGAGTTCACTCAATTCCTGGGCGAGAGCAGTGATGAACAACCTAGATTTCATGTTCACTAGTCATGGTAGTGTCTGTGCCATTGCTAACACTTCTTGCTGTAATTCTATGCAACAAAACAGGTGCGGTAGAAAAGTTATATATCACCTTAAGAAGAAAACTACCTGGTTTTCCTAAGATTAATCTTTATGACCGGTGGGATTGTTTTCTTGGCCTTGGTTGAACATTTCAGATTTTTGCTTCTCAAGCATCTTAAATGGACTTTTAATTGTGTGTGTTTATCAGAGTGGTCATGTTGTCGGTCTATTGAATTTTATCATCTTAACCTTAATCTTAGTGCTGATACAGGTCTTAAAAGCTCTGTTCAGCACTGCCTCATCAGGTGCTCACTATGATGATACAGCAGCAGAAAGTTAAGAAGCTCTTGTGATAAATATAATTGACTATGGAGATAAGTGAACACTCATCAAGCAGTAAAGATCTGGATCTCTAATCTTACCTTTAGGCCAATTTCCTGCGAGAAAGGGAAGAACCAATAGAGGGAACTAAGAAATTGAATATACAAATACCCAAAAGATAGATCACCTATGATATTAGAACAGTGACCTACGACCTCTGCTGAGAGCAGTGATGAACAACCTAGATTTCATGTTCACTAGTCATGGTAGTATCTGTGCCATTGCTAACACTTCTTGCTGTAATTCAACTCAACAAAACAGGTGCGGTAGAAATTAACCAAGGAGGCCAAACCACAGTCTCTGCAACAGTCTGCCCAAAACATTCAGTACTTGGTGAATAGGGGACAGCTTCCCTCCTTTTCCAAATCAGAGCCAACCAGAGAAAGCCAAATATGCTCCCAAAGCCTCCCCCACCCCCAGCCTCTCCATGTCAACTTCTAATCAGAACATACCTCAAACTTCTTCCCTACTTTTAATTTTTTCATTATGAAGTTTCCCCACTTTCCTACCTGTCTTGTGTCTCTGGCAAATGTGAGTGATATGGGGTGACTGCCTTGCTATAGGAAGTTCTGAATAAATAGCCTCTGCTTATTCTCATTTAAATGGTCTTTCTATTTATTTCCTTAATTGCAACTTTCAAATATATAAAGGTTTCTGGTATGGAAGAGATATCACAGTTCCTGATGTGGCTTCAGAGAAGAAATGGGTCTAAGAAGAGGGAAGGATATTTCTGAGTCGATACAACAATTTTCTTACATTTGTAGGTATAATGGCATATTGTACAGTGCTATGAGGGAAATGTGAATATTCCATCCATGGAGTATTTAAAGCAGAGGCTGGAATACTTATTTATAGTGGACTGCTTAGAAGTGTACATAACCATTGTACCAAATGCTCTCTCCAGTGGAGTCCAAATCTAAGCTTCTCTCATACTTTCTCATTAGTATTCTCTGGTGGATTTAGGACATACCTGATTATGATTAAAAAAAAAAAAAGGAAACAATGTTTAAAAGCAAGTTGTTTGTTTAAATGAAACAATAATCTCTTGGAGGCCATATTACTATGAATTAGACCAAAAAGTTGCTTCCTCAGTATTATTTTTTGAGCTGCAAAGCACACCTCACTGACTTATTAATGAGGTGAGTACTGAGTTATTCCACACTGACATAAAGAAATTATGTGGTTTATTCTGCACTAGGGAGCAGACGTGATGGCTACCTCTTACTTTCAGGGTGAAACCCTCACTATCTACTTGCCTCTCACTGTTTTTCTACTAATAAGATAAAGAATAGGGGTATGGCGCTTCATGGTAATTATCTAAACATTTGTAGCTTGCTTCACATATGTAGAAAAAGTAGTGACATAAATTTTATGACTGCGTTTCTGAACATTTCCCAGCCACCTCATCCCCATCTGGGTCTCACTTCTTATTATCCGGCTCAGAATAGCTGTCACAGTGTGTGTGGTGGGGAATAAGAATCCTAGAGCAAGAAGCCTTCTGGAATTCATTTGCTTGTTCACTGAGACTTCAGGTTGCTGTAAGCTGAAACTCAGCAACTGCTATGGCTGTGAAAGTGTCAGAAGCAACTGTGATGATGGCAGTGAAATTGGCTCCTGTGGTCTTAGGAGAGGTCCTACTCAGATACATATCCATTCCTTCATTCTCTCTATACCAATAGTCATTCTCTCAAGCAAGATCAGTGAGCTTCCTTACTGAGCTCTGAAGGATGATGCAACTATAAAAACTCTTACACCCTATTTAGCCCTGGAAGGGTACTGATAATCTATGCTTAGTTTACAAAGAACAAAAATAAAATACAGATTTAGGTCTTTATAGTTCCACTTACTTAATAATCTTAAAGGGAGCAGGTATCTAGGATAAAATAAGCAAGAAAAAGGAACAGAAATGCCTACACTTAGACGATTTTGGAAAGTTTGCAAAAATTAAAACAGAAGAGAAAAACAAATTAAAGAATTTGAGTAAGAGTCTACCCAAGGAATGTTTAATGCTGGGTACATCAAGGAAGAAAATGCCAGGAACATCTTTAAATACAGAATCTTAGAATCTTAGAACATTAATGGCCCCTCCCTCCCTCCCTTCCTTCCTTTCATTTCTTGGGGCTTCTTTCCTAAGTAAAATATTTTTCATGATATTCCCCTACAATACCCAGTCCAGTGCTATAAGTAGAATAGATATGGACCTTTTTTGGTGGTAGATACAAATTTAGTATAAGGAGAGACTCTGGCCAACTAGAAAATTCTCTGAAGCAACCAAAAATACTTTTTTTTTTTAACCGAAGACCCTCATGATTCTTAAAGTAAACATGGTATAGAAGTATTATATAGAAATACCTGATGGGGATTTTAAAAAATACAATACTTGCTTTATTTTGATACTTTGGAATTAAACTATCTAGTGAATGATAATGTATAGTTAAGGAAGTAGAAAGCTATTATATAATGTGATCAGTTCTATACTAGAAAAAAACAAAAATAACCATTTTAAATGTTATGGAAAACAAATAAGAAAGCAACTAACTGAGGTGAAAAATGCCAGATATTGTCTATTAGTATTTGGCACTATTAAATTTTAATTAAGTAGAATAGTTTCAGTTTCCTGACTGAAATCTAATGATAAGGAATTATTAGTAAGAGGAAGAAATTGGGTAACAGGTGAACATAAGTATACAGGCCAGACTTGGTAGTGAAGGACATTTCACAGCAATGGAAGAGCATAAAAAAGCACAGAATTCTGGAAGCTCACAGTATTTTAGGGAATGTTATGTAGCTTATATGACTATAACCTGGGATGTATGGGGAGGGCAGAATTTATTACTGGAGAAGAGTTTAGTGTCAGATGAGAAAGGGGATCAATTATCAAATCAGTGTTTTGGAAAGATAACTGTAGGTATGTTAATTGTAATAAATACTTTCCTAAATTTATAAAAGTTAACTTTAGGAAGATTCTTTTTAAACATAGACAATATTACCACTAATGTAATCTAGAAAACCATCAAAATAAATATATTCAACTAATACATTCAATGAAGTTATAAATATATTACGCATAATTATAAATGCACTTCTCATTAATACATTCTTCTTTAAAAACATGCAGTGACTGTGGCCCTGGCCAGTGTGGCTCAGGTGGGCATCATTCCCAAAAGTGAAAGACTTGCATATTCAACTAAGTATCAAGAATCTATTTAATATAGTCAACATGACCAATATATTCTAGAACTGTATTATCCAGTTCATTAGTCACTAGTCACATGTTGTTATGGAGTACTTGCAATGTGTCTAGCCCAAATTGAAATATGCTGTGATCGTAAAATACACACAAGATTTAGAAGATTTCATATGAAATAATATGAAATATCCAATTTTTAACTTTTATAGTGACTACATGTTGAAATAAGAATATTTTGGATATACTGAGTTAAACAAAATTTATCATTAAAATTAATTTTACCTGTTTCTTTTTCCTTTTTTTAATGTGACTACTGGAAAATTTAAAATACACACATTGCTTTAATTGCTTTAATTTGCGGCTCACATTACATTTCTACAGGACAGTGCTGTTCTAGAACATGTATTTCATGAATATCTTAATAAAATTATATTTTGAATAAACTAAATTATTATATATTGTATAGCTTTAGACTAAATAAAGATTTCTTTAAATCAATGCCAATAAGAACACATTTCAATATATCCAATAATATTTATAAGAATAATATAATCATATTTATTGTCTCTATTCAAAAGCATATTTACTTTCATTACTTGCTATCCTCCTATTTGGTTTTATTTTTATTTAATAGCACTTATTACCTGACTATATTAGTCAGGTGTACATATATATATATATGTGTGTGTGTGTGTCTACATATCTACATATTTTGATATAAATATACACATGCACATACTTAAACATAAACATACATACATGCCCATATACAGACACATACACCAATCATTATTTGTTTAATTTAAAAAAATTGTTTCTTTTCTGATACCTCGAGATTGGAACGACATTTTTCTCATTTACTAGTTCAGTGTCTTAGAAGTGTGTCCAGCACAGAGTACGCATTCATTAATAATTACCGACTGTAAGACTTCTGCATAATTTGATAATCTTGGTTAATTGATTATCTGCCAATTGATCTTCATGTGAGATTGACTTTTGAAAAATTGGTTTTTGAAGAAATACACTTGTTGCACTTGCCTGCAGCCACTTGGAAAAGTAAAAACTGGAAACAGGGATGAGGGAGGAGGAGGCATGTATCAGTATAGCCTGTATAAGCTCCTGAGGGTCTGGGGGAAGGGCGTAACAGGAAGAGGAGAAAGAAATATATCGGAAGATAATTTCAGAGGAAGAAGGCTATAGGTTGTACTGAACTATTGAATGTGAAATCCTAGCAGGTTTCTCCATGTTACTACTTTTGCGAAATGCAGGAAGAGATATAATACCTTTGTTTTTGTACATGCTGAGATGGAGTTACCTTCAAGCTAGCCATATGGATGCTTGGTAGACAGTTAGAAGGACAAGTCTGCAGCTTGGGAGGGAGCGTGAAATGCAGCTATAGACCAGATGGCTGAGAAAAGCTGGTACAGTTATCAGCCCAGAAGTTAAAAATCAAGAAGTGACAGATATGTCTAACTTCCTTTACAAGTAAAATGAGAGTCCTACATGAATATTATATTTAAAAGAAGAGAGTGCCATACTTATTTTTCCACAAAGAATGCCCAAAGCAGTAATTTATTTGTAAAAGTACCCTATAAAACTGTGATGCATCTTTTGAGTCACAGGGACACTCATTGAAAAAAATGAACTAATTTATGACTAAAGACATGTCAGCACGTTATCTCTATACCATCCAAATAACCAAGAATTAATCAAGCAAAGAATTGTTTTGATTTAATTTAAGGAAATAACAGCTGCCCTGATGAAATAAACCCAGGACTTTCATTTCATTCAAGTGTAATCCATGAAATAATTCACAGCTGCTTGAACCAGACGATGTGGGATGTGAGTAGATTTTCACATCTGTTTCTAGGAACTTTATAACAAAAAATTAAAGCTTTCCAAACACAAGTCCCTTCGCAGTGAGTAAGTGATGGTTACACAAGAATTATATGGCAGGTTTTCCCTGCACTGCCATTGGTTTGTTGATTTACGTCAATAGAGCTGATTTGGTCAAATATTTTACGCAGATGTTATATATTCTGAGTGAATTATTAAAAATAAAACAAATGTTAAGAAAACATATAAGAAATTAGACAAGTTTAAATAAAATATTTATAAAAACTCTTTTGCTACGTGGGGCAGCTACATTTCCTTAAGAGGTAAAGAAAGGATGGGGTGTGAAACACAGTTCACTTCCCTGGGACAAACTCCGTGGAAAGGTGCAAGGAGGAGATTAAGGCCATGCATCCGCTGGGTCCCTCTTTCCACCACTGTGCCTCATATAGGAGCTCAGCAGTCTTTCCTAGAACATCGGGATAGTACGACTTAACCAAACTCATAAATATTAAAAACAAAGTGGAAGATACAAGAAATTTTAGGCTGTAATTTAAAAAGTTTAAGTTAGAATTGCACTTGAAGAGAAAAGGTCTTACAGAATTTTAAATGCTATGCTGAACTTTTCCTTTTTAGTAACCTAAGAGAATGTTACAGAGTATTTACTTTCCTTGACCACATAACAGCAACAAACAAACAAAGTGATTAGAGCAGTAAGGTATGGAAAGAGTTTATGTAAATTGAAGTTTACACATACTCTATGCCATCTGTCCTTAATTGAAAGGAGCAAGAAACTTGCAGAGATATTCTTTAGCTACCAGTCCCTCTTTAATTTCTTTGACCACCAATAGTCAAACACGTGATGACCACACACATTTGTAAAAATTTATAGGCTAGAATGTGTTCACTTAGACTGCAGATGAATCACAAGACTGGTGTTAATTGAACCCATCATTGTATAAACTGGGAAGGCTTTTCTGTTAGTCAGAAAAATTAAGACATCTGGGAGTGGTTTTCTCCTTCCAGTCTGGAAGAAAATGTCAGTACTTCCAGCAAATTCAAATCCAAACACTCCCCAAAGTCTGGTGTCTGCATCAGAGTGCATCTTTATTTTTCTTAATTTTCACCTACCACAAACTCAAGGCATTATTTCATATACACACAAAAATGGGCTTTTTTTCATGAAATCTTTTGTTACCCTCTGAAGGTTTGACAGCTAGAAGTAGTGAATAATTTTTTTTTCAATTAAAATAACTGAAATTCCAGGCATGTGGAAGGATGTCAGGTAAGATTCGATATGCATACGGGCCTAATACCACTGAGAGCCCCATTACAGCCCTAATGAGAGTGAGGACCAAGCCAGAAATTTAGAGACAGTTCTCAGAGTGGTACTGGGACCAAGGTGAGGGGTGGTAGGGGCAGGCCATAGACAGGAGATCAGCAAAGAGCTTAGATGTAGAGATCTTCAGGAATACAACCGGGAAACAGAAAGTGAGGCAAACCAAGCAAAATGTTCAGTGTAGTCCTGAGCAAGGCAAAGATGATATCTAGGTAGTCCTGGAGAAAGGTTGGTTAATCTTTTTAAATGACTGGAGTTAGGTAAATTATTTATTTTATAGGGTAATAGATGAAAATGTGTACTTTTTTTCAAATATGAAAATCACTGCAAAATCTTGCTTGCTAAAGCTTACCATTCTGACTACTGTTTAAAAGTATATTTGTTCCCTTGGGATGTATCTCTGGCTAACACACTCATATAATTATTACTTCTCAGTAGAAAGCATTTCTCACCGCAATAGTTTGGTTATGGAATGATTTTTAGGCACCATTATGGTATAGAAAGTATGATTTCAGCCAGTACAGGTGATTCATTATGCTTACATTTATTTTTGTTCTAAACTAATTATTAACCCTCTTTAATATAATCTTTATGTTCCCATAAGTTCCAGGTAAAATAAATAAGGTCCTATGTTACGAAGTCCCTATGCACACTGTACTAATTTGTTGAGTGCTGATGGGCTTTGACTATAAACCTAATACTTGTACTCTGTACCAACCATATTTAATGATGCCTTGATTCTTGATCCAGACCATGAATATTAATTGAATTCATTTTGGTGAGTGTTTCAGCATTGATTACATACTTTGTTGTCTCAAAATAATAGTACAACTTTGCTGAGAGTACAATAAATTCATGCACTAATGGTTACAATCCCAATGCCAGCAGTTAAGTTTTTGTATCCATGCTCTAACCTTACCTTTAGTAAAGCTGACCCTGCCTGAAGTCGGTTTACTTTAGAGAGATGGCACATGCACAGAACTAAATGGATCTCATATTGGTGATGAAACTCTCAGCTCACTTTTTTCTTGGATGGGTCACATTTTCCAGCACAACTTTCTTTCCTCTTCCTTTTTCTCTATTCTATCTTAACTTTCGCTTATGTCTTAAGCTTTAGCAGTACCCTTCCTTCACCAATCCCTTGATCGTTTAGATTTGTTTTGCTTTGACTATCCTATATTTCATTTCCTTTGAACTTTTTTACTACCTTCCCTCTCCAAGCTTTGTGCTGTTGATATTTTTAACCCATTATGCAATATTCTCAATGAAGCAAATATTAACCAACTCAATGCACACTAAAAAGGAAACGAAAAAGTATTTAATTATGCTCACTACATCTGTTTGGATTCGAAATCCAGTATAGTTAATGTAAAAATGATATTAAGTATCGTAGCTACCTGTTGTTAATTCCCCCCACCCCCGCAAACTTCCTTTATTTCTGTCTTATGCTCAGCTCTTCAAGATAACTAAGAAAAAGAATCAAATTTTAGGAAAAATAAAAAAAGGCGGCCATGGCTGGCCATACACTAAAATTGCAGCTGATGCATTTTGGCTGTGGTGGCCGACTCACTCACCCTGTGGTGTGCCACAGGCAAGAAGCAGACACAGGACATACCTTTCCCATCGCTGAGATGCGAGCCACATGCCACAAGATGTTGCCACCCTGTCTGACACGTTGTAAATCCACTTTCCATTCTGTGCTGCCTCCTTGGAATTCACATGCTGTTCTCATCTCTTACACTTCCAGTCACAAAACAGTGCCACCCCGAAAGAAATTTAACAAGACCTGTTACAATGTTATTCCATTTTCTTGGAGAGGTGCCTCTACGGAACTGTTCTTTAATAACATGTCAAACAGCACAACACATAAGAACCTCATCTCACTTCCTACATCGTATAAATTTTTTGAGTTTCCTAAAAATGGGTATTTGGTGATAAGGAAAAAATATAAAAATCTAAACATGTACAAATTGGCTACAGTACTCTGTATACAGCAATCCTAGTTTCTTTTTGTGCCCTGAGCAATCCAAGGCCATTAACGTTGTCAGGTCTCTGTACTTGGGCTGTCCTCTACCTGGGGTGCCCTTCTCCCACAGAAGACCATACTGCTTCTCTTTCATCATTTGAGCCTCTGATCAAATATCACCTTCCAAGAGGGAATTTCCTTGACTGGTCTATCTAAGAGGGCAACTGCTATTAGTTTTTAATCCTTTTTATTATATTTCCATAACATTTGTTACATCCTGAAATTAAACTATTTGTATTATTGTGCAATTTTATTGCATATATTTATTTGTTCCTCATTAGACTCCTCACTAAGGAATTTTCAGGGGGGCAGAGACTGTCTCACGTTCCCTAGCTGGTCCCTGAAACATATCTGCTCAATAGGTATATGTTATTGAGAGAGTGAACAAGTCACCCTAACACATGATACACCTGCCATCACTACCTCTATTTCATAGATAAGGTATATTATAGAGAAGTTCCCTTAGAAAGCCTGAATGACTTCCCCAAGGCACACAGTATTAATGGGAAGAGACAGCAATTAAAGCTTGATTGGTCTAAGGATCAGCTTTTATGTATACACACAAATACCTACAACAAATAATTTCTCAAATTAGTGATTGCATAATTATTCTTATTAACATTATTTGCATTTTATGTTTCAATAAACTTGTATCTAGATAACTCTATATGTAAGATACTACCCTCCAATGGCAAATGTTTAAAGGACACCTATCATTTGTGGAGTGCCTATTATGTTTTAATCACTCTTTTAGGTGCCCACACATACTACTCCATATTTTGCCTTACACAACAGCCCTCCAGGGCTTCCTCCCTCTACCACAGGGAGGACACTAAACAATGTCTGAAAATGTATTTCATTGTCATAACTGGGAGACGGGAAGGCAGGAGGCAAAGCTCAGCTTATGGGATCTGACATTTGAGTTACAGAGCAGTTTGATCAAATTACACAGCTCGTGTGTGGTGCAGCCTGGATTTGAACTCACGTGATATTTTTCCAGTTGATACCTACTCACACTACATTACTTATTAACTCCATGTCACGCAGAGATGACTTAGTCTGCTAAGACGGCTCTGCTTTTACCTCAACACCATTCACAGGATGTCATCATTATACCCTTATCCCCGTGATATCTTACAAAGGGGATTTTTACAGAAAATTCCATGAGACTCTGAAAGAGACAGTTAAATTGAACTTTGCACAGCAAAACTTTCCCTAAATCACCTTTAAACATCTTGGACCTTTCACAACAGTTCACTCCCCATGGCTGCTTCATATTTTGCATTCCATCTTCTTTTTGCGTTCCCCCACCTATCATTTCCTCACTGCAGACTCATCTGCAGGCCTTTTGAAGTACAATTGAACCCACTCTCAGTGCGTAGCCCCACTCAACACCATGATTAATCAAACAAAGATTCCGCCTTGGGTTTTATCTTCCTTATGAAGTATTTTCTGTCATGACCGTTTATTACAATGCCTTTTGGTATTATGAAAGCCTCAAGCTTAGAACCATACCATCAACCTACCACTCTGCTGTGTAAGCAATACAAGAAGCACATACATTCTGGCTGCTTTCCCTCTGAGAACACTGATTTCTTTGCTCTCCAAAAGCATTGTGTGTGAGAAAGAAAAAAGAGAAAGATAATAAGCTGAACACATCTGTGCCAGGATGACTCAAAGACGGCTCCATGATTCCTGCTTTCTGATACTTAGTTCCTCCTATAAGATTGGCTGACCATAGGGACTTGGTTTCTAACTAAGGGAAGGAAGCTAGGTTGATTGGAGGTCACTTTGGGATTAAGTTATGAAACACTATGCCTTTTATCTTGCTAGCACATTCTCTATTGCTTTTTTGGCTCACACTTTGAAGAAACAAGTTAGGGAAGCCCATGTGACAAGAACTCAGGGTGGCTTTTAGCCAACAGCCAACCAAGAACTGAGGCCCTCGGTCCAACAACCCTTTAGGAACTGAATTCTGCCAAGAACCCTGTGAGCTTGGAGGCAAATGTTTCCCAGTTGAGCTTCATAAGAGACTCCAGGAGGTCTGACTGATACCTGGATTACAGCCTGTAAAAAACTCTGAAGGAGAGGACGCAGTTGAGTGGTGCCTGGACTCCTGACCCCCAAAAGCTGTGAGATGATTTAAAATGTTAGATGTATGGTAATTTGTTACACAGCTGTAGAGAACAAATGAAACATTCAAGCAAATTTTCTCCAAATTATATAGAATAAAATTCTTAGTGAAGTCTTAAAGAATTACTTTGGTGGGTAGTTTTACATTAAATAACCTGAGTTTATCAAAACATATAAAAGACAAACAGTTAAAATTCCAGACCACCTTATTTTAAGAGACTTGGTCATTCAAATTATTCCTTAAAATGTTTTCCTAATTTAAAAATGGCAAGTAAAATTAATAGTTACCAAAATTAACATTTAGCCAAATTTATGATATAGCTAAGTTGTCTGTAGGGTATTTTATATACAGTACATTGGAGTCCTACCTCTAAACATTTTACATAATACTATTATCCATAGTTCATAATATTTTTATATAATTTTGCTATTTAAATTATTGTAAAGGTTTATAGTAACTAACTTTCCCCCTTGTGTTATAGTGTTGATTATGGCTATGATTTATCTGATGTTGTTTCTTAAATTCAATCTAACATTATAAAATTATTTGGGTGGGAAAATATGATCCACTTTGTGAGTCTCAAATCCAATGTGCGGTTTTCATGAACGCATTGTGTCAAAAAATGAGGTCAGCTTGTAGCAGCTTTTTATAGAACACACACTGAGGCACACACAACACACAGACACACATGTCCACACACATGCACACACCACACACACTCTGCTGATGTATTAAAGCACTAGGTTAGTACTACGTTCCACAGTCTCCTACCTCAGCATCTCAACATGGCTTAGATAAATGAAAGGTCCTGATGAGAAACAGTTGGATGACTAAAGGGATATTTAACTATGAAAAGTCCTGAACTGAATTATAGGGTGAAATAATCAGGCAAGCAAGAGAGGTTCATCCAGCCAGGGCATGTGATTTCTATAGTATTTCAGAACTCTGGAGAGGTGAACCAGTTTAGTGATTCAGAGTGCCATCTCTACAGCCAAGTTACCATGATTCAAATTCTGATTCAGAACCTCAGCTTCCCTATAAGTAAAGTGAGGAAAAGCAACAGTCAACTAGTGATTGTTATCTCGTTAACTAAGCTGATGCATAAGTAAGGTAAAGTACTGTCTGGTGCACAGACAGCAGTCAATGAATGGTAGTTACATTGTTATTAGTATGGAAAGTGATTAAACTGGGTTAGAAGCAGAGGCACTCTGGATAATGCCAGATGCCTGTCCTATTTCCCTAAAACTATGAGGACCATTATCCCTTCATCTTCTCATTCATTTAACAGGTACACTGACCCCCATAGTTTAAATACATGGACAATTGAAGTCAGAGACTAAAGTAACAAGCATTTTCCTGTTCACCCTTTAATCAAAACTGTTAGCAGACTCAAAACCTTTAAACAGTGGGTACCAAGTAATATATGGCAATCTCTCTGAAGTGAACATTTTGATAAATTAGTTGATACTGACTCAAGCTCATGTCACTACAAAATGTAAGCTATAAAACTTATGGGAAAAAGAGCACAATCATTCAGTTTAATTTTAGAGAATAACAAATTTAAGTAGCAGCTTTTCTTTAATTCTGAACTATATAATGCTATATATTGACTCCTAGGATACAAGTACTTTATGTTTAAAACCTTAATGGACTGTAGAGATTTAAAGGTATTTATTTATAAAATGCATCCAGTTCTTGCAGTCCCAGCTAACAATCCCAGAAGGGACCTTTTGAGGTCTCAAGGTACCTTACCTTATACCTAAGAGCTCTTTGATTTTCTTCTTACCAAAAGGAATGCAGCTGACCTGAATGGACAACTAAGAACAGGAACAAATTGAGTAGTGTGTTCTGTCTTCCTTGTAAAAAGCTCATCAGTTTCCTTACATCTACCTAACTTGCTTGTTTGTTTCCGTCTTCACACCTTAGCTTGTGCCACTTCCTGATAGAGTTCCGAGTTAGTCACACCTTCAAAGGCACACCCATGTTCACGACAGCCATACAACTTTAATTAGTCCAAATTCTTTCTAATCAATCCTCATTTATTTAGCATTGGAGTACATAAATAAAACATGTATCGCACAATGTGCCCTCATTAGTAACCTTTAACTTATACTTAACTGTTTTTTAATAACTTTCATGTATCCTCAACTAAATAAGTAGAGGAAGGGATAATATCTTCTATTTCCTCCTATAGCTCTGGCTTAGCAGCTATTTACCTCCCAAAGTTTAGTAAATGCGTAAGAGGACTTGCTGAGTATGGGAACGATGGCAAGAATATACAAAAGTTTTCCTAGTTACTTTTAGTGCCCTATCTCCAAATATGATTGTATCATATACATTTCTGAGGTCTTAATATGTATGTACTACATTAACATTCATTTGCATATTACCCAGGATCAAATGAGTAAACTTCTTGTTGGTACCTCATTAGGAAGAATCACTACATAAATACTATGATGATCGTTTATATTAAGATGTTGGCACCAACTCTTGGTACAAATACTGCCTCAACTGTTTGTTCTTCAAGGTATTGCCCCATGTAGTTAGTATTATCTCTTCCTGCCCACCTCTATCTCTTATGTATTTACTTTCCTAGAACTCTTAGAAATATATGAACTATATATCAATAATTCTTGAAAAGTTTATTTCAAGAGGCTTATTTCTGTTAGTGAAAATCTCTTGTATACACTAAGTAAGTACAAGGTCTGTCTGGAAAAAGTCCAGCCATAGTTAATATAATGAGAACAGTTTGCACAACGTTGATGTAACCTGGCAGCCAAGGAGACTGGACTGGAATGCTCATGTGTGAACAATGACAACCTCACAATACCAGTCAGTGGGGGCAGTAGATGCCTCTGAGGGAGTATGTGTACCATGTGGCCGTCACATTCAAAATGACTGAGCAAGTCAATGAAATCTGCATCAAATTTTGCATTAGGCTTCATTCAGATGATGCAGAAGTCTGCAGCTATGGGCAACTGGTGATTGGCAGCTTCATCACAACAAGGCGACTACTCATGCATCATGTCTTGTTCAGAATTTTTTGGTGAAACATCAAATCACCCAGGTGACTCAGCCCCCACTACAGCCCAGATTTGGCACCCTGTGACTTCTGGCTTTTCCTAAAACTAAAATCATCTTTGAAAGGGAAGAGATTTCAGACTGTTGATAAGATTCAGGAAAATACAATGGGGCAGCTGATGGTGACTGGGAGAACTGTGTGAGGTCCCAAGGTGCCTGCTTTGAAGGGGACTGAGGCATCATTGTCCTACGTACAATGTTTCTTGTATCTTCTTCAATAAGGATCTCTATTTTCATGTTACATGACTGGATCCCTTCTGGACAGGCCTAATATACTGAATGCAGACATTAGAAATTGGTGAATTGGTGCTTGATCTTCAATTCTACACTTTGGGAGTTTTTCCTGAGTGAATGTGGAGATTACAACACACTGATCTCCATGCTTAGCCCCTCAGCCCTGGCCTATTCTTGTTTTCACTTGGAAGAATCTTGCAAATGGCATAAATTCCCAATAAATCAGTTGATAGCATTGATTTCTATTCCACCTTAGTTACATCATCATTCTTTATCTCCACCTGGCCCCACTTCCCTGGTTTTATGCTTGATCCTGTCACTCTCCATCTTGCAGGAAACTAGTGGTTGAACCATAGCTTTTGCTTTTCTGGTCTGTATCTCCCTTGAGGTCTATAGGCCTCAAAAGCCAAGGAAGGATATTAATGGAAGTTAACCACTTTTTCTAGAAAGATCAGCCAGACTGTCTACGAGAGTGCTCTTCATTTTCTTACCCACCAATAATGTTTCCATCTACTGCAATCTGGATGCTGCTATCACCACGCCACTCTTCTCCAAAGGGTGATTTCTCAAATGTCAAACCCAGTGTTATTACCCAGTCTTAGGTTGACACCATTGATCACAAAATTTATTTAAAATTCTTCACACACTTGGTTCTGTAACCATGCTAATTTCTGTTTTTCCTCATAGCTCTCTGTTACTTCCTTATTTTGTGTCCTTCATTTTCATATCCCTCAAGGTTACATGCTTTGTTTTCTCTTATTTATTTTCTATTCTTTTCTAGAAGGTGACTTTAATCCTCATGCATTCCAACTATCAGAGATGAAAATAACTCCTAAGTACATTTCCAGTTTGCTGAGCCCCAAATAATCAAAGGGCACCTGAATTAATAATACGATGAAATGAGATATCTTCACTCCAATTGAACCCTCAACTCCCCTCTCCTTCCCTTCCAACCTATCATCAAGGTCTGCTTGTTTGGCTACCCAAGTATTTCTTACTTGCCTTGGATTAAAGCATTTGGACTGCTGCGAAAGCCTCCAACTCTCCTTCTTACTTCTTGTTCTGTCCCCTCAGATGTATCTCCCACACAGCTGTCATGTGACCTAGGAAGTATGTGCATCTGACCATGTCATACCTATACCTTCTGACTATAGACCACACCTCAACTTCTTTCAGCTTCCCAGGAGGCCTTGCATGATGTGGTACCCTGCCTTCTTCTCAACTTCTTTGTCTGCTTCTATAATGTAGTTTCATTGATTAACTGCTTCCAATTTCCTTCCATGCATCCTGCTTAGCACTGTGTATTTGCTCATATTCCTCCCTGAGCTCTGTAACCCTTTCTCCAGCCTCTCCTCTGTCCTCTTTACCAGAGATATTCTGTACATAACCTAAGGCTCCTCAACCCTGTCCTCATAGTTCTAGTGTGGCTTGGCTCATTTTCTCTAGGTTCCTATTAGACTCCTCTTTTTACCACATAGTAATATAATTTTTTTGCTTGATATGTCTTTCTCTCCCACACAATGAAAAACTTGAGAGTGCCATGCTTTATTGTTTTTTTCTGTGCTTAGTTTCTACTTCACCAACAAGGCCATAGTAGAATATCAATAGGCTTGCTGAATTAATGAGAAAATGAATAAATTAGTAAAAAGCTGCTACATTGCTTCCTACCACCTGCGTATATTCTTGATCAGAAAGTTCTGTTCCCTTCCCCATTACAAACCTCACTGGCCTGGCTGACCACACAGACTTCCAAACTCACTCTACAATTCATACTCATTAGAGTCTTGTAAACAACTCAACCGTATCCTTTTGAACAGCTCTTAGCCATGAACTTTGCCAAATCATGATCAAGACTAGGCACATCTGCTTCCCTCTGAATGATATTACACATTGGTTCCCTTTGAGGCCAAAAACCTTACATGAGAAGTAACAGAACAGAGATTCTCCAGATTTGGTATTCAACAGACTTGGAGGTTCATTTACACTGGTCCAGGAAGAATTCCAACTTTGAATACATCTGGGTTTTTAGGCCTCAAGGTACTATGGACTGAACTGTGTTCCCCACAAATTCATATGTCAATGTCCTAACTCCTAGTTCCTCAAAATGTGGCTGTTTTTGGAGTAGGGTCATTAAAGAGGCAATCAAGTCAAAATGAGACAATGACGGTAGGCCTCAAGATAAGGAAATGTGGACATGTGCAGGGGAAAAAACTGAGAGCAGATGACCATCTAAAAGCCAGGGTGAGAGACCTCAGAAGATAACCCTGACCAGATCTTGACCTTAGATGTCCAGCCTCCAGCACTGTTGTTTAAACCACCCAGTCTACACTTTGTTAGGGCGGTCCTAGTGAACTAATAGCACAGGCAGCAATGTTAGTCTGGAATATTTCATTGTAATAAAGGATATTTATTGTAGGAAAACATAAATCTTACTACTAATGAAGCAGGGGGAAAAATTAATCTTTCTTCTTTGCCTTTTTTTTTGGATCAAGAAAGCCTTAGGAATAGCCTGGGAATACCTTCAGCTGTTTGGTGATATGCTCTGATTGAAAGTAAGAAACCCAGATGGTAGTTTTCATTTTCTCAAATACTCACAAATGTTAAACATCTGGGGATGTGCGGTGTGTGGGTGAATGCTTCCTGAGAGACGCTAATATGAAGAAATGCTCTGACGGTAGACACACAGAGACCTTAAATTAGTTCCACTAGTTTATTTTCATTTGAAAACATGGAAGACACAAGTAAAATCTGACCAAGGGTCTATCTTAATATCAGGCATTAATTAAACAGCAGATTTTTTTTTTAGTTTAATTGATGTTATGCCTGATCCTCAACTATGCCTTCCTTTACTCAATTTTTGTGCACCTCCCTTCCCACCCCTACCCTATGAAAAACCAAGGACCATTGCCTTTCCATCACATTTTTCCAACCAATAGTAAAGATTAGGAGGCAGGATATCAGGTTGCCTGTGCTGATGTAGGTACAAATTTATTGCATGACATTAACCGTACAAGATCCAAACTAAATACCAACAAATACAATATTCAGTGCCCTTCAAAAGTTTGTGATCTGAGGTAATAGATGACATCAAAGCTATTAAATACAGACAACTTCTGATCACTGAAGAGTGAGTGAGTAGATGATAAAATTCTTTATCTTGTTACCTCTTCCTACAATTTATGGCCCACTTTTTATCCATAAATATTTTATTTATGATTGGGTTAACAGCTGGTCAGGATATTTTAGAGATTATCTTCTCTCCAACACATATTTGTTGGATATATTACTCCAAAAACTGAATGTGCACTAGAATAAGACACAATCCCTACGCTCAGGGCCTAAAGCTACTTCCTTTAATAATATTAATACAAGCCAATTTACCAACTACTTTTCCAAATACAAGTTACTTTTTCAAACATTTATTAATTCCTGCATTTTTCTCAATAGATAACAGAAGTAATTCCAAATAATCATGGTTTTGTGTTCCTCTATTCGTTATGGTATTGGTTGAAAGTTACAGTATAATACTTTTGTCTTATTGCTGACTTTATGAGGGATTCTATACATTTAAACACATTAAAATTGTCATTAACATATTTATTTTATTGTCATAACTATAGTACTGCCATAATCGATGTAATCTTGTTCTAGAACTTGTTTGTACTCTATTTTTACTCATATTTTCTAACGAAATTGTTTGCTATCATTTGCCAACAAGCATACATTCTCTACCTTTCTCCACTGAAATCTTTTACCCTATAAATTTAAAAAGTGTTATTAAACTTGTGTACATGCTTACTTTAAAAAACCCAATGTTACATGGTGCACAGGGGTGTGCCAGTTCTGCGGGTTGTTGTACTGCCCTTGTCTCTCTCAGTCGGACTTTCCTTCTGTTTGTTTCTGGTCTTTTCTCATTGTTATGCATCCTCCATCTTCACTTCATATATGACATTGTTTCTTTCATCAGCTTCATCATCGTATTTCTCCTTTCTTTTGCATTTTGTGGAAACAGTGCCTCCCACATAATAATTTGAATGTTCATGTTTTTCTGCCTTTGTTACCAACGCAACTTTTAATTCTGCAGGTCTACTTTTTAATTTTCTAAAATTCTTTTCTGGCCTTATTTAACTTTCTGCCTAATAATTTATTTATTAGTCAGGAAGCTCCTGAGATTACCTCCCTCCCTGTCCCACATACCAATTTTAGAACATGAATATCATTATTTTGTTATTTCTTTTATTGAGGTAACACCTACATGCAATGATGTGCACAGATCTTTAATTGGAAAATTGGAAAAGTTGACAATTTAGTCTGCAGCCAACACTGCAATCGAGTACAGAAACTTTCTATCAGTCAGGAAAGTTCCCTTGGCCTCTCTAGTCAGTACCTATTACCCCAACCCCATTTGGATTTTCTATCTCTATACAAAAAGTGTCTCTTCTCGAAGTTCTTATAAATGGAATCATATGATGTGGTTTCTTTTACATCTAGTTTATTTCACTGAACATAATACTCTGAGATTCATCCAATACTGTTCAATGTATCAGTAATTGGGTCATTTCTTTTGAAAACTAGCTAAGCAATATTTCATTATATGACTATACCACAATTATTTTTCAAAGATGTTTAAAAATTCATTTTTGAGAGAGAGATGGAGGGAGAAAAAGAAATAGAAACACTGATTTGTTGTTCCACTTAAGTAGTCATTGGTTGTTTTCTGTATGTGACATGACCTGGGATAGAATTTGCAACCTTGGTGTACCAGGGACGAAGCTCTAACTGACTGAGCTCCCTGGCCAAGGTCTCACAGTCTATTTTTCCAATAGACATTTGGGTTGTTTCCAGTTTGGGTCTCTTATAAAGAAGGATCTTGTACACATAATCAGGAACACACAATTTATTTCTCTTGTGCACATGCCTATGAGAGGAATCATTACAGTAAGTGTATATTATTGTATGGTTAAGTGTATATTAATTGCCAGGATCATAGAGTAAGTGTATGTTTAATTTTATCAGAAACCATTAAGTCTCTTTCCAAACTGTTTGTACCACTCTATGTGTTCAGCACTAATGATGAGATTTCTGCTTCTAGCCAAGATAAAGTAGCTGCATTCTTTCAGGTCCTTCCTCTTACAAGTAAATAACCTTGAACATGCAATAGAAAAGCACAGGAAGACACTAGAAGGTGGAAAGAAGAGGGTGGACTGATTAGGAATCTCAGGACTTGAAGAATGACATGGCAGTGATTTCCCTCTTTTGCTTACTGCCTTCTCTGCATGCTGGACAGGGTGTTACACCAGCCTTGAATCTGAAACTATCAACATGCAGACATTTAAAAAGCTCCAAGTAAAGCCTGGTTCCTCTACCCAAAAGTGCAGGGGAAGGGTGGCCTAACGGAACAGAAAACCTTTTTGGCAATATGTGCTCTACTCAAAACAAAAAGCCAAGAGAAAAACTGCCCCTTTGCCCCACAGTTTTGGTGAACCAAGGGGGAGATGAGCTCTCGTTCCCCAGCACCAGAGTGCTACTGGTGGACTGGTAGTAAGCTGAGCCTCCACTGCACCCAGCAGCAGTGAGACTTAGCAAGATCCTGTGGGACAGAATCTGCTTCATGTTGCTCTAATTCACTCCCCCGTGGTGTCAACAGGGCCCAGCAGGAAGCTGAACCTTCTCCCTGCCCTGCAGCATCAATGAGTTAGAAGGTGGTGGGCAGTGGAACAGTTGGCAGTCCACATCCCCACTTTCCTCCCCTGGTCAGCAGCACACAGTTCTGGGCTAAACATCTCCTATCATACAAGTCAGTCCTCTGCTTCCCCATGTGGGAAGCCGGTGGGCCTAGTGGGGAGCTCCTTGTACCCGCACTTGGAGTCAATGAGGTGATGTGAGTCAGCTCCCCACTCTGATCAGAGGGCTACCAGCTGTGCCAAGGAGGGGAGCTGCACTTCCTTTGCAGCGATCTGCCACCAGGCTGTGGGAGCTGGTGGTCCACGTCTGCCTGAGCACTATCACCAGGGCCCCGCAGGAAGCGGAACACACATCCGCCCTCTCCACGCGCTCCACCTCAACGGGGAGACTGCCTGCTAGGTGAGAAGATAACATTGGATAGAGTCTCATGGTATAATATGCAAAATGTATGAGACGCCAAAAAATCATCATACCAAGAACCAGGAAAATCACAACTTGAATGAGAGAAGATAATCCAGCAGATGCCAAGACGAATTAGATATCAGAATGATCTGACAAGGATTTTAAAGCAGCCATCATAAAAATGATTCTGCAAGCAATTCAAATTCTCTTGAATCAATGAGAGAAATAAAAATTTCAACAAAAATATTAGTTAATTGAGAATAAAGCAAAAGTGATAAGAAAGGAGAAAGTAAAAAATATAATAAGTGAGATTTTAAAAATGCTGGATAGATTCACCAGATATAGAAAATAGAAACAGTAAATTTGAGGACAGATAAATAGAATTTATCTAACCTGAACAACAGAAAGAAAAATAGACTAGGGAAAAAAAGTGAACAGAGTCTCAGGGAACTGTGGCACAGTAACAAAAAGTTGGCATGTACAACCCCTTGGAGTCCCACGAGGAAAATAGAGAGAGAAAGAGAGAGACTAAAAATTATTTGAAGAAACAATGGTTAAAATATTCCAAATTTGGTAAAAAAAAAATACTGATCTACAGATTAAAGAATATGAGCCAATCCCAAATAGCATAAACTCAAAGAAACTCATACCAAGATACAACATAATTCAACTTCTGAGAAGCAGCTAGAGAAATGCCACACTACTTAAGAGAATGTCAGCTTACATGATGGTGGATTCTGATCTGAATCCACTGATACCAGAAGAAAGTGACACAGCATTTTTCAAGTCATGAAAGTAACTTTCAACTGTAATCTGCATCAGTCAAAAATATACTTTAGGAATAAAGAAGAAGTAATGGCATCCCTCTGGTGAAGAAAAATTGAGAGGATGTGTTGGTAGTATATCTACCCTTAAAGAATGGCTCAGAGAAGTTCTCTAAACAGACAGAAAATAATAAGAGAAGTGGAACTTCAAAAATGAAAGAAGAACACAGGTATAGGTGAAAAACTAGGCTATCTTTATCACAAGTTCTTTAATTCATATTTGATATTTGAACCAAAAACTGTAACACTACCTAATTATATAGGGCATTATTTTCATATCCTTATTGGCCATCAGTGTATCTTCTTTTATAAAATGTCTAAGTTTTCCCAACTTTTGTGGGTCATGTTTTTGTTATTAAGTTATTAAAGTTTTTTAGATATTCTTTTGACCTAGTGTTTGTGTATATATTTTTCCTTTTTCCTTTTTAAAGATGGGTTCTAATAAACTGAAATTTCAAATTTTGATGATGCTCCATTTATCACATTTTTAATGCTTGGTGTGTTCCATGTCCTCTCTAAGAAATATTTGTTTTCTCCAAGGCCATAAATATAGTATCCTATATTTTCATCTAGAAGTTTTATAGTTTTAGCTTTTTTAAATTTAGGGCTACAAGGCATGTTGAATTCATTTTTGTATATTGTGGAAGGAAGTGTCCAACTTCATTTTTATTAATCATAATTCATTTTAAAACTTCCCTTTGAGAGTCACAAATGTCCATTTCTATACTCTATTTTTTCTATTGACCCATTAACCTATTTTTCTGTTCTTATCCTAGTACCACACTGCATTTATTACTATAGCTTATAAATATTGAACTCAGGTAGTATGAGTCCTTTGCTTTGTTCTTGTCTTACAAAATTGTTTTTTGTTTGTTTGTTTGTTTGTTTGTTTTGTGGGGGACTATCTAGAACATTTGTGTTTCCAAGGCAATTTTAGAAATAGTTTCTCAAATTTCTATAAACAAGCCCATTGGGATTGCATTGAAACTATATCAACATTTTTAAGATTGGTTTGTCCAATCCAGGAATATGATGTATCTTTCTGTTTGGGTTCTGTTTAATATCTCTCAGAAATGTATATTTGGCATTTACTATCGACTCCTACAATTTTGTTAAAATTATTTCTAAATATTAATGCTGTTTTAAGTACATTGTGGGTTTATTTTTTCTAGTTTTTGCTGCTATTATATAGAAATAAGATTGTTCTTTGTATAATGACTTAATCTTGTTTAACTCCCATTTAGTTTTTTTCTGCAGTTTCATTTAAATTTCAGCATTTTGTCTCTTTATATGCTTTTTTATCTCTTGTTTCATAAATGCCACATTTTCCTCAATGTTGAGAGTACAAAGTAAATGTCTGAATTTTACCTCTTATAGAATGACCCTAGTTCATCCACAGAAAACCTTCCTCTTTTGCATAGTTCTCCAATTTATTTTATCACCTAGAACATTTTCACTTTTCTCTAAGATAATGTTTTGGAGATTTTCTATTCCAGTGTGATAGGTTCTTTTTGGATTCCTTCATTCTCCACTTAATTACTATTAGAATTCTTATTTCACATCTGAAAAGGAAAGTTAACAGAAGAAAATTTCCAATATATTCAATGAACCAACAGTCTTAGAATTGAGAGAGTTGGAACCTCAGGTCATCAGAGGAGAGGAATCTCTTCATCTGGTTTCCAGTTGCTTCTTTTTGTTTGTTGATACCCTACGGCCACAATCCAGATTTCTCTGTCCATGTCTGCCAGGTCGGCCGTGCCATGGATTCTTCCCATGGGCACTTTTTCTGTTTGAGTCATTAACCTTGTCACACCAGGGACAGTGCCTATAAACTTTGGGCCCCCCCAGAATCACTGGTAGCCACCTCTTTCATCTCCGGTAGCAAAACTAATCCCAAATGGTATGTTGCTAGAATATCACATGTCTCATGTTCCCTCTAGACATTTTGGGGATATTAATCGAACAGCATATTACTGTCTAGGGAGGGGAGCTGAAACTGATCTGTGGAGTCTTTATTTTGATCTGTGTTGTATTATTTTTAGCAGAAACGCTTCAAGGAGTATGGAAATCGGAGGCTTGCTCCCTTGGTTGTCAGTGCGCTGTTTGTTTTGACTGCTATGGGAGAAAATGAGAAAAGAGGAAGTTGCTTCAACATGTTCAAGCAGTCTCCTTCGTTTAATATCACTATTTAATTTTAAATAACAAAGCTTAACAATATTTTGAATTTGTAAATTACCTTAGCAGAGCCGTGTCAAAATATTAATGTTCTTGAATGGAGTAAAGAAAAAAAGGGAAGGTCATAATTCAAATGGGCTTAAATCTAACCAGTTATGGGAAGAAAAAAACTTTCTCATTTTCAAATAAAGTATTCACCCCCTTCATTTTTTAAAATTAGTATAAACAAAGTTAGAACTAAGACATGTGTGCTACTGGCCGTCAGACTGTGACAAAACACAGGAATAAAGTTACTCTTTCCTCGTAGTTACATTACTTTAAGGCTTAAAGTGGGCTTAAAGGTATTATCTGAAACATGAGAAAAATTGCTCTTATAGTATCAATTTTCTAGCAAAGAGAGTCCCTTTGGGGTTCCTCCTTGGATGCCAAAACAAGGAGAGAAAGAATCCATGTAGATCTGCTTTATCGGCGTGCACACACGTGCACGTACACACAATGACTTGGCACATGTATGATCTGAACTGCATGATGAATTTATTTAAGCTCCTTTCTATCCAGGATTTTACTTAGAAAAATAAAGACTAGTTTTCAATGTAAAGTTCATGTCCTTATGATTCAATGACTCTTCCAAAGCGCACGGATGAGGTCCTTTGTTGAAAGGGTAAAGATAGTGCCTATAAAATCATTTAAAAATAAACATCTTGTTATTTCACACATATGAAAAATTTCAGCCATTAGAATACAGTCAGAAAGCCAATCTGTAAGCCATATGAGCATGAGCATGTGACCCAGTCTCACATTTGAGACACAAGTCACCTGCTGCTCGACTGACACAATGCTTCTCTTGTGGCACACTCAGCCTTGTTGGGGGTGGTTTTCTGCCCCCAGGAGCAGACTCATGAGAGGAGGTTCACCTGAAATCCTGCCAGGGATATCCTCTAACATCTCTGATGTCCTGAGGTCAGGGTTCTAATGTGAGAGTTTCCCTCTGAGTTTCATTTGTCTTTTTGAACTTGTTGAAAAACAAAATTCTCTTTGAAATGATTCAGACATCATCTGCCCTTAGATTTTTTGACAATAGCTGAGATTTTCAGAGTTTTACTCTACAGACATACAGTATGTTTTTGAGGATGATGGTGGTCTAGTTTCTAATTCCCAATAAAATCATAAACTTTCCACTACCATCTGAAATGTAGCTTAGGAAATGTATATATTTCCAAGAAACAATATGACTGAAAAACATTATTATTTTAATTAAAGTGAAGTAAGTCAAATTTCAACCTTCAGCTCTAAAATAAAAAAAAATATTTTGAATGCTTCAATGATTGATAGCATCTGTAGGTTTATCGAGGATACATAATTATATATATTTTGGGAGATGCTTTGAATTGATTTTTAAAACAGTTTATCCACCCGTGTTGAGAAACAAATGTGTTTCTGCGTGCCTTGACAACCTTTTGTCCTCCGCTATCTTTTCAAGGATGCTTGCGTAGTAAAAAGGGTTGGGACACAGACAGAGTATCAGTAAAGTGCAAAACACAGGCTTGTTTAGAGATATCTTCCTCCAGGACAAAAGTTGGGCAGGTACGCTTGCAGCGCATCCAAAAAGACAGGAAGGAGGCTAGGTTAATCTCCGCACACAACCCAAACACGTATCAACTGGCCCCATCATTTTGGAATTGGGCTGTGAGGAACCAGCATAAGAAAATGCTGATACTTTTTGTCTATTGCTATTGCTTTGAGTAATAAACTGGTTTGTTTCTAAACACAGGCATCTCATGTCTTCTGCCAGCATCCATGGAACTGTGGCAGACTACTTTATTGGCTTAAGATAAAAAGTATAAATTTTGGACCCTTCATAGTGTTTGACACTCATGCCTGCATTTTAAAAACATATTAATGGCAAAAAGTAAATGTGTTCAGAGTAAAGCCATGATATTTAAACAAAAGATTTTTTTAAAAACCTAGAAAATTAAGTATTCAAGGAATATGATTATCTAATGAAGGTAGTAACTGTGCTCATATTGCAACACTGGGGTTCTTCATGTCACCTGCATCCCCAACTCCCTAAATTTACTTGGAGATGGGGTCTGGGCATTTGCCACTTTGCATAGGTGTCAATCAAGGTAGCCAAAGGCAATATATACTCAGGGAGAAGGAACTCTTGTGGCATTCAAGGCATGTAAGTATAGTAAAAAGAAACATACAAACTAGATAATCTATGTCAAGGGAAGTAGAATGAAAAGAACAAACAAACCAACATTTGTAGGGAATATAATGCAGGTCCACAGAGAGATAAAAGAATATATTGGAAATATGTAGAAAAAACAAGTAGTTTTAAGAAAAAAAGACCATTTGAAGATATTGGATACAACAACAAAGCATGTAGTATTGGAACGAGTAAGTAAATTTGTGAAATATAAGCACAACTATAAGCAAAGAATCAATTATTAGTCTGGAAATAATTTTAAGGGTCTAAATCAGAAATGTTTCAGAAAGGGATAAAAAGATGAGAAGAATAAGAAAATATTAAGACATGGAGAATACAAACAGAAGTATCAATTTCTGTAAAGTGGAAGTCTTAATTGAAGAGAAAAACAATATAAAAAGGAATCAATATTTGAAGAAATGATGCCTGAAATTTTCCTTGAACATGAAAGTCCTCAGATTCAAAAGATTTATAAAAGGAATGAATACATTATAAAAACATTACAGGAGAATGTGAAAATCATAAGGACAAAGAAATTCTAAGAGCTCTGAGAGGCAAAAGTAAATTGTCTACAAGAAACAATCAGAATAGCATCAGACTTCTCAATATTGACAGTATGTACATATTTTTGAAGAAAAACATTTCAAACTAGAATTTATATTCATCATCGATTTAACATAAGGGCCAAAAAAGTATTTAATTGATGTTTTCAGACATACCAAGCCCTTACAATTTATCAACCAAAGATCTTTGAAAAAACTGTGAGGAAAAAAATACCCTATAAAGAGAGAAAAGATATAAAGAAGATGCTAAAAGTGTTTTGGAGGTGAATGTAAGTTAGTCACTTATAAGTTTATTTTTGTCGGCAAACAAATAAAAACGTATAACTGAAAAAAATCAAGAACTAAAAAAATGTACATGAATCCAGCCAATGAGTAAAGTTGGAATCTCAGCGGGAAGTGAAAGGAAGCAACAATACTTGTCTCAGCTTAAAAATCGGCATAGAAAGATAAAAATATATATTAATTTTAATAAAGCAGGGGAAACATTAGGAGGTGAAAATAGAATGTATAAATTTTAAATGATGAGGCGTTCAATTGATCTGTCCTACTGAAGACATGAAAGAAAAAAATAATGATAAACAGAATATTTAAAATAAAATAGTAGAAATATTTTTTGATGGAAGAGTAATTTGATAAGGGTGCCAGGGCTAGTCCACCGGTGAAAGACCAAGATTCTCACATTGGATTTTTAAGAGAGTCAGAATAACAAGAGCTAAAACCTATAAATATGAAAAAGCACAGCGAGGTAGAACATAAAGATATAAAAATAATAAACCATGAAGACATAAACAATAAACTCTTGAGCATGCATTTTAAATTTTTTAAATAAAAGAAAATTTAACATAGAAAAACATCTTAACAGGAAAAGGGGAATCATATCTAGACAAAACCACATAATCATCATTCCCTGGTATGGATCTACCTTTGTCTTTAAAGCTGTACAGCAACATCTGGCAGAGCTTTCAGAAGAGACAGATGAATGCAGGTATTTACGGGGGAAGAGGACAAAAAAAGAAACAGAACATTTGAAAGCATATCTACTATACTCAGTATACAGATACAGAGAACTTTACACTCCAAAGCATGAAACAGGCACATGTGAACATTCTAAAACTATCTTTCATGGTCATAAGACATTCAATAAACACCTATGAATGAACATTAAAACTATTCCCTAAAAAAAAAAAAAGGATTTAATAAAAAAAAAAAGCCTCTTATGTCTGTAATCAAAATGGACCACTGTTGTAGAACCCTCACTTAGAATGAACATTTTGGAGAAATTAAATGATAGTTAAAATTGAATTGAAATGAAGGGGTTATATGTCAAAATCAGCATGTAAGAAATGTTTGAGAGTTGATCATGCTTATCAGTAAACAAGAAAGAACTGAAACTCATATTTTGATCTTCTTTTTCTTAGATAAGTCCCTTTAACATTTCATAAAATATGACAGTGAAAAGACGGCAATCTCACAGCTATTAAGAACCACACCTAAAACAAAAGCAAACTAAGCAAACGGCTAGAACAGGAACAGAACCACAGAAATTGAGATCACATGGAGGGTGAGCAACAGGGGAGTGGAAGGAGGAGAGAGGGGGAAAGGTACAGAGAATGAGTAGCATAGACGGTGGGTAGAAAATAGACACAGGGGGAGGGCAAGAATAGTGTGGGAAATGTAGAAGCCAAAGAATTTATGACACATGGACATGAACTAAAGGGGGGAAATGTCGGTAGGAAAGGGTGTGCAGGGTGGAGGGGAATGATGGGGGAGAAATGGGACAACTGTGATAGCATAATCAATAAAATATATTTTAAAAAAAGAAAAAGAAAAAAGAAAGAACCGAAACTCATAGCACTACAGGATAATCCGAGGACACCAGAGGAAATGAAATAACGAGGTTGGGTTGAAAATCAACATCCGAATTATAGGGGTCCCAGAAGGGGAAGAAGAAGAGCAACAAGTGGAAAACTTATTGGAACAGATAATGGGGGGGAGCTTCCCCAATCTGGCAAGGGGAATGGACTACTGGGACGTCCGGGAAGCTCAGAGAGTCCCAGAGAGGTTGGACCCAGGGAGGAACACACCAAGGCACATCGTAATTACATTGGCCAAGATTAAAATGAAGCAGAGAATTCTAGAAGCAGCAAGGGATAAGGGGACAGTCACCTACAAAGGAGTTCCCATCAGACTGTCAGCTGATTTCTCAAAAGAGACCTTCCAGGCAAGAAGGGGCTGGAAAGAAATATTTGAAATCTTGAAAAGCAGGGACCTACATCCAAAATTGCTCTATCCAGCAAAGCTGTCATTTAGAATGGACGGACAGATAAAGTGCTTCTCAGATAAGGTCAAGTTGAAGGAGTTCATCACCAAGCCCTTATTATATGACATGTTAAAGGTACTTATCTAAAAAAAAAGAAGATCAAAATATGACAGTGAAAAGATAGCAAACTCACAGTTATTAACAAGCACACCTAAAACAAAAGCAAACTAAGCAAGCAACCAGAACAGGAACAGAACCACAGAAATGGAGATCATATGGAGGGTTAGCAACAGGGGCATGGGAGGAGGAGAGAGGGGGAAAAGGTACAGAGAATAAGTAGCATAGACGGTGGGTAGAACATAGACAGGGGGAGGGCAAGAATAGCGTGGGAAATATAGAAGCTAAAGAACTTATGACACATGGACATGAACTAAAGGGGAGAATGTGGGTGGGTGAGGGTGTGTAGGGTGGAGGGGAATGATGGGGGAGAAATGGGACAACTGTAATAGCATAATCAATAAAATATATTAAAAAAACAAGTAGACAACAACAAAAAAGAGACAATTTGTATAACTAAAACATACTCCTTTAAAAGACTAGTAAGACAGATAAATCTTTGGCAAAATGGAACAAGAAAAAAATGAGAAAAATTCTGAATGAACAAAACACAAAATTTAATGTGATACTAGAAGTTATATAAGCATTTCAAGGACTGTGTAAGGCATTTGCAACCTGATAAAGGTTAAATGCCAAAAACGTACAGCAAACATTACATTTAGGAGACAAGTTTAGATGCATTCCCTTTTGGAGTAAGGACAAGACCGTGATGCCCACTACTGTTTAACATATGAAAGAAAAAGAACCATTGATATAACAGTCAAAAAAGAAAAGATAAAAATGCAACGATGCAATTATTAACCACACAGAGAAAGGCTAGCAGAGTTAAATACACAATTACAATAAAGATATTTCAGCAGGTTTATAGGACAAAGGATTAACCTATAAAATCAAAACCATCCTTCTCTACCAGCAATAACCAATTAGACTTTGGAAACTAAGATAAAATCACAATGAAAATTGAAACAATACTTTATCCAGGAATTAACCTAATGAAGAAATCTCAGATCTTTATGGAGAAACACATAAAAACAAATTAAAAGCTGTAAAAGCATTGAACAGAGGAATACCCTACATTGATTTATAGATTACAGGCAATTCCAAATTAACTCCCCCCAAATTTTTGTGAAACTGAAAAATTAACTATAATGTTTAAAAAGTTTAAATATACTACTATGAATGGCTATGTGGAGAGTGTAAAGAAAAAATATGAATAGAGGATGGAAGGGAAAAATGACTCCGTAAAACTTAATGGGGAGGGCACAGCAGGGGCCCAGTGGCAGTGGGTCGTGAACTGAGGCCGATGGTCTCTCCTAAATGGGCACACTTACAATGGTTTTTAAAAGGTAAATCAGGAGGGTTGTTTACTTCTTAAAACGATTCTTTTCTTTTGTTTTTTTGAAACAGTAATCTCGCCCTGTGCATATTTATATGTATTTCAGCTTAAGAACAATCTTATGAAAGAAAGCTCGGATCAGGAACCAGCAGAGCTCCGGTGCCCAGCCTTTGGTAACAGCCTGACCACAGCGTTCATTTAGATTCTTAAGTTCCCCAAATCACACTTTACTCTTTTGAGAACTGTAAATAATAACATGTACTTTTTAAGTGTGTGAGAATTACATGAACACATACATGTAATAGTTCATGTTCTGACTGGCACGGGTGCCTGGGAAACAGTGCCCCTCACACAGGATAGGTGTCATCCATCCACACATGTGACAGATATTATCCATAATATCTAAAGAGATGCACATTTTAGTCAACTCTGGCTTATCCATGGGTGTACATTATGATGTGTAGGGGAAAAACAGGTTAAATTAGCCTATAGTTTAGCTCCTTCCCCACCAAACTTTAGGGGGCCTACTATCACATTGCCCTTGTTTTTTATGGAAACTCAGGTAATGTTTCCTTGTTCATCCTCAAAACCCGTGGTCAATGTGACTGCCAGATCGCCTAGTGGTTGGCATTTGGCCCCTTCAGCATGCAGCCTTGGCATTTGGCCCCTTCAGCATGCAGCCTTGTGAATGAGCTCAGTTCAAATTTAACCTGCTGCCTAGATTGGAAATAAGGTGTTTCCAGAACACAAGCATATTCACGTACATGTTGTCTGTGCTGCCCCACACAGCATGGTTGAGGAGTAGTGACAGATACCATATGGCCTGGAAAGGCTAAAATATTCATTGTCTGGTCCTTTATAGAAAAGGTTGCTGACTTCCAGCCCAGTTTAGAGAGCACTGACTTTTAGAAGTTCTTAGTGCAGAGCTGCCGTGGACACTGGCAACGTTCTGTCATGGGTCCTAAGTCTACCCTGGAAAAATGTAAAGTGCCATGCGAAATGAGACTGTCCCTTTTTCCACATGCCAGTCCTTCAAATTCATGAAGACCTATGACTGCCCATGGAACTTCTGTTGAATGGATTAACTACAGCTTATTTGGTATGTTTCCATTCAACAGCATCTCTAGACCCTTTTAGAACATCATCTTCTCATCATTTTCCAATACATTTCTAGGGAAATGTGTTTTCCCCAATATTCGTGGCATATTTTGTGTACCACTATATTTCTACAACCTTGAACAGTATCTAGTGGAAGCTCAGTAATATTTAATGATTAAATGAATACAAGAAAATACGGCAGGAATTGTTCATATTTTAGTGTATCTCCATTTACTTTCATTTTTGTATTAGGATTTTTCTATATCGAATTTATGCAATATGCCTTTTATCCTGATTTTTGCTGCAATATTGTATCATGGTTTTTATATTATTATTTCCCCACATGGAATTTAGTGTCTTTATATGTAAAACAAAAATAATGCCTACCCCTGATATATACACTGGTTCAAGCTAGAAGCTGGCTAGATTTCTACGAAAAACCACATCAGTTTTTTGATGAGGAAGTCAACATATATTAAGGCCCTAGCATAATTCCTAGCATATATAGGTATAGCTATACCTATAAAAATAATCTATGTATATACAATTTAACTTTTCCTGTTGGGGACCAATGTCCCTTTCAAAACATGGCATCTAAAACTGAATGCAAATACTTAAAATATGACTCATCTAAAGTGCATCTTTTGATCTATACATTGTATGCTGTTGATGGAGCCTGAGCTTGCATATTTTCTCTTTCTCTCCCTCATGACCTTTCTTATGCTTCTCTCTCCCTCTACAAGCAGCCATGCTGTTCTAATGGGTTTCCTTCATCCATGTGATCATGCTGTTCATTTAGGTCTTTTTTGGTCACAGGAGCAGCAGTTAAGAGGAGCATCCCAATTTTTTATTTCTGCACCTGTTACTAAAACCAAATTGGATTTTTTACTTACATTACTGAAATTTTATTTTCTTAGTTTTATTCTAAGTCTTGTTGAATCCATATTTTTAATGCAATGCTTATCTAGTTTTCCTGTCTTTGGGTCACTCACAAATATAATAAGCATGTCATCTGCCATTCAAGTTTCGGCAAAATGTTCAAAAAGTGTTACAACAATGGCAGCCGTGAGGTGGCAGAGGCATGTGCCCCCTCCCCTTTCAGTTTCTTTCTCTGTGTAAGAACCGCTGCTGCCTCCGAGTTTCTGCCAAGGACAGTTCCTCCGCCTTCTTGCCAAGAACCGTTGCTGCCTATCCCGTAAGCTGATCCCCGCCCCAACCAGATATAAACCCTAGCTCAACCCCCGCTCGGGGCTCAGAATTTGGAGACTGTCTCCTCTGAGCCCGTGCGTGTGAATAAAGGCTGACTCCTCTGTACCCCAAAACGCATTTGACTCTGATTTCCCGCAACAAAAGGACTACAGGCAATTCCTCAGAACTCCACTTTAAGTTTAGAATCAAATCAATTAACCAACAAAAATTCTATAAAATAATAACATAATATAATGGAAAAGCCAATTAAATGTTTATGCTCAAAGGTATTTGCATTGAATTTCTCATTCCATTTACTTCTATTACTTATAGGTCATCTGCTTCATAATCTGTCCTAAAATTTTACTGTTTTCCAATACCTACGCACTGTGCTGTATTAGACACCTTGTACACATAACATTTCATCCTCAAAAAAGCCATATATTAGATTATAAAAGTGTGACTCCAAAAAATTAAGTGACTGGTCTTAGGTCTTAAGACCAGAGAGAGTAAGAGCTGGTGTAGACAAAGATGTGATTAATCAAGTCTGTGTCTTTTATCACTAGACTGCACTTCAAATTTCCCTGGCATTCTTTTACTCTGGACACTCATTTAAAGCAGTTAGAACAGAGCTGGTAAAGTTTTTTAGAAAGGTTATATAGTCAATAATTTCAGCTTCACAGGCCATAGCGTCTGTCTTGCAACTACTCAACTCTGCCATTGTAGCAGGAAAGTAGCCACAAAAAGAATTGTAAACAAATGTCTGTGGTTGAGTTACAACAAACCTTTATTTAAAAACAGGCAAAAAATCAAATTTAATTCTTGGGACACAGTTGGCTGATTCCTGGTCTGGATGGCACGTGCCTATCTCTTTGCTCATCCCCAAAGGAAAATCAGTTTGGAGAGACTCTTTGGCCATGAAATAGGTTCGTAAAGTATAAAAGAAAATGTTAAGTATGCTATGTTTCCAAAAGGAGAGAAATTAATCTTTACTTTGTTTACGGATCCACACTGGTGCCCTCATTTTGTCTCCGTCTTAAGGTCACATTTCAGGGAAAGAACTTGAGGTATCTGGAGGCTTAGTAGGATTCACTGAGCAGAGCAGTAAACTTTGTGTCTTTCTTTATCTGCTCTTAGTGAGTTAAAAGGTATTACATTTTATCTGCCCTGATTAAGTGGATTAATAGATTCCATCATCCACTTTTAACTAAGTACGCCTCACAAAATAGAAAGATGGCTTAAAAGTTTTCTTGACAGAATCTACAGACTAGAGATAAAACTAATAACACTAATAATGAAAACATAGGGAAATAAGAAAGTGAAAGAACCGACCCTTCTCCTTCATCTGGTATAAGAGCTTTGTCAGCCACATTCAGCAGTAAAAAAAAAACAATCACCTAATCATATCTGACACTAAGAGCAGATGTTTTACATAAGTGCATATTTTCATCAGAATATTACGGAAAATAAAGGACATGTAGACAATTTGTAAATAATTATATACGCATGCATTCACGCTCTTTTACCCCCTAATCCAAAACAGCTGGAGGTCACTGTCCTACTAGAATTTAAGGGTCTTTCAGGGCAGAGACCATAGTTACACAGCCAGGGCATTGGGCTTAGAACAAGAGTAGGCACTTCAAAATATATATGGAATGCTAAAATTAAAGCAATAATACAACCTTAGTCTAATCATTCCTAAACTCTAACCCTTAAGTTAAAGGCTTCTGGCAAGGAGGCAAGCAATACAGAGTTATTTATATAGTAAGAAATCATTACAGGGAATATCAATTCAACTATGTGAAATCGGGGGGTCCACAGACCTCAGGGTGGATAGGGGCATCTTGTATTTGTTGTTCAAATAGAAACTTGAACTACCTTGTAGTTAAGCCTTATAAATCATCATTGAAACTTACAAAAATAAAAGGATACAAGTACTTGAGGGTAACAGATTGCTAACAACCTGGATTCTATGATAGCAAATATTAATGTCATATAGTGGAAAGAAAGAAACTTTAAGGCTTTTTGGCTCAGATAGACCTCTGTACTATTTCAAAAATATTTTTATATCTTTCAGTGTTTAAAGCACTTAATTTTTGGATTTATGCCTAAACTGGTCAAATATGTAACATAATCTGAATTTATAGCCCATTTCCACGATATTCCATCTGTTTAAGATTTATTCTTTAACTACAGATTAGCTCAACTTGATAATATTTTGCATTCTTCTCAGCAAATAATAAAAGGCATAATAAAGGACATGTTAAATGGCTTCCTCTGTAAAATCTTTCCTCTCCTTTTTATACATATACTTAGGATCAAAATCTCATCCATCTTCAGTTCTTAGTACTGTATTTTGTTTCAGTATTTGGATAGCCAGCCTCCAAGGTGCGCCCCAGTGAGCCTGCCTCCTGGTGTTTGTCCTCTGTACCCTACTGTACTTTTCAGGGCTGAACCGGGCAACTAACAGAACAGGACCGAAGTGATGGTGTACTAACTCTGAGGGCAGCTCATGAAAGACACTGTGGCTTCAGACTCTGCCTGTCAGCCTCTCTCTCTTTTTCTTCCTTTCTCTCTCTTCCTGGGTTGCTCACTCCGGGGGTAGTTAGCACAATGTGGTGAGGACCCTCGGGCAGCTTTGTGGAGCAGTCTGTGTGATGAGGAACTGAGGGCCCCTGATAACAGCCGTGTGAGTGAGCCTCCGTGGAAGCAGATAGCCCAGCAGGCCTGGCTGACACCCTGACTACAACCTCCTCAGAGACCCTGCCAAAAGCATCCAGCTCATCTGAAACCCAGTTCCTGGTCCATCAAAACTGTGAGGTAATAAATGTCTGCTTTTCTGAACAACTAGGTTTTAGAATAATGTTATGTCATGATAATAACTAACACGTTATTGTAACTTATGGCAAAAAAAAAAACAAACAAACAACTGTGTAAGGGTCTCCTTAATATTTTACCTAATATACAATTTTTATCCAATATGAGGATCCAGTTTTTGTTTATCCATAATAGAAAATATATTTTATTCCATTCTTAAACTAAATCCCCAAATTACCCCATAAAACTCCTTCCTACCTTTTCAGACTTTTTTTCTCCACTGTTGCATCACTTCCAAGAAGCTACATTAAACATTGTTCCTTCCTTTCTCTCTATTCTGCAGACCTACTCACCATGCTACTCTTTTGTCCACATTTTGCTCAATAACTTGAACTGTAAGCATTCTAAGGGCAATCTGAGGCTTTCAACTTGAGGCATTTTAGGTTTTCAAGTTTCGCTCTGCAGCCCTAGGCTGAGCATCAAGCTCAAAGACAGAATTTTGTAATTTTAAAGGATCTTAGTTCAGACATCTTAATATTTGAGGTCTAGAGAGAGTAAGCAACCTCCCCAGCCTGCATAATGACAGGTCTGCATTAGATTCCAGGAATTCTATCTCATCCAGTCCTATTTCCACATCACCATGTTGAAACAAAAAATGATACTGGTATGTTAATAAACTGCAGAGGCACAGGAAAAGGGTCCTATCTAATTCTCCATTCTTCATGGAATCCTGTAAGTCCCACCACAACTCAATTCATGCTTATTATTTTTATCATGCCACGTACTCCATTTTTAAGCAATAAGAACCAGGTTTAAAAAAAAAAAGGAAAGGAAACCAAGACCAAAGGAAGTTACATTGATGATTTATTTTAAGACCTAAGTTTTAAACATTCTCTTTGCAGATTTCTGGACTACTTTCTCAGAGAGAACACCCCACCTGAGGAGTTTTTCACCTTGATCCTGGCGATGCCTATGAGTAATGATTCCCAGCTGCTCCCTTTGCGTTGCATTTGCTGTGTGTAAGTGGTGCCTAAGAGCTTGAATGTTGAAGATACGGCCATGTATATTTACATGCATAAAGTAGAATTCCCACAGAAAAAGGCATATACCTCAGTCAGTGGGATAAAATAGCTCTCCTACTAGGGAAAATAGATCTCCATATGAATATTCTCTTTTGCTCACCTCTCCTTACTTGCCTTCATTTTTTAATCAGGCTCCATCTGACTTCTTTTTCTCCCAGAGAATTAGATCAGAAATAAGGACTTTTGGCAACAATCTCAAGTGTGTCCAGGGGGCAAAATGGAGCAGAACTGATTGAGTGAAGGTATCATTTAAGAAGTGTTGGCAGATTTCTTAATTCTACCCATGCAATGCATCATGAACAGTAAGGCATATAATAAATATTTGTTGAATAACAAAAAGAAGTAATGCACCAAGTGATTGCCTATGAATCCACAATTAGAAGATAGTTGTCCTCAATAATTTACATCAGTAATTTGTAAACATTTTTTCTCCATGATAAAAATGTTACTTTCACATGACAGATCGCATTCACAGAGGTGATATATTCCTATGGGTATAGCCAGACTTTTTTGAAAAGTTTTGCATTTATTTTTTTCACATAATCATAACATACTTTGAGATTCATAACCATCAGTAAAAGCCAGTCACAATGAATGTGGAATTGGTTAAATAAATACTAGTATCTTATACAGTATCCTCCGAATATGCATTTCATCTCTACCTCTCAAGAATACAAACTAGAATAAAAGTCAGATTATGTTGTTGTTTCAGGAAAAACTCTGAATTTGTTCTAATTTAAAAAGGCATCATATATAATCATAGGTTCTTTAAGTATCATCACTTAAAAATTGGAAAGAAACACAATTCTTTACAGCTGTTGATGGCATAAGAATGGTTCCCAACTTTTGTTGAGAAATAGAATTGGATTAATACATTGAAAAATATATCACTGTGGGGACTTGGAAATAGGTAATAATTTAAATATAGCTGGGTCATTATTTATCTGAAGAATGCATTGAGGTTAGCACCATATAGTGAATAGAAAATAAATTTATGATTCAGAGAAAACTGGGTTAAAATATTAAATATTTATCATTTACTAGTTAGGTGAACTTGAAAAGTTACTTAAATTCTCTATGCATCAGTATAAATTATGATGATTTAAAAGTTGTTGAAGATAGTAAATAATCTAAGTAAAGCCCTTTATAGTTTCTCATGCATGGAAGAGATCATATATATATATAATATATTATATATATACTATTTCTTTTCTGCAAATTATTCCTCTTCTCCCATGTGTTTTTGCTGTTTTCTCTTACTGCTCCACACCCCTTCCAATTCTTTCGTATGCTTTTCCAAGTTTCTTAGGAGTTGGAAGACTGAGAACCACTTTACTGAGATTGTCTTGCAGTAGGATTCTGGATGCAAGTGGTTCTGCCAAGGAGATGCACTAGCAAGAAATCTGAAGACAGGGTGGGGGGTGGGGGGGTGATAGCAGACATTTTTCCTCTGGTAGTAGTAACGCCTGACAAATAGGCTTCACGGTCTAGTTCCTGGCTTGGGGACTGCAGGGCTGTTTTGACTTGTCAGTAGTTTTATGAAGCTTCCTGATCTCTAGGTGGCAGCAGCTGCTTCAGGAACTTTGTATCACAGCAATAGAAGCAAAAGAAGGGAAATGTAAAATCCTGACTTTTGCTCTTCCAATCATTTTGCTAGCACGTAATCACTGTATTAAATCATGGTTTTCTGCACTGAACCACCACTAGGTACTAAATATGTTCTAGACACTGGGGCTTTAGAGTAGAAAAAGATTTTCTTCTTGATCCCAATATTATAAAAGCCTAGGGAATAGGCAATGCCATCATCAGAAAAATCAGTACCTTTCATTATTCACAAAAGTCTATCCTACTAACTTTGATACAAATTCTTTAGTTTCTCATTTTCTCTGCAGTAATTAAGCCTATCTTTTCATGGCTTACCACTATCACTTATTGATTATATTTTATAGATATGTTAGTAACTCTTTTTTTTTTTTACCACTTATTCTCATGACTTCTGTCCTCTTCTGCAATTTAAATGTTTAAGCCAGAGCACACCTTGAACATTAATCAACCTGACAGGGGCCAAAAGTATAGTGTTTTAACTGTACTGATAGCATTTACTATGAAATCGCCTTCCAATAAACAAGTAAAAATCCCAGGTCTAATGATTATACAATAATGTAATACAACAAAAATGAGTATAACTATCTACAGGTCAAATAAGATCCTGATCCTTCCTGTCCTTTTTCCTTCCTTCTTCCCACTTTCTCTTCTTCCTCTTCTTTTTCATCTTTTCTTTTTACGAATTTAAAAGACAGGGCTTGGGTGATATCCAATATCTTTTAACACTTTTAACACTGATATTCTGTTTCTCTATTTAAGGAAAAGTAAGCACTTGGTCTACAGAGATTTTGTGCAAGATATTCTTCACAGTTCTGGGCCTGAATAACCCTCTCACTCACTATAGATATGTCAATTATTGTCACTCATTCACTACATTTTTGTCTTAGTTTATGTATTACTATACATTTATACTGTAATACTCTCATGCTCAGCCATTTAAAAAGTAATTTCTCTGTACCAGGTCTTTTGGAAATAATGTGTCTTTCTTTATATTATGATAAGTTATATCTAAGTATATATACCGGTCCGTCTTTCTATTTGCATCTTTAAGAATGGAGATGCTTTGGAAAAGCGAGTTTTAAAAAATATGCATTCATCAATTATTTTCATTTTTCATTCCCAAAGAATTTTATAAAAATTGTTTGGGAATTCTGTCACTTACGTCAAGATGAACCACGGCAAAGCAGCTTCTGCTCTGGGGGCAGCAGGACAGTGGACACCATTGTAGTGATAACACACAGAGTCTCAGAACTGTAAGCGAACAAGAATTCAGAAAGGCAGAGTCTGAAACACCACCTGCAGGAATAGATGTTTCTCCTGAATGCTCATTGGGACATTTAAAAATATTTCCTGCACAATTTTGGAAGATTTGTGCTGTGTTCTTTTAAGGAGGTTTATGTTTTATGAGCATCTGATGAGCTCCACCCCTCAACAAAGAAACAGATTTGATTATTTTGTATAGCAAATAACTGGGGAATGATCCTGGAAAATACTACAAAAAGCGAAGTAAAAGTAGCATGCTTGGTAATTGTGATCAGTTGTGTGATTTTAACTTCGAACAACATGGTATTTTCTTTCCTTTAAGCAAGATCTTCTTCCATAATTAGAAGAGCAATAGGTCAAATTTTGATTAGAAATAAAACCGAAATTCAAAAATAGTAGTGCTATTCAAGTATGTTTTATATACCAGTGGCAAAATGACGGCAAAGCAAGGCAAAACCTGTTAACTAGTTAAATTCATTAGACTGTAGATCACTATTAGATAATGGATGTACATTAACTTATCATATTTTCACTGCAATGAACAATAGATATCTTTCACTAAATATTGTGCTGTAGCTCCTGGGGCTCCACTATTTATAAGCACATTAATGAAGTCTCTTTGGAAACCTACCTCTGTAGGCCACCAAGTTTGTTCTAGATTTAGTAAGGCAACCATACCAATGGTACCCTCCTGACTTAAAGGAATTAGTATATCCTGCCAGAGGGCCACATTTGTACCAGTTTAGTTTTAGTCTCACTCAATAAGAAGTTTCTATTGAAAACAGGTCTACAGTTGCACCAATTTAAGCAATTTCAGCAGGAATCCCACATGAAGTCATGTTACTTTAATTGCAACCTCGACATGAACAGCACAGAGTCAGGTATCTAGATGTTGTGACTATTATTTAATCCTATTCGCAAAGACTTCCAATGCTTTGTTTCTTGTATCACAAATATATTTAAATCATTTGTAAATCTCAAACAAAAGTGCTTATTAGCCACAAAACTCTTGGCAAATAAGTGCTAAATCAACCACTCTCCCTGTCTCTCTCCTTCTTCTTTCTCTTCCTCCCTCCCTCTCTTTCCCTTCCTTCCTTAAATTTTTGTTTTGCTGGTTATGAATGGGATCTCCCATGACTATGGCAGAAAGGAAAATGGAAAATGCACAAAAGCACATGGAAGGGGACAACGATTTCCTGTAATGCTGGTCACACAACATAGACACTGTTCAGATTTCAGCATATTTTTTCAATGTTTTTATACTAAACAGTTGCTTTACACTTTGCAGATTTAAAAAACAGTAATAAAAAGTTTTTCAATTATTTTTTTACAGAAAGGAAACTTGTAAAACAAATTTAATTTACAATTCAGGTTTCCATTCTAGTAATCTACACAATTTTGTCCTGTGTGGGGTTTAATTATATATTACACACATTCATTGTTTTTGAAAACTTAATTTTACCTAGATGTTAAAATTTCAATACTGCATATCAAAACCATTAGCACCCCCTTGTGGTGTAACAAATTTTAAGCGGCAAAGAAGTGCTTACCTTAAACTTCCCTTACTTTTTCTCATTCATTCTGCTTCAACATGCATAAAATAATTTAAAATCTCTTTTGTGGCATGTAATTCTAAATATATTCTAATCATTTCGAAGTGCAACTGCAAAACATAAGTCAATTCAAAAATTGTTTTAAAATATCACTGATTTAAAGAACAGTTTAATACTTGGTTACATATTAACACTTTCTATATTTTCTATGACCTTATGATAATAGAATTTTTGTAGCACTTAAATCTGTTTTTTAAGTTGATAAAACTTGTCAAATGTGGGTTTGAACCAGCTGGGTTTTTGGTAAAATGCATATTCTGGTTCAAGAAGTTTGGGTGGAGCCTAACATTCTGTGTTTTCAGTAAGCTCCCTGAAAATATTGATGTTGCAGGGCCAACCAGCTCACTTTGAGTAGTAATTAGGTAGAGAAAGTATTTACATTTTCATGTAAAGCATTAAGAAATACTTTGCACAACCAGCTACATAATAAAAATACAATCCTTTAGGAGATGATCAAATGTTAAAATAAGAAACACCTTTATAAGCTAATTGATTTGTGTGAATTTTAATATACTAGCTTGTATTAATAAACTCAAAGATAATTCCCAAATTATATTGGTGGATTTCTTTTATGCCCAAAGACTATTTTAAATAGTATTTTACTTTTACATGTTTCTGTCCAGGCAGATTCTCACAGAAAGATGCTTGAATTAAAAATTGGTTGGAAGAATAAAATTTTGATCATAGAACTTTGATTAGCACCCAATGTCAAAGGCACAATGCAGTTAGCACAGTGCTTGATAGCGAGCTCTGTAAATGTTAGCTATTGTATCATTCTGTCAAATACAATATTCCAACAAAGCCTTCAGCTACAATAGACTTACTAGTAACTATGTAGTCAGTGATGTTGAAAGGGCTGTGACTAAGGACAAGCAACTAAGCAGTGGGGCTCCCTTCTGCTAAGGGTGCTCTCTCATCCCGGACAGCAAGTTGCTACTCTAAAGCCTTGGTTTTAACAACTTTCCACTGCTAATTTAGCTCCTTGTTTAGAAGGAAAAAAAGGACTTAAATATTAGCTGAATACATTGTACTGTCTGTGTTTTATCTTTTACCACATAGTACTTAAAACTTTAAATCCTTAGGACAGGGACACTGTTCCCTTTTGAATCTACATATACTTAAAATATTATTCTAATAATCTATATTTCTATAAAAGCAGATATATAACAATAGAAACCTGATGTGTGTGCATATGTCTGTAGGTAAAAAGAACATCTGGTGTTAGGTAAATGAACTAACAACACTTTGAATTGCAGGATAAGAGCAAAAGCAAGATAATTTTATAGATCCCACAAACCATTGGGAATGGCAGTCAGTTCTGATGTTCGAATAACACAATTTTATTTTACCAAAAAGAAAAACAGAAAAAAAAAACCTCAGAGCCTATATAAGTCCATCACACAAAAAGTAAGCATGCATTATCATCAAACTTGTCCAAGTTAGAAAATCAAAGTTCAGAGAGGTAAACAGCTTACCTTGACACTTGGAACTAATGATAACACTTAATTCCCAATAAAAGTATGTCCCTAAAGGCCAGGAAGACCAGCTCTTTAATGTATGCAAACCCTGTAGGGCACACAGTAGATGCCAGACTCACCAGATAGCTTTTGTCCGCTCTAAACATATAGCCCCCTTCACGCAATGCAGGGGACTTCAGCCTCAAGTCAGATTTAGGGTCCATCATTGCGTGTGAGCTCTAGAGACCACATACCTCTATTCTGACAAAACATCTTTATTTTCCCTTCTCAAATTATTTCATAAGACGGGGAAAAAAGTACCCATCTCTAATGCCAATTTCAAACTCTTGTCCAATGTACTACTGCAGGCTGTAACCATATGGGACTGAAAACATGAGTAGGCAGTAATATGATACTGTCACTTCAGGAAGTGACAGTGTGAAGGATTAGAACACTACACTGTTTATAGTGACAAAAGTAGCAATAGAAACTGAAGAGTAACAGCTTGACAAAAAAGAGTGATTAAGAAGTAGCTGTTATAAACTACTTTTAGCTTTAGATATTTTACACTGACGAAGGTACCATTTTGTTGGCATTTCAATATGATTCACAAAAATGAATGAATCACATTAGCTAAGTACATCTTATTTACAAGTGAAAAATTATAAACTTATGACATTTTCTCCAAATGACATTTCCAACATTTGTTTGTATTTGTATTTCTTTCTTTGCAGACAGTATAATTAATATAGAAATGTCATTTAAAGTTTAGATTTTGCATAAACTTATTATTTTACTTAGAACAGCTTCTAGCTGTGGAGTTAATATGTATTCAAATTTCTACACATATGAAAGGAGGAGGAAGAGGAGGCGGAGGAGAAGGAAGAAGAAAAAGAAATATTTCACTGAGGAAGCCTTAGCAAGCACAGAGAACCTTCCACTATGGACTAATTTGTACTTTGTTATACCTCTGAAGATATCACCACTACTGTCAAATTTTTAATAAATAAAACTATAAGATTTAGTAGAATTTTAAATAAGATCTTCCACTGGGAAGAACAGTAGCTCCTTGGGCAGGTGTCCTGAGTTTACATAGAACGGACAACAAATACATGCACTGTTGTCACACATAAAACAAACCAGAATGGGTTCTATCACTTTACGAGCGCTGTGACTTCCACTGTGGGTTGGATACTACTAATTAATTCCACATAATTTACAAGAAGTATTGTCGACTCTGCAGTTCCAAAAATGTCAAAACACAATGAAGTCCAACAGAGACCATTTTTTTAAAAAGTTCATCAAAAGACCTTTAAAAAAATGGTCTTTGCTACACACATCTAGTGTATTTTTTATTCCAATTTTGTGAAGCAGATGAAGTAGGATGAATGACACTGTCATGTAGGTGAACAACTTCTCATTGACAATGATGCTCAGAAGATACCCCATGACCACGGGGCGAGGAGTAAGCCGAGGTAAAACCGGTGGTAGATTGTTGTAACACCGTCTGCCACGTTTCTCATTAACTTCGATGAAGATAAATACTACCCCTCTCAAATATTTAGATTTTTACACACATGCTGAAATAACAGCTAAAATGATTGGAAAATCAATTCAAAATTAAACAGTTTCCATACACTACTGGGTTAACAACTGACAACTTATGTTCAGCAGAACACCCTATAGGATTACTCAGAAAATGTCAGCAGTCAAATAAATTTTAAATTGGTTTTTTAACTGTAGAACTTCCTAGAAATTTTAATTATCTATGGTCATTGAAAACTGGCAAGACAGGAATATAGTATAAATAATTTTGCAGATGTATTTGACCACCGAAGTCTTTAAGGAACATCACATAAGACTCATGTTTCATTAGATTCCTTTTTTGATGGTCTGTACAAATGGCCAAATGACTTCCCTGAAATTTCACAGGGATCAATGTAAAATTACATATGGAGACTACATTCAAAAAGGTTATCCCAATGATTAAAAGACAAGGCGATCTACCATAGCATGTCTATGTGAGCCAAGACTATGCTTATAATGTGAACACAGAAAAAAACAAATACAATATTAAACAGCATATAATATGTGTGTGTGTTAATACACATTCAGCTACAGCAGATCACAAAGAGAGGCCAGGGGTAGAAAAAGCCTTCAAAACCAGGATAGTATGAAGTAGTTAAAGAACATGAGGATGCTTAGCAGAAGACTCGGCACACCCATAACAGCTCTATTCAACTAAGGACTGACTATAAAAGGGTGTCCAGAGTTATTCAGGGTTGCCTCGGGATACTGAAATTATATATATATATATATCTGGAATTTGGTCATGCATTATCATTACCCAAGTTGTTTTCAAACACATAAAATCTGTCAGATTCGAAGTCACTATCCTCACAGTATGCTCCTGCTAAGCGCAGCACTTTCAGGAGCCAGACAGCAGCCATAAAACCAAACACGCTGTTTATGGAGCACTAAAGTGCAGTAATCAAATCTGGACCAATAGAAGTAAAATAAATTTAAGAGCACCCTGAAACATAGTTTCAAGTAGTACACTATTTCTGTAACCTGATAAGAAAATCCCCAGATACACCAACCAAAGATGTAAATAAATGAAATGGATTTTCTTCTGAATTATCAGTGTCATAAATACATACACCTGTGTGCGTATGAAATTTTATACATACACACTGGAAATTATATTTATATATATTCTGGAAATATATATATGCAAATATATATATACACACACATACGTGCACACATATAGTGATTACAATAACACAGCAACATTATTCCAAAAATCTTTACATATCTGTAGTATGAATGTGATATGCCAGATGGGTAGTGTAGGATACACAGCTAGTATACAGTTTTAATGATATTTTTAAGTAGAAAACATTAGAACAAATGACCTCATTTGGAAAAACCAACGATCAAATTCATTAAAAAGTATTATTTAACAATTTTTCAGAATACTATATATAAATTTATGTAATAACTTTATATTTATCAATATTGTTAGTAAAAATCCATACACGGGCTCTTCATAGCAGCTCGAAGGTCGAGTACATGTTCACATACTGAAATCCACGTGAGCAATGTAAGTGAACAGGTAGCTGCCCCTGGCATTAGTTTGCGATTTCTCTCTGCTCCTTCCCGCTGTGATATAGCAGCCACAATAAATCATCTTACATGCAGGAAGTACTTTTTCTTATCTGCTTTTTACACTATTCATAGGCACACAGGGATCTGCCTACATTAGGCTCTACCACCAACACAGCAAATACAGTAGGATTAAGAGTAACTTCTAAAGCTTTTTACAGATCGTGGGTGATCCATACCTATTTATAGTTGAAGGGAATGATAGATAGTTCCTGATGAACTTGACATTGCATCCACTGCCACAGTTGTCCTCAACTTCAGGCCTAGAAGACTGACTATATATAGTCTTACTCAACTACAAATGTCCAAAAGGGTAATTTCCTTTTGGGGATTTGCTTAGAAATTATAGTTTTTTAAAAAATGTCTCATTATATAGGAAGCAGACATACAAATGAACAAATGTGGCCCTGTTACTAAATGAATCCAGGTCTAGCCAGAGGCACAGGGCACTCCCTCTGCGGGGAGGTGGGGTCGCACTGCCCTGGCTTTTGTGAGCCCACTGAGGTACACACATGCTCTCAGTGCTGAATTCCCCAAGGTGGAAGAGTTCCAACGGGGCCCTGCTCTTCTCTGAGGGCAAAAGCCGTTTCCTAATGATGCCCTTGAACAGTCAGAGCTTCTCCTATCAGCCTTCATGGTCAGTCAAAGAGCAATAGAAGTACCCATTCCATTGTCTCTAGAAGAGAAAATTGCGTTTGCCCCTGGCTTCCGTGCCAGACACCCAGCACACACCACCTCATTTAATCCTGTTGACCATGTGAGTAAGCATCAAATCATAACTTCCAACCTAATGAGAAGACTCCAAGAGTTACATTGGTGCTTCTTGTACCTTCGTGTGCACATAAATATCAAGGGATCTTGTTAAATGTAGATTGTGATTCGACAGCTCTGGGTTTGGCACTGAGATTTCATTCTACTTGCACGCTCCCAAGTGATGCCCAAGCTGTTGGTTCTGGAGCACTGTTTGGGCAGCAAGGGCTTAATGACTTATTTCTCAGGACTTATATTTAGCAGGGGGGAGTTTGGGACCACTGCCAGTTGACGAAGTTCTATTTCGAGCTGTGTATAAGTTAGGTAGGAGCACTGCAACTAATATCAGATGCTTCACATGCACTGAGGTAGGTCTGCATTAGCATGAACACTGCCCTGCTCACCACAGAAGAGCTCTAAGGCTATGCTGCCAAATACTGACATCACCACCCTGCTTTACTAGGTGGGACACGAGTCTCCTATTATTGTTCACATGGTTAAGTGTGTTTCATCATTAACTACAATAGATAGTTTTGTGATGGCATAGTATGGAAGTGCATGTTCAATGGCAGGCTTCCTAAGGATAAGCAGGAAAGAGTAAATGCAGAAAATATAAGGGAACTAACACAAACCATGAAGATCACTCCCAAATTTGTTTAAATATAAAATCCAGATTCAGCTCCAGAAATATATCCACTGGCTGGTGACCCTATGTTCAAGCAATGTCCGGTTTGCCCTCTGGTTATAGTCCTGATACTCTGAAGAGAGAAGTTTATCACCAATACAGAAAAATGTGAGCTTCCAGACAACTAGTCTGAGGATAATGGGGAAAAAAAAGAGAGAGAGAGAATGGAAGAGGAGGGAATGAGCAGTGAGAAGAGGTTCAGCCTAGGGAGGACTGAGTCAGAGAGCATCCTGAACAAAAGCTTTGGTGCTGGCAGCTTAGCTGAGGACCTCACCTCAGCATTTCTTGAAGTTTTTTTCAGCTATTCAGGGATATGGGCTATAAGTACAAAGGGAAGGCAGGTCCCTTACAGAGGCAGTTTCTAAAATACACAGCCAGCAACACTGTCCTCAAGGTTTCAGGGAGACTGACTGACATTGTCCTCTGAACTCCTTGGTGGAAGATAACTGAATTCAGCAAGACAGTTTCAGTACAGCTCAGGGCTGAGAACTCTGCAGGAGATATGGAAAGAGAAGTAAAGCAGTGGCCAGGCTGAGGCTAGGAAGGGGGCCGGTCACCTTGGGTGCAGCAGGGGTCCCGGAGGCCACTCCAGCTCCTGTGACCCCAGACCAGGAGCATTGCAACTCCAGGGAGAAGGCCCTGACTTCTTCTGGGAGTCACCTCCATCACTGGAGTTGGAGGCCCCGAGGCGGGGAGGGGTTGGCACGGGTTCCAGTTGGTCCTCATGGGCTCAATTTGTCTTTGCTCTCTCCTACTTCCTGACCATCCTTCCTCCGATACTTGCTGTTCAGCTGGCCCCAGCCCAACACCAAATGCAGAGGCAACAATCTCACATAGATTATATCCAGCTCCTCCTGAGTGTGGTCAAATACTACAATAAATCTCTTATTCTGCATTACTCTCACAACTTTCATTTTTCTGAGCAAACTCTGAAGGATGCAGGGTGAATTCCAAATTATCTTTTCTTAGTAAGAGGCGGTGTGGAAAGACTGAAGATCTTAGCATAGGCACCTGCTGATAACCTGGTGGTTATTTATTTATTTATTTATTTAGGGAAGGTAAGTGGGTGAAGGGAAGGGAAAGCAGACAGTCTGCAACATGGGTGGACAAATCTGACCCACTGTCATGACCACACCCATCTGTTTATCCATTACTTAGGCCTGATGCATGGCAACAGCAGAGCTGTGTGAAGTGAGAGAGACGGCTGGGCTTACGATGCCTGGAATATTTATTATCTAGCCCTTTTCAAAAAAGTTTTCTGACCCCTGTTCTTAACCTTACAGAGAGAATCCCTTCACCAGGTTTAATATTAAAATATCAGATTTTATTTTAAAAGCTTTATATTGCTAGAATTTCTTATATAAAGATTATACAACAAATTTAAAAATTTGGGCCTTTGTAAAATCTACTGGTCTATTAATAATGTAAATTACTGCATATGAATCTATGTTGTGCTAAATGCTATTAAACATAAAGTTCCATATTAGTAATTTTATATATTGATAATCAAAAGTTTAGAGAGTCCATTAAATTTCCTAGGATAACACAACTATGGTGACAGAGTTGATATTAAGCCCAAATTCTAGCTTCACTTTTAACTTTAAAGTCTTTTCCAGCAATACTTAGGGTAAATATTTAGTAGTCTTTACTACTGACAAAGTTCAGTGCACTAACACTTCACAAAAACAGAGATAAGTCATGTTCAATATAATTACAAAACTAAAAACACAGCTTCACTAACAACTAACCATACATACGAAGTTATAAATGTCTTTGAAATGCTTAACAGATAAAATAAAATTAAAATCCATATTTTTCTTTAAAAAGCTACAGTGTTTAACAATAGCATCTTGAGTTAGTTAGACTTTTATTAGCTGACTTCTCCTTAGTGTTTTAATTTGTACCTTTTTCTATGATACTTTTGTTTCTTAAATGATCATCCATTCTGGGTACACTGAGACCTGATTTAAAAAATTCTTAAGACCTATGTAATTGTATTTCATTTTAAAAAGATCAGCTCCTAAAAAAATATTCTAAATCCTATTTCAAACATTCAGTTTCAAGGTAAGATAAAATCTGAGTAAATCTCAGTCCACGGTGCCAGACAATGTACCAGCTTAAGCTACAATCCCTACAGCCCATCACTGTTCTTCATACCCCCTGGCTTTGGGATACGAAAGATGGCCCCATTCTGCTATCAGTACTATGTTAGCTTTATAATTGCATCCTGTGTTTCTATTTTTCATTTAAATATTCATCCCCCTCTCTTTCTTCCTTTTCCTCACCACTCTCTGCTTTTCCCTTTCTTTTCTGGCTTGGAAGCAGATTTGAAGAAAGCCCTGTCTGCAGGCTGTGTTCAAGAGGCTATTTGGGGAATGAGGGCACTGATTCATTTGGCTTCAGTCTGACTGCCAATCATTGGGCTAGCAGCTTAATCTTTGGGGGCATTGATTTGATTCCCAAAATGTAGGGAGTGTAAGTTAATCAAGTTGGATCTAAAAGAGATGTACAGCCCTGGCTGCTGTGGCTCAGTGGATTGAGTGCTGGCCTGCAAACCAAAGGGTCGCCTGTTTGATCCCCAGTCAGGGCACATGCCTTGGTTGTGTGCCAGGTCCCGAGTAGGGTGTGCTAGAGTGGCAACCACACATTGATATTTCTCTTCCTCTCTTCCTCCCTTCCCCTCTCTAAAAATAAATAAATAAATACAATCTTTATAAAAATACAAATAGAAGTATTCCAAATCTTGAAAGGCAAGGACCTACATCCAAGATTGTTCTATCCAGCAAAGCTTTCATTTAGAATGGAAGGGAAGATAAAGTGCTTCTCAGATAAGGTCAAGTTCAAGGAGTTCATCATCACCAAGCCCTTCTTATATGAAATGTTAAAGGGACTTATCTAAGAAAAAGAAGATAAAAAATATGACAGTAAAAAGACAGCAAACTCACAGTTATTAACAACCACACCTAAAACAAAAGCAAACAACTAGAACAGGAACAGAACCACAGAAATGAAGATCACATGGAGGGTTAGCAACAGGGAAGTGGGAGGAGGAGAGCAGGGGAAAAGGTACAGAGAATAAGTAGCATAGACGGTGAGTAGAAAATAAACAGGGGGAGGGCGAGAATAGTGTGGGAAATGTAGAAGCTAAAGAACTTATGACACATGGACATGAATTAAAGCGGGGGAATGTGGGTGGGAGAGGGTGTGCAGGGTGAAGGGGAATGATGGGGGAGAAATGGGACAACTGTAATAGCATAATCAATAAAATATATATAAAAAATAAAAAATAAGAGATCTACACTGTACAAAAGCCTATTCTTCAAGGTAGCACTGATCCAATTCTGAAAACACTGTGACTTTCATTCTACAGATAATCCAAAATCATGGAAACAATGAGGCCAAGGATGGACACGGACAAAATAGAAAGGGGTTAGACATAAGGTGAGGCAGAGAAAAGATATCTGAAAATGCAAAGAAAACAAATTCAGGTAAGGAAAATGAAGGAAAAATCCACTGCAGTTACTACCTCCCCCACTAAGGCAAAAAAAAAAAAAAAAAAAAAAAGATCCTTCAGAGGTTTTGATGGGAAGCATGGTTCTGTGACTAGAAATGCCAGGCACCCTGCTCCTGACCCAGCTCTGGAACCATGTGCAGGGTAGAGTCAGCTTCCTACGCTAGTGATGGGCACAGACAACACACTATTCTGCCCTTTGCATACTGGCTTTTCAATGTACCTACTGAAATCTAGAACCCTCAGTCAGTCGTACCCTCTCCTGATCCCTCTCCCTCCCCCATTCTCTCGAGGTCCTCTCCCTTCCCTGGCACACCCTCTTCTTCTTCCTCCTTCCTCTTCTCCCCTCCCCTTTCCTCTGCACCCTACAACTCCAGAAGAACAATCTAACCCTGCAGAGTCCATTAAATCCAAACACTTGGCTTATATTTTGTAACTTCCATGAAGTCTACTTCCACCAATAAATCTGTTTTCTTCTGCTCTCCCTCCACCTAACACTAACTCTCTTTCATCCTCTCTGCCCTTTGTCCTGGTGGCTATAGACCCTAGACCAGGACGACAGATCGATGAGAGTTGTTGGCCTCAGGAGGAAGGGTGAGATGATTGAGAGGAGCTACCTTGAACCTGTGCCTAGTTTTGATAATAAAAAAATTTACAAAAAGCAGCAGCTTGGTCCAGGATAAGACTCCTGCACCTTGTCACACAAGGACTGGGGTCAAAGGGGATTATAAGAGAAAGATGTACTATCCAACTCTTCACTACATCGGTCCGCACATTTCAGCACTGAAGAGAGAAAAAATTGTAAAAGTAACTCAAAAATACTTGCTAATGAAGTGAGTACATGTACAAATCAACCCTCACTCACAAAATCCCCTTATTCTCCTGTTCTTTTTAACCATAGTCAATCTTGCTAGAACTTGGCAGTGCAGTGAAAAATTACAAATTGAAAACATGAAAAAGATAAAGGATAATGGGAAGTGTGGAAAGGGGATGACAGACCACTCAGAGCCTGTGTTTAGCCATCGATAAATGAGATTGTATTGAGCTGGGCCAGCTAACAACTGAAAAAGAAAACAGATAGGAATGATGAAATCATAGGGGCTTCAGAAGAGGAATATTTGGTATCAAGGGATTGAGAGAGAAACTTGGAAAAATTATTGAAGCCTTCTGGTAATTTTTAAAAATGACCATTTCTATGAAAGTGCTGAGAAAATAAATGTGAATGAAGGCTGTGGTATTAGGACATAGCAACTGTTACTATCCTACCGTGACCAAGCCAAAGAAGCCCACACAACTCAGTCATTATTTTAAGAATGAGTATATAGTGAAATGGCAACTTAAATTGTATATTCAAAATATAACATAATTTTAAAAGTAATTGTTAGTTTAATTTTTCAGGGAACATTCCAGTCCAACTTTTCTCCAATATTAGCTATGAAATTGTGCACACCATTTTTGATAAATTCATTGCAAGTGATCTCTTACTGGTACCACTTTTTCCCAGATAACAATATTCTCCTCGATCAGGAAAGAACCTTCGGGCTCTCTGGTCTCACTCGCTCACTGTGCAGAGAATGGAACCACAGCCCGCAGGTGAGGAGACTGGCCCTGGGTTAAAGGCCCAGATTAGAACTTCCCTCTTCACATCCTCTATGTCTAGTCTAGACCCATTTCCACATTGGGCATTAACCTGCAAAATACATAAAAACAGAAGGTTTCTTACTTTATAAACATGTTAACCTCCCAGGGTGAATCCTGAGTCAGCAGTTTCTACACCCAGTTTTGGAATCTCTTCTAATTTCATATGTAGCATTCCAGAAAGAAAAGATAAAAAAAAAAAAAGTGACCAAAACATCATCTTTTCAATACACAGAAGTTATAACAATCCATTATATTTTATTTAATTTTCATTCTTTTGGAGTAACATAATCCCTTCTTAAAGAGAAAGATAGTGTTTGCAAATGCTGTTCTGCAAAGTTCATGAACACTGGGGTTTTTGTTCATTTGTAAAATAAAAAAAGCTTCAGAAATAAAAATACATATACACGGCATTTTTAACACAGTAACAAATGTCAAATATAAGAATACTTCCTTACTAATAAACTATTAACAGCAAACTTATCTAGTCAAGAATAGGCAGATGCTACAGTTACATTACATAGCAATTTTATTTTAAAATTTTAATAAATAAAGTACAGGTATTTTTCTTTCAGACATCCTTTTTATCTTATGTAGTTAATACTAAATACTATGTGGAAAGTTCCTAGTAGGTTTTCTGAAGCTAAATTGAGTGTAGTAATTTCCCCCTTTTCCTATATATCTGTTTGATTTTATTTTGGATAATGTTATTCACTTCTCCCTCTATTCCCCCTAGAAATCTGCACAAGCTTTTATTATATCACTCGCCAGGTAATGTAATTACTTAACTACATATCTACTTCCTCACTAATCTGCAAAAGTTTTAAGGATGGAAGATATTTTATTTATTTAGGTATTAAATGGCACAGTGTAACATCACACACATACTGAGTGCTGATAGAGTGAATGTCATTTTTTTTTTTAATTTTAGTGTTCTCAAGCAGATAATCCCAAACCTAGATGGAGCCTTTCAATGTCCCCTCCCTGGCTTTCATTCAAGACCTTCTCCCTGCTTTGCAGCCCTGGGATCTGCAGGTCACCCCATTTGAAAAAAAACTAAAAACATTTTTTTTAAAAATGCTTTAAAAGTTGTGTTTTCATTTTAAATTTCCACAGGCTTTTATTAAGGTCACTGATAAGACCATTTCATATTCAGACTCTAATGAACATAGCATTTCTTTAATGCTTTTATTTTCCTGACTTAATTTCAATTCCTCCTTCTATTTAGAGATGTCACAACTGTAAAACTAGAAAAAAAAATTAGCCTTTCAAATTCTAGGAAGCTTTGACTTTAGGACTCATTCCAGATATAATTACATGCTTCTGTATTTTGAATAAGAAATCATTATTGTAATTACATTTTTTTTTTGTTTTATAAGCATTTCTCTGACTATCTAACCAGGGTAAATAATTTCTCTGAAGTCTTGCTGATTGATGGCAGCATTAATGTTATTAGTAGTTATGGTGTTAGAATGGATCGAACAGTCCCAGCAGAAGTAGACAGAGACAGATGCTGGACATTCCCTATAGGCTAACAACCCTATCCTCCAAACGACAGTTTCACACAGCTTTGGAAGATATTACTTGTTAATGCAATAACCTGAAACTGAAGCAGATTATGCCACTAAGGCAGGAAATGTAGATTTTAAAAAATTACAGGGATGTACCATAAAATGTAGGAATTTTGGATGCAAGTCAAGCAATTATGCATTACCTAACAAGGGCATGGTTGGAATAGAAATTTAAAAGAAATTTAAATCTTTAAATTTCTTTTTAAAGATGAACATGTCATCTTTTTAAAGATGAACATGTCAATATTTGATAGCTGTTAGGAATACAAACAACATTTCAGACAAACATGCTAAATTATTGGTATAAAAATACCAAAGAGCAAGTCTTAACAATCAAGAAGCTCCGGTCTCACTTCCGGCCAAGATTGAGGCGTAGGCGGACACACTGTGCCTCCTCTCACAACCAAAATTAAGGACAACAAATATTTAGAAACAAGAAAACAACCAGAACTTATAGAAAATTGAACTGTACGGAAGTCCAACAACCATTCATCCAGACCGGTAAGAGGGCGGAGTTGCAGTAGGAAAAAGTGGCGGTGCGGACCCAGGAACGCAAATAGCAGCGGCTTGCAGTTCCCAGGTGCACGGGCGGCGGCTGGCGGACCCCGGGCACAGGGGGGCAACTGTGCAGACCCAGTGAGGACGCACAAGGCGGCTGGCTGACCAGGGGGTCCCACATTCGCGCGCGCAGACGGTCCAGGCAGAGGGGAAGTGGCGGAAGGGACTGAATCCAGGAGAGAGCGGAGCAGGCACCATTGCTCCCTCTCAGACCCCGCCCCCACATACAGCTTCACAACCCAGCGACTGGGCTGCCCCACACTGGGGAGCGCCTGAGGCTCCACCCCTCATACGTAATAGCTGCGACCAGACTAAAACCAAAACAAAACAAAACAAAAAACCCCACCAAAAATGGCTCAAACCGGAGAAAAAATGAAAACCCCAGAGTCAGTTCCTCTAAGCAACGAAGAGATAGCCAACCTATCAGATGCACAGTTCAAAGCACTGGTCATCAAAATGCTCACAGAATTGGTTGATTTTGCTCACAAATTAGATGAGAAAATGCAGGCTACAATACGTGAAATGAAGGAAGACGCATGGGGAACCGATAGAGATGGAAGGAAAACTGGGACTCAAATCAATGGAGTGGGCCAGAAGGAAGAAATTAACAACCAAACAGAAAACGAGGAAGAAACAAGAATTCAAAAAAATGAGGAGAGGCTTAGGAACTTCCGGGACATCGTTAAACGTCCCAACATCCGAATTATAGGGGCCCCAGAAGGGGAAGAAGAGCAACAAGTAGAAAACTTATTTGAACAAATAATAAAGGAGAACTTCCCCAATATGGCAAAGAAAATAGACTACCAGGACGTCCAGGAAGCTCAGAGAGTCCCAAAGAAGTTGGGCCCAAGGAGGAACACATCAAAGCACACTTGGCTAATTACATTAGCCAAGATTCAAATGAAGCATAGAATTCTAGAAGCAGCAAGGGAGAAGGGGACAGTCACCTACAAAGGAGTTCCCATCAGACTGTCAGCTGATTTCTCAAAAGAGACCTTCCAGGCAAGAAGGGGCTGGAAAGAAATATTTGAAATCTTGAAAAGCAGGGACCTACATCCAAAATTGCTCTTTCCAGCAAAGCTGTCATTTAGAATGGAAGGACAGATAAAGTGCTTCTCAGATAAGGACAAGTTCAAGGAGTTCATCATCACCAAGCCCTTATTCTATGAAATGTTAAAGGGACTTATCTAAGAAAAAGAAGATAAAAAATATGACAGTGAAAAGACAGCAAACTCACAGCTATTAAGAACCACACCTAAAACAAAAGTAAACTAAGCAAACAGCTAGAACAGGAACAGAACCACAGAAATGGAGATCATATGGAGGGTTAGCAACAGGGGCGTGGGAGGAGGAGGGGGGGAAGGTACAGAGAATGAGTAGCATAGATAGTGGGTAGAAAATAGACAGGGGCAGGGTAAGAATAGTATGGGAAATGTAGAAGCTAAAGAACTTATGACACAAGGACATGAACTAAAGGGGGGAATGTGGGTGGGAGAGGGTGTGCAGGGTGGGGGGAATGATGGGGGAGAAACGGGACAACTGTAATAGCATAATCAATAAAATATATTAAAAAAAAAGAAAAATGAAAAAAAAAAACCTACAAAAAAAAAAAAAAGAAGAAGCTCCGGTCTCACCAGAGATACACACTTAAACACATAAGCACACAAGTCACGCAAAAACAATTATGCACTGAGTTATTTTGTCCCAGATGCGTTCCCTTCCCCTCCCCACAACCTCCATGCAATTTGGTCATTTACAAGAAACTGCACATGTGGTCCCCACAGCTATAGGACCAATCATGCTATTTTCCCCTCAATTCCCCTGTTTTCCCCAACACCCTTTTTTAAAAATTGATTTTAGAAAGAAAGGGGAGGGAGGGAGGGAGACAGAGAGAATGAATTGTTCCACTTACGTATGCATTCATTGGTTGATTCTTATATGTGCCCTGACGGGGGATCAAACCCACAACCTTGGCATATCCGGAAGATACTCTAATTGACAGAGCTACCCGAACAGGGCCCCACCACTGTTTCAAATAACTGTGTGTGTTGGACCTGTATACACTTCCCTTCCAACTTCAAAATAATCAGAGGCTCAGAAGTTGATAAATAGTGTCTACATAATATCTGCCACACAGTGAGACTGTGGAAATGCTGTATTGACTGTTGAATGAAAATAAATCCCTTTATTGACTTAAAGGAGGGGCTAAAACAAAATGGGAAGTCTCAAGAGAAGGGCTTCCCAGTGTCAGAGCTCATTTTAGTGTCATGCTTTCACCCTACCTAACAGTTAAATAAAGGCAAGTCTGTTGTCGTTAATTTAGGTCCTGGTCTCCAGGCAAACTCGGAAATGGCACAAAACAGTAGAAGGCAAATACTCGGACTTAAAATGTTGAAAAGGTATGACTATCAAATTTAATACTATTTTTATATGAAATTAAGTGAACACAAAAAAAGACCAAAAATGAAAGTTTCTGTTCTTTTTCCCTACCGTATGTGTGGAGTTATTTCTCTACACACATGCCTTTGTATGTGTTTGTCCCTACCTCTGCTCATAATGCTTCCCAATTCATGGTCCAGACTGCCACTAATGGAATGTTTCATGAAAATATATATATATAATCTCATGACCCCCTTGCTTATATCCTCCCATCATCTTCCACTCACTGCAGGAGAAAATCCAAGCCATTTACTGTGAAACACAGAGTCCTTCACTATCTGACCTTGCTCGATGTGCCCACTCCGTCACTGTCAGTGATCTGCCTCCTGCCCGTGAACTCCTGCCAAGTGTGAACACTTCTCTCTTCTCTTCACCTAAAAGGTAACCTTCCTCTTTGTGCCTATTTGATTTTCAGCTCTGTTCCATGATCAGCTCGACAAACCTCTCTCTTCACACTCTGCCCCACTCCGTTCAGGGGGGCCCTCCCCGTGTTCCCACAGCATCTCATTCCTGCCACACCACAGCCCCCATCACTCGGTGTGTTTTAAGTATTCACCAAGAGACTATGTTCTTAACTCTCTGAAGTTCCTGGCTATGTGTTAAATTTCATACGCAAATCCTGTTGGGTTCAACTTAAGCTTAGATGGTTGTAGATGTGTAGGAATAAGAACAAATCCAGGTGATCTTTTCACGTCCATGATTTTGGCTCTATTAAAACAGGTCACTTATGACAACTAAGGAATAATTTGTCATATGACTAATGTTGCTACTTCTTAAGCCTCCCTTAGTACCCCTTTTATTTTTATTTTGAAGCTCTCTCGAAGCAGTTTCAAATTGCAAAACTAAATTTCCTACCCCAATCTTCATCAATTTACAGACTTATCCACATACCTTATAATTTACAGATTATGTCAAAAACACTTTAAAACTTACTTTAACATGAAATTATTTCTCATATGGAAACTAAAAGCTAATCAGTTTTCCTGTATTTCTTTTCTAGGTTGATGACACCCCCATTCACCTGGGCCTGACAAGGAAATCACTCATCTTCGTCCACCTCCCTCGCCTCCCTAGTATAATGATCGTCTCCCATCTGGGTTCTTGTAATGGGCTCCAGATCATAAAGCCTGTTAATCAAATCATTCCCATAGCCATCAGAATAGCCTCAATAACACAAATCTGATCTTTTCTTGTTTTATACTCGCCTACTTTTAACCCAGCCTTCAGTGTTCACTCTTATTGGTGTATCTCGCTCCACGCAATCTTCTTACAAGAAACCCCTCTTCTCCAATCAAAGCTCTGTTAATCTATCACTTCTTCCATGCAGCCTTCACGTATTCTCCCACTAACAAAACTAATCGTCCCCTCCCCTGAATCACAGCTAATCTTGTACATACTTACAATGTACAGGATACCCATGTAGAAATCACGTGGGTTTAGATGGATTCCTTTCCTTTTTTAATTTTTTTTATGTTTGTCTTTTTCTCAACTGTTACATATGGGTAGGGACTGCACTTCATTTGTCTCTCTATTTTCAGTACCCAGTACGGGGCATGGGTAATCAATGACCTCAACCATCAATGGTAAGATAAATATAGCAATAAACTTCCACTGTCATCAATATCTGGATATTATCATATGTAGCCTATTTTTATATGTAACAGTTTTTTGCCAGAAGACTGAAAATTTCTTCCTGTGCTTGTTTGACATTTCACTGTGTCTCTCTTCCCCAAATCCCCTACCACCATGTTCCTAACAATTATGAAATTGTTTCAAATAATTAAATTCTGTAAGTTATGACATTCTATAAGGAGGAAAAAGCAACTACATGGTTAGAAATTTTCTGTTTGGTAAGAACAATGTAATTTATGTAAAAAACATATTTCATTAATTTTTTAAAAAGTAGAATATGTTTCCAAAATTTTTAAATGGCAAATAATTTTTTTACTTTTATATTTCAGGTTAGACATCAAAATTAGACTCAAAGCCAAAAATGAAGTGAAGAATAATTAGTTTCTAACTTTACTTTTAAATTAGGTGTCTACATAATCCATATCTGCTTAAATAACAGAAAACTTCATTTTGTTCTATGTTACTCAGAATAAAAATGCTGACAGCTAAGGAATAATCTTCATCTTTTCTCCTACAACTTTCACCCATAAAAATTTCAGAACTCAGAAACAAGGGCCAATAAAGGAGAACCAGCTTCACAAAGAAGCACCTACTGAACCACAGGCCTTTTAGCATCTGTTTCTGCTTTAAGTGGACAATTGCTACTTTTCCTTTTCCCAGGTATACAGGCATTTTACTCAAGTGGCCTAACATCAAGGCAGAGAACACTCTAAAACATTTCATCACTAACACACACCTGCTGTTACCGCATCGCCTCTCCTCTCCGACTGCCCACAGCGTGCTGCTCATTCTGACGTTTATGTTCTGAGCACCTGGCCTGCAAGGGCGCCGTCCCTCATACCCGAGAGAATAAAACGGCACACAGGAAAACAGTTCTGTTTTTACATATTGAATATTCAGTAAAGAATGTAATGAAAGTCGCAATATTCCCCAAAAAACAATGCCTCTCAATCACCCTTTGCAAAGTATGCTTATTGCTTATTGGTGTAGGCAGAAGCTGATTTGGTAAAGACACAGTTCTTGTTACGGGCTGTTCCTCGGCAAGGCCATCCATTAGGAAACCAGAGCCTGCTCTGCTGGCCCACATGCAAGGTGGGGGTTTCTCTTTACTTGCAAGATCTGGGTGGGCACAGAGCAGATAAATACCAACCAAATAGAAGTAAGAGTTTTGTCTTGGTGAGTCACTTAATTCCTCAAATTAGCAGCCTCATGGTTGGTCTAAGAGTAACTTGAATCTGGTATCTTTACAAAGTAATCTGTAAGTAGTTTATTTTAATAGTAGAAGCATTTGGGTTAAGCTTCTGGGAATCAAGCTCAAAATCAGTTTCCAAAGGATCAGCTAATTAGGCAATTTAATTTACAAGAAAATGATGCCCCCACAGAGAAGGTTAATGGATTTTTCAGCGTAAAATTATTTGCCTTGAACTAAGTGCTAAGGTACCAAATATAAATGTGTAATGAGTTAATTACAAAACACAGAAGCTAACAAACTTTATTTTACCCTGCAGGAAAATAATGTAGTCTGAAGTTCTGTTCAATTAATATGCAGAGAGAGCAAGACTTTTCCCCCCGCTTCTACTACTGAAATTCAATAAAACATACATTTTATCTGTTTGATGTGAATAACATAGGTTGCATGCATGGTAGAAATGATCTATAAGTAGGATAAAAAATAAGAAAACTTAGGAGGATCAGAACAATTCACTGTAAGCATTCTTAGTTTTTATTTTATGATGAATCAAATACGGATTGTGGAAGATTAACTAAGAATGGAAATCATGTAAAGGGAGAATAACGGTTACTAGAACTGAAGTCAATTTTAGCCGTGAAGGTGAAATTCAACTGACATTTAAATAGCATTTGCAGACAGCACCTCCCATACCTACAACCACATTACTGTGAGCAGTTTTAAATCCATAAGAACTTGGTGGCCCTCGAAATGCCATAGGCGGACACAACCTGGAGACACTAGTGGTTACTGACTTCCGTCTTGGGTGCTTGGGGTATTGGTCTGCTGGGCGTGGTCCTAGTCTCCAGCAGGCATCCGAGATGCGGTCTGTCCTCGGTCACTTCCACCTCGTGCTGTGCTCCTGCTCCCAGATCCTGGGCTTCACTCTGAAGCTGGCGATGTGTCTCAACTTACCCGTTACACCACAGTCTGTGAAACAAGTGCATAATCTGCCTTTTAGGCTCACAGAGTTTTCACTGTTAATGGTGATCAAAACACCCATCGGAGAAATTACAGAACACTTTCTCTTAAAATTATCACTAGTTTTAGCATCTTCTTCTTGCTTAAAATGTTTTGCATGCAAAACAAACAATAAAGAAATATATATAGTAGAAAAATGAATTATCACTCCCATACTAATTCTGTTCCCCTAATTCAGCTATGGATAGCAGTTTGGTTTTAATAGAGATAGATAGCTATATATTTATAGCTCATATAAATTTATGCAATTTTTGACAGATTTTCCCCCAACATTAGATGACATACATAATGTTTGCTATTTGTTTTTAAAAGCTAATTACTTTTATGTATTTTCTTATATATTTATTTTGTATTTGTATTAGTATTTGATTTCACTGAAATTAAACAATTTAAATTTCCACCAATAGGGCTAATTGAATGTTGCAAAGGCTTCCTGTCATTCCAAAGACAGAAATGCTAAATTTAACACAGTAACTTCAAGTAAGTTCTAAAAGAAATGATGTATTCACGTAACAGAAATAAAGAAGATGAAATCTATAATAGCAAATCTAAAACCACGGGAGCCCACAGGGGTCTTGGGTCTGCCGGGCCTTTGGGCTAGTGTCAGGAATTTATGAAGAAAAGAGATGAGGCCTTCCGCTCATGTAATTGGAGCACTGAAAAGAGGCATTCTGAATAAACCAGGAACTCTAAAGGGCTGCAAGTTACATTCAACTGGGATCAGCAAGTTGGATGAGAAGAATTCTCCCAATCAGTCTCAGAAGTGGCAAGGAAGCTTGTCATCACTAGCAGCTCTTGTTGGAAGAGAAATCATTAGAAATGGAAGCACAAACTTATGCTACACGGGGGTGTAAAATCCTAATTTACACTGTCCAAGTGATGGGGAAAGTCTAAGCTGAGAGAGTGAAACTCAACTGACAAACCCTCCTACAGGCAGGGGAAAAGCACCTGGTGTGAGTGCTTGTGCATCCCTGGGTCAAAGTTAAAAATTATAAACCACATTAAAAAACTACTATAAAAAAGCATAAGTCAGTAAAAAGAAGAAGAGAATTAACACTCCAAGAATTGGAGATGATAGGCTCACTTCAAAAACTAAATATAAGTTTATTGAAAATTTTAGAGAGGAAAAAACATTCAGGAGTGATAAGGAAAATGGTAAATATATGGGAAAACAAGAACAAACAGATTTGAAATAAAAAATAAAATTACTAGATATGAAAAATGTAATAACTGACCCTAAAACTATCAAAAGACAACATAAGTACAAACTGAAGAGACAGAATGGGACAAAATCTCTAAAGATTTCCTCCATGATACACCACACATAGAAGCAAATGGAAAATGTGGTAATTCAACTTCATTAGTGACCACAAAAATAAAAATTTTGAAGCAATGAGTTGTTTCATAATCAAATTGACAAAGACTTTTTTTAGGTTGAATAGCATGATTTTGAAAGATATACAATATTATGGTTTAATATATGTATTGATGACTACAATGAAGTAATTAACACAGCCATCACTTTATATAATAAAAGGTTTTTTGAAATATGATAATACCATATATAGTCAAAGTTGCAGAAAAACAGAAGTACTTATTAACTGCTGGTAGGAGGGTAAGAGATGCAATCACTTTGAAGCTCTATATGGCAGTTTGGACCATATCTGAAGATGTTTACATCATGAAGTATGAATTGCAATTTCATGCCTAGGCATGTACCCTAAAGACATCTTTCTTTACACGGACCCTATTGGCAACTTAAGTAGGATACTTTTTTAGTAAATAGGCAATCTTGTACAATACAGGAGAGTTAACACCCTGCTTTTGCCCACTAAATGCCAGTAGTGCCCACAGGTATTATGGCAAGTAAAAACGTCTTCACATATTCACAAATGCACCTGGCTGATGCAGTACTCTCTCTGATTGAGAATCATTGCCCAGACTTTAGAAAAACAACATGAATACAAAGAAACACACAAGATATTTAACAAAATACCAAAAGTTGCATATATACAAATACCCACGACCTAGCAGTGCCATTCTTAGGTGTGCACCCAAAACAAAATCCAGCACAGGTACCCAAGGAGACAGGACAGGGGTATTCATGAGGGTAATAGTTTAAATCTGGAAACTGATGAGTAGAGAAGTATATTTTGGTATATTCATAAATGAAAGAGGAGACATTATTACAGATACCATGAATGTCAAAAAGATACCAAAGCAATAATATAAATAAATCTATGCACACAAATCTGATAACCTAAATGAAATGGACCAATTCCTGGAAAGTCAGGAATTACCAAAACTCATATAAGAAAAAAATAGAAAAAAGACAATCTGAGCAGGCCTAAATCTTTTAAAGGAATTAAATTGATAATTTATATGCTTCCAAAAAAAAAAAAAAAAAGGTACCAGGCCCAAATGAGTTCACTAGTGAATGCTACAAAACATTTAAGGAAGAAATTACACCAAATTCTCTATAATCTTTTACAGAAGGTAGAAGCAAAAGAAACACTTCTTATTGCATTCCTTGAGACCAGTATTACTCTAATACAAAAAATAGACAAAGATGATACAAGAAAACTACAGACAGATATCTCTCATGATCAATGCAAAAATTCTCAACAAAATTTTGGCATATCTAATCCAAAAATGCATAAAAATAACTATAAACCATAACAAGGTAAGATTTATCCTGGGTATCCAAGGCTGGCTCAACATTCATTAATCATTAATGTAATTCATCATATTAACAGATTTAAAAAGAAAAATTAAATGATCATATCAATGGATGCAGAAACATTTGACAAAATCAAAACCCATTCCACATAAAAACTCCCTGTAAAGTAGAAACAGGGGAACTTCCTCAACTTGAGGAATAATATCTACCAAAAAAGCCTACAGCTGAAATTATACTGAATGCTGAGAAACTTGAGACTTTCCTGCTAAGATCAGATAGAAGGCAAAATGTTCTCCACCATCAATCATTTTCAACACTGCATTTCAAGTTCCAGCTAATGCAGTAAGACAAGAAAAGGAAATAAAATGTACATACATTTGGAAGGAAGACATGAAATGATGACATGATTGTCTGTGAAGAATGTGCAAAACAAGCGACAGAACTTGCAGAACTAATAAGCAGTCACAGCAAGGTTGTAGCATACAACTTAGTATACAGTGTCAATTCATTTTCTAAATACTGGCAATGAACATGTGGAATTCGAAATTAAAAACACAGTTACTATTTTACATCAGTACCTCTAAAAATAAATCACTTGGGAAGAAACCTGACAAAATATGTATAAGATATACATGAGGAAAACTATAAAACTCTGATGAAGAAAATTAAAGAAGAGCTAAATAAATGGAGAGGTATTCCATGTTCATGGATAGGAAGACCCAATATTATAAGATGTCATTTTTTTCCAAGTTGGAGGACCAACTACCAAATTCAAGAATTACCACAGATCTAAAGCAATCAAGACAGTGTAGCATTGGTGAAAGAACAGACATACGGCTCAATGGAATAGAACAGGGAGCCTAGAAATAGACCCACATACATATAGTTAACTGATCTGGGACAAAGAAGGAAAGTCCATACAAATGGAGAAAAGGTAGTCTTGGACAGACATATATAAAAATGAATCTAGGAACAAATCTTACACATACCTTTCATAAAAACTAACTGAAAAGGACCACAGACTTAAATGTAAAATTAAAAAAAAAATTATAACCTAGAAGAAAACCAAATGACCTTTGGTGAGGTGAGGCCTTTGTAGATAAAATACCAAAAGCATGAGCCCTGAAAAAAGCATAAGCTGGGCTTCATTAAAATAGAAACTCCTCTGTGAAAGACAAGGCCAAGACAATGAGAAGATAACCACAGACTGGGAGAAAATATCTGCAAAAGATGCATCTGACATAGGACTGTTATAATGGTTCGGAGAGCATATGAGACATGAGTAAAGGGAATACAAAAGACAAAGAGCTCTTGAAAATCAACAATAACAAAATAAACCCAATTAAAAAATGGGCCAGTGATCTGGACACCTCACCAAAGATGGCATATGGCAAATAAGCATATGAAAAGGTCTTCAACATCATATGTCATTAAAAAATTGAAAATAAAATAACAATAAGATATTACTGCACACCTAGTAAAATGGCTAACCCACTCCCCCTAAAAAAAAGAAAAAAAAAAAAAAAAAAAAAAAAAAAAAACCCTCAGAGTACTGAATACTTGTATGTGAAGCATTTGGAGCTCTCATTCCTTGGTGGGGGAATGTGAAATGGTACAGCCACTTTAGATGATTGTCCGGCTGTCTCTTACAAAACTAAACTTACTTTTACTACACAATCCAGCAATCATATTCTTTGGTATACACCCAAATATACTGAAACTTACATTCACACAAAAACCTGCACACACGTTTTTTTAGCAACGTTATTCATAACTGCCAATACTTGGAAGCAACCAAGATGTCCTTCAGTAGATGAACAGAGAAATTATATTACATCCAGACTGGAATACTATTAGTGTTACAAATAAATGAGCTACCCAGATGTAAAATGACACTGACTATTCTTAAATGCATATTACTAAGTGAAATAAGTCAATCTCAAAAGCCTACATACTATATGACTCCTACTGTATGACTTTCTGAAAAAGACAATAATGTAGAGACAGTAAAAGTATCAGTGGTTGCCAGGGCTAATGGGGGAAGGAGGGATGATGAATCGATGAGGCATAGAGGATTTTTAGGGCAGTGAAACTACTCTGTACGATATTATAGTGGTGGACTCACATCACCATACAGTTTTCATAACCAAAGAATGTAACAGAATGTCTGAAGCCCAAAATAAACACTGGTGTAGAAGTATGGACTTTGTGGGATGATATTGTGTCACTGTAGGTTCATTCATAAAAATAAATGTGTCCCTCTGGTGCAGGATGTTGTCAGCTGGGGAGGCTGTGCCCAGGTGGAAGAGGGTGGTGTGTGGGAAACCACTGTACCTTCAGCTCAATTTTACTGTGAGCCTAAAAATGCTCTAAAATCGAGTTTATCCTTTTTTTTAAAGAGGAAAGAAAGAGTAATACAACTACAATATTAATAAACTTTGTAAACATCATGCTAAGTAAAAGCAGCTCCTCACAGAACACCACAGTGTATGATTCCATTTATGCAATGCTCAGAACACACAAATCCATAACACAGAAAACAGGTTACTGATGGTCTAGAGGTGAGGGAGTGGGTGGTGCGGGACAAGGAGTGACTGCTAATTGAGTTTTTATTTTGGGGGGGATGAGAAAATGTTCTAACCTTAGATTGTGGGATGTTTGCAGAACTCTGTGAATAGAGCAAAGCCATTAAACTGTACACTTTTTAATGAATGAGTTTTATGCCATGTGTGTATACCTCTTTAAAGATGTTTAAATAAAAAATATAAGAAGATTCATATTACAGTACTGCACATTTCCAGTTGATAATAAAGACCTTTTCAGGTTAAATTTCCACATCTTTAACTCTTTACATCACAGGCAAGTCAGTGAGAAATAAAATTTCAGTATATCAAATAAAAGATAGTATGACCACATTGGAACAGTATGTATATTCAAAACTAGGGAATTCATCAACAGAGATCAAACTCTGCGTTCTAAAACACTACTATGAAATTAAAATGACAATCTCTGATTCAGTCCAGGATTATTCAAACATGATGCTGACAACAGACAGACTCTGGAGAACTTATCAGGGGTCACAGAAGTGGACACATTTCCATAGTGAGTCCCACGTTATCATCTTAAATTACCTCTCATACCTCATGTGTGTTTTCCATGAAATTTAATCATTTCCTTTCAGGAACAATAACAAACATCAAATTTAATTTTGACTCCTTGAATATTCTCATGATGTAATATTATGCAGCCATGATTTTTATAACTAAAAATTTCTATTTCGTTTTTTCAAATTCAAATCTACAGGGAAATGCACAGGTATTAATTGTACGCTGTAATGAGTTTTGATAAATGTATATCCAGGTAATGAACACTTCAGTGAAAGTATAAAGGACTTCTATCACCACAGAAAGTTTTCTCATACCAATCCCTCACCACCCCCACTATGTTCTGATTTCTATCACCACAGATTAGTTTGGGCTGTTCTTGAATGTCTCATGATTAAATTATCAATGGTATAGTATGTAGTCATTTGTTTCTGGTTTCTTTTGTTTCACATAATGTTTATAAGTATCTTAGTTGGCTTAGATTGCCATAACAAAATATCTTAAGACTGGATGGCTTAAATAACAGAAATTTATTTTCCAACAGTTGTGGAAACTAGAAAATCCAAGATCAAGGTGTCAGCAGGGTCAATGTCTGCTGAGAGCTTTCTCTTTGGGTTGCAGATGGCCACCTTCTCACTGTATCCTCACATGGCCTTTCCTGAGTGTGTATACATGGGAGACAGGGAGTGGGGGGGGGGGGAGGGAGCTCTTCTTCTTCTTATTAGGCCACCAGTCCTACCAGATTAGGAACCCACCCTTATGACCTTATGCAACTTTAATAATTACTACTGAAAGTCCTATTTCCAAATACTATCACATTAGGAGCTATGGCATCAACATATGAATTGGTAGGGGTGGGGAGACAGTTTCGTACATAGCAATGAGATTCATTCAGATTGTCACATGTATCAGTACTTATTTTTATTGTTTAATAGTGTTCCATTGTGTAAATACATCGCAATTTATTTATATGTTCTCCATGTGATTATAATTTTGATTGTTTTCTGTTTGGGTTATTCAGAGTAAAACTGCTTTCATATACAAAATATTTGAGGATACATGCTTTATTTCTCTTGGGAAAATATCCTAGGCCATAGTGAAGGTATGTATTGAATTTTATAAAGAGAGATTGTAAAACTTTTCATTCTTATGAGTAACATTTGGCATATAGAGCTACATCACATTCTTGGTAATATTTCATGTTGAGAGTCTTTAATTTTGGCCATTCTAGTTGATTTGAAGTGGTCTTTCGATGTTGTTTTATTTTGCATTTCCCTGACAGCTAATGATCTTGGACACTGTTCACGTGCCTATTTACTTGTTTATCTCCTTTCGTGAAATGCCCATTGAAAGCTTTTGCACATTTTTATTAAGTAAGTTGTGCTTTAAAAAAAATAGATTTGTAGGAACCCTATATACATTCTAGATACAAATCCTTTGTCAGATGTATTGTCTGTATTTTCTCTCAGGCAGTGGCATGCTTCTACATTTAAAAAATTTTCTTACTTTCTTTTTATTTTCTGAGAAGTTTGTCATTTTAATGAGGTTTATTTTATCAAATTTTTCTTTTATCATCAGTTACTTTATCTCTAAGAAATCTTTGTTTGCCTCTCAGTTGTGCCTATAATTCATTTAAAAATAATTTTTGTTATGGTATGATTTCTTTACATCTATCTTGTTGCCAATGCTTGAAAACATTTTCTTTTCTATATCGAATTGCCTGATGCCTTTTTGAAAACAAATTGACCAGATCTATTCCTAAACTTTAAACTACTTCATTGATTTGTTTGTCAAGTTTCATGTCAATAACACCTTGCCTTGATTATTGTAGCCTTATGATAAGTCCTGAAATCAGATACTTTAATTCTGCAGATACTGTTCTTTTCCAAGGTTGTAACTATTCTCAAAGGGCAAGTCTGCTGGTAACTTATATATATCAGTTCTGTTTACTTGAAATTGTTTCATTTTTGTGAGTCTGACATTTTCTGAACTTGTATTGTAGGCTTATATTTTTCATCAAATTTGAAAAACAAAACAAAACTGAACACTATTTTTAAATCTTTTTTCCTTCCCCTCTCTTTCTTGAATTCTAATGAAATATTTTATCATTTTATATTAGCCTACTGTTCACTGAAGCTCTTTCCATTTTGCTTTACTTTTTTTATCTTCATCTAAGGACATGCTCATTAATTTTTTAGAGAGAGGAGAAGGGAGGTAGAGAGAAAGAAACATTGATGTGAGAGAGAAACATCAATTTGGCTGCCTCATGAATGTGCCCTGACCTGCGACAGAATCCACATCCCAGGCAGACGCGCTGACAGCTCACAACTCCAAACCCACCTCTGCCCACCCTTGTATATCACATGACTTAACAGGAGGAAATATTCACTACTTGGCATGTAAAATATATTCTCATACATCTGTGTGAGGTTCTAGTTTTCCCATTATACTAATTCAATTAGTGAACATTTAAAAATATGTGTGCCAATTTTCTATAATGTTTAATCATGGTCATTAATTACCAGTGAAACTACTGAAAAATTTGAGAGTATCTTAGATTTGAAAACAAGGTCTATTTAGATGGAGATGATTTGGAAGATAATTTATTCAGTATGTTCTAGATTTAAAGCACTAACTCACTGGTGCTCAAAATTGTTTTATCTTCACATCCCACACATTTAGTGATTTCTCTAATATGTACGAATTCCACATCAAGTTACTTTGGTACTAGGCTGAATGAATTTCTAAATAGTATTTAAAGCAATCTTATGGACAACTTAAGTATTCATAAATTTAATTTTGGAAGTCCTCATGCTTTTTAAAAGAATCTTTTCTACAAAGAATCTTTATTTGAAAGTGACCACTTTTCTGTTGTCTTGATATTCCCAATGGTCCATACTCGATGGAAACAAAGTGTGTATGCATGTTCCCATGTGCTTTAGTCTCTATCACACACTTCAGGTCATTAAAATGCAGGTGCCTGGATACGTTGAAGCCCCTCCCACATCCATACACACATAGGAGAGTGACGGCACCCATTTCTCATCAGGCGAAATGTGTGTTCTTATTTTGCAAATATGAGTGTTTTCTGCTTTAAGAAGTCTCCAGTTAATAAAAGAAAAAGCAGAACAGAGAGTGAATGTTTACTTTCAAAATGCAAAAGAAAATTTGCCAAAGGGTCAACTTAATATAAGTCCCTCTAGAAAATTAAGTTTGTATTTTACAGAATTTGGTAAGATACTGAGGTTTTAGAAACTTGATTACTGTATTCCATAAGGAATACCAGTATAATAATACCTGTTATTAATTATTAAATTTAAAACAAATATATATTTGTAATCATCTTATGTGTTTTGGTAATATAACCTTAGTTTTAATTTTTACATGACTGTCACCTAAGACTGGAAAGTGTAAAGCATGACTAATCCTGTCTTTTTTCTTTTTTAGCATCTCTAGAGTGTGATTTTTAGATACTACCCTCATCATCAATTCTATGAAATCATAAAAAAACTTTTTAAAGTAATATCCCATAAAAAATGTCTAAGAAAAGTAGTTGTATCTTTTGTGTTATACTTTAAGTAAGTATAAATTATATAAAGAATAATCAAACATACAATTGCAATTAGCATTCCATCAAAAATAAGAGGAAAAATACATGTAATATAATGGAAATGGGCTCACATTTACAAGGTGAAATCTTTGAAACTAACAAAGTCCCTCAAATTTTCTGTAAAAATGAAATAAAATACATATTTTTATATCATGTACCATTGTAACTGTCTTTCCATTTTTGAAAAGTTGTTTTAACAACTTATAAAGATTCTTTATAATGCTTTATTCATTGTGGTCATTAATTTCTAGCTCAATTACTAAACTATCTGGGAATATCTTATATGTGAAGCTGAGAGTTACTTAATTTAAGGTGGCATGCAGATAATCTACTCAATACCCTCTGTAATTACAGCACCAGTTTCATAGGTGCTTAAAATTGTTATATCTTGCATTCTACAATTTGGATATTTTATTCTTTGATATAGATTAATTCCATATTAAGTTACTTTTATATTATAAATTTATAAGTAGTATTGAAAGTAATCTTTAATAAAATATTTAATTTATGTAAAAAACTATAGATGCTGTACTATAATTTTTTCACATACCCAATACAGTTAGAAAAGGAATCCACACAGATGCAACTAAACAACTATGAAGAATTAAATATTAGTACACATTAACAATGCTAGATTTCTTAATAAACAAAAACAAGGATCAATAGTTTTATTGACTTTTACTACTTCCACTAAAAGGTTTTTTCTCCCTTTCAATCAACCAGTTTTAGTAAGGAATAATCCTTTGTTATATTAACATAAACTGATTTATCACTTCAAAAAGTTTACAGAGAGCTTCACATGCATAATAAATAAAATTTTCAGTTTGTTAAACATGGTATAGATAACAATGATGGTTTAAAGTCTTAAAACACATAAGCTATGGCTAACCCATTCTATAAAATGCGATAGATTCAAAAAGGTATTTTACATACCAGATGCCTCTGTCTCATTTTACACTGATTCTATGTCCTACGATTCGATTTCATGACATTTTCAACAGCTTAGCATTTGTATTTTCTTCAAATAAGTACAACCACATGTTTCTTTAGAAGCAGAGTTTCAAAAACATTGTCTTAAAATTTTATAATGATAAAATGATGAAAAACTAATATTAAAAGGGCTATGAAGGTAGATTTTTATAGTTTCTAAATAGATATAGGTGTATTGCACCAACAATTCCATTGAAATCCAATGAAATATTAAGAGATATATATGGCTATTCAAGATGTCAGGTCTCAAAAGCTAATAACTATTTTATACTGTATGCATACTTGGCATGTTAAACTGTTATATCATGACTGAAAATATTCTTAACTCTTATATGCACTGATATTATTCATGTACTGTACATCTCTTTAATCTCATATAAAATATGAGTCATTACCTTAGTGAAAGACATAAGTACATTGTTAAGTAATACATTTACAAACACTAGTTACTTTTGAAGAAAACTCTAAGTCTATATTTTAAATATGTATTTTTAGAATAAGTAACTGCCGTTAATGGATAGGAGTATTTGGTCCTTAAAGTCCAACATATTTCATACCCAAATGACATTTCTAATAGACAAACCATCTCAGTGAAATCATCTTCTGTGTGACAGACCCTTCTGCGCAGCATGGGCCCACCTCCCACTCGGAGATGCACAGGACCCACGCCCACAGATAGGTTCTCTCGTGGGTAATCAGATTTGCAATATACCTAAGCTGCTTTTTGCTGAAAACTCCCTCACCCTGCAAATGCTTGTTGTGACTTCCTAAAATCCATGCTAAACCTTGCAGGGACCAGTGTAACTGGCTCAACCACTTTTGCCTTTTCATTTGCTAATATCCTTCTTCTGTGATGTGATTAGGGGCATTGGCTACTTTGTTGTAACCAGGGCATAGTGAGGGAGGACCATCTTGTAATGTGAGGAGACATAGAATAAAGGCCTGTCATGGTGGACGCCATGGCTTTTGCTCCCCTTGAGAGAAAAGCCATGCTGTTGTCCTTTTTCCTCCACCGGACTCGGTAGTCCGTGTGTATGTTTTATTTCATCCATAATGATGCGGACACTGCTAGCTGGTGTCCACATCACTTCTGAATAAAAATTTTCTGCTCTACCACTTTTGTTCATTGAGACACCTAGGCAACAGGGAAGGCTGTGTGGCATTATTTTAGGGGACAGCCCAGTGGACTTGGAACATCTCATGTTATTCCAGGAAAACCTCATTCCCTAGAGAGCAGCGTAGTATACTACCAGCCATCTGTGCTGAGACCTACAGAGTGACATGGAGAAAGCCCAAACCTGTGCCTGTCTCTCATGATTACATTAAATTTACTCAGACCACGAGCTAAAATGTCTAAGTGAAAAAACAAAATAATGAAGACCAGCTATTAGTTGCTCACATTAGGTAGTCTCCTAAACCAAATCCTCTTGGGATACCCGGGACTTGAGAAGCGAGCAGCTGAGTGGACACCGAAGTCTCCTTAAAAAATCCTGTGAGATATCACTGAAGTTCTATGGTTTCCCCTGCTCTGCCCAGGCTACCAGGAATCCCGAAGTGATTCTGAGCATGTCTGGATTTCTTCAGAAGATTCTTTGGCAAGGTATAGTTGCCTTCATGTTGACCATGAGCAGTCATTTACAGGAAAGAGAGAGAAAGGAGGGTATCGACACAACCCAACGCCAATTGTTTGTTACTGACTGAAGCAGAGTAACAATTTACAGGCTCTGCCCTGGAGCACAGCTGCAAGAAAGTTCATTCCAACAGGAGTATACCTGCAAGGGTAATGACCACACTCTGCCTGCTGAACGTGAACTTGCTTGTCCTTCAGGAATCAGTTTGTTCAGGAAACATTCTCAAACAGCTGTCTCCTACTTCTATGTTAGATGTTATCCTTATGTACCACTGTGAGCTTAATCAGATTAGCATCTGTATCAAACACTACTGGAGTTATCTATTTACATTTTTATCTTAAACACTAGAAGATCAAGTTCCTACAAACAGAGACCATGAGTATTTTATTTTTGTGTCCCCAGGACCAAGGCCACTGCTGAGCACATTGCAGGTGCTTAGTAAATATTTGCTAAGCCAAAACTGATTGAAAATGATATCACCGCTACAACTGCCACACCTGCCACACTACTGATTTGGAGGTGAGGAAGATAAGATTTCTTAAGAAGCATCCAAGCTTACTTGTTCTTAAAGGAAAGTAGGAGTCCAACAACACAAAGAGAAAATGCCGTGACGTAGTAGCCCCTCCAGTGCTGGGGTAAACGCAGTCATATCCAGAAAACCTCAGTGAACCTGCCATTGCTGACTAAGTAACTGTTCTGTGGGCCTGTGCTTGGAGACCGACATCGTTTATTACCATCATAGTATTTTACTGTCATAAATACTTAAAACTAAAAAATACAATTTAAGAAAAAAATTTTAAATATATGTATATTTCTGGTACTCGTATTCTATATGATAAACTTATTTGAAGCTTTCAAATGACTATTTATTCTCTCACTAGTATATTGTTCCAAAGTATTTAAAATTACTCTAGTTATTTAGAATAGAATAACTGGTATCACTGAAATAAAAACATTGTTTTCTATGTGGACCACTTTCCCCAAAATAAAATTTCATTCTTCTTTTTGAAAAATGGTTTTCCAAAGGGAAGTTCAATTGTTAAAAGTTACTATGAAAAGATTTCTGATGACACAAAAACATACATTTATTCCATCAACAGATATAAAAGGATTGCCTACATATACAACATTAGTAAGGTTTTCTATGAAAGTGATAGGCCTGTAAAAAAAGTTGAAATCTTTACAAACTTCCCTGTCATTTATGGAAGATATAAACACTATTTACTTTTTGCCTCTTTAAATTTTACTCTATTTTTATGAAACATCCTTGAAATACCAGGGGAACACCTTAAGATGAGAGCTAAAATATGTACTTTGGATACATTTTATAGACAAAAGATGTGACCAAGGCAATTATAGTCAGAGAATAAAGCAAACAGACTTGAATCTTTTTCACAATTGCACACAGAATAATGCTTGATTCAATAGTCAGAAGGCAAAGGGCTGCATATACAAAGCATGAAATACACTCTAACAGTTCACATGCTTAGGTCATTTGAATTTAGTTCTTAGATGGAACTTCATAAAAGTCTAATGTAAATAAAATGTGTAAAAACTCTTTCTCTTCCCTAAAACAAAACTATTTTAAACCTTTAAAATCTCTTAATCACTACACATTTTTACAATGCCAGAGAAGAAAAGAGAAATGATTAATTTTTAAAATTACCCAGCAATTCCATTGCATCATCTTCATTATCAATATCTTCTTCTGTTACAGAAGGGGTAGGGCTGTGAACAGACTCAAAAGAATCTTGGGAGAGCATTGCTGCCAGCAGCTTCTTATGTTGCTGTTGCTGTTGTTTTAATCCTTTGGTCTTGGGTTCCACCTTTAAGCTGAAGAAATATTTAAGTGTTAACTTTCAGTGATTATGGCATGATGCATTAGCTGTAGCAAGTAAAGAAAATGAACAAACGTTTCATTCAATTATTTTGCTATGCAAATTTATGGACATATTAGTAAAAATTTCCCCAAGGATAATGAAAATAGATCCTGTCTACTTTCTCAGACATCCTTTGGTACCTCATTTCCCAAGTGGGTATAGAGCAAAAGTTTTTCATTTTGATAAAGTCCAGCTAATCAATTGTTTCTTTCATAGATTGTGCCTTTGGTGCAGTATCTAAAAAGTCATTGCCATACCCAAGGTCATATAGGTTTTTGCCTACTATTTTCTAGTTTTACAGTTTTGCATTTTACATTTAGGCCTGTGATCCATTGAGAATTAAATTTTGTGGAGAATGTAAGATCTCTGTCTAGGTTCATTTTTTTTAAACATGTGGATGTCCAGTTGTCCCAGAACCATTTTTTGAAAAGACTATCTTTTCTCCATTGGATTGGCTTGGTTCCTTTGTCAAAGAGTAGTTTATTATATTCCTGGGCTATTTCTGGGCTCTCTATTCTGTTGCATTGTGCATTCTTTTGCTAACATGCACTGTTTTGATTACTACATATTTATAGTAAGTCTTAAAGTCAGGTAGTATCAGTTCCTCAATTTTGTACTTCTCTTTCAGTAATTTGTTCACTATTCTGGGTCTTCTGCCTCTCCACACAAACTTCAGAATCAGGTAGTTGATATCCACAAAATAACTTGCTATTACTGGGTCCATTCAACAAATTTCAATTCCTTGTATGTGGTTTTTAGTTACATAATTTTCATCTGGTTCGTTTTCAATATTTCTATTTGTTGATATTTTGTGTTCTCCTTTGTTTCAAAGGAACTTGGAATTGCTTGTTGAAACGTGTTTGATTGTTATGCTTTTTAAAAAAACAGAATTGGTTAGTAAATTTAAGGGGCAAAATCCAAAATGAAACTCAAAGCTGTAAAGTAGGATGGCTGAGAGTTTGCTCTCAGAGAAAATTATGAGATGCATGTTCACTGAAGAAAGTCAGCCACACGTTGTAATCTAACATCTGACGTAAGAATGGTGTCACTTGTCTTCTGACCCTATTTTAGGGAACACATTAATTTAAAATCTTTACCAGATAATTTCACCATTCATTCATCTTAATGTTGGCATTAGTTGACTACTTTTTCTCATCTAAGGTGTGATTTTCCTGGTTCTTGATGTAACTGGTGATTTTTTATTGTAGTCTGCACAATTTGCTATTATTTTAAGAGTCTCTGGGGCCTATTTATATCTGTTATTTTAAGAAGGCAGCCACCTGGCCTACTTTTGTAGCTTGCGATTCCAATGAGAATGTAACTTTCAGAGCTCCCGCAGAGCTGTTGCAGTCTGCCTGGTGTGTCTGGTGTTGCTGTGGTTCCCGCTGTACCTGCTGGTGTTGCCTGAGGGGCAAAAGGAGCTTCTCAAGGTTGTGCATCTGGTGCCTTAGGTAGTCGAAGGGAACTGGTGACAATGGGGACAAAAAGGGTTTCCAGGTCAAGCTTTGCTCTGGAAAGATCCCCTTTGGTGGTATCTTCTGTCAGTAAAAGGCACTGAAATGCCTGGTATCTTCAGTGAACAAGAGGACTCTCAAGTTTGGCTGGAAAGGAGAGCATGTCCTCTGACCATTTATTGTGAGTGGGCCTCTCAGTCGATTCCCTGGTGACCGCAAATAGGGTCTCCTGGAGAGCTTGGAAGGACTGTTCGCTTAGTGGGGAGAAATGAACTTATCTGGGTCACCACCTCCTTCTGCTAGTTTGGGGTTGGGAAATGCCAGGCCTAGGCTGCCTTAGGCTGTTAGTGGGGAGACCCTAAACTGCCTGCCACTGTCATTCCTCCAGCTGTCAGGTCCCCTAACCATTCTGTCTTCCTCTTTACATTTTCGCAGCATAAAAGTTACTTTGGTTGCCTTTTGTATTATTTCCAAGGTTTACAGTTGTATTTAAGGGGAAGAAGCTGAGAGCGTTAGTGCCATTTCTTCCAAAGCAGCACTGAGAGATGACTTGTTAATTACAGAGAGAAAATGATAACTTTACAATGAAGAAATCCAGTCGATATGGCCTTAACCAAGTCAACACACTCAGCACCACCAATCATGGGACAAACGGACATTATGAACCTCTAGATGTGGTAAAAAGAGGAAGCACGCCATTCCCCTATGTTGAATTCTTGCCAAAAGTATTTAATCTGAATTTAATGATTAGGAAACAATCAGACATCTCCAGATTTGGAAACGATTGCCTGTAGTCTACCAGGATATCGATGTTATGAAAGAAAACAAAGGTAGAAGACTGTGGTACATTACAGGAGACTAAAGAGACTCAACAACTTAATGCCACACATGCTCCTTTGGTGGCTGCTGCATAAAAAAGAAACAAATAAGCAAATAAACACAAAATAAAACATGAAAATCCATAAAAGACTTTACTGGGAAAATTAGAGAAATTTGAATATAAATTCTATATTAGATGATTTTATGGTGTCATTGTTAAATGTTTTGGTATACTAATGATATTATAGTTGTATAATATATACAACTATATTTGTATAATACATACCTTATTCTCAGGAAATGAATGTTAAAGAATTAAGGATTTAACACATTGTAATACCAATAAATTATTTTCAGGTGGTTCAGAAAAAAAAAGCAATAGAATAAAATAGAATAAATGGATCTATTTGCAGAGATAGATAAAGCAAAGGCAGAATGTTAACTAGTGAATACGTGTGGATGGTAAGTAGATACTGATATTACTGCTCTTAAATTTTCTGTAGTTTGATACTTTTCCAAGTGAAAAGTTGAGGGAAAAATAAGAAAAATAATAAATAAGTTGTATTCTTATCAACAATACCTATTTCAACTTCAACTTCCATCCTAACTTATGTTCCCAACTTAAACAGGAACTCTTGCAGTAATGAAAATAGGCATCCTTTTAAAAATATTTGTGTAATTAGTATAATTGAATTATACTGATAGTTATTTTAGTAACTATCAGTATAATTCAAATTCAATTAAAGGAAATTATTTTATGCTTTAATAGTAGAGATAATACAAATATTCACTTGCAAACTGATGGATGTCAATTTAGCCCCGATTTCTTGCCATGGCATCTGCCTTCTGAATAATTTCATCTGTGTCTTTTAAGCTGAGAAATAATGTAACAATTTTAAAGTATTCCTTGACCAATCTTATTCACTGAGAAGTAAACAAAACAATTTTTAATTTGGATTTCTTAGCTGGTAGACCTAACATGCTAAATGGAATTTACATGTACAATATTTTATTGAAGTCAAATTATTTTAAAATAATAACACTCATTCATAACTTCAGCTCCATTCACTTTTGATTGTGATAAAAGATATACATATTGCTTTTACTGAGGAATGCCTATGGACTGTGGAAGTGAAAACTGCACCATGAGAGAGAACAGAGCACCCTGCCACAGGGAAGCAAAAGATGGGGAGAGATGGGTTTGGGGTGTTTCTAAGAGCATACAGGGTTCTGGGTGCTCTCTCATCCAGATATTGAACCTAAATCTTAATGATACAGGAATTCTTAGAACCTCTCCATGAAGAAAAGCAACACAGCAAAGCATCTAAAGGTGCAGAATTTGAAGCAAGACAGCCTGGCTCTGCTACTTAACAGATATCCAGTTTGGGGCCAGTAATATAATCACTCCGGGACTTGGTTTCCTTATTCCTAAAATGAGGATAATAATAATGTTTTCATGAGCATGAAATAGGTTAAGATGTAGGAAACACATAAACCATTCTCTAAAGTGGTAGGATTATTATATGTTTAAAGAACACAATGGGCAGCATTCTAAATATTTACATGTCTCTTCTTGAACAGTAACATCCCACATTGAAAGTACAGCATAGGGAATATAATCAATAATATTGTAATAACTACGTATGGTGTCAGGTGGGTACTGGTAATATCAGGGGAATCACTTTGTAAAGTAAATGATTGTCTAACCACTATGCTGTACACCTGAAACTAATACAAAATAATATTGAATGTAAATTAAATTTAAATTAAAAAAATGAAAAGCAACCAAAAAAAGGCCTTGAGCCAAATGAAAAAGAATAGCCAGTTAATATTTCAATGTTGTGTTAACACACTCTAGGTATCCAATCTGACTTGATTTAAGAGGGTAATTTTTAAACCAAAATCAGATGGAAAGGGAGTTTAAAGTGGTCTTGATGCTCCCACTCCAGTGTGCCCACCCCTCCAGGTGCAGACTTGCTCCTCCCTGTTGATGGGCCTGCATTCTGACCATCTCCCCTCTTCCTCTGGATCCCACTCTTCCCAGGTGACTGACCTTGTTCTAGCCTGTTTCACAAGCATCCAATTTGTCTGACCCCATACGCTTTCTCCGGTGGAAAACTGGATGAATCCTCTCCTGACCTGTATCCTAAGCTTGTTTTAGTTCACCACCATATCCTAGCATGCAGGACCTAAACCCTTTCTCTTGACTCAAGTCAGAAATTGAAGGGTTCTCTGTGCAGTAAGGCCTTGTTGAAGAAGTCATAAAGGTTCACACATAATTGCTGTGCTTTTCGATTTATGAATGAGATCTCTGTCCTTTCTTACATGCTATCTATAAGACACTGTGGGCACTGACCCGCAGAAATAAGACACAGTTCCTTCTCATTCTCTTCACTTCAAGCGAGTACTTTCAATCTAGGATTTTCGTTTATTTTCTTGCTGATCTCACCCGGCATCTAGCACATTAGCTTGTGTGAATGCTCAATAAGTAAATTTAAACCTCATTTTTAAAGCACACTAAATAAAATAAGAATTAATTTAAGTGGATGTATATGAGTCTTCCAACTTGAGAGACATACCAGGGAAATAGAAAAATTGGTAGTGAAACAGAAGAAAGAAAAACATCAAAATGTGGAAGATAAGGAACAAATGGCAGGTTACAGATTGCAACTCCTATTCATCAGCCAATAATAACCAAGAGTATTTCATGAGGGGTGAATCAACTGTTTTCATTAGTCACATTAAAATACATGGTTTAGTCATGAAAATAATGCTGGGCTCTGACACCTAAACTCTGATTAAGTTCCAAATGTTGCCTGCTTAATAAGAATCCATCTATGAGTCTCTGAGTTCATATTTTGAATATATAAAAAAGATATCATCAACATTCTGATATAAGTGTATGATTTAGTTACATACTTTTTTGGCTTTAAAGAGAAATTAGTGAGTCACAAAGTATAATTTTTGTATGTTTTGGATATTTTTAAAGTTTCTGTTCTTTGATGCCTTTGGCAGATTGATTTTTGATTAGTCAACACTCTTTGCACATAAAATTTACATGTTAGAGTATTCCCAAATTAAGGAGTTTGATTTAATCTCTGCCATATGTGTTATGTGGTTCTATCATGTCCACATATTCAAAAATCTGACACTATTAAGGTTCTTTGTTTTCAGACTTCTTTTTTATTCTGGTTTATTTTCTACCATACTACTTGAATTTATGGTTTATATCTTTCTATTCACTTGCTTATTGTTTGTCTCTTGATGCCAATAAAGGGAACCCTTAAGAAGAGGGAAACATTTCCAGCATTTGTTTACAGATATAGCAAAAACAATTATGAGTTTTAATGAAAAGGAAAACTTCTTAATGGGAAGTGATTTTAGCTTTCATTTGAACAATATATATTTCTAAGTCATAAGATTTTCTTTTTATTTCATGGCCTATTTACCTTCTAATAACAATGCTCGCTTAACTAATAAAGCCAGTTTACCCAACTATATTATTTATTGATATTGCTCTTGTTCTAATAATGTGGTTCAACTTAGAGACATCTCATTAGGCTTTTAAGCTTTGATGAGCCTATTTACAATGCACATTACAATTCAACAAGTAATTCTAGGAACTCCATTACCCACCTATTGCAAAGGCTAATTAAGATGGCTTAAAGTAGAATTACATAGTTTTATTAAACTTAATTTTGTTTACTTTATATTACAAAAGTGTGATTGTTTTTAATAACTCTAAATGTGTAACGAACATATACGTTTTCCCCCTAAATGGCCAGAGAAGCCGTAGCAGCGCATGCCAACTGGTCATGCTTGACAGTCGCCAAAAACCTTCCATCGTTCCCCAACACATTTGTCTCTTTTGTGAATCCCTCTTTCTTTTGTAGCGTGACTGCTTTAATTTCTTTTCTAAACTGTCCTAATTTAGAACCACTTTGAGCATCTATGAAAGATGGGCAGAAAAATGTCGACATGCACATACACACAACAATTTGCACATAATTTCAAGAGATTCTCAGATCTCTGGAGTCCGCCCAGAGACCATAGAGGGATCATGGACTCCATGTTAATAGCTTTCATCTCTTTTTAATAGTTTCTCCATATTGCCCTCATAATTGCTTTTGAACCAGCACCTATCCAGCAATGCGTACTAAAGTTCTTTACCTTTTTCATGCAATGCTGCACTGCAGAACCTAAAGAAAAGTTCAGATAAAGTATACCATTAAAAAAACAAACAAACAAAAAAAGAGCTTCCGGAAACGAAATTGTGGGTAAGTTTCTACCCATAAGGCTCTTAAGGTTCACTACGCCTTTTATTTAATCCTCTCTAATCTAAAGGTGAAAGACCAGCCTGTTGCAGATGTATTATTCTGAATGAAAGGGAAAGCTGGCTATGTACCAAAAATTGAGTGTTGTAATAAAAGCCATTCAAATGAGACTTGAGCATCAAACAACAGGAGAGACAGAGATAGGAAAAGGGCAAAAAATTAAGATGGACATTAACCAATCCTTATAAATAAGCTCCATTTAGCAGACATCTGATGAAAGCCACCTCTGTGCCTCCTTCACTCATGTAACAGATGTCTGTTGACAAGGATGAAGTGCCAGTCCCAGTGGGGGAGTGAGGAATGGAAGAAGTCATCTTTGAAAATTAAGTCTTTTCTTTCAGGAGTCTAGAGAGTACCATGTAGTTTGTGAATGTTTAGGACGCTTAAGTGATAGCACAAGTTCATTACTATTTAAGGACAAATGCTAATACTATAGTTGCAAACTGTAGAGTCATTTAAAAAGTTCTTCTTAACCCTTTTTTTTGAAAAATTTAAATTGTTGTTCAATTACATTTGTCCCATTTTTCCCCCATTGCTCACCCTTGCCCTGCCCACCCCTCCCCCACACACTCAATCCTCCCCACCATTGTCAACCTGTTTTTATTCACCCACAACAAATCTAATGCTGTACGAATGCCTGGTATAAATTTAGAAATCCTGTTTTATATTAGAAGATAAGAAAGATATAGTTTTAAAATCCATAGTTTATTGTTATTCTTTACATTTTGTTCAGAGAAGCATGCACCCTTTCAGCTCTACAGGGGCATCTGGCCAGCATTTTACCACTTTCTTCATTTCATAGGTAATACTTCAACTTATAATTTAAAGACAGAGAAAAATGAAACTGAAAACATTTTTAAAATATTTTAAATAAATATTTGAGAGATTTTTATGGACTGCGTTTTATGGGTAAGAAATGGAACTAGGATTGCAGAAAAAATTCCCTTTAATGGATATTCAAGAGGAAATAAGAGCTCACTGAAGCTGGGGAGAAAACAGAAACACTAACATCAGCAGTAAATAGCTCCGATTATTATTATGACTGAATGAAAGTCGACATTTCTCTATTTTACATTTATGAACTAAAGTTCTAGCAATGAATAAAGATAAAGGTCTAGTGAGTTTCATATGCCTGATAGTAAAAATAAAATTACTCTCATTGACAGGTGAAATTGATCTGGCATTTCACAAAAGAAGGTAAATGGATTTTAAAAAATGGTTTTATTCTCCTGCTCTAGGACACTCAAACTATTTAAATAATTTAAAAGTTATTTCTCATGGAAATAGAGTCAATTTTTTACATCCTGAAGCACATTAATGAGTATTCTGAATTTCCTTCCCTCCAGACAAGTGATAAGTCAAAGTAAAAAAAAAACAAAACGAGAGCTATTGCATTGTAGGAAATACAATTTTCTCCATGAAAAAGAATAGTTATTGCTTGCTGCTAAATCTAAGGTGAGATATACAAAATGACTGTGGTTTCACTGTGCAGAGGAAGAGCTCCTCTCTGGTGCTCATCTAGCAACACTCGCAGAAAGTGTCAGCCCGTCACATTTCAGGTCATGAGTATTTGTATCCATTTTCTCCATCTCCTGCAGGCCATGCCTCACATAATGTTTTCTCACTCCAACTTCCTCATAGAAGTTTTCATTACTGTTTTAAATGTTACTCATTGCAACTGCTATTACAAAAGTGGCTATTCTACATATACCTTTTTCTAATGAATAGGATCTGAACATTCCCCTTCTGTCAACACGTGGAAACAGGAAATCTCCCATCACCATTTTGAGCATTGCAGGCCCGAGTAAAATGACATGTGGACTTTCAAATACGTAAACCATAATAGTTTTAAACATTAAACAAAAGAAAATGTAAGTAATTATATGCAATCATAGCTATCAACTCTAAACTTAAATGGTTCTAACCAAGGTTTCTCTCTCTTCATATTCCACAATAACACTGTCTCGTGTTATCTAGTATACGTTTAATAGTTTTCTTTTCCTTGTTGACTATATGTCTCTTGTACATCAGAAGTCCTCCCTCTTCCATTATTTTTTAACTAAATTTATTGGGCTGACATTGATTAATAAAAGTACATAGGTTTTAGGTGCACAATTACATGACGCACCACCTGCACATTGCATCGTGTGCTCACCACCCAAAGACTTGTCTCCTTCCATCATCGTACATTTGACCCCCCCGACCCTCTTCATACTCCCCTCATCCTCTTTACCTCCGGTAACCACCATACTGCTGTCTGTGTCTATTAGTTTGTTGCCTTCAGTTTTATGTCCCTCATTCTGAGAGGGTATTTTTTGAACTTGACCCCAAAGGCAAGAAAAGTAAAAGCAAAAATAAATGAATGGGACTACACCAAACTAAAAAGCTTCACACACACACACACAAAATGCCATCAACAAACCAAAGACAACTAACTGAAGGGGAAAAGGGACTTGCAAGCTTACTTCCAATGAGGGGTTAAACATCCAAAATATATAAAGAACTCATACAACTCACAACAGCAAAACAAACAATCCAATTAAAAAAGGGGCAGAGGACATGAACTGACACTTTTCCCAAGAAGACACACAGACGGCCAATAGATACATGAAAACATGCTCAACTTCACTAACCATACGGGAAATGCAGATCAAAACCACAATTAGCTTCCACCTGGTACCCATTAGAACGGCTATCATCAATAAGTCAAGAAATAACAAATGTTGGCGAGGAAGTGGAGAAAAAGGAACCCTCATACACTGCTGGTGGGAATGTAAACTGGTAGAGCCTCTATGGAAAACAGTATGGGGGTTCGTCCAACAATTAAGAACAGAGCTACCATACTACCTAGCAATATCTCTTCTGAGTATCTGACCCAAAAATTTGAAAACATTTATTATAAAGATATATGTACCTCCAATTCTTAACAGTCAGCCATGCCCCACCCAACATTATAGGAAGTCTCACCTGACAGTTACAGCCTTGAAATTATTTCTCTGTTCAGGATTAGTAGCAAAGAAATGGTAATTTTCTCAGATGTAAAGAAAAAAATCACAACCAAAACCTAAAAGAAATCAAGTAGCACTCTAATGTTAAAGCAGAGAAATTAATGTTTGTTTTGTGGGCAGTCAACATAATTTTCTATTATGTAAAATTGCTTAAAGTTATTTCAACCAATCATGCAGTTGGATTTATTTTGCCTTTACCTTATAATGATTAAGAATATTTGGAATCTTAGATGTCATTTAATCTTACCTTCCTGCAGGGCTAGAGCTGCTGTCTTCACTTTCCCACTGCTCATTTTTACTTCTTGGAATTGGGGGCTGCAGCATTTCGGCTGCTAATGGATCAGCATCATTCTCTTCTCGACCAATCCATTCCCCAATCACACAGGGTCTCAGAAGAGAGGAGTTAAAGGCCACTGTTTCCTGAAGAGGAGAAAAGAATGTGCCACCAGAGATTATTTACTCTGATCACTAGGACAACAAGGAAATAATTTGGCTAGAGTTTCAACTGCTTCCTCACATCAAAAGGTTCCTTTTATCTTTCTGAATTAACTTAAAATTTCGGTTCTCTCCATCACTACTGAATCCCTTACTTTAATAATATCGATTGTGCTGGTTCCTGAAGGTCACTGTCACAAAGGACCCAGAGTGAAATCTTCTATTTCGATCTGGAAGCTGCACATGTGTTCTCAGGAAGGAAGGACAGGATGAAAGTTTGTGGTAGAAGGAAGAGTGTGTTGTGAGGTCCGCACAGTGAAAGAACTTGGTGTCGCTGGAGAATTTTAAGTAATTTTGCAGGAGGAAAGTGGAATGGGGTCAGCACATAAGGGAAAGAGGAGATGGAGCTGGAAGGTGCATTGACTCCAACTGGGGCCACTTTGGACTTTTAGGGTCCAGATGAGGTTCCCAGCAGGGTGATGTCACTGACAGGTATCCTATGCTAATTCAAAAATGTCAAAGTGATCTCCTTTCATACACTTGGATATGATGTGGCTCTTTAAGTGATATTTTCAATGTTTGTTATTTAATTGTTGAAAATGATATGAGAATACTGAATACATGTAATTACTAAGACTATCTAGGTAAATGAAAAAAAGCAGGTTAAAAAATAATATCTATTTTATGATCTAATTTTGTTTAAAAATTCATATGGATGTATATCCATCATTCATTACATTGGTCTATTAATTTATTTGTCTTATATTTATTAATACCTGCTATGTGCCAGATACTGCTTGACTTGTTGGAAGAAACAATTATAAGACTAAATTTTAATAGTTTTATCTGAATGCAGGAACCACAGGTTAATTTTAATTTATCTTTCTGGCACAGCCATGTCTTTTCAATATTCTATGATAAATATGCATTAATCTTATAGTGAGAAAATATCTAATTTAAAATAGCTTGATCTGAGGGGGACAGGCTTTGCTTAAATCATGTTTAGCTGTAATTTTTAGTATTACAAGAGTCTTGATCAATTCCTTAAAAGTTCAGACCTGGTCTCTGAGTCTTTACAATGCTCAGAAATAATATACAAATAAAACAATACAACAGAAACATAGTATTATAACATATACAATGTAATATTAATTAATATGCCAATACAACACCTTATGCAATATTTGAAATATGACTAGCACATATTTGATAGACATTTACCCAAGTGATAACAAGCAATAGAAAGTAGTTGTGTATCTTAATATTGATTCCCGGCCCACAATGAAAAATGTAGCAAACATTTTAGTAATAATGTTGGCATAATTTAGCAACTAATCTGAATTCCTTCCATATTTATGTTCACAGAGTCAGAAAAATCAAAGCACTATAATGGCTTTCAGCTGTGAAGTCATACAATCAAATTAATGTTTTATAATATCAAGAAAGGCATATTCATCTGCCACTATTTAATATTATTTGAAGTATAAGAATTAAAATTAACAACAATATTGTTAAATTTTAAACCTAAATTTGCTTCTGAAAGCAAATCAAGACAAAGGCATGTTTTAGGATGAAAAAATCTATAATTCATTTACAGCTTTAGAATCAGTTTTGGCCTGTGTCTCTCTGAAATGTTACTTCTCTGAATTTCACTTTCTCCAACCGCAAAATGGGATGATGGGAATCACAAGACCTACTGTGTCAGATGAATTACTATACTAGGGTAGCACAACTAAACTACAGAATTCTGCCCATATGCTAGCAGACCACTTATTTAAGGATGTGGACTGATTTAAACCACTTCTCTACGTTTGATGTATCTGGGGAAAAACACGGTAAACTGAACCTCAGGAATGGGCCAGCTGGGTAAGAATAGACACTTAGCTGTAAATATGAACAGAGAAATAGAGCAGAGAATTGATGAGGCAGGTTTAATTCAAAGTTTCTTTATGATAAAAATTATATCAGCTTAGTTTTTTAATTTGCATTTTTGATTCCTAGTAAATGTTTCTGCATATCAACTGTTAAAAGTTAGTGACTTTTTATTGAGTCATGCCTTAGCTTTGGGCTGTGCAAGTGGAATTCATTATTCTTTGACGTTCGCCCTCGGGTTGTACTTTCTAACGTGAATCTACCTTGTGACTCTCCTCTGGAGGATTCTCAACTTAACTCCCAAGGGGTAGTGACTCAAAGATCCAACCAGATATTGCCTCCAGCTCCAAGTCCCATGGCCTGAAGTTTTATTTTATAGATGGTACATTTCAAAGGTTGGATAATTAATTCACTGTTATTATTCTCATTTGTGTCACAGAGGGCAGAACTAGGCTGAGAGATTTGTCTTACTACAGGCTCAACATTGAAGATCAGAGCCAAAGAAATTGACCGTTGTAACAAGAGATAGGTTCCGACACCACAAATGAGAAAGTAAAATAGGATTTAGAGTTGAGTATGCTCAAAAGGTGAGGACTGCAGAGAATCGGGCGGGGGGGGGGGGGAACCAACCCTCCTTGGTTGCTTATTTGAAATGAAATAAATGAGAGATGCCAGTGCTGCTGGAGCGTAGAGCACAGAGAGAAAGATGAGCAGTTTGATCTGCAGCCGGTTCACCTCCAGCGGCAGCGAAGTCCAGTGGGAAATGGATGGTGCGCGGAGCAACGTGAAGACGGGCAAACACGGGCAGGGGAGTCAGGAGGTGAGGGCTTTACAGATGAAGAAAAATGTGACTCTACTATTTTTTTCCTTTTTTTTTTTTTTTTTTTTGTTGTGTGTGTGACTCTACTATTTTTATTTTTTGGAATGCACAAAGCTTTTTTTTTTAAAAAAAAAATATCTGCCCTTTTAAAAAATTACTGTATCTCTAAAATTTCATGAAGACAGTCTATTTACCTGTAATAAATTAAGATAGCGTATTTTTTTGGATGAATTGCTTATATTTGAGTAAGCTAAGTAAACATATTTCCATAAGTCTTTTGGAAGCATTTCAGCAAAGACAGCAGTTCTCAGCCCTTCATAGAGCACACCACAGACATCAGAACATGGAAGAAAATGTTTTTAAGTGCACACTGAATAAAACACAGTTTTGAAAATATTTCAAGTATACAGATAAACAAATCATTTAAAATTTCAATGCTAAACAACGTAAATCCTAATTATTCCTTCAAAACGTATAAATTCATTTTGCCCTCCTAAGCCTAGAGGTCCCTTAAATACTGAGGTCCTTAAGCAAGTACACTCAGATTAATAAGGAAAGCATCTCCAGTCAGAAATTCTCCCAAAGGGGGCAGGTTCGTTCAGTGTTTCCTATCAGCAGGAAACTCATCTGTCAAGGAGTTACTTCAGACCAGGCCTCCTCTCTCCACGTAGCCTGCCCAGGGGCCAACCTACAGTGTGTTCAGCTTCTCTTACCACTGGTTATCAGCACATTTGTTTATATTCCATGTTATTTGAATGTTTTCTCTCCTTTATAAAGCAACATGTTCGTGCAAGGCTGGATCATGCCTTAAATTCTTTTGTTTCCTCCATAATAACTTGCAAACTCTGATTTCATAAAACAAGCACAAAAATTTATATTGATTAAATTAAAAATAATTCAAAGAATAAAAACAATGCCTATGTGGTGAATTATGAAGTATCTTTATGTCTAACTAAAAATCATGTAAATGATTCATAGGCAGCACTGATTAAGCCATTTCAGAAGAAAGTTTGTAGATGATAATCAATTAGGAATAGTACAGTATTTCTTATAAACTCTTAAATTTTGAGTAAATTATTTTAATTCTGCCAGATCACAAAAGGAAAAATTTAGAACACAATCACACATTATCTGATTTAACAGAAAACCCCACTAAATGTTTGAACTTGATACTCATCCTTAAACTAAGCTACACACTGAATCTGAGTTAGCAAATAAAGAAGCTTAGTGCAAACAGATAGTTAAAAGTTCTCTTCCAACTAGCCCCTTTTTTCCAGCTTTATTGAAATATCATTGACATATAACACTGTGTACATTTAAAGTTGTACACATGATGTTTTCATATGTGCAGATAATACAAAACAATTATCACAGATGGCTAATAACCACATCCATCACCTGACAAAATTACCTTATTTTTTGTGGTAAGAACTTTTAAGGTCTAGTCGCTTAGCAACTTTCAAGTATACAATATATCAATAGTATTGTTACGTATAGTCACCATGCTGTGTGTTAGACCCCAGAACTTGCTCACCTTGTAACTGGGAGTTGGTACCCTTTGATCACTTGCAACAATTTCCCCAGATCCCTACCCCCGGCAACCACCACTCTCCTCTGCTAATGTGAGTTAGGTTTATTTAGATTCCACGTATAAGTGAGATCATACAGCATTTGTCTCTCTCTGCCTGACTTTCAACTTAGCACAATGACCTCAAGGTACATCCATGTTGTTACAAATGGTAGGGTTTCCTTGTTTTTATGGATGAGTAGTATTTGTGTGTATGTGTGAAAATACCAAAGGAAAGCAAGAGAATAATGGGTCAGCCCAGGAATATTTATTCCAGGTCTCTCAAGTACTAGTTTTGAGACCTTAGAAAAAATCATTGAATTACTCTAGCCTTAGTGTCCTCATTCATAAAACAGAAAAGGCATGACAACTTCCTTGGACTAGTACAAGAACTAAATTCAGTAACATGTGAGAAAATGCCCAGCGTGACTCCTAGCCCAAGGGGGTGTCTGATACTATCCCTCCTCATCTCCTCTGCTGTCTTCTCCACACTTCCACTCATGATCTAAAACATTTTACTCCTATAATGGAAATTTTCGTGTAAATATAAAATTAGAAAGAATCGTAGAATAAACCCCTTTGTCAATTTTCAATGCACAGGTAAACTCCATCCTTAACTCAGCCTCCGTCCCTTCCACACTCTCCCTTCCCCGCCCAGGTCATTTTGAAGCAGGTCCCATTCACTGTATCACGTCATTTGTAAACCGTCCAACATGGAGCTCTGAGCACTGTGACTTTTATAGACAAACACAATAACTGTCATACCTATAACTACCATAGCAATAACTATCATAACTATATCATAATAAATTAATAATTCTTTAATGTCCACAAATCCCTAATGAGTTTTTAATTTCCCTGATTATCTCAGTTTGCTTACACAGGCTGGGCTCTAAGCAAGGCTCCACTTCTTCTGACTGATTAGCAGTCTTTGATATCTCTTTTAGTCTGTAGGTTTCCCTCCTCCACCTCATTTTTCTCTCCTATAATTTTGTTGTTGCTCTTGTTATTCAAAAAACTCAAGTACTTTGTCCTGTGAGTTTCCCACAGTCTGGATTTTCCCCTTTGCATCCCTGCAATGTGGTTTGAAAGGTTCCTCGGCCCCTTGTAATTTCTGTAAATTAGTAGTTAGGTTTGGATGCAGTTTTGTCATTGCTGTTTTGTTTTTTGCAAATCATGCTTCAGAGAGAATGGATAGCGTTTCCTGTGGAGGCACATAACATCCCATTGACGCTTCTTGAGCAATGCTGGCAGTAATGATAAATATTCCTTAGATTCATTAAATCAGTAGGAATTGTCAAATGGTGATAGTCTGATTTTATAACTCCACATTCACTTATTTGTTGAAGTATTTCTGTAAAGATAAGCTTTGTGTCATCAAATAATGGATTACCCTGAAGTACAATTTGTATAGAAAAGGCAGACTAAATGATAATTTACTAGTTTTGTAAATAATAACTCTGGGCCCCTAACATTGTCTAAAGATTATCAACTTATCTTGGATGGACACACAGATTTTAAAATATTAGATATAATTCACCTCAGTACAGGTGTTAGTCATATTCACATTCAAATTCTCTCACTCGTTCCAGTGGGAGACTCTGTAAGTGGGGCTCCTGAGCTACGTGGCCGCCCTCCTAGTGGTGTTCTTGCCTTCCGCACGACGACGGAACTCAGGCTCGGTGCGTGCTCCCGACTGGAGCAGCCCTTTTGCTCACGGACTCCGATTCCTTTTAGTGGGAAATATATTTGAAGACTAGAACCTGCACTAGGTGTCCTCATTGTTATTGGGTTTGTAATAGTGAACACATCTAAGAAACAGATTTGAATGTTTTAAATATTTTACTTTGGCATAATTCAGACTTCCAGAAAAGTTGAGAAACAAAACCAACCAAACTCCTGTATATCTTTCACCTAGACTGACCAGTAGTTGTTAATGTAATAATGTTGACATTGTTGGTTGACATTTTGCTTTATCATTTTCTCCTTTTCTAATACATGATTAAATTCTTCCTAGAACCATATGAAGGTAAGTTGCATATGTGGTATTGTTTTATCCCTAAATATGTCAGGGTATATTTCCTATAAAGAAGAGCATCATCTTTTACTCCCATAGTATGAGTCTCAAAACAAAAAAAAATAAAAAAATAATAACATTGATAAAAGACTAATATACCAACCTTGTTTAAATTTCCCCAAGTTATCTCCTTTAAATGTGGAATAGTTTTCAGACTTTAAAATTTATGACCTTCATATTTTTCTAAAATTAAGGGCCAGTTATTTTTTAGGCAGACCCACACCTGGTGTTTATGGCCTGTTTTCCTCAGGTTTATATTCAAATCATGCCCTTTGATGAAAATAACACAGGTGTGATGCATTCTTTTCATATCAAAAGCCACATGATGTCGATCTGCCCCTATCATGAGTGACATTAACCTTGATTACCTGGTTAAGGAAGAGTTTTCCAGGATTCTCCATTGCAAACTTACTGTGTTTCTCTTGTTAATTAGTAAAGTGTGTACTGGGAAGTAACTTTGTGACTATGTAGATAACCTGTACTTCATCAAAGCTTCACCCGCTAATATTAACATCCTTCGCTGACCCTTGCCTGCATCAATTACTATTATAGTTGCCAATTTGTGATTTTCTAATCCCACTAAATATTCTAATTTTGACAAATTCTTATTTGTTGGCACTATACTGTGAGAAAGAGCTCCTTCTTCACCTCCTTTTATATATGTATGTAGGTCCATGTGTGCATATACATATGTGTTGGGATATAGCAGTATGGATTCATGGATTATGTTTTATTCAACGGACTAGAACACATTACTATCATTTATTTTTAGGTTTTCCTATTTTCAGTAGGAGCTCCTACAAGCAGGCTCTGGTGTTCTTTGGACATGTTCCATCATTCTTTAGTTGCATCTTTACCTTCTGGCACAAAAAGATACATCAGACTCAAACTGTACAGTCTCATGCGTAGCCCCAGATTTGGCCTGTTCCCCAAAAGCCCTCATTCCTTTAATAGAGAATGATAGTTAGAAAATAATATTGGGCTCTAATCATGCTCACTGCCTGAAGAGAGTTATTTTAGTTTTTCAAATAAAAAATGTTATAATTTCTTAACAATACTATCAAAACAGGATTATCTAATTTTTATGTAAATTTGTTTATCTTACTTGTATTTCTTTTCACTTATGTGAAAAATTCTGATTCTTAAGGACACCAACATAATTACCTCTTTGCTCTATGACACAAAGCACACACCCCAGTCTTTAATAATATCATCAGCACTGCCATTAACAACACCATGAGTAAAAACAGTTTCAGAGCGGGCTGCTGTTCCCTCTGTCCTTAGGGCACATCCCACTGACAACCATCAAATCACTGTGTGTACAACGACTTTAAATAATTCTCTCGGTCTGTTTACTTCAGAAATACAGTTGTGCTCATTTGCTTCATTTTGCTTTCAGTTATTAGAAGTTACTGTTTTAAGACTTAACTGTTTTAAAATTATATACAAACTATTCAAAGGATTCCAAAGTCAAATATTTGAATCCAAGAAGTCAAGTTTCTATTCCTATCCTCTACTCTCTATACCTTCCTTTTTCCCTTATGTAACTTTAAAAAAAAATTGCTTGTGTGTGTTACAGTATAGGTGTTGCTACTGTTTTAACTTTAATATTTGCAAATTTGTATCTGCATTTCATTGTACTTAGTTAAGTGGTACATTATAAACATAATTTTTTTCTTGCCTCTTTCATTGAACAATATATTTTGGGGGAGCCCCCTGTAGTCTCCTTTGGGTCAGTGAGCTATAATTTATTCAGTATTCTTTTAATGAACATCCATTCATTTAGTCTTTTGCCATTCAAATGTGTACATGCATTCATTTTTTCCTATTTTTGCCAGTGTGTCCTTAGAGTAGACCAGAGAAGCAGGATTATATGGTTAAATAGTAATTGCACTTAATTTTAGAGATATTAAAATTTTCTCTCCATAGTCCTTGCACCATTTTCCATTCTGACCAGCAAACTCACCAACAGAGTATTTTAACAAACTTTGGGATTTTTGTAAATGTAGTAGGTGATCAGTGGTGTTTAATTTGCATTTCTCTTATTTTGAGCAAGGCTGAACATCTTTTCAAAGAAGCATTTTGCTTTTTGTTTTCTGTGGACAATGCATTCACATGCTCGTTTCAGTGGACTGTAGGTCTTTCATGCCCTATTTTTAGAAGTGCCCTATCATTAGAGTTACTGAGCTTTGTCTGTGGTGCAAACCACAAATATCTTTCTTTGAATGTCATTTTCCAAAGTTCATTAAAACAAAACATGGACAACAATCTTACTTACTGGCTGTCTTCCTTAATATCAGAACTGTCACCTGGTATAAATCAAACATACAACCAACACAGCACATAAAGCAGTTTTATAGATTTTCCTCTGCTGCCAAAAATATCATGTAATGCACATGTAGGTCACATGTTAGACACATGTGGGCAGACAAGAGGCTCTGCAACACAGAAGCAAGACAAAAGGATCATAATGACTTCAGTATGTCCTACTGGGTATAAGAAATCCATTTTCCAAACTGAGCCCCCCCCAGAATCCAGATAGTTTGCTTGGGAAGAAATTAATAGAAATGGAAAGTGCATAGCGAAACAAAGCTATTGGTGAAAAAAATCCACCTTACTTTGAAGGAGTTAAGATGTCAGCCCTTCACTGGTATACTTAGGGAGGCAACCATCATCATGTCTCCACCAGGGTTAAAAGCTACATGTTGAGCCAGTCTAAAATAGTATCAAATAGGCTCTCTTTGAGACTGTTAGCTTTTTAGTGAGGCAAGATAACAAAGTGGTTAAGAAAATGGGTTCTGGAGTTAAATTTGCACTGAAACCTGAGTTCTGTGGTATATCATCTATACTGCAAGTCTGCACAACTTTCCACACCCTGTGGGTGCCCACTGTCCTGTGTGTAAAGTGGAGATTATAAGACCTTCCACACAGGACCGCTGCAATATTAGTAAGTGTGCTCAAAGCACTTGGCACAGTGCCTGTCATACTACACACACACACACACATCTATCATTGCCTGCCCCATTGGCCTTTTCCATGGTGTCATGCACATTCAACTTCCACACTGAAAGGCTACGCATGACTCACTTTCGAGGTTACCATCATATTAGAACAAGTTAGAGCTCTTGATATAATAACACAGCCCACGGGAACTATCTTGACAGTGAGAAAAATGGTAAAAGGCCACAAAAGGTAGAAATGAATTAGAGAAATAAAATTATTTTAGTTCCAGCCAGTTATTTACTTAACATTTACCAAAGACTTAGTGCAGGCTTAGTAGGCACTGTGAACTAAGAGTTTCTGATAAAATATCAATCATTAATTGAGTGATTACTCTGCACCAGGCACTATACCAAGCAACCTGTTAGCATAACCCACTGGGGAGGTTAAGAACAAGGACTCTGGAGTATCTACTGTCTATCTGGGTGTGAGTTCCAGTTCCGCCATTTACTGTGGGAAAGGGGAACTTATGAAACTATGAGCTCTATTTTTGCACCCATTACACTGGTGAAAAATGTCACCTAGACCATATACGCAGTACCACGGTGAGGAGCACATGCTCTGCAGTGCATTTGCCTGCGCCTGTGTTCTTCTTGTACCTTCTCTGTATATCCTCTGGTAAGCTTATTAACCTCCCTAAATCAGCACAGTGTGCTGAGTTGTTTAAAAGACATGTATACCATCCACAAGTCTAAATACTGCAAGCTGTATCTTTTACTTAAGCCAGAACATCAGAGAGCCCTGTCCTGTTACTCACTGTTCTGAACAATTCTAACTGAACTTTGCTTTTGCTTTATGACATCTGCCTAGGTCAGCCCAAATTACCCAAAGAAGCCCTATGAAAACAACGATCTTATTTATATAAGAACACACGTTTTTAATTGTGGTTAGAAAATGTAACTTAAAATTCACCATCTTAGTCATTTTTAAGTATGCAGTTGAGTAATGGTAAGCACCTTCACACTACTATGCAACCAATCTCTGAGCAAAACCAATGCTGAGCAGGTATCCTTCATCTTGCAAAACCGAGGCCCCATACCCATGAACTCCTATCACCACCCCAGCTCCTGGCAGCCGTCGTTTTACTTTGTTTCTGTGAATCTGACTACTTTGGACACCTCATATAAATGGAATTGGACAGTACATATCTTTCTGTGGATGGCTTGTTTTACTTAGCATCATATCCTCAAGGTTCATCCACATTGTAGCACATGACAGGATTTTTCTTTTTGTTTTTAACTATACATTACTGATTATGCTATTACGGTTGTCCTGATTTTCCCCCTTTGCTCTCCCCAAACCCAACACCCCCACACACACTCCCTCAGGCAATCCCTACACCTTTGTTCATGACCATGGGTCATGCAGATAAGTTCTTTGGGTACTCCATTTCCTATGTTGTACTTTACATCCCCATGGCTATTCTGTAACTACCTATTTGTACTTCTTAGCCACCTCATCTCTTCACCCTTTCCCCTACATTGCCCTTCCCCCTGGCAACTGTTAAAACCTTCGTGTCCACGATTCTGTCGCTGTTCTTGTTTGCTTGCTTTGGTTTTTAGAGTCAATTGTTGATGGATATGGATTTACTGCCACTTTATTGTTCATAGTCTTGCTCTTCTTTGTCTTAAGTCCCTTTAACATTTCATATAATAGTGGTTTGGTGATGATGAACTCCTTTAGTTTTTTTCTTATCTTTTTAAGACTAAATAATATTGCATTGGCTGTGTATATCACATCAACTATCTATTCACCATCAATGCACGCTGGGGTTGCTTCCACCCTTTGGCTACCGTGAGTAACAATGCAATGCACATGGTGTGCAAATATAGCTTGGAGATTTTGTTTCAATTCTTTTTTATATATATCCAAAAGTGGGAAAGTACGATTGTTGGATCATCTGCTAATTTTAATGTTTTTGAGAACTGTCATACTGTTTTCCACAGCAACTGCAACATTTTACATTCCTACCAATAGTACAAAAAGCAATTTCTCTGCACCCCCACTGGTGCTCACTATTTTCTGGGTTTTTCTGTTTGATTTTATATAGTAGCCATCCTGATGCGTATGAGTGGTATCTCACTGCAGTTTTGATTTATAGGTCTCTAAAGATTAGCGATGTGAGCATCTTTTCACACGCTTTTTGGCCATTTGTATATCATCTTTGGAGAAATGTCTATTCAAGTTCTTTGCTTACTTTTTTTTAATCTGGATATTGGCTTTGTTGTTGTTGAGTTGGGGGTGCTTTATGTATTCTGAATATTAACCTCTCATTAGATACATCTCATATTCCAAAAGTTGCCTTTTCACTCAATTGCATCATTTTGCTCATAAAAATATAAGAATATTTTTGAGGATATTATTGACACATTACACAGTACCTACTTTGTGAGGACAAATAGGAGACATTTTCCTTAGGATCCCATAGCAGAAATAGTTGGTTTTCTTGTAAACAACTGGTTTGCTATGATCCTATAGTTGACAATGACACCAAGTGACAAAAGCCAAATCAATGCTCAATTGAAACAAGGATGTTGAACTGCATTTTTGTGTAGTGGTTTCATATTTTTCCTCTGCCCTTTCAAATGACTTTTCCAAATATTTCTTTAAATTGCTTTATATTTTGGATATTTTTAGCAATCTGAAGTTATTTTTGATTGGGAGAGTAACTGATGATATTTTTAGTAGTTACTAAAAACATTACATTTCACAGAGAAGGAAACTAAAACTCAGCATCTATAAATAATTTTCTGAAGTTACATACTTAGTAAACAGCAGGATCCATGATTCAACCAAGACCTATCTGTGGATTTTTCCAGAACATCAGGCTATTTCTTCAATGAGTGAACAAGAAATTTGACCATGACACAAGGAATATCCTTTGTGATGTGTTGCTGTGTTCCCTAAGAGCACATGGGAAGTGAGATCACTTTCTGCCAGAGTGATCAGGGGAGGCTGGAAGCGCAAAGGATGGAAAGACTGGGGGTGGGGGTGGAGGACAGATGACAATGAACAGAAATTTGACAATAAATTAAAATATGGCCTGGAAGTACTGAGTCTGGCTGCCTCACCCTAGTCCTTGTTGAGTACAGCAAAGACTGTGATAAAGAAAAAGAGTGAAATAAAGCATAAGACATAGGTTTCAGTGGAGATTATTCATTCTAGTCTTAAGAAATTTGAACTTAATTTGGTAGGTATCAGCAAGTCACAGAAAAATTTTCAGCAAGATTTGGTTAAGAAAGATTCCTCCAGTGAAGGTCTTAAGTAGGGTTCTCTAGAACCAGAGGCTGAAAAACTAATTTACTGGGGGTGAATGTCTCTTAAGCGAAACAAGTGAAAGAATGAAGGATTCAGGAGAAACGGGAAGCAGCTAGGCAAAGATAAGGTTGGGCTAAAGTCTACTCTCAGCCTGATCCCCTAAGAAAGCTCTGGAATGTGAATGACAACTCAGAGTCTTATTTCCTTCAATCCCTGGTTGAGGCCAACCCAGGCATTCCTGGACAGAACAGCTCCCACTGGGTCAAATCCATCCTCAGGTGATGGATGAGCACACAAGCATCAGCTGAAGGATGCGTCACTATGCCCTAGTAGGCACCAGCCATGTCTACCAATATGACATTTTGAGGGATGAACTGGAATGGTAGGGGTCTAAAACATTATATATAGATATGAAAGGTAATACCATCTAAATTTGTGTAATGGCTGATAAAATAATAATGGTTTTCCAGATACATCCACATCCTGATACCCAAACCTGTGAATATCATATACTTCATAGCAAAAGGAACTTTGCATCATTAAGGCTAAATATGTTAAAATGGGGGAGGGTGAGTATCTGGATTAGCTGAAGGGCCCCAATCTATTTATATGGTTCCATAGAAGTGAAAAGCTTTCCCAGCCTGAAGACAGAGATGAGACGTTGCTGGTTTTGAAGATGTAGAAAAGGGGCTATGCACCAAGGAATGAGCCAGCTTTTGGAAGCTGGAAAAGGCAAAAATATCAAACCAAACCAAACCAAAACAGGTTTCCCTAAAATTCAGGAGGAAATGCAGCCCTATGACACCTGTGCTTTAGCCCCAGAAAACTCATGTTGAATTTCTAAACTATAAGATAATAATTCATCTTGTTTTAATTTGTTACAGCAGTAATAAAAAAATACAGTGGCTAAACAGTAAGACATTGATAAAATTCACACAATTTTTTAAAAAGGCTTAGAAATATGATCAGCCTTGTTTTATCTTTCCACTAGAAGTAGAATGCACAATCCTTATCTTTTTCGGAATTCACAAGCTAATTTTAAAGGTCACAGAAGAAATAATTTCAATGAAACGACAGTAACAGGTCAGTATATTATAAAGGTTAAGAAAAATATATCTTTAGTGGACATCCCAAATTGTTAATGAAAGATTAAAAGGAAGAATGTGCATTTATTTTTATTATTATATTAAAGACATAGGTGTCAGCTCACCACAAACTGTAAATCTTTCTGTTTAACTATTTTTTTTTTTTAGTACCTGCCTGAGACTCTTTTTCTTACTGAGGAAGATGCAAAATTGTGAGCTTCGTGGTCACCAGAGGGAGCCATGGGGCAGGCTGTCCCTCTCCTCCGAGGCAGGTCCAGGAAGGTGAAGGATGCTGGCTGAGAGGCTGGAAAGCTGCATTTCTTTGGTATTTTCTGGTACTCTTGAAAATCAGGGGTGAGAGTGGGAACAATTTTCTGTACTAACATAAATATTTTTATTAAAATTCAAAAGGTATATTCCTATTTGGAATATAAAATGCTAAGTAGCTTTATAAAATAATATAACTATTAGATTATTATTTTAAAATATCATGATTATAAAATATGATTCCAGTTTTGTACAATACTTTCTACCATTTTCTTTCTATCTATTTATCTAGCCACTAAGCTAAATTCGGCACATTCTCTGTTTAGAAAGATATTTGTATCACTGTTCACCAAATACTGATGGCTACTTCTAGGTGCTTCTCCAACTATATATCTCTCATGTCAAACTTTTTGTCATCTAAAACAACATATCACAACAGACTGATTGAAGAAGCAGATATGAAAATTCAGCAGTTTTCAATTAATCGAGACATTAAAGAGATTTTTAAAACTAAATAATGTAACTTTCTCACAAATTCTTTATTTTGGAAAATAAAATATTGTTTCATAAAATCATTTTTGTTAATGTGGTGATTTTGTTATTGCTTTTTAAAAATAAATGCATATAAAATTTTTATGAGTTTTAATTCCTAATATGGTAAATATTAATACATATAATCTACATAAAGCTTTTTGGGATCTTCTATAATTTTTAAGATTGAAAAGGAGCCCTGAGAATGAAAAAAAAAAAAGAAAGAGAACTTCTATCCCAATGACTCCTAAACATAAAACACTGAATTGAATCTTTCTTATGAGCCACAACTCACATGGACATGTTTGACAGACAACTCAAAATAACCCAAAAGAGAACAACTCTCCAACCGGCCAAATCTGCTCTCTTACCCGTGTCCCTAATTTTGGCCAATGGCTCCAGAGGTCACTGAGTTTCTCATCTCCCAAAACTAAAGAATCTCCACTGACTGATCTCTCAACACTCCCCAGCTCCAACCTACGGCAAGTTCCACTGATACTACTGCTAAAATATATCCCTATCATATCGCTTCTCACCACCATCATGACTATCACCCCAGTGCAAGACTTTCTTGGCATCTTAAAATTAAAAAAAAAAAAAAAAAAACCCATACTGAGTAAGGTTTACAAAGAGTGGTTACAGAAAAGAGTTAAGATCATCAATCATCATCATTAAAATACAAGCAGAATCCAAATTTACATAATAAATATTACTAGATTTTATGTTTTAATGTAGTTTTTGATAATTTCAGTGATTCCATTTTCTCTAGCCAAACTCAAAAATCCTTGACTCAAAAGAATAGGTGATATTTTTAATTTCATATAATAACTTTCATTAAAAAAATCTAAGCATACAACTTTAAAAGATTTAAAACATTAGCACCAAATAAACTGTATCTGAACATTTTATGTTTCAAAAATTTTTCATTTAGACCATGGATTAAAATCTATATTCTATATGTTCTTTTTATTAGATGTATATAGTTCAACTTACCTTATCGAGTTCATCTGAAATTGCAATACCTGGGATTCAAAAGAGATTTATAAAAATGTTTTAGAAGCAATATTTAATAACCTAAGGTTAAGAACAAAGACAAAAGCTCTATTTGTAAAACTAGTGTTTTCCATTCTATGTTTTCTTTTTATTAGTGCTTCAAAATAATGTGGTACATCCTTTCTACTAATGAAAACAAGTTAGGAATTTAAGTCAACTATGACTTCATGAACTGCTGAAACAATCCAAATGATACAACAAAAACACGCCAAGTAGCATTCTTCTTGTTAGATGTGGAGCTAGTGCGCAAGGGTAATTGTAGGGATGTAGTCTTTATGTTAGAATGACAGTCAAGTGCAACTTAGCACATTACAATTCCGCTCTTGCTTATGAACTGATTTTGACTCCTACAGTGATAAAATATTAAGGCAGAATGGTGGCTGCAGATCATTTATTTTAATTCCCTCATTTTACAGTGGAGCACACTAACTAGAGGGCTTCAGGGGTTTGTCCCACAGTCTCCTAGATTGACAGCTTCTTAGGCCAATGGATAAATAATCCTTCCCCACAACTCCCCTGCTTATCATCCACACATTCCTCACTGCACATCCTTTTAATTCCTGTCTTTACCATTTCTCCAAAATTGTTATGTCGGTAATATAAAAACTGAGTCCTTGAATTTCTCTCTCTGTGATGATAGACACTGTTAAACTCTCTTTCTTGGCGTGCTATCCTCTCTTTCCTATTCTCCTGCTTTGTCTCCTTACAGGAATCCCCTTCTTTGGAGGGAGTCCTTTCCTGAAATGCCAAGGGTTCTTTGCTGAGCTGTCTTTCTCTTTGGGTGATATACTTCCCTTAGTTATCTAACCCACACCACCGACATCTTTATTTCTCTACATGGTGATAACTAACAAATATTTTTCTCCAGCACAGACTTTCCTCCTGAGCGAGCTGCTGAATTCCTCTGAGCATTTCGGTCATGTCAGGCTACACACATCCCTCTCCCTTCATATCACTTCTCCCTTTTTCTTTCTTTCTTTCTTTTTTTTTTTTTTTTTTTTTTTTGAGTGATGTTGTACTTGATGCTATACACAGGCACTGTGGTCAGGCATTGGAGTTGGTGTGACCAGCCGTCGGGTTTGGGGTGTAGGACACAGGAATATGGTGTCAAACCCCAGTGTGGGGTGATCAAAGAGACAAGGAAAGGTCTAAAGTCTGGAGTCCAAGGGAACACAGAGAAAATAAGAATAGGATTGAAGCTAAAGTTCAGCAGACTGTAAAGTGTAAGATAGAATGAGCTGGGTTATTAAAGAGAAACTGAACACGCTCAAGAACAAATGCCTGCATAATGGTCCTGTCATGCGCTCAAGAACAGACTGTCTGCAGAGGGTGCTTTATGGGATCCCAGACCACCTCCGACTCCACTAACCTAACAAATCAATGACCTCAGTGAACGGCACCAGTCTTCCCCATGTAGATAAAACTAGAAACGCGGGTGTATTCGAGACTCATTCTTCATAGCAATATTCTATGCAATTCTCTTTTGGTAAAAATTATTGGGAGCAAATAATTTTATATGTTACTGCACTAAAAGAGAGTCTAGTTATCACTTTGAGAATTTTGGGTAACCTAAGCTTAATAATTGTTCAAGGACTTGCTGTATCAAGCATCTCCTTCAAACAAAGGAGAGAGGGCTTCGGGAAGAGCTTACAGCTGGCCAGTGTCCACACTGGGTGCGTGCAGTGGGGAGCTCTGAGACATAATGGACTCGCAGCACGGAGTATGTGTGAGATTAGTAAGAGACCCCAAAGTTTTCCCAACAATTATAAACCTTGCTACAGGCCCACCATAAGTGTACTTTCATGAATGTTTGGGTTTAGAAATATATAAAGTTATAAATGGTCACTTGGACTAACTCAGATTTTAAGATAATGTAGGAATTTTATAGAACACCAAATGGTTTATGGCACAGTCTATTATACATTAATAATTATTCCAGTTTATAAAAACCAAATATATATTTAACTGCTTATATTTACATTTAATACAGTGGAAACATTCTTTTCCAATCCAAATTCAAGATTAAATTGAATATATTATTTAAAATAAATATTTAAGACTTAATCTGTTTTAAAAGAGGGAGGTAGTAGATACATAAAAGAAAATGATCTTTTTCATCCAAAGTCATAAACCTTAGATACCTAGAATTATACAATCCATGATTTCATTGTCTGAAATGCTCTTGATTTTTTAAAACTTTTTCCATTAAATATGCTTGGCCTTCCAAAAACAAGTTTTTTCATTAAATTTTTAGAAAGCTATCGATTGATCTTTAAATTTCTTTTACATCTCAGTTTATGAATCCATTATTCATAAAGATAGTAATAATATTTTACCTATCTAGACTATAGGCAAGAATTAGCAAGTACGTCAAATATTCAAAACCTGCATCACACAGAACCTGCCCATCACTCATGAGGTAGCTCCTTGGAGCCTGGTGCACTGTCCATCACTCTCGACTTCAGCAACTACCAGAAGTTCTTCTGCAGAGTCAAGAAATGTCACCAGTGGAAAATGGCGGTGAAGGAAAGGTTGTTATGAAGAGATACTAACACACTAGCAAATTATGGGCCCCAGAATAAAACTCAAACAGAAAACTTGCCTTGGGGAAGGAGTCCTGCCTCTCATCATCCCAAGCATTTGGTCTGACATAGTTTGTCCACATACCTCTTGTCATACTTTCTCACATTTACCTATTTTGATGATTTTGCCTAATAAATTATCTAAGTAAATCTCCATTCTATATATAGTTCTTTCTGCTCCCTGTTTTCAATGTCAAATTACCTAGGGTACTTTTCATTTCTTGTTATTTCACATTTAATCAAAGCTTAAACTGACTAAAAGAAGTTGGGAGAACTTTAAAGAAACACTTCTTTACAGACACGTGAAGCTCCAGTGTGAACCATATACAAAGAGTATCCAGCACACTTCTCCTAGAGCCAGGCACGACATTCATAGCTACTCATTAGCTTTTAAAAGCCATCGTACTTTAAGATAATATTTTTAAAGTTTATAGGAACTGAGAAACAATGATGAACACAAAATATGCGAGGGAAAATGCAGTGAGCAGGTTGTGACCATACACTGTAAGGGAGAAGGGCCCAGGATTTAGTCATGGGACCCTGAGGCTAGCGCACGTGGTCTTCCTAGACACTGAACTGAGGCCTTAAAGAAACTGTTATTGTATCAGAGCAAAAAGGCTGCAAATCCCTGTAACATAAAAGTCTCCACCCTGACCCCTGCTACCAAGACTTCCATCTTCATTGCCTTTATTACCAGCTGCATCCTCTATGCATCGACAATACAAAATTTTCTTTTCCTTGAAATACCTTCTTACACACGTGCTTCTCTCTCTGCCAGGAACATCCCTCCCCGTGACACATCTCACCCTCCTTTTACCTTCGCTGGACTTTTTTATCCTTCCACACTCTGTTCAGGTATATCTTCCACCAGTTTGGCCCTAAGCCCCTTATGGGGGCTCTTCTATGCCCACCTCAGCTTCCCTAAAGCACTTCCCACAAGTCTCTGAAATTCTGCTTTTCACAAATACCTCCCCTACTAAAGGGAAATTTGAGTTCTGGGTGCATGTAGTATCCATCTTTGTATTCCCACATAAATATGCAGAGACTTGATAAACTAATGTGTGATGAATGAACATAATTTCTACATTATCTGCTTCCATTTTCACTCATAGGCTGTTACTGTCTCACTCAGCAATTTTCAACTGGTGCGCCACAAGAATTGTTAAAACATGCAATACCTGACTATTTAGTCAGGGGCACTGACCTCTTTCCCCTTAGATTGCTAAATTTAAAAAAATGACAACAGCCAACACAATAATAACCATTCACTATAAGTGAATCAAAAATTATACCTATTTTTTGTCAGATTGGCAAAAAATCTATTTTTTGGTGTGCCACAGAATTTAGTAATTGGTTTATGCATGGTATGAGATGAAAAAGCTTGAAAATTGCTGCTCTAACTTCTCAGGCTGTTGGTCAAACAAGACTTTTCAGGTGTGTTTTTGACTGGCAAACTCAGAAAGTCCTTTTTCCTTGGCTGAGTCCAGATTGCTAAGTCATCCATGGAGCACAACTACCTGTCCACTGTTCCCGCAACAGCTGGCCATGTTTCCCTGGCAAAGCCCCAGTCAGTGTTTTCACATGAACTGTAATCCACAGACCACTGTCTGGATGGGCTGAAGATTCTCATCCTACCACTCTCTCACTTCAGAGAAATCTGCCAACAGGAGCAAAGGCCTCAGGCTCCAAAGGCACCAGAAGCCCAGTTACCCTAGGAGTGTCTCTTGAGCAGAGGGTTGCGTTGAGCAATGGCACATAATAGGGAACAGCTGCTCTTTAGCGCTTCGTTTATTTATTTACTTACCTACTTACTTACCTATCTATTTATTTGTAAGCATAATTTCCCAATAGATAAGCTCCCATAAAAGCCAAATATAGCATATTTATGAACACCAAAACACATGTAATCCCATACCAGAGGCCCACACTCCGAGAAGAAGGGGATCTGCAGTGATGAAAAAGTGAGGGCAGGGTCTCAGAGAAGAGGGGTCAGAAGATTTGAAACCAGAGTTTGTGCTCACCCTGCAAGTCCAGACTGAGTGATGCATTAATCACTGTGCTTTGCGCTGGAGAGCCCTACCCACAGGAAGCTCAAAGTCCAGGGAGGGGATAAGTGAAAATTTAATAATAGCAGGTAAGTATGTTCAGAGAGAAGTATAGAAGCACAAAAAGACAGGCACCAAATTCAGTCCAGAGAAGGACAGCAACAGAGAAATAAGCTTGGAGGACATAGTTTTTCAGCTGAGGCTAAAGAGCGCCATAGGATTTCACTTGGGAAAAAGGGAAGCAGCAGAGGAAGTGGGGTGAGGTTTCAGGGCACAGGAACAGCATAAGCAAACACAGGAAATGAAGAACATCAGTGAGGCTCAAAAACTCTCGTGTTGCTGGTGCATACCTAGCCTGAGAAGCATGAGAGATAATACTAAAGACATGATTAAGGAGTGCCAGGTCATGGGGTACCTCCTATGAGATTTTAGGAAGCCACTGAATATCCGTAACAAGTGAGTGTCAGGTTTTCACTGCAGATCCATCACACTGATGGCAGTGAGGGCAGTGAGGGCAGTGATTTAAGAGTGTGGACAAGACAGTTACTTGTTGCCCAAACTGTTTCAAGACTCCTCTTGGGCACACAAGCTAGACTGCATTTCTCAGCCTCCCTTCCTCTTGGGTGTGGAATGTGGGCAGATGTAAGGCTGTAGTTCCAACTCCAGACATCAGAAAACTCTCCTGTGATCCTCTACTCTCTCCTTCTGCTTCGGCAGAACCATTAGAAGTCTTGTGCTGAAGATGGCAGCTTAACAGATGGAAGAAGTCTATACTCCTGGCTCACTCCACAGGCTATTCCCTGAGTGAGAAAGTACTTGTATTGTGTGAAGCCACAGGATTTTGGCCTTGAGACTCCCCCAACGTAAGGTCATGGCCATCTAGCCAGATGCAAGCTCAGTAAAGGCAGGAACTGCACCTGTTTCTCCCAACATGGGGCAGGAATGACAGGGAACATGTTAAATGGATAAACCAGTGATCTGGTCAGTGTCACTGTGAGTGCGAACTAGGGGTACTAACAGGGCTGGAGAACAGAATCAGACCCAAGACATATTTTAGAGGGAAAATGAGCAAGATTTGGTAAGAATTAATTTTGAATGGTAAAGGAGGAGAGAGGAGTCCAGAGGGCTCCAGTTGGGTGACTTGGTAAGTGAGGGTACCACTGTCTGAGACACAGCATGCAGAAGAACTGGGAGGCATGATCTACTCTGATATATGGAAATTGAGCATGACAGTGAGATATCTGAGTTTAGATATGTTTTAGGCATTTGTTTCAAAAGCAAATGCAGTCTAAATGTGAAATACAGTTAGTCCTCACCTAACAGCACCGGTAAATTCTGCAACTTTACATAAACTGATATATAATGAAACCAATTTTTACCATAGGCTAATTGATATAAGCAAAAGTTTCTATGGCATCAAGATTTATACGTATTAATATAAGCCTTTGACATATTAATAGGGTAAGATTCTTTTCATAAACATAACATAGCAGTAAACTGAACACTCACTTTATCACTGTTTGCTCCCAAAGTAAATCATAGGTGGCAGAACAAAACCTCTAACTGAGGCCCTTGGATGACAGAATCATTGCTTTTACAAAAAGTATGTTACAAGGTACTCTGTCAGGCTCAGAAAGGATGCTGAGAAGAATCTGTCCCAGTTACTATCCTTCAGAAATGTGGAGACCTTAAAACCTCATGGAAGCAATAGGTATGTTTGTTAATTAAAATGACACGAAACGAAAGGGTTCAGAAGAGAAGAATGAATAGATACCATTAGGTGTACACTTGACCTCAGTAACAGAGACAATGTAGAAGGAGAAAGTCAGATAACCTTGGGGGTGAGGGAGTCCATAGCTCTGCCTACTCTATACAACCAGTATTCCCGTGATTCTGTGTAACATGCAAGATCAATCCTTAGTTCCAATCTCATGCACTTAGAGCTCCTCAACCTCTCACAGGATTTGAATGAGGATGTTAAAAATGGGTTACTGGCAATATTAATGAACGTTTCTACTTTAATATTGGTTAGGAACTTCAATTACGATTAAGTAACTGAACTTACTTCGAGAGAGCTTCTCAAGGGCTTTTCCCAGCTTCTTGCTCTCTTGAAGGATGTGGTTCAATTCATCAAAATCACGGCTTTCTGGTTTAGTTCGCCAGTTCCACTTAGGATGATCTACTGACCTTGGCACTACATTTAAAAAAAATGATTACTTCAGAAGCATGCTACGTAGTGATAAAAAAACTTACTGTTCATAATAATGTGAAACACTGTATGTATCAAGATTGCTGTACAGAACAAAACTGTTTCTCTTGGAAATGGTTTTCTTGCGAGCGAACAGTGGGGAAGTATAAAGCTGCCTTTAAGAAATGTTTTAAATGAATGAGTAAAGTGAGATGATGTTTACAGAAAAAGGAAAAGTCAGGTATTGGTTCAAAGTTAATAATTTTTATAATTTAAGGAAAATGCTCAAGTAAAGTTGATTTTATGTTTTAGCAGCTTAAAGATGATCACTGACTTGATCAGCAATTAGTAAATATTTCTAAGGCATTCTTATTGTGTTCTAATATAACTGTATTTACCTCCATTTCCTTCCAAATTCCAAACTCTCACTAAAATTATGTTATGGTAAAGGAATTTTTATTGATTTTTTTTGGTCAAAGAATTAGTTAAACAAGGATAGAAGCCATTATTGAGCAAGAAATAACATCATAATTTATTGGAGGATGCGAAATGGATTGATGAGTTGTACACAGACTTAGCAAGGTGGAGAATACTGAAACCTTGTCCCTGAAGGGAGAGATGCCCTAGAAAGAGGATGTTTCAGACCATTTAAGCATTAAAGCATCAATCAAGGAGGACTAATGACAAAGTGATAAGGATATAAAAAGCACTGTTTTTTCTTTTTTAAATGGGAAGAATTCATTGAATATCCAGTATCATTTGAGGCATATTATCACTAAATTTTACAACAGCGGCAATAAAGATCTTAAAAGCTTTCAAAGACAAAAACAGCAAATCAAATTGTCATCAGACTTCTCAACAGCAAGCTTCTCCACAGAAGACATGGGACAAATTCCTTCAAAATTTCAACTGAAGGTTACTTCCAACTTACAATTTATACCCAACTACAGGTCCAATCAAGATACTTGTAAAGACTCAAAATTTATCTTGCAAGCACTTCCCCACCACCAGAAAGCTCCTAGCAGAGGTGCTCCACCAAAATGATAAGTGGAAAGACTTGGGAGTCAGGGAATCGGTGATCCTCCATCAGAAAAAGGAAAAGAGATCCCCAGGACAGCAGTGAAGAACAGCCTCGGGGGCAGCTCAGCTGGGAGAGTAGCTAGAGACCAAGGAGCCACACCTGGAGCAAGATGACAGAGGGCTACAGGAGAGAGGGGTAGGAACATTTTTCAAATGAAACAAAGTATAAAATACAAAAGAAGACTGAAGTTGGGATTATTTGATGCATTTGATCATATTGAGAGTGTGTAATACTTTAATGCAGGATTTGGTGAAGCATTAGTGATGGGTACACAGAAACCAAACAGAAAAAACAGTCAATTACTAATTCTAATTAATAGTCAACTAATAATACATTAATGGTTGGACATCTTATGGCTGTACTGTGAAAAAAAGGCTAATTAATGTAGGTTTACTTATATCAATGCAGAGTAAATATTCAACCAACATTTGGAACATCTGCGTGACTGTAGTGGGATGCTGAGATGGGGTCTGGGTACGAAGCACACAGTCTTAGAAGGAGGTCAAGAGATAACACCTCAAATTTAAAAAACAAAGGAGCTCTGGCTGGTGTGGTTCAGTGGATTGAGTGCCAGTCTGTGAACCAAAGGGTCACTGGTTGGATTCCCAGTCAGGGCACATGCCTGGGTTGCAGGCCAGGTCCCCTGTAGGGGGTACACAAGAGGCAACCACACACTGATGCTTCTCTCCCTCTCTTTCTCCCTCCCTCCTCCTCTCTCTAAAAATAAATAAAGAAAATCTTTTAACAAATAAAATAAAAAGTAAAGGAGAACCATGTTAAGTACCTTGGATGTTTAGATATCTAGATGTTGCTAGATACCTAAGGAGTGCTTTTGTGTACCAAAAGCAACTTCTAAAACAGTTCAAAGTGGTTCCACATTAGAAGCAGAACAAAGAAGGAAGAACACTATTGTCCTGTAGTACTTTACTTTACTTTTTAATCCATACATATTTTTGTTTTGATAAATATAAGTAAAATAAATGTTTAAATATTTATATGGTAAGGCTATAGGAAAGACTGTGAAATATCTTTTCTGCCACCTACTTAAAAAGTAATCTGGCAATAACTATTATAATAAAAGATATACTGACCCTGTGACCCAGCAATCTTATGTCTGGTAAATTATAATAAAGTAATAAAAATACCTATACTTACATATAAATTACAAGGTTGTTTATTTTATCAGGAAGTACAAGATATTAATTTGTTTATTTCAGCAGCTGTTGGTTGCAAAAGTCTAAAAATAATTTAATGTCCTTCAACAGGAGATAAATAAAATAAGACACATCCACACTATGACACAATGTGCACTTATTAAAAAATATAACTTAGATCTAAGTCTACTAGCATGGAGATATGTCCACAATGCATTTCCAAATGATAAAATAAAATTCCTTATGTTAACAGTTTAAAGCCAGTTTTATGAAGCAAGTCAACTCATATATTTTATGTTAGCTTACACAAAGGAAAAGATGTGAAAAATGCAACCCGTGAAAAGATACAAACTATTTCTGAGGGAGTAGAATTTGAGTGGACAGAAGGAAAAAAGACTCTATTAATATATCTCTGTATTTTTTAATTGTCCAAATAAGCAAATATTACTTCTGTAATTTAAATGAATCTAAAATTTACAAATGGAATGCAGCTGCTTCCTCTATGTTTTTTTTGTTTAAGGGACCTGAGGTGGAGATGCCAGCTAACATGAACACACTGGTGTCCGGGCCACGGAGAGTGGACAGAGTGACCATGCTAAATGGTTCTAGAAAAGACTTCCAGGCCTACTGCTGTCACCCCACAGGTCATTCCCCAGGGGGCCTCTGGGAACAAGCTCAGGCGTAGGCGACAGAAATTTAAAAAAGGAAGTGGATAAAACTACATTTGTACCACATCCTTCAAAAAATTGTTTGGCACTTCTGTAAACCTTCATTGAACAATTTCTCTAATCTGCGTCATTGTATTATCTAATTTCCTGAAAGTTACTATATGCTCTCAAGGGTTCTCTCTTTTTTAAATTCACAAAATAAAAGCACAGATTTAAAAAAATAAGTCCCGATTAACATTCCCAAATAACAGGCAGATGTGACCAGCTGCCAAATCATCCCGAGCCTTGTAGATCTAGCAACTGAATGCACCAACATGGTAAGCCCTGGTGAGACCAAACCAGGTGAACAAACCAGCCAACCCACTGATCCATGAGAAATTATAAATTGTTATTTTTTTAAGACATTGAATTTTAGGGAGGATATATGAGACAATAGAGAACTGATACAACACTCAAGCCTTTCCTCAGCAACTTTCAAGTAGAACTAAAGAAAATGTTTTTAAATATTTTGTAGTTTGTGTGATTTGATATGTACATATACATACATATATATGATACCCAATTTATAAGAAAACCAAATCTTGAACAGCCAACGCTACAGTATGATCACGGTTTGATCAACTATGGGTTTGGTGATTTCTAATGATGTTTTGATAAATAATGGAAGGATGCAGCCTCCATATGGAAATATCTGTATAGGTTTTTGATGAATTAAAAACCCTACTTAGTTATACTTAATCTCAAAATTTAGAGCTACAATTTGAATACCTTTTTAAAACCATTCTGGGGAGAAATGGAAAACAACAGAATAGTAACAACATATGACCCATACGCGGTGACAGAAGCTGAGGGAGGGCGAGTCTGTGACTTCACTGAGGCAAAGCCCATCCCCAGGGCAGGAGGCTGACCACGGCACCCCGCAGATGGCATCACTCACTGGTCCACGGGAGCTTGCTACCTCACACACCAGCCTACAGTATACTGAGCAGGATGACTTTGGGACAATTCTTTATTATAGTAATCAAATTCTGACTCACTGTGACCTCCACCGAAAGATTCCATCTATGGGTCAAAAATAAATGTACTGTTTCTGTCAAATGACTTTACCAATAAAACTGCTAATATTTGGTAATATTTTATGCCTGTGATGATGAGGGATATTAGCTTCTAGTTTTCTTTTCTTGTAACGTCCTTCAAACTTGTTTTAATAGCAGGGTTATGGAAGCCTCACAAAATGAGTTGGAACATGTACTCTCCTCCTCCTGGTATTATGTCCTCTTCAGATGTTTGAATTCCCCTGTGAAGCCATCTGGCATGGAGTTCTCTTTGTGGGAAACTGTTTAATCATAAATTCAAAAAATTTTAAATTAATGTAGGACATTTAAATATTTCTATTTCTTCTTGAGTCAGTTTTGGTAATTTCTGTCTATCAAGGAATTCATATTTTTAATCTAAGTTGTCAATTTTATGTTATTCAAAGAATATCTCCCCATTATCTTTTAATGGCTTCAAAATCCGTAGTCGTCTTCTCGCTTTCACTCTTGATATTTGTAGTTGGGTTTTCTCTCCTTTTTTAAATCAGTGTTGCTATATTTTAATCTATTTTATTAATCTTTCAAATAACCAACTGTTGGATTTATTGATTTTTCTCTATTGTTTTCTATCTCAACTTCTATTATTATTTTTCTCATTTCTTTTTCTCAATGCTTTTCTCAATATGCTTATTTTAAGTCATTATTTTCTATATTCTTAAAGTGAAAGCCAAGATCATATATTTTATGCTATTTTTTCTAAGCAGAATTTTAAAGCTATAAATTTTCTCCTAAGCTCTGCTTTAGCTTCATCCTGAAAATTTTAATATTTTGTTCCTCAAAATGTTGTCTAATTACCTTTGTGATTTTGTTCTTGGCTCACAGATTATCTGAAAATATGTTAATTTTGAAATATTTGCAGGGAAATTTCTAGGCTTAATCTGACTTGAGTACAATTTGGACAGCAAACATACTCCATACGACTTCAATCATTTTTTACGGTACAGCATATGGTCTATATTGATGAATAATCCATGTGGCATTGAGAATTACATATATTCTAAGTTTATTGAGTGTCCTAAATATGTCAAAGTTGTTAAGTGTGTTCAAAACTTTCATGTGCATACCCATTTTTTGGTCTTTTTATTGCATCTGTCTATACCCCACTCTAGTTCTGAAAACTTACCCCTCCATGTCATTGGGAACTTTATCATTGGGTCCTCTGGATCTCTAGTAATACCCTTCATCTCGAATTCTACTTAGTCTGATATTACCGTAGCCATTAAAATTTCTTTATATTTAGTATTTTAAACTGTTGTATCTTTATGTTTAAAATGAATCTTGTAAACAATCTATACTTTTTAAATCTAGCCCGTAAATTCTTGCTTTTTAATTGTTTAGTACATTTACATTTATTATAATTATTGACATGTCTGCACTCCAACCTACCATTTTGGTATTTGTTTCTATTTTGCCAGTCTTTCTTTATTTCTCTGTTCCTCTTTTCCTGCCTTTGTTTTGGAAAGGTAAATGATATTTTTCTTTGGGTATCCCATTTTAATTCATCTACTGAATTTTTATGTATGCCATTTGTGCTTTGTAGTATTGCTTTACATACTACAATTATCATCTTTAACCTATCACTGTAAAAGTTCAAAAGATATTCTATTACTTCAGGAACAATTTAATATATTTTGACAACATATTTCTAATAATTCTGAGTCTTACATTGTCACATATATAATCTCTGTGTATACTATAAAAACTCACTTCGTTATTAATTTTGCTTTAAAAAGCTAACAGGTGGAACCAGAGCTTGGCAGTAGGTCACTTGAGCAGAAAGAGATATCATCAGATGCCAGACCATCAGCAACATTCTGTGATCTGGCAGCATCCTGGAAGAAGCACTGGCTCTTCAGGATAAGCAGACTTTCACCATTCTTCCCTCAAGTTGATGGCCTCCAGTATTGACTGACTCCTTTAAAACAGTGAGATTCTAGCTTTGGCCAGTGCGGAGCATCATTCCATAAACTGAGAGGTCGCAGATTCAATTCCCAGTCAGGGCACCTAACTTGGTTGTGGGTTCGGTCCCCAGTCGGGGCATGTATGAGAGGTTACTAACCAATGTTTTTTTCTCTCCCTCTCCTCGATTTCCCCTCTCTCTAAATCAATGAACATATCCTAGAGTGAAGATAAGAAAAAAAATTAAAAATAAACAAAATAAAATTAGCAAACCTCTTGAGGTAAGAAGGCAGGGAGTGAGTGAGGGAGGGAAAGAGACAGGCAGACAAAGAGAGATAAAGTAAAATAGAAACAAATATAGGGACTTTAGTAATAAATAATAAGTAGGACTTCAGGGAAGTAATGGGTGAAGGACTTCATAAAATTTTGTTAAATGTTTTGAATACAAATCTTCTTCGCCCCTGCTCTAAAAGATTTCATTTGCTCTTACGTACTTTATTAAATGTAGGGTGGGTGTCACATCACATGTGATGCAATGCTGCACTGGACACGAGAGGCAAGGGACCCATTCCAGGCAATATACGTTATTCAAAGAGTATATTCCAAACAGTTTAAAATAATCAATTACACATGATTTAGAATATGAGTGAGTAGATGTAAATAAAGCTCAATGTTAATGCTGAAATAGGTATGAAATTCATTAGAATCCACAGCCGGAAATATCAGATAAGGTTTGGCTGTGATTCTTACCTTTTCTTCATTTGGTTAATAACATAGACATACATATATTAAGTAATTTTTGAATAATAAACTTCCTTACATGATTTGGATTCTGGTGATGGTGGAGAAATGTTAGACACAGCCAGGTCACTTTTTGACTTTTTCGGCTTCTTTGCATTTAATTGCCAAGGCTTATCATAGCTTCTGAAATCCCTTCTTGTCCCTTTATGTTCTGTTAAAACAATAACAACAACAAATACATATATGCTCAATAATAAATGATTTCAAGATTCATAAAAAACTAAATTCATGAAGTCAGGCATATTCAGCAAAACCTATAGGTTACCTTATATGAAAAATTATGCAAATATCCACAAGCATTGCTTGCTTAATTTCCCCTGTACATTTGAGTTACCAATTTGATATGAATCAGTTTGTACATTTGTATAGTTAAGATCATTTTAAACTGTGAAATTGTTTGAAAGGCTTTTTAAGGCATGAGTTACCATTACTTAAAATAACATTCTTTAAATGTTGCCATGGAAGAAAGCATTGTATTCTGTTGTAAATAAAAACAACTAAACATTTAAGTAAATTATACTCACTGCTGCTAGCTTATCCATGATTCACCATGACCCACACAACTGACATTCACCTAAATTTCTTCTAGAACACCTCTCATTTTTCCACTTCTCTCTTCAAGAAAGATTAATTCAACCAACTCTATTGAAAGTTACAGTTCCTCTTCAAAGATGGTTAATGTCATACCAGTTTCCAAGTTAAATGATCTTTTCAAGAGTTCATCCCTCTTACTTCTTTACCAAGCATTTCACCTTTTCAGAGTTATCTTTGCAGAATTTTTTCTTCTATTCTCAGAGCATTACTTTCTTCTCATCCTATTAACCTGACTACTCCTTTTCAGCCTCATTCATTGCTTCCTCAACTTCCTATTTCATCTAGGTGGCATTCTTTAGAGTTTCCTTCTGTCTCCTTGTTTAAATTTACAAGTTTCCAAACCATCCAACTTTTATGAATGACTTATACATCTTTCTCTGGCCTCCCACTTATAAATATCAAACAGACCTCATGATACATTATATGGATTCCTCGAATGTTCATGTTAGGGTTGTATTTCACTGGATGCCATCCAATTTTCCCATCTCCAATATCCCATCATATACCAAAAGTGGCACAAATATTCTAAAACACTAGGAACAAAAATATTGGTCTGTGATCTGGCAGAACTCAGGAGATATTTCTACAAATAGGATTAAGACAAAAGATAGGCACACCAGAAAGATATTAGAGGATTTCAAGACATCCAAAAGGCTTGCCCCTATCTCAAGTTATCTCCTTATGTTGTTTCAGAATCTCTCAGAGTTTTTCTTTCTACATCCATCTCAGCACCAAAATTTCTTCTAAGGCAATATGGGTAAGGGAATACAGAATCCTGTTTATAAATATAGCATCTCGTGATACAAAGAAAAGCTAAAAGGAACCAGAGGGAAAAGATACATTGGATTTTGTGGCTTTTCAAATTCTCCACTATGGGCAAGGAAAAAGAATCCATTTTAATTTATAGAATCTAGTAATAATATTGTGCTTATTAGGTATTTGAAAAGGGGTAAGAGATAGGAGGTAACTCTTCAGTTTAGCAGAGACCTATGAAATTCACCTGAGTGGAAAATTTAGTGGTGGCATTAGTTTCATCTGCCTCTCTAACATTTTTTAAAGAATTTTAAAGGTTTCAAGCAGTATGGTGAGAGGGCAGATAAGAATCCATCTATACAGTTATGGATAAACCTAAAGCTAGATAGAATACTGCTCATTTGTTTGAATAAACAAAAATGATTTTGAAGACAAAATTTGATATACAAAACAAAAATGCAGCACTCAAGATACAGAGAAAATTGATAGCTTTACAGAGGATTTACTATTGAAAACATTCAAATTTTAGAATGGGGCTAATTTGTCAATAACAAAAAAGAACAAGAAAATGAATTCCGTGAAACAAAAAGAAATAAGAGAGGAGACAGTCTAAGTAATCTATGATAAAAATATAACTGCAGCCAGAAACCAAAAAATAAGATGAGATAAGGAAATACTGATAGGAAGCTAATGTGCAACACCAACATTTAAATTTGTGTTCTAAGCCAGGAAGAGAAAACTGATACTGTAGAAAACAGAGTCAGTGACCCAGAGAACACAGTTGACAAATACACCTCCCTAGAGGTTAGTCTATGAAGGCAGACACCATATGAAATGAAATGAGAGGGCAGAGAATAGTAAAGGAAACTCAATTTGCACATATTTGATTTTAGTTAAGAAGAAATCAAAAGAAATATGATAGAAGCAACAACTAAGTACACAAAAGGGAAAATGCTCTAGGCTTACGACCTGGATTTGCTCATTGAAAGGATTCATTAAATATAATGAAAAGTTACAGAAAACAGGAATACATTTAGATGTATTCCCATTAAGCTTTTGAATATGAGAAATAAAGCAAATCTCATAAGTATTGTCAGAGAATAATTAGAATATCTAAGAAGGAACAAAAATAAGGCTGCTTTCAGGTTTGTCCTTGACAATATTAAGTGACAAACTTTGGAAAAGACATGTCCCAAGTTGCTTGATACATTTAAAGTTAATAAGAGGACACCTTAAGATATCTTCAATAAGTATTACACCTATTCTTTGAATACTGAAGTATTTTGTAGCTAATTAGAATATACACCAAAAGAAACAATTCAAAATTTCTGTCAAGGTTTAAACTGGAATTATTTATTATCACCTGAATTAAAATTTCTTGTTATATTCATATCCAAGAATTATTGTATGATTTCCTTCTCCCTTTTGTCATATTCTTTCCTCCAACATTTTTCTTCTTCCCCTTCTGGAACACACATTTCATAGTTAACAAACACTCTATTCTCAACCCTCTCCCCTCCTTTCATGTCTTAGGAGACACCTCATTCCTCCCCCAAGAGCACTGGCAGCTTCCAGAGAGTGTTCATTCTTTCACGTGCTGCTCTCTACAGGATGGGTCTTCCAGGTCCACCAATGTCAAGCAGAAAATCCCTCCTGCCTTGTGATTAATGCTGTCTGTCTACACTACTCACCACTCTTCACTGCTGCCATCTTTCTGCCCCTGATTAATCTCGCAGCCCCACTCACGATACTGGCACAGTCTCCCTTGACTTTTCAACAAGTTGGGTGAAACCCTGGGGACCTCTGACACCTTAGGCAAACCACGCATTAAGCCTCAGACTTCGTTGTCCTCCTCAACTTTAAAAAGCTTCACTTCCCTGATGCTTAAGACACTTTCAAACTGAGGCCACCAACAGGACTTTCTCATCATCTGGAATCTTTCCACCTCAGAAGTCTCAGAAGGCACAACCTGCTGTGCTTCTTCTGTATATGCTTCTCGCACCTTTTCACTGCACCTGCACCTGCACTTACACGGGCTTCCTGGAGGTCTTTGGCTCTCTGCTCTGCTTTCCATGTCTAAACCTTTTCCTTGCTCACCGCCCTCTCATACCAGATCAGGTGCTTCAATCACTTGCACGATTGGCTCACAAAAGTCTTCAATTATTTTGCAAAACTCTTCCTCCACCCTCCACCCTCACGATGGCACAACTACTATTCCCAGTCAGTCCCTCCAACACTTTCCTCTGCTCCCCATCCAGTACTTCTGGGCGCTGAAAAATCACAGTCTTGCTAATGGTTTCCATGACAGATTCATCATGTCCTCAACTTCCAATAGGCCACAGAACTGCCTGTAGTCCTTTTTTATTTTCCTTTGCCAACTCTTTTTTTCATTTCCCTTGGTGACTTCACAATTGCATCGCTCACTTCAATCACTCCTAAACAATCCCAACCCTCTTATCCTCAATAAACAATCTCATTTCCCAATAAACAGACAACATTATAGGTATCAGATATGATCTCACACTGGCCTTCTTCCAGTTCATCACCTGCTCAAGCTATAAATTGAATCAACATTTTCCATTCTTTTATGCCCATGGTTTTAATGATTTTATATATAATATGAATGCTTCATCTGTGACTCCGGCCTGGACCCATCCAAAAAGTTTTAGACTCATACCTGCCTGCTGGAATTATCCACTTAGATGCCCCACAAGAAATTCAAATTCATCTATAGGAACTGGACTCATTATTGTCACTCATAAATTTACTCCTATGTTTCCATCCTGCTTTATTAAACAAGCATTTATGACTTTACCCAGGTCAGTAAACTGGTAGTACTAAGAATCTCCACCTCCCCTTCACCTTTGCTAAGCAATAAGTCATGATGTACTTGTGCCTTTCAGGATTCTAAGATGATACCCATGACCTTCACTCCCTCCTCTTGAGTGCAGACAGGATTTTTTACTTACTACAAACCAACAGAATATGGCAAAGATGATGCTAATTTGCTAAACACAATGCTATGATTATGTCTTGTTATAAAGGACTCTGTCTCACTAAACTTGAATGAAAGAAATTCCCTTGCTGGTTTTACAGAAGTGAGCTGCCATAATGTGAGAGAGGCATGGGGCAAAGAACTGCTGGTGTCATCTAGGCACGGAGAGCAACCCTGGGCTGAAATCCAGCAAGGAAACAGGGACCCAGTCATAGAGCTACAAGAAAATTATTTCTGCCAGTAACCTGAATGAGTTTGGAGGCAGGCTCTTTCTTACTCCAGACTCCAGGTGAGAAGCCACCCAGCCAATATCTTGATTTCCAGAATTGTAAGATTAAACAAAGGATCCAGTTAAACTGGGAAAATGGGACTATCACCTAATGGTGAAGCTGCTTCGCCAATGCCCAGAGTAAATGGATCTTTCTAAGATTGAAGTTACTACATAGATAAAATTGGGGCTGGGGGAAACAGAGAATAATCAACAGTTTGGGCAACAAGAGGGTTGGGCAACAAGGGTAACTTTGAGGAAATCTACTATTTACCTTTGTACAGATAAGCTAAAGCTTTTAATTCAGATTCTTCATAAAAAGAAGAAAATTTTCAAGCTTAGAATAATTAGCTTGAATTCATACAGAATGAAATCTCATGAAAGTCTGAATCTTATTTCTATAAAATTTGATAGACAAATTCTTATATTTTAAAGCATAATACATAACAATATATTTCTATTGAAAAATATTTTATGACAAATTTCAGCAAATGGGTGAAGTCACAGATCAATACCTGAAACCCTAGGTAACCATCTATATTTATCTTATAATCAGAAAGACTTCTGTAAATTTTTAAACTAAATGTATCAAACTTAACTATAAAATATATTTTTTCATTTACCTGATGGTTCACTTTCCGCCCAGAGAGCTGCAGATCCAGATAAAGTTCTCTGAAGCTGTCCGCGGTTCCCTTGTTTGGACTGGAGATGGTCAATGAGAAATGGGATTGGCTGGTCGGGTGTCTCAGTTATCAATTTGGTCATCAGTTCCTGAAGGCAGAAGAGAAAACACACTTACATCTAACGATAACAACGAACATTTATCAGCACTTACTATGGCTGGGCACAGCTCCAACCGCTTCATACACCAGAACTCATTTAACCCTAAGGGCATCTTCAGGCAGGTGCAGTCACTGTCCTCACTTTCAGGAAATGGAAGTGCAGGAAGGTTGTGTATGTTCCACAAATAACACATGGCAAAGCCAAGGTATATTTATTTACTTTTATTTTTATTATTCTACTTGGCCAAAACATACTAGAAATTTAATCTCAACTCTCAAAAAATTACAGTCTAAGAGTTTTAAACTTCAGATTACTATTTTAAGAGATGCAATTATAAACTCAACTTTCAATAAACTTCATATACATTATCCTACACCAATAATATTTTTTCTTCCTAACCATATATAAATATCTCCAAATGCAGAAAATTTTATTGGAATGAAACAAACAAGTAATGAATCACAGAATCACAGAAACTGAAAAGTGTCTTAAAACTGGCCTCTGAACAACACAGACTTCCATTTTTCCAAAAGCCCTGGTGGGTACTCATTCTTTCTTCACTTTTTAACCAGTTAAGCAATGGAAATTTCTCTACCTGTCACACAGGCCGTTCCATTTGTGGACAGCTCTATTGCTGCCTTAAATTGGGCAGAAATCTGACGAAGGGTAATATCTACACATTGTTTTCCCCTGTCAGAAACAGCGAAGAGCAAGCTCCACTGTGTGGTCAGTCAGAGTGCCCAGATTGTTCTCATATGAACAGTAGCCAAACCATGTGGATATCATTTTGTGCTGAGTAATGGGGTTTGTGAACTTGCACGCACCATTTTATATGCATATCAGCCACATTTCATCTTGCTGGGTTTAGCCCAGAATTCTAGTTTGTCAGTTATCATTTTGAGTTCAGAAACTGTGAGAGGCAGTGGTTCTTGGGAGTAAACCAAACAATCAGATATTCAAGTGCTAACAGAGAGGATATTGGAAATTTCCCATCCCCTTGTATTTTTTGTCAGGAGCCTATTTCCTTTGCCTTGAATGTCCTTCTCTCAGATGGTGACATCGCTGGCTTGCCATCATGTGCCTCTGGTGATATTTACTTAGATACCAATCTTCACAACAGTTTTATGCTTCATTTTTTAATTTTCTTCACATAATTTACCACTCTCCAGAATCATCTCATTCAGTATTTGCTCATCTGTTTGTGCCTGTCTCTATTCCTCCTTACTAGTATGCTGAGAACAAGGATGGCTGGGCTTGATCAGTACTCTCTCCCTAGAATCTGGAGCTCTATCTAGCTCACAGGTGGTACTAAATGAATGAATGAATGAATGAATGAATGAACGAACGAATGCTGAGCTTACTGATTACAGGTAAATATTAGTTATTAAAGTGGTTGCCTGTCCTAATAAAAAATATTTTAAACATTCATAGATTTCTTAGACCAGCAAAATACATTCTTCTGACCTTTTATACAAGAAACTGCTGTCATGATATCTCAGGGATATTAACTGATATTTATAACAGTCTAGGAATGCACAGTTATCTGGGTAGAGGCTAAATGGATTGTGTAGATGATAAAATTCCAATGTGATCTAATGTGATCTCAGAGCCTTGGATAAAAGAATTCAGGGTATCTCGAAAATGTGCATAGAATTAGAAGGAGCAAAGGATTTCTACCATAAATATACCATGAAGCAAAATATTTATCAAACAAAGGTAATACTTCTTTATAGTCTGAAAAACAGGTAATCAAACAACCAGTTGACACGTCTTCTTTATTTGTTATTTAAAATATCAATTATTTTAGTTATAACTGAACAGGACATGCCTTTATTACGGTTAAAGCAATGCAGGGTTCAGTTAAACCCCAATTATACATCAGTGGAATGCAATTTGAAAACATTTCGGATCTTGCTTCTGTAGAAGAGATATGTTATGTTCTATTTAAATTCATTGTACACTACAAAAGCTATGAAAAAATTGAGAAAAAAGTAAGTACAAGGACTGGCTAGATTACTCCTGTCACAGAAGGCCTGGGCGTGCAGATAAGGCAACATTAGACCAGATGACAGCTTTAAAGCAACAGCAATTTCAATTCTGAAACTTCTGAAGGTCTCCTACTCACTTTTTTTGTTTGCCTTTCAAATTAGATGAAAAGTTTCTGTGGGTATTTTCCTTCTTTGAAAATAACCTGAAGCGTTCCTATACTGTCTTCAGAAGATGGCTCATGCAGCCATAATAACCACGCAATCACTATTAATTTTTTAATCATTAGTGTAGTAACCAATGTTAGATATCCCTATATCCCATTTTTTCTTCTTTTTTAAAGTGTATTTTATTGATTATGCTATTACAGTTGTCTCAATTTTTTTCTCCCCTTTACCCCCGCTCCTCCCTATACCTCCCAGTCCTCCATCATTCCCTGCCCCCATTAGTTCATGTCCATGAGTTGTACATATAAGTTCTTTAGTTTCTCTATTTCCTATACTATTCTTAACCTACCCCTATCTATTTTATGCCTAACAATTATGTTTCTTATTCCCTGTACCTCCCTCTCTTTCTCCCCTCCATGTGATCTCCATTTCTGTGATTCTGTTCCTATTCTAATTGTTTGCTTAGTTTTTGTTTTTTTAGGTTTAGTTGTTGATAGTTAAGAGTTTGTTGTCATTTTATTGTTCATAGTTTTTGATCTTCTATACTTTTTTCTCTCTTTTTTAATATATTTTATTGATTATGCTATTAAAGTTGTCCCATTTCTCCACCCACATTCCCCCCCTTTGGCTCATGTCCATGTGTCATAAGTTCTTTAGCTTCTATATTTCCCACACTATTCTTGCCCTCCCCCTGTCTATTTTCTACCCACCACCTATGCTACTTATTCTCTCTGTACCTTTTCCCCCCTCTCTCCTCCTCCCACTCCCCTGTTGCTAACCCTCCATATGATCTCCATTTCTGTGGTTCTGTTCCTGTTCTAGCTGTTTGCTTAGTTTGCTTTTATTTTAGGTGTGGTTGTTTATATCCGTGAGTTTGCTGTCTTTTCACTGTCATGTTTTTTATCTTCTTTTTCTTAGAGAAGTCCCTTTAACATTTCATATAATAAGGGCTTGGTGATGATGAACTCCTTGAATTTGACCTTATCTGACAAGCACTTTATCTTCCCTTCCATTCTAAATGACAGCTTTGCTGGATAGAGCAATTTTGGATGTAGGTCCCTGCCTTTCAAGACTTCAAATATTTCTTTCCAGCCCCTTCTTGCCTGGAAGGTCTCTTTGGAGAAATCAGCTGACAGTCTGATGGGAACTCCTTTGCAAGTGACTGTCCCCTTATCCCTTGCTGCTTCTAGAATTCTTTCCTTCATTTGAATCTTGGCTAATGGAATTACGATGTGCCTTGGCATGTTCCTCCTTGGGTCCAACTTCTTTGGGACTGTCTGAGCTTCCTGGACTTCCTGGAAGTCTATTTCCTTTGCCAGATTGGGGAAGTTCTCCTTTATTATTTGTTCAGATAAGTTTTCCACTTGTTGCTCTTCTTCTTCCCCTTCTGGTATCTCTATGATTCTGATGTTGGGACATTTAACGATGTCCCAGAGGTTCCTAAGCCTCTCCTCATTTTTATGAATTCTTGTTTCTTCCTCGTCTTCTGTTTGGTTGTTAGTTTCTTCCTTCCGGTCCACTCCATTGATTTGAGTCCCAGTTTTCCTCCCATCTCTATTGGTTCCCCATGCATCTTCCTTCATTTCACCTATTGTAGCCTGCATGTTTTCATCTAATCTGTGAGCATCCTGATGACCAGTGCTTTGAACTGTGCATTTGATAGGTTGACTATCTCTTCACAGCTTAGAGGAATTGGCTCTGGGGATTTCATTTGTTCTTCGGTTTGAGCCATTTTTGGTGGGTTTTTGTTTGTTTGTTTGTTTGTTTGTTTGTTTTGGTTTTAGTCTGGTCAAGGCTGTTATGTAGTGAGGGATGGAGCCTTAGGTATTCCCCAGTGTGGGGCAGCCCAGTCGCTGGGTTGTGACGCTGCTTGTGGGGGCGGGATCTGAGAGGGAACAATGGCGCCTGCTCCACTCTCTCCTGGATTCAGTCCCTTCTGCCACTTCCCCTTTGCCTGGACCGTCTGCATGCGCGAATGTGGGACCACCTGGTCAGCCAGCCACCTTGTGCAGCCTCACTGAGTCTGCACAGTTGCTCCCCTGTGCCTGGGGTCTACCAGCTGCCACCTGTGGGCCCAGAGTCCACCAGCTGCTGCTTGTGCACCTGGGAACTGCCAGCCACTACTGCCTGCGTTCCTGGGTCCGCACCTCCACTTTTTCCTGCTGTGACTCCGCTCCTCTTACTGGTCTGGATGAATGGTTGTTGGACCTCCGTACAGTTCAATTTTCTATCAGTTCTGGTTGTTTTCTTGTTTCTAAATATTTGTTGTCCTTAGTTTTGGTTGTGAGAGGAGGCACAGTGTGTCCACCTACGCCTCCATCTTGGCCGGAAGTCCCTATATCCCATTTTATACAGGCATGAAAGAGATAGTTTGTATTTAGACAGGGCCAGGTTTAGCTAATGGAGTAGGAGGATCTGAGGGAGGGGCAAGGCACTTGCAAGTAAGTACATGCAAAAGAGCCATTAGAGTGACTATTGGACAGGAGACTGAGTGAGGACATCAAGGAGATGAGGGATCAATGAATTGGATGGCCAGGTAGAGTCAAAGAAAAGTTGGAGTGGAGAAACCAGAGGCAGTGAGCTACAAGGATAGGAGGGGATGGTCAGAGAGAAAGATGCTTGAAAGCAAGACTATGGAGAGTTTGCAGTCACTGGGAACAGCAGTGGGAGGGGCTGAGGCAGGAAGTCAGGTAAAAATCACTGGATGAGAGGAGTTTGATAAAGACATCGAGATGAGGAAAAGGCCACCCATATGTATGTGGAAATTGTCAAGGAGGAACACAGGGGCAGTGTTAGAGAGTGTGGCAGTAATTAGGGGTTAAAACTACTGAGGAACCTAGGTGAACTAGCCAGGGGTCGGCAACTAAAAGTAACAATGAGGGGCAGTGGGCAATACGATCTGGAGATACGGAGGTGAAAAGATATTTTAAAAATAGCTCTTCAGTCTAGCCAGTCTAAAACATTTAAGTACTAATCTTTCTTTTTTATTAGAAATATTTTCTCAGCTAGCAAAACCATACTGTTACCATTAAAATAAAACATAAAATATGACATGATTATTAAAATGTATATGGTCATTTTCAAAGAAAAGTTGACCTAATACGCATCACACCAAGTCAATGTACAGAGAAGTAAACAGATAAGGCATTTGATGCTAAATTTACATTAAACTAAAAGTCACAGCATTAGGCACAAACAGAAATCTTATGTAAATTAAATTTAGCACCATGCTGACATCGCGTGTTCCGCGTGGTTTATGGGAAGGGAAAGAACACACTGACGTCCTCGGTAACTGCTGGAAGTGCACCTCTCATTCACAGACACCTAATACCGCATTCGCAGAAGGTATAAGCTGAACTCTGTTTACACGCGATTTCTATAAGGTTGTAGAGAGTTACATATGTTTTGATAAAAACAGATATCATGTGCTTAAGACTAAAATAAACGGCAATCAGTGTCAACAAACCCTCATGGAGCTGGACTGAGCTCGGTGCAGCTGGCAAACCAGGAGGTGATTCAGAAAGATTCATAGTCATTCAGTAAAATCCATTTTCTGCTGAAGTCATGGAAAATCTTGCCAGCTGTTTCCAAGACTGTTTTACATATGAAATATGCTGTGTATGCTTATATATTTTTATTTAACCGAAAACATTTTTAACACTAACTCCAGACCACAGACACTATCGGGAAGAAATGTGGTTCTGTAGCATCTGTGCAACAAATTCAATACATGTTGGTTTCTACATAACATAGTTGAACACACCTACACCTTGACTAGCCCCTCACTCATGCCCTCAAATCCTATTAAAATAACAACAGAAAAGTTATTTACAGAATGAAAACAAATAGCAAGAGATAACAAGAACGGGTGCCATCAGTTGACTAGAGATTTGAGAAACTCTGCAATCACAAAAAAATGAAGCAGGTGGGTCAGACTACAGTTACCTCAAAGCATGGAAGACACTATAGTCAAGGCAACAGAAGTAAGTTCTATTCTTTCCAAGAGAACCAGAGAGAATATTCAAGCCAAAGTACAAAACCAGAGGCAAGGGGATGCCATCAGTGTAACTCATGAGAGAACTGCATTCCCAGAAGCTGGACTGGCTGAAATCCCATCTCCCTCTCCTAAGGGGTGCTGTTGGCAGCTGGGGCTTTTACTCACAGTGAGGTCAGAGAACTCTTGTTCCATGCCATCTGTCTGAGAAAGTCTCCAGGAACAGTGTTGGACTCCAGGAAGCAGCAGAGTAGGACTGGAGGTAACCAGGGACTCTGCATCTCACAGAAGGTGAGGACAGATGCCTGGCAGTGAACTGCAGGAAAGGATTCTACCCCTAGAGCAAGGCCCTCCTCATAGGGCACCTTGACGTCCCACTGATGTGCTGTCCTAGGAAGCCAGATGGCTAACCACCTCTCTAAGCTGGCACCTAGCCTCCCCCACCGAGGAAGAGGTCAGATGGGGGCATCTATTCAGCTTATAAAGAGAAACTGGTACAAGCTATGAATAATAATAAACCTTAACTTTCATTCATATACAGCAACCAGAAACCACCAGAAATTTTAGGAAAAGACTGTACACGTGTATAAACAGACAACAACTGAGCCAAGTAGAAATGGAGCTACTTCAGGAAACCACTGGAAAGAATGTTGCATTTATAAAACAGGAACTTGCTGTCATGAGAAATGAGAAAAATCTGAAGCAAATATAGAATTTGTGAGGATTAAAATATGATTGCTAAAATCAAAACATAAATGGAAGGACACAGGAAATTTGAGGCAATGTTAGTGATCTAAATTTAAAAGTTGAGTAAATCTAATGATAAAAGAAACAAAAATACAAAACAGAGGGAAATACAAATTAAGAGGCATGGAACTGAGATATGGAAGGCCCAACATCCTTTTAAGAAGCATTTCAGAAGAATACAGTGAAAATGCAAATAAGCAAATTAAGAAAAATGTAATAAAAACTCCATAGGCTGAAGATACCAAAGCATCAGACTGAAAGAGCTCAGAATTAATAAAAAGATCCATAATTATTGTAAAAACACCCTGTTGAAATCTTATGAGTTCACAGACAAAAAATAAAATAACAAAAGATTACAGAGGGGGCAAAGGCTGCCTATAAAGAAATACTAAATTGACCGATATTAAACTTCTCATAAGTAAAGCAATGCTTTCATTAAAAAACAAATGGGCAATGCTTTAATATATTCAACTGGGGTGATTGGGGTAAATGACCTTAAAATTCTATGAATTTGTCAGGTTGTAAATCAAATGTTTGGATAAAAAAATCAGAATACTTTCAAATATGAAATTCAGAGTTTATCTTTCTCACACTGCACATGAAAAAAATTTTAGAAGCAATACTCTACAAAGATAAAAAAGGAATAAAAATGTATTAAAATGTATTGTTTGAATATAAAAGTCAGAAGCAGCCAGGTGCAGAGAAATGTGGGGAAATTCTAAAAAGAAAAAAACAATTCAATATAGAATATAGACCTTCGGTAAGATCTTTAGGGGATGACATCGTAATGAAAGGTGAATTACTTTTCCATTTTTATGAGCAGTCTCTCTATGTGGCTCTGCAGCCACAAGACAGAGGCAGCATCTCCACGCCCCATGCTTTAGCCTCTACAACATTCTACTTCTGGGGCAGCCCCTGGCCTCCTGCTCCAGGCTGACCCTGCTCCAGGCTGACCTTCCTTTCCCTGAGCCACCCACACCACAACCGCACCAGGCAGCAGGTGTTCTCAGAGCCCCTTGCACTCCAGTTCGCCCAAGAAAAGAAAGTAGTCCTCTGAGACATCATAACCATGGGACCTACAGGGAGAAGAAGCTCCTGATCCAGGGCTAGCACATGACCTTCCTTCACCCACGAGGTTCTCGGGAGGACCCATCGCACCTCACATCTCTCCCAACTGAGTCATCAACAGAAACCCAAGCCTCCCACTTCATCCCCGCAACTGTGATGCCCATGTCTTGGGTATATTCACAAATCTAATCTACCTTCAACCCCTCTTTATGATTCCAGACCCTTCCACTGTATTTTATGATAGTATAGGAAGAAGAAAGACAGAAACCACTTTTAAATTTACTAAAACCAAAGCCGCCAGTGGCCCAGCAGATTCCAACGTGGCTATTACCCTTCTCATGTGCTTCCTCTCTGTTTCCATGCAGCCTTTTAACCCCATGGTTGGGTTCCCTCCTCTTTACACTCAACCTCCCACCCTGCAAATCAAAATACTTTCTGTAAATATTCTATTGTGCCTCTAATTTGGCAACATGGTTTTTACGTTCTTCTCCTTTTGATTCTTTCCTCCAACAGCAAACTTCTTTGTGCTCTTTTGGATATTTTTCATGGCCAAAGTCATCAGAAAAATTCAGGATATCTAAAAGTCAGGATCCAAAAATAAGAACTCTTAACAGTCTCTCTACAGCAGGAAAATAAGAGAGAGTTTAACTTTATTTGCTTTGCTGTTTTTGAAAGTTAATTTGCCTTTATTCAATTTCCTCATGGGATTATGAGAAGAAGTGAGCTTGGGAACAAAAAGCAAATGTTTGTTTTCTTATGAGTTAGTTTTGAGTGTCTGACAGAAGTGGCTATAGATTAGAATACTGTCAGAGGTAAAGACCCTCTCTGGACAAAACCTTAGATGACATATGAACCATAATCTATCACACACCGATCACCTATATGTTCTCGGTCAGTGTGCAAGTTCTCATGATGAGTCTAGGGAACTATACTAACAACCTACATCTCTGAATGCATAAGATCTTAGGGAGATCAGGCTAGGTAACAGAATTACAATATTTCATTTCAGGAGCTAAGTGAACCCTGTGATCCCAAAATAAACCAAAGTCTTGGGTCTGAAATAGCCTGAAGCTCCAGGGATTCAACTATCCTGAGAGACCCAGAATGGCGTTGTTCTCCGTGAAGGTCCGACATAGGAATGTCTCTGCCAAAAGAGGTCAAATCCAAGCTAACAATCATGTCAGGCTCTAACTGATGATCATCAAAGCTCCTTAAGGATGTACCCAATCAAAAGACAAATTGTGTAGTAACTGGGCCTGCCACAAGATGGGGGAATAAAGCACAGGTTAAGAGGACAGCAGCCAATGGTGAGAAGGAGCAAGCCAACAGGGATGGAGCAGGAGCTGAGGGCTGCAGGGATCACTGTGTCCCACCGAGTCCTCCCTCGGGGCACACTGTCCAGCATGGAAGAGGAAGCATGTCCACTACTGCAAAGATAACATCACCACGCTCCTTGCTGATGTTTGTTACAGGTCCAGTCAGGCTGTGTAAGAAGTAATTTGCCACTTGGAAGCACTGAACTGCATAGATTAGAAATTCCTGTAACCACAGGAAACCTCATGGAGGGATTTCCAATGCCTGACACTGCTCAGTGACTAGGGAGGGGACAAAGGGCTGGGGTGGCAGTGAACATGGCATCTGCAATCACCACTCATTGGCCATTAGTTTCAAATAAAATAGACTTATTGATATAGATTTAGTTCTAATATATCCACTGTAATTAGGATTAGTATTTACTAAGGATACATTCTAATAAATACAGTTCCATTCTGAATAATAAACCAAAGGTAGGACTGGCTTTATAATTTGTGGAATCCAGTGCAAAATGAAAAAGTGGGGCCCCCTGTTCAAACATTCTTAAGAATTTCAAGACAGTGAGAATGGAGAATCATGACAAGTACGGGCGCCTCTGAGGTGGGAGCCTGCGTGACTGGACAGGCCACGTGCCAGGGGCCCAGCCAGCCCTGACTGGAGGAGTGCGAGGATTGCTGAGTCAGACACTGCTGGGCTGCAAACTGCTTTTTCAGTAAATTTCCCTAAAGCTAAAACTGCATATTTAGCAAAACAACTCAAATATAGTATGAATATCTCAAGAGTACTTGAAACTTTTTCAAAGTGTCATAGAATCATTTCTGTGATAGGGATTATATAACTGAATGTTTCTGTGCCAAAATAATAACACTATTTTGTGATAATACTACTGGATTTTCAAAGCATTATTCCAGTATACTATATTCTGGTCCTGATAATTGCTTGATTACATATTCCTTTTAGGCTTATGCTAATCAACCTGTGAGTATATACTTACTATAAATGTAATAGTGTTCACAGATATTAATCTCTGGTTTAACTGCAAGTAAATTCTAATTAGCTTTGTTTAAGCATACTTATTTGGCTTTCAAATTAATTAAGAGGCCTTAAAGATTTCTAAAAGTTAAAGTGGCTACAGAAAAATCACGGTCTATATTTTGTAACTTCGTATTCCTATAATCTATATTTCACAGTTGTGAATTGCTTTATTTGTGGTACACATATTTTGCTTTTCTTTAGACATATGCCATGAATAAAAGGAAAAAAAGTCTAAAAGAAACCAGTAAAAAAATATTCAGTGACAATTCACAGAACAAAAGGAAAGTTTCTTAAATACTGCAGTGAAACTTAGTAAAGTATTTCAAAAGTAAAAATATGCATACCAATCTAGCAATTCAAAAATGACAAATATACAAGGATATTTATTGAGCATTATTTAAAATAAAGATAGGCCCTGACCAGGTAGCTCAAGTGGTGAGAGCAGCATCCCAATAAGCCAAGGTTGTGGGTTCAATCTCTGGTCAGGACATATACAAAAAGCAACCAATGAACGCATCAATAAGTAGAACCATAAATCAGTTAATCTCTCTCTTTTTCTCTCTCTCAAATGAATAATAAATAAAATTAAACTAGAAAGATAGTAAATAACCTATATTTTGGAATATTTTAACAATTATTAAAAAGAATAAAGCAGTTTATATATACTCATATAGATCATTCTCCAAGTTAAATTGCTAAATGAAAAAAAAAACCCTCATACAAAGACTTATGTATTATCTTTGAGATAATGATCCAGTAAACTGGAAGTTGGAAAACTAATTAGGATGGCATTTAGGACAATGTGGGGACTAAAATGAGGCTGGAGAAAAATCTGGGAAGCTGGGAGAAAGGAGAGTGCCTCAATGTACAAGCAATGAAGGGAACAGGTGAGAGGGTCAGAGTGACAGTCTATGATCGCTGGAACTGGAGAAGACCTTCAAAATGACCTGGGAGAACTTTCTCACTGTACAGATGAGGGAACTGAAGACCCCAGGGAGAAGCTGACCTGTCTAAGCTTACAAAGCCACCGAGAGTTGTGCTGTATACTAAACAAGGTGGAATTCATTCGTTAACCTACTGCATTGATTAACTATTAATGATTAGTGAATTCATCATTAACATTTTAGGCAATACGATACATTTGGAAATATTCAGTAAAAAGACGCTGGGCCTTTTTTTCTTTAATCACATACATAACTCCATGGTAGGGTCTACAAGATATAAGGATGAATAGGACGTGTTTCCTACTGTTTGGTGGCAGGGATGGGAGGGCAGGGGTCAGACGAAAATATGCTCCCAAAGTTGCCATTATTGTGAAAACTACTGAATTTCTAGAAGTACAGCCTCCCAGAAAATAGCTAGAGAAGAAAGTGTATGGTTTTATTATATGTAAAATACCATTAAAAGTACCCAGCATACTTCCTACTTCCCTGCCTTCAGGATCTGTAGGTTTTCTTGGACGAAACATGGATGTTTGTTTTCTACCCCACAACACCAAACTCCAGCACAGACACTTGAAGCTGATGGGTGTCCTCCTTGGCTCTCCCAATCCCCTCTCCCACCTGCCTTGCCTGCTCTCATACAGTTGTTCTAATACTATAGTTCTAACACAGTAGTTGTCTACATGTCTCTCCCTTAGTAAGTCCTAGGCCACAAGGATCTGGGCTCAGATATGTTCCTGAATTTCTCACAGTACACATGGATGATTTGTACTAATCAGGTCAGATGGTTAATTTTTATTCTGTTTGTTTGTCTGACATGACAAGGCAAACATAAGAAGCATAAAACAATATGTTTATTGACATCAAGAAGTTCACACCTAGTCTTTGACTTGTGAGTCTTACTAGGAACAGGAGGCCCTGTCCCAGGTGTTCAGGGTTTTGAATTATTGATTGGAGTGCACTGTGTGTCTGTAGTTAGATTCAGAGACAGGCAGACACGAACAGTGAATTTTCCTACCTTCCTCCAGTACAACTACATCCAGGGCAAACCCTATGCTCTCTCTCTTCTTTGCTTGTGTCCCTCAGAGCGTGACAATGTTAATCCCTGGGCCCCCAAAGGTTGCTTACCAGGTATTCGCACACTGACAGCTATAAAAATCCCTACAAACCTTTCCACATATTTGCCATTGAGGGAAATCCTCTTACTGGACATGACATAAAGAAATTCTAATTATTGCTGATTTTTTTTTTTGCTCAATTTTCCCTAAAACTGCTAAAATACATTGTTTCAAGTCCTGCTCTAGAAGAAACTAAAATTTAAGCTAAAAAATTTAGTATCTTCATGTTACTAACACTCTACCTAGTATGTTCATTCAATTATAGGGATACCTATTTCATTTCCAAAGCAGCTGATTCTCTACTAGTTAATATTTACTACAGCACGGCCTTCTCTCTCAGAGAAACAGAATTCAACAAGTTAAATCTGGAGCACAAAATTAAATGAAAGGTACCATAACTAACAGTGACCACTAGATGGCAACAGCAGTAACGCACTAAAATAATTTTAGTACTGAATTATTGAGATCACTGCCTTCACTTGAAATAAGAAATTATGAACTTACTGTAAAGCATATGAATCCAAAACAAGATGAAACTCATCATTAAAATGGTAGGAAATGTTATAAATTTAGAAAAAAATTGCTCTGTCCACTTTTTGGCACTTTAAAATCAGGCAGTAATTGCCAAGGGAGGTGTGTTTCCTCCCTTCGAAGTACCATGCCTGCCCACTCAATGTTAGTCTCCATGGCATTATTCTTTATTTTTTATTTTAATTGTTGATCTTGTACAGTTTTCTGTCTTTTACTCCCACCCCAACCCACCACCCCAACCCTCCCCACCTCCCTCCCATTTCCACCCCCCATAGCTTTTGTCCATGAGTCCTTTATACTTGTTCCTATAAACCCTTCTCCTTTTCCCCTGAAATTCCCTCCCCTCTCCCCTCTGGTCACTGTCAGCCTGTTCCCAATTTCAGTGTCTTTGATTATATTTTGCTTGTTTGTTTGTTTGTTTTGTTGATTAGGTTCCTGTTAAAAGTGAGATCATATGGTATTTGTCTTTCACTGCCTGGCATATTTAGCTTAGCATGATGCTCTCCAGTTCCATCCATGCTGTTGCAAAGGGTAGGAGCTCCTTCTTTCTTTCTGCTACATAGAATTCCATTGTGTAAATGTACCACAGTTTTTTGATTCATTCATTTACTGATGGGCATCTAGGTTGCTTCCAACACTTGGCTATTGTAAATTGTGCTGCTATGAAATAGGGGTGCATAGGTTCTTTTGGATTGGTGTTTCAGGGTTCTTAGGATATAATCCAAGCAGTGGAATTGCTGGGTCAAAAGGTAGATCCATTTTTAGTTTTCTTAGAAAATTCCATACTGCTTTCCATAGTAGTTGTACCAGTCTGCACTCCCACAAACAGTGCACTAAGGTCCCCTTTGCATTATTCCTGAATCCTCCTCCACCCCTACAGGTGGTCAAATACTGCATCTGACTGCAATACTACATAACTCAATCTCAAATCGGAGATCACTCCCTTGTCCTTAGTCAGCTACCGTCACACCTCCCCCCCCCCATCACTGTCATGCTCCCCTAAAAGGTGTCACTGTCTTCAGCCTGCTTCCCTCCAATCCATTTTCCAAAGGGAAGCAAGGGTATATTTGTAGTGCTCTCATCTAATTACTTCCATCACTTATTCAAAGCCCTTCAGTGGCTTACTATTTACCTTCAGGTTCAAGTTCGAACTCCTAAAGATGGTGACACAGAACTGCATGAACTGATTCCGGCTGAAGTCTCTAATTTCATCTCATCTTCTAATTCTCCCTTCTCAAACTCTACACTGAAACAACTTGTTCATGTTGGTAAATTTTCTTCCAAAGGTTATCCTTCTCTATTATTTGCCACAATGCTCATTTTCTTTCCCTATGCCAGCCTCAGGAAACCAGGTAAGAGCAAAACTCATGCTGAAGCCTGACTTTCAGGCTGTGAAATAGCTTCCAATTGGTCCCTGCAGCCTCATACTGTTATATTATGATGGTAAAGCAGGTTCACTGCAAAATTCCTCATTTTTTACTGATCTGCTCACATTCCCATGCCTTGTTCTACCAAAAATGTTAGCTATTGGTGCATTTATTCTTGCTTCAGGATAGCTTCTGTTTATTTTTTTGCAACAATCAATAATTCTGCCAAGAAAAATACATCAATTCTCTACAGTTTTATACTTGATCAAATCATATTAATAAAACTAGCATTCCTTGTAATTAATGGAATTCTTGTGAGACTACCCCTCAGTTTCACAAGGGCTAGACTTGGCCGGCACCCACTAATACCTGAATTCAACTCATGTCTCTCACAAAAAGGCTATTCAGCTGTAGGAAATTCATGAAATATGTAGATAAACATCCATTTCAGTCTGCAGTATGTCTTTCTTCAACCAGCCCCAAATAATTAATACAGCATGAGTGAGCATGCTTTGTGTGACAGCATTGTTTTACAAATAAGATAAAATTTGGATTAATGGATTAAACAAAATTAAGAAAGTAATGTGCTTCTCTAATATATTCCCTTAGGAAACCTTTCCAAGGTCAACATTCAATCCTTGGGCTTTTTCCAAAGCTTAGTCTTTACTCCCTAAAGCCAAGAACATGATGTTATCACTTTTCAAAATCATAATAACCTATGAAAGGAAATAAGACTGCAATCCCTAACACAGCATAATCTTCAAACCAAGACTAGATTGAAGGTAAACTAGGGTCAGTCTCCTTTGAAGTAGATTCTCAGCGGCTATCCATCTTTATACATTTAATCAGAACGGTCTTGTATTGAGTATTTTTTAAAGTGAAGCATAATTGGGATAAAAAGTATTTGATAAATAAAGTTATTTTCTAATGAAATTTTATCTGTAATATCTCCAAAAACTTTCAAAAGAAAAATAACATTTTGGCAGAACATTACATTTTTATATTTTGGGAAAATACACAAAAAGTTACAAAGACCAATCCGGCAGGCACTCTTGTACTCAAAACTCAAAAGTATCACATATTATTTTCTCTTCTGAGAAAATATGTATATCAGAAGAGAAAATTTGACTATATTATAAAGGTATTGGGACAGTTTGCTTTCTATATATTTATTTAAAAATGTTTAAAATTAGATTCTTAATTCAAACCACACACAAAAACAAACTCCAGATTTATTAAAAGCCTAAATGGGGAAAAAAACTATTAGAAGAAAATATAAGAGAAAATCTTTGTGACCACAGGGAAGGAAAATAGTTTGTAGATAAGAGACAAAAATTATGGGAAAAAATGGAAAAAAAACATAATTTTGAAATCAGAATTTATATTCTCTTCAAATTTGTCACCCTTTTTACCAATGAAACCATCCAATGCATTTTACATGACTGAAAAGTTATATGAACTATTCAGTATTTATTAGTGATGTCCATCAATTTTCCAATTTTTTTTTCCTTCTGGGTAATGGTAGTATTAGACTTTCCAGTTCCAGGAGGCTTTGGATTTGCTCTGGACGGTGAAATATGAGCAGAAGTGGTTAACATCAATACAACCAGCTGACTTTAAGTAAAGGAGATTACCCTTGCTAATGTTAGGTGGGCCTCACCCGACCAGTTGAAGGCCTTAAGAACAAAAACTGAGGTTTCCTAAAGCAGAAATTCTGTCTCCAGACTGCAACACTAACTCTGGCCCGAGTTTCCAGCCTGCCAGCCTGCCTGACAGATTTCAGACTTGCCAGCCTCTACAATTGCCTGAGCCCATTCCTTAAAATAAATCTCTACTGGATCTGTTTCTCTGTAGTACCCTGACTGATCCAGACTGCAGCTACACTCAGAGGTAACCTTCATCTCCATTTCATAGATAAACACTTGAGCTGGTACGTGGTAGAGGTTAACTCAAACTCAGATCCCCTGGCTTCAAAGCCCATGCCCATAGGGAGATACAGAAACTGAACTTTCAGAACTTGGTAAAAGTCCTATCACCAAAGCAAAAAACAAGAGGAGTGGAAAGTACATGTTTGTCCTCATTTGAAAGAATTCTATGTGGTACAGTCTCCATTTATAATCCCTTCTGATTTGTATTAACTTCTACAACCAGAGTACCTGCCTTTGTGTATATTACCTCATTCCTAGTTACATAGAAAGCAAGTAGCAACCGCTTTTTAGTTCAAAGATTTTCATAGACTTAATCAGTTAAATTTGGCTATGTCAGACTTTTCTTTCTAAAGAGAAGAAACTCAGTTCATGGTTCTCAACACTCGGATATGGAATTCAAGGTGCTGAAAGTTTAGGATGCTGGTCCAGGGGACAGACTAGCAGACTCAGAAGCATCCCTCATTCCCAGACAAGTGTGTGCTCGTGGCATTCTGCTTCCTTCTCTTTCCTTCCATGCAAAAACATCCATCATCAAAAGGAAAGATGCAATAGTGAGGGAAAAGGCAAAACACACTCAGATTTGAGTGTCGCTCACTTGGTTGAGCATTGTTCCGCAGAGCAAATGGTCACCGGTTCTATTCCTGGTCAGGGCATGTGTTTGTGTTGGGGGTTCGGTCCCTGGTTGGGTCAGGGCACTTATGAGAGGTATCCAATTGATATTTCTCTCTCATGTCAATCATTCTCTTCCTTTCTTTCTTCCTCCCTTCCCTCTCCCTCTCTTTCTCAAAACAAAACAAAACAAAAACAAAAACCCAACAACAACAACAATCACACACACATTCAGATTTGAAATAGAACAAATCTGGAAAAAATGGAGGAATCACCTTTTTACTAATAGTGTGGTGGCGATCATTTCTTTAAAAGGAACTATAGCTCACCAAAATGCTTACTCATATGCATTAGTACATCAGCATCTTAGAAAAGAGGTTAAAAGTGGTTATCGTTAGGATTATGTAAGCCTAAGAATAATTTTCATCCAAAGAAACTGTCCTTGAACTAGATTTTCTTCTTATGTAAAAAGTAAATATATTTCTCCCCACAGAAGTTCACCAAGCCTTTTGGAGAATAAATAAAAAAGAAATTCTCAAATCATCACTTCTATATATCGTAAATCACTTTCTTTTATTTGGTCTCACCTTTTTTTTTTTTTTTTTTAAGATTTTATACATTTATTTTGAGAGGGGAAGGGAGGGAGAAAGAGAGGGAGAGAAACATTAATGTGTGGTTGCCTCTTGCATGCCCAGCACAGGGGACCTGGCCCAAAACCCAGGCATGTGTCCTGACTGGGAATCAAACTAGCAACCCTTGGTTCACAGGCTGGCACTCAATGAACTGAGCCATACCAGCCAGGGCTAACCTTTAGATTTTTAGTTTATAATCCCTTGAATGAATAGGTCTCCAAGTTTCTAAGCAACAATTTAAAAAGATAGTGTCACTGATGCCCTTTACAACACAATAGTTACAAAATAAATTCATGCCTTTAAAGAGGAAGGCTTGTGTGACATGGACAACAATGTGGACAGCAATGTGGGTGTTAGATTGTGCTCAAAACGAACTTACAAGACATTATCACAATGCCTTACAGTCATGTATTTCTTCCTGTCTATCACAGTCTATCCCACATGTATAAGAAGCATAGTTTGTACTTTACATCTCAGTAGCATTCGATATCATACAAGGCACTTATGATACCTCATTTAATTCATGGTAACTATGCAAAGATCATCATCATTACAGATGTGGAAAATGAGGAGCATCACAAGATAATGGATGATGCTGGGGCACTAAGATGGAAATAATGTGTTTGAACTTTTTTAAGCATTTATATTTTTCTTTCTTTTTATTGATTCTAGAGAGAGGAGAAGAGAGGGAGAAAGAGAGGGAAAGTAACATTGATGTGAGAGAGAAACATTGGTTGGTTGCCTCTCGCACATTCCCAACTGGCGACTGGCCTGCAACCCAGGCATTTGCCCTGATCGGGAATTGAACCAGCAATCTTCTGATTTGCAGGACAATGCCCACCCAACTAAGCCACACCAGCCACGGCTATGTTTTGGAATTTTATAATTGCCTACTTAGCATTTTTTTCCCTTCATACATTACAGGCTCCACAAGGACAATATTTCACTCACTCATCTATCCCCATTTTCTAAGAAAGGGGTGATTTCCTAAATCTCTGTATAATAAATGTATATGAAATTCTGGATGCCAGATCTTATTAGTGATGACAAAGCTTCAAGTCACTATGTACCTGGAGGGTAACACACCCTGTAATTGGTACGTTACATGCATTCTTTCTCAACTGACAGCACAAAAGGACTGCAGTACAGTTCTCAGAAAAGGCTAATGTGAAACTGACAACACCGCTATAAAGCTCACACAGCAGTGGTTTTCAAAGCGGGCTCCTGGGCCAGCAGCATGCACACAAGCCAGGGGACTAGACGTGCATATTCTTGGTTTCCACTTCATATCTACTGAATCAAGGGCTCTGAGAATGGGACCTAACATGCGGTGATTTAACAAACCTTCCAGATGATTCTGATGCATACTGAAGTTTTGAAAATTGCTAGTTTAATGAGACAACAGCCGTAAAAGATGGTTTGATGGACGCAGGGCCCTACTACTTCTCTAAACCTATTTTAGATTCCACTGGGCCTTTCGATTCCTCATAGCCTCATGAAAGGCAATGAGGCTACCAAGCTTAAAACATGAAGCTGCTAAATTCAATATATAAGCAGTTACAATTTATCCTCAAACCCTTTATATAAGCTTTGTAAAGAACAGTAAATTTAAAGTCTGCTTTATCTGAAAAAAAAATTGCATGGGGAAAAAACCCAGAAGCGATCTTTGAAGAATTCATTATTGGAAATGATCAGTGGAAAATAACCATCAACAATAGGAAGCACTCAAGGATTCGCTGGAACACACTGACAGGCAGTGGAGTTGGCGCTAATCAGAAAGTAGCTCTCCACCAGCAAAGAAGTCCTATGATTATAGAAAGTTCAAGTTTGTGGGCAATTAAGTGTCTTTTAAGAACTCAAGCCAAATGCTCAAACATGGGATGTGCAGTAAAACCACTTTAAAATCAAACGTTTCACATATTAGAGCTAAAAAAGAAGAGGAAACACATCATGCTCCATTGCTTATTTTGTGTTTATTTTAGATTTTAGTACACAATAACGTATGTATCTCAATGAGTAAACTATTTTTTATCATTTTTAGTTCTGCACCATCATTATGAGTGGCTTTCTTTAAGATTTCGATCTTTAGAGAAAATCATATCAAGTATAGACACACAGTGCTAAGAAGTAAATTCTATTTGTGGCAAAACTCTTCTTTATTTGTATCTTCTACTATAGAAACTCAGTTATTCTTCAGGAACTTTTACATCATCCCCTCTACCACCATGGCTCTCCACCACCCTCTCTCTATGTTTAATGATATTAACATTACCTTTTTTAAATTCAAATTAATTCATATTTAATTCTGACCAACCATCACGTACTCCAAAACTACATAATTACACTTCTGATTTAATAGCTCCCAACTGCTACCTCCTTTTTCAGTTCCACGTAACCATTCCCCTAGTTCAAGTCACTGTCATTTTTACCTAGTAATAAGCATGAACTAGTGCCTTCCATATCCCAGTCACCCCACACACCGCTGGAAAATGTATCTTCCTAAGCAATTTAATGTGCACTATTCTGCCTAAATAACATTAGCTATTCTCACTTGCCTTCCAAAATAAGCATCCCTTTCTGCCTGATGTGAAGCTGCTCTAGGTTTAGAACCAGGTTACTGTCCCATCACCACCTTCCTCCATCCTTCTACATAGGCACCAGGATCCAACTACACAGGTACCTGCTCTCCCAAGAAAACATTCCACTTCCAGCACGCCCATCTTTGTGCCATGCCATCCTTTAATTTGGAATGCCTCGGCCATCTCCCAAATCTCTTACTGTCCTGTCAAAATCATAATTCATGATTCAGCCCAAATGCAACTTTATTCATTTATTCATTCGTTTGTTCAACCACAATTTTCTTGATGAGTCTACAGGACAAGATACCATGAGAGTTGCTAAGGTGGAAAGCGGAGAGTAGGGCAATGTGGCTACATGAACAACTCCTGCCTTCAATAAACTTGTAATTTAATTAGGGGAAAAGGGAAACATAATTATCAATAATGCTAAGAAAAATTTTTCAAAGAGCTATTGAAAGTGAAAGCTTTAAGGCTAAAGAGGGACTTAGTTCATTGTGGTAGAATCAAAAGCAAAACTCGTTTTCATCATCTCGTACTCTTTATGTGCAGATGCATATACAGTATATGCTAAGGGGGAAAATGAAGTGTTTTCTTCCCTGACTCGAGAAGATACCTGATGTAGCACCCCTCCTGGGTTTCTGCTCCCCTAAAACACCCCATTTACCTAGCTTTTACCTGTCATACCATCCCCCTGAACTTAACCTGTTTGTATTCAGTTGCTCCTGGCCACTGTTAACACAGTCTGACAAATCAGTGACTTGCCTTTTAAGAAGAATCTTAATGCCTTTCCCTGAAGGAGTGGTTATCAATATGTGGCAATGATGCCCTTTGGGGCACATTTCATGATACCTGGAGACATTTTTGATGGACACACCTGGGAGAGGTGCTGCTAGCATCTAGTCAGTAGAGATGCTCAACATCTTAGAACCCATTTTCCCGCAACAAAGAACTATGTGCTCCAAAATAACAACAATGCCAAGGCTGAGAAACCTCTCCCTAATGCCATAAGTAACACAGAACTTTAAAGATCTAGTGATAAAAGACATTTTGGAAGGTGGTGAAAGGAATGCCTCAACATTTCTTAAGTCATAACACAGATCTAAGTGGAACGGGCAGTGAACTGACATCAGCCTCTTATATCAGAGACACTTAGGAACTTACGGAAGAAAAGAATTCATTCCATTTTAAACAGCTAATATCTTTAGGAAGTTATCATGTTGTTTTTACTTATTGGTCCCAGATTTGTCTCCTGAACCATACAGAATAAATGTATGTTCCATACAACAATCTTCCATGTATTTGAAGGCATACGTGATGTCCCCCTTAAGTCTTCATTCTTAAATTTAATATTGCAACATATTTCAAATGTTTTTCATTATCCTAACCATTTTGGCAATGACAATTGCACTTACAATATTTCTAGTTAAATGTAGAATTTCACATTGGTTCCTATGAAGTTTCACATTATTTGTTTCAAGTTCCAAGCTCTGTTTTTTTCAAAATTCTGATTGTATCATCTATACATTTTAAAAATACAGCTTGCCTTTCATCATCTAAGTCACTGGCAAAGACATTGACCAGGACATGTTCTGCAACCAGCAAGTCACCAAGGACTGTCCTCCTCCAGGCTCACACCCATCACCAATCATCCTCATGGGTAGGGTAGTTCAATAAGCTCCGAATGACTGCACTATCACCTATCACTCAATCTGCAGCTCCCCATCTTTTATATAACCATCCTATGCATAGAAAGACTCTTCCAGCTGCCTGGGAAAACACCTCATAAGCTATGTCTCCTACATGGATCTTATTTATGAGCCTAATTACTCAATCAGAAAGGAAGGTTAAGGAACAATTTGTTTTCAGTAAGTTCATGCTGGCTTAAATGGAGCCTATTTATAATTCTAAGCACACATTGTTTTATTATTATCATTTAATCACAAATTCTATAATTTTACTACAGATCAATTAATCTTGTCTTCTTCTGGTTCTAGTCTACTCTCTTGAAAATTACAAATCCTTCACTGCCTCCAGTGTTTTGGCACTTCTGTGTTCCAGTTTGGCAAGTATGGTGGGGGAGCAAGAGCATGAACACCACTGCTTTCAAAGAACCTGGGTTGGAATCCTAGTTCCTCCATTTCATGGTATATAACCTTAGTTAAGTTTACTTCTCTATGTCTCAATATCCTTATCACTAAGATGGATCTAACAAAATTGCCACACAGGTGTGTTGTGAGAATAAACTAAAGCAATATCATAGTGCTTAGGATAGTGAGTGACAGATAGCATTTCTGGTTGGATGTCATGTTATTAATTAAAGAGGGTACACTGTGATTCTATGACCTCAATGCAAGTTGCTTAAATTCATGGGGATATAAAGCTCTAGACCAAGACATTTTTAACTGGATAAAAGTATAGTACATTATTTATTTCTTATTCCTTGGTGAAGACCCTAATTTCTTACTCTTAATTAAAAATGCACTAGTTCTAGGTATTTAAAAATAATCCTATTTGATATAAAATATATCAGCAAAATAAAGGTTGAATTTTTCCATTTTTCTCATGTCATCTATTAAAATCTCACCATCTGCTCACACAATGAGTTTCATTTCATCATGTTATTATTAGAACTTACATTTCTAATTTTTCAAAATATGTGCAAAGAGAGAACAAGACCTTTGGCTGTAGTTATGTCTATATGTAATGACTAAATAAAATTTCTTATTAAAGTATTTTTATGTATTTAAACAACCAATTTTAGCCTATTAATCTGATAATAAGCAGCAACAGCAGAGAGTAAATGGTGCCTTTATATGGTAAACTCATATTGGTTTAATTTTTTAAATTTTTTAAGTATATTTTATTCATTATGATATTACAGTTGTCCCAATTTTTTTCCTTTGCCCCCCTCCTCCTGGTACCATCCTTCCCTCCAGCAATCCCCCTCTTAGTTCATGCCCATGGAATGTGTGTGTAAGTTCTTTGTCTTCTCCCCTTCCTATACCATTATTAACCTCCCCCTGTCTACTTTGTTTCTAACAATTATGATTCTTTATTCCTGCAGCATTTCTCCTTTTCTCCCCCTTCCCCATCCATGCTAATAACCCTCCAACTGATCTCAATACCTATGATTCTGTTCCTGTTCTGGTTGTTTGCTCAGTTTGTTTTTGCTTTTGTTTTTATTTTTAGATTCAGTTGTTGATAGTTGTAAGTTTGTTGTCATTTTAATGTTCATAGTTTTGATCTTCCTCTTTTTCTTAAATAAGTCCCTTTAACATTCATGTAATAATGGCTTGGTGATGATGAACTCCTTTAGCTTGACCTTGTTTGGCCAGTACTTTATCTGCCCTTTCACTCCAAATAATAGCTTTGCTGGATAGAGTAATCTTGGTTGTAGGACCTTGCTTTTCATGACTTGGAATACTTCTTTCCAGCCCCTTCTTGCCTGCAAAGTTTCTTTTGAGAAATCAGCTGACAGTCTTATGGGTACTCCTTTGTGGGTAACTGTCTCCTTTTCTCTTGTTGTTTTTGAAAATCTGTCTTTTTCTTTAACCTTTGGCATTTTAATTATGATGGGTCTTGGAGTGGGCCTCTTCAGATCCAATACGATTGGTACTCTCTGGCTTCCTAGACTTACATGTCTATTTCCTTCATCAAATTATAGAAGTTTCCTTTCATTATATTTTCAAGTAGATGTCCAATTTCTTGCTCTTTCTCTTCTCCTTCTGGCACCCCTATGAGGCAAATGTTGAACCTCTTGAAGTTGTCGCACAGGCTGCTTTGGGGGGCATCCTCATTTGGGGAGGAGTTCTTTTTTCTTGTTATCCTGATTGGTTGTATTTTGCTTCCTCATGTTTCAAATCATTGATTCAGTTCTTAGCTTCATCCACCCTACTGTTGTTTCCCTGTAAACTGTCCTTTATTTCAATTAGTGAATCCTTCATTTCTGACTGGATTTTTTTTTTTTTTTAATGCTGCTGAGGTCCTCACTAAGTTCCTTGAGCATCACCAGTATTTTGAACTCTGCATCTGATAGATTGCTTATCTCCATTTGGTTGAGCTCTTTTTCTGGAGTTTTGATCTTTCATTTCAGTCTACGGCCATACCACCCTGAACATGCCCGATCTCGTCTGATCTTTCATTTGGGCCATGTTTTTTTGTCTCCTCATTTTGGCAGCCAACCCATGTTTGTTTCTATGTAATAGGTAGAGCTGCTTTAACTCCGCCTCTTGGTAGTGTGGCCTAATGTAGTAGGTGTCCAGTAGGGCCCAGTGGCACAGCCTCCCCTACCACCCAAGACGGGTACTCGAGGTATGCCCTTTTTGTGGGCTGAGTACACCCTCCTCTTATAGTTGAGTCCTGGATGCTGTTGGCAGATCTATGGGAGGAATTTACCCAGGCCAGTCAGCTGCAAGATATGGCTGTGAGCACTTACCATGAACCTGCATCCTCCAAGGAGGATTAGCTGTGCAGGGGCAGGGTGGTGGTGCTCCAGTGTGGTCTGTAGCTGTCCACTAGGTATACTAGCCTTGGAGTTTCCTGGGTAGTGCAAACCAAGGTCAGTCCCCACCTGTGTTTTGCCTGGGGCCACCCTTCATGAGCGATAAAGCAATCTGAGATGGCTGCTACTTGTTCTGGGCTTGGAGATTCACAGGCAAAGCCAAGCTATGAAACTAATCTGGCTGCTGCTAGTGCTGGGCCTGGAGCTCAAGGAGGCTGGTTGTTGCTTGATAGGATTTAGGAAGTTGTGATACATGAGTGAAGATCAGCCATTCCTATGGAAAATCAGCTTGGGTTGGCAGGTAAATTGGGTGGGGTGGAGTCTCTGGGGATCTCCAAGGTGGATCAAACAGTGATAGCCAGGTTGATGGAGACTCAGATGTGGCACCAGCCTGTTGCCTCCATGGCTCTGCAGAGGGGAGAGCTCAGAAAAGGGACAATGGCCTTTACGCACACCAAAGCCAAACACTTCAGCCTCTCCCAGTATGCCACTGGTGCCCTTCAAGCTGCCATTTCAGCTCTAGAGCTCAAAGGGAGTGAGTCTGAGGCAGTGAGTCCATGTGTGGGTTCTTTAAGAGGAACTGTTTGGGGCTCCAGAAATTTCTTCCACTGACTCAATCCCTGCTGGGTTTTGCAGCCAGAAGTTGTGGAGACTTATATTCCTGGCATTGGAACCCTGGGCTGGGGGGCCTTGTGTGGGTCTGGGGCTCCTCTCTCCCAAGATATCCCTCCCAAATTTTTATGCATCACATATGGGTGAGAGACCAGCCCATTCCATGTCTGCATCCCTCCTTGCAGTCTCGATGGATGTGGTATCTTTATTTCCGTAGTTGTCAGACTTCCATTCAACTTGATTTCTGATGGTTCAGAGTGATGGTTTGTCTATATTTTAGTTGTGGTTTTGATGTGGCTGTGCAAAGAGGCATACCATGTCTGCCTATGCTGCCCTCTTGACTGGAAGCCTCTCATAATGGCTCTGAGTGAGCATCATTTATTTTTCTCTTAGCACTCAATTTTTTATTATATAATATTTAACCATAAATCTTTGAATTTAAATACCAACTAAGTAGTAGTCTGTCTTGCCAAGATGGAGGCATAGGTAGATATGCTTTGCTTCTTCACACAACCAAAAGAAGGATAACAACCAGTTAAAAAAAAAAAAAAAAACAGCAACCAGAACTTCCAGAAAATTGAACTGTATAGAAGTCCGACAACCAAGAGATAGAGAAACATTCATCCAGACTTCTAAGCCAGGGTGACGAGGATGTGGGACAAGGCAGCAGCTGATGGAACAAGATATCCCACATTCACATGCAGATAAGCTGGGAGGAACAACTGGGGGGAAAGACAGACCACGCAAACCAGGATTCCAGCATGGGGAAATAAAGCCTCAAGACCTCTGGCTGTAAAAAACCTGTGCAGGTTGCGGCAGTGGGAAAAACTCCCAGTCTCACAAGAAAGTCCGCTAGATGGGCCCACAGGATCCTAGAATGTACACAAGACAACCACTCAGGAATCAGCACCTAAAAGGGCACAATCCACCATGGGAAGCAAGAGAAGTGACGGAAAGTGGGGTAAGAGCCAAGCAAGTGGCACCATTCCCTCTCTAACCCCTACCCCACATACAGTACCACAGTGCAGCAAACCGGCTGTCCCTCCCTGGCCAATACCTGAGGCTCCACCCACTACAACATAACAGGTGCCCAGAGACAAAGAAATATGACCCAAATGAAAGAACAGAACAAAACTCCAGAAAAAGAAGTAAGCCATGAGGAGATAGCCAACCTATCAGATGTAGAGTTCAAAACACTGGTAATCAGGATGCTCACAGAAATGGTTGAGTATGATCACAAAATAGAAGAAAAAGTGAAGGCTATACATAATGAAATAAAGAAAAATCTACAGGGAAACAACAGTGACATGAAGGAAATCAGGATTCCAATCAACGATTTGGAACAGAAGGAAGACGTAAACGTTCAACCAGAACAGAATGAAGAAACAAAAATTCAAAAAAATGAGGAGAGGCTTAGGAACTTCCTAGACAACTTTAAACATTCCAACATCCAAATCACAGGGTGCCAGAGGGAGAAGAGGAAGAGCAAGAAATTGAAAACTTATTTGAAAACATAATGAAGGAGAACTTTCCTAATCTGGTGAAGGAAACAGACTTCCAGAAAGTCCAGGAAGCTCAGAGCTTCCAAAAAAAGTTGGACCCAAGGAAGCACGCACCAAGGCACATCACAATTGTATTACCCAAGATTAAAAATAAATAGAGAATCTTAAAAGCAGGAAGAGAAAAGGAGACAGTTACCTACAAAGGAGTTCCCATAAGACTATCAGCTGATTTCTCAAAAGAAACCTTGCAGGCAAGAAGGGGCTGGAAAGAAGTATTCCAAGTCATGAAAGGCAAGGACCTAGATCCAAGACTACTCTATCCAGTAAAGCTTTCATTTAGAATGGAAGGGCAGATAAAGTGCTTCCCAGATAAGGTCAAGTTCAAGGAGTTCATCATCACCAAGCCCTTATTATATGAAATGTTAAAGGGACTTATCTAAGAAAAAGAAGATAAAAAATATGACAGTAAAAAGACATCAAACTCACAACTATCAACAACTGAACCCCCCAAAAAGCAAGACAAAATAAAAACAAACTAAGCAAACAACTAGAACAGGAACGGAATCACAGAAATGGAGATCACATGGAAGGTTACCAGCAGATAGGTGTAGTGAGGGGAATGAAGGAAAAGGTATAGAGAATAAGAAGCATAATTGGTAGGTACAAAATAGACAGTGGGAGGTTAAGAAGAGTATAGGAAATGGAGAAGTCCAAGAACTTATATGTATGACCCATGGACATGAACTAAGGGGAGAAATGCTGGTGGGAGGGAAGGTGCAGGGCAGAAGGGGAGAAAGAGAAGGAAAAAAATGGGACAACTGTAACAGCATAATCAATAAAATATACTTATGATAATAAATAAGTAAATTAATAAATAAATACCAACTAAGTAACCTTGTCTTCTTTCATTTAACAAGTAAAGCAATATATTAGCAGCAAAGGCAACCAGAAGCAGAAGCCAGCTCCATATATTACACAGACTGCCCTTCATTCCAAACATGATGTGCAGGTCACTCACCAAATCTGGAATTGATGCAAATAGCATTATATTTGTATTCTGAACACTAAAGTGGAGAAGTCATTGAATGCATCTTCTTTGGTTTTGCTATTGATATATTTCCCCTCTACAATTAAGGAACCTACTGAAACTTCAAAAAAGGTTGAGATCTCACAACTTTCTCAAGATGAAAACAAAATTTTAAAATAATAGTTTCGGGAAATAGAAATGAAAAAGCCCAATATCCATCTTTGAAGCATTTAGCTTTAGTTTGAGTTATAAAAATGGGTAAAACTTCCCTTCCTATTATATCTGCTGAGAAAGGGCAGTGCGGTTAACTATTTCTTTATGAGCAGAATACACATCGGAAGGGCAGAGTACTTGAAACAGATCCACATCTACCCAGAAAGCCTAACCTGTTGCTTTTAGTGGAACAGAAATACTCCTCCCACCCCACTGGGGAGGCTACACAGTTTCATTTAGACTCTGCCTAATGTATAAACCTGAATTCCTTCAATCAATAAATGTTCTTTCAGCACCAAGTACTGCCAGAATATTCCCCTGGGCATACTGCTGCAAAATATTTATGGAGACACCACTGGCTACAGAGAGGATATGAGCAAATCACACCAGAAATCAAAGAATCCGGGTAGGCTGCAATGAAGGAGGTCAGGGAGGGAGTTCTCTTCCTATTTTTTTCCCAGAAAGGTGCGGTGTCGCACACTCTACAGCTTGAAGCATAAATCCAAATGAGGTAACTTAGAAGCATATTCATCATTCCCATATTGCAGGTGTAGATGTTCATATTGGACCTGACACCTTAAAGGAACATTCTAGACCCAAATATATATCTTCTCAATAGGCAGTCTGAAGGAAATGTGCATTTTTGGGAACAAAAACTATAAACTGCAACGTTAACACTGGAAAGAATATTTCATGGTGGGGAAAGGTCAGAACCACACAAGCAAGACACAGACCTTTGTAAAAGCTCATCAATGATCACAGTCACCATCACATAGGTCTGAAGTGGGGGTTGGTGAAAGGGGACATGATTTCATGGTTAACACTCTTGCCCAAATTTAGGCAAAAACCTCTCTCCTTAATGTGCTCTAATGTCTAGTCCAAAGGGGCAGATAACACTTCCTGTGCTCACTGGAGTTTTCCTCTCATTTTCTGATTCTTATTTAAGGGCCCTCTCTTTCCCAGAAAGATGAAGCTAGAAATGAATTCAAGTGGCAAGGATATAAAGTTACATATATCAGAAGATATAATATGCAATGAAAATATGAATTCATAACTGTCAGCAAGTAGAAAACACTGAAATCCATAGAAGTGGTAACCTCTAGGACTCAGCCCTGAAAATATCCAACATTTAAAGAGCAGATGGGGGTGAAGGAGTTGTTAAAAAAAAAAAAGAGTGAGAGGAAATGGCCTAAAGAATGGGGGGAGGAAAGCTAGGAGAGCATGGTGGCATGGAGCACAGAGACCACAGCATCTCACTATGCAGAATATTGGGAGGCCAGCAAGAATCGGAAATAGACATACCTTTGTTACATATAACTATTAATATATGCAATGGATTGGACGACATGGATAAAACGTATAAATTTCTACAAGCATACAATCTTCTAAAACTGAATCAGGAAGAATCAGAAATTCTGAGCAGATCGATTATAATTAACAAAATAAAAGCAGTAATCAAAAAACTCCCAGCAAACAAAAGTCCCAGACTGATTAGCTTCACAGGTATATTTTATCAAATGTTAAAGAAGAACTAATACCTATTCTCAAACTATTCAAAAACAAAAATTAAGAGAGGGAAAGATTCACAAGTTCATTTTACCAGGCCAGCATTATCCTAATTCCAAAATCAGATAAAGATACTACAGAGAAAGGAAATTATAGGTTAATATTTCTGATGAACATAAATTTGAAAATCCTCAACAAAATATTAGCAAACTGGCTTAAGCAATACATTAAGAAGATCATATATCTTGATCAAATAGGATTTATTCCTGGAATGCAAAGTTGGTACAATAGTTGTAAATCAATTAATGTGATATACCACATGAACAAAATGAAGAATAAAAATCACATAATCATATCAACAGATGCAGAAAAAGCATTTGATAAACTTCAGGGACATTTATGATAAAGACACTCAGCAAAATGAGAATACCTCATAATAAAGGCCATTTATGAGAATAACATTTCATTCAATGAGGAAAAACTAAAAACATTTTTCTTAAGGTCAGGAACAAGACAGGGATATTCTCTTTCACCACATTTATTCAACATAGTACTGAAAGTCCTAGCCACAGCTATCAGACAAGAGGAAGAAATAAAAGGCATCAAAATTGGAAAGTAGGAAGTAAAATTCTCATTATTTGCAGAAAAGGACTCCACCAGAAAACTACTAGAACTGGTAAATGAATTCAGTAAAGTAGCAAGATACAAAATTAGTATTAAGAAGTTGGTTGTATTTTTATAACAATAATGACACATCAGAAAGGAAAACTAAGGAAACAATCCTATTTACAATTGCACCAAAAAATACGCAGGAATAACGCCTATACTCAGAAAACTATAAGACACTAAAGAAAGAAATCAAAGAAGACACAAATAAATGGAAGCATACATCATATTTATGGATAGGAAGAATTAACATCAATAAAATGTTTATATTATCCAAAACAATCTATAGATTCAACACAAACCCTGTCAAAATACTAATGGCATATTTTGCAGAACTAGAATAATAAAAAAAATTTATATGGAACCACAAAAAATCCTGGATAGCCTCAGCAATATTGAGAAAGAATAAAGTTAGGGATATCACACTGTACCCATATAAAACTATACCACAAGGACATATTAATCAAAATGGCATGGTACTGCAACAGAATAAAGAGCCAATATCCCCAGCCAGTGTGGTTCATTTAGTTGAGTGTTGTCCAACAAATGGAAAGGTTGCCCATTTGATTCCCAGTATGGGCATGTGTGGAAGGCAAGCCCAGGTTGGTGTTCCTCTCCCATTCCTATTCCCTCCCTTCTCCTCTCCAAGATCACAAATAAAAATAAAAATTTTAAGAAACATTAAAAAAAAACACTTCCAGCCAAGTTGGAGGCATAGGTGGACACACTGTGCCTCCTCTCATAACCAAAATTAAGGACAACAAAGATTTAGAAATAAGAAAACAACCAGAACTTATAGAAAATTGAACTGTGTGGAAGTCCAACAACCATTCATCCAGACCACTAAGCGGGGCAGAGTCACGGCAGGAAAAAGTGGAGGTACAGACCCGAGCACTCAGGCAGAAGTGGCTGGCAGACCCCAGGCACACAGGTGGGGGCTAGTGGACACTGAGCATGGGGTGCCAACTGTGCAGACCCAGTGAGGCTGGGCAAGGCGATTGGCTGACCAGGTGGTCCTACATTCACGCACAGATGATCCAGGTGAAGGGGAAGTGTCAGAAGGGACTGGAATCCAAGAGAGAGTGGAGCAAGTGCCATTGTTCCCTCTTGGACCCTGCCCCCACATACAGCGTCACTAGCCAGCGACTAGACTGCCTCTCCCTGGAGAACACCTAAGGCTCCACCCCTCACTATGTAACAGCCGTGACCAGACACCCCCCCCCCCAAAAAAGGCTCAAACAGGAGAACAAATCAAACTTCCAGAGCCAATTCACCTAAGCAACAAAGAGATAGCCAACCTATCAGATGCACAGTTCAAAGTCCTGGTGATCAGGATGCTCACAGAATTGGTTGATTTTGCTCACAAATTAGATGAACAAATGAAGGCTACAATAAGTGAAATGAAGGAAAACGCACAGGGAACCAGAGATGGGAGGAAAACTGTGACTCAAATCAATGGAGTGGACCAGAAGGAAGAAACAAACAACCAAACAGAAAACAAGGAAGAAACAAGAATTCAAAAAATGAGGAGAGGCTTAGGAGCCTCCAGGACATCTTTAAACGTCCCAACATCCAAATTATAGGGGTACCAGAAAGGGAAGAAGAAGAGCAACAAGTGGAAAACTTATTTGAACAAGTAAGAAAGGAGAACTTCCCCAATCTGGCAAAGGAAATAGACTACCAGGAAGTCTAGGAAGCTCAGAGAGTCCCAAAGAAGTTGGACCCAGGGAGGAACACACCAAGGCACATCATAATTCCATTAGCCAAGATGAAAATGAAGGAGAGAATTCTAGAAGCAGCAAGGGATAAGGGGACAGTCAGCTACAAAGGAGTTTCCATAAGACTATCAGCTGATTTCTCAAAAGAAACCTTGCAGGCAAGAAGGGGCTAGAAAGAAGTATTCCAAGTCATGAAAGGCAAGGACCTAGATCCAAGACTACTCTATCCAGCAAAGCTCCTATTTAGAATGGAAGGGCAGATAAAGTGCTTCCCAGATAAGGTCAAGTTCAAGGAGTTCATCATCACCAAGCCCTTATTATATGAAATGTTAAAGGGACTTATCTAAGAAAAAGAAGATAAAAAAATATGACAGTAAAAAGACAGCAAACTCAGATACTAACAACCACACCTAAAACAAAAGCAAACTAAGCAAACAACTAGAACAGGAGCAGAAACTCAGAAATGGAGATCATATGGAGGGTTAGCAACAGGGGAGTGGGAGGAGGAGAGGGGGGGAAAAGGTACGGAGAATAAGTAGCATAGGTGGTAGGTAGAAAATAGACAGGGGGAGGGCAAGAATAGTGTGGGAAATGTAGAAGCTAAAGAACTTATGACACATGGACATGAACTAAAGGGGGGGAATGTGGGTGGGAGGGGGTGTGCAGGGTGGAGGGGAATGATGGGGAAGAAATGAGACAACTATAATAGCATAATCAATAAAATATATTTAAAAAATGTTAAAAAAGAATAAAGAGCCCATAAACAAACCCATGTCTTTATGGTCATTTAATATTTGACAAAGAAGGCAAGACATAGAATGAGGTAAAGACAGTCTATTCAATAAATGGAAGTGGGAAAATTAGACAGATATAAGAAAGGGAAGCTGGTTAAATATCTTATGATGTATTTAAATAAAATGCAATTAAGTTTATCAATGGAATTTTCACATGAGACATGATTCTAATTTAAATTGTCAAGATGCCAGTTTGTATAGTGTGGTTCAATTTTGTTGAATAATGAGTATATATGTACAAAAATACTGGAAAACATGTATTAAAATTTTAACAAAAGTTATTTCTGATGATGGGATTATGGAGGACTTTTTATATCTATTTAGTCAATTTTTATTTTCTGTTTTTAATTAATGGTTATTTAAAATAGATACTTTATTATTTGTTTTAGATTATTTTAAAAGGAGAAAAATGAACACATAGATGCCATGTTAGAGACATGTAATTTGTCACCCATTTATTGTGCCCATTCTAAATGCTTTGGTATTTTAAACATAGGATAATAATGGTGATATTCTAAAGCTGGCAGACTATTCAAAAAGTAACAGCTGTAAGTCAGAAAATAAAATACTGACTACAGGTATGTGTGGAAGGCTGGGATTCAGTGGATTAATGAGAGACTGGATAGTTAACCTATAAAAGTTGTTTGCAAGATTTAAAGTTAGAGCAGGACTTTTGAATACAGATTCATGAAGTTTATTGTTTTCTCTTCTTATTAGAGAATTATAGCCTATCTTCATCCTTCAGATAATGTGACAATTAAACTACCCAATATAGCCAAGCTTCTTGTTGCACTTCTTAAAACATTCAGAAAAAATACTGAAGTATTCTTTCATTAATCTCCCCTTACACTAAATAACTGAAATCCTTCACACTTTATTCATCATAATTTCTTCTAGAGTTTTTAATTGTAATCTGTCACCTCAAAGCCTTCCTTTTCCTGGGACAACTTAACATAATAGCTTTCATCTTTTTGCTTGCATTTTATTATCTAATTATTAATATGGACTCACTGAATTTAGCCTCAAGGCATATTTTGACACATAAAAAGAGCTGATGTTTTCCCAAAAGAATCTTCTGAAGCCAGTGCATGTGTTGTAAACTTTATTGCCTTGAACTGAATTTTATATATATATAAAACATATCTAATATTATATATAATATATTATATATAAAACATATATAATATTATATATCATATATAATAGCTTTCATCTTTATAATTATATATTATACAGTTATATAATTATATATGTAATTATATATTATATATAATTATGTATTATATATATTTTTATATTATATATATACAAATATTTTTTTTCCTTCCAATCCTGGGTTTCAACCCTGGTTTCTTTCCAAATTGTTTGTACATGTGAAATTTTCTGAATTCATCAATGTCTTACATATGTCTATTTACCAAGCAGTACAACTGAATTCAGTTAGTTTGGTACAAAGTGGCTTTTATGTCAATGAAATAGTGATGCATTCAATAAGCCCCAGTGAGAACCAGGACATCGGGGCCTGCATTCATCTACTCTCAAAAAGCCTGTCAGCAGATTTGCTGGTTTGACATCCACTGAGCCAAATAATGATAAAAAATGCATTATATTGAAAGCAGAAAATTATCCTAATCAAAATGTCACTTCTGAAAATATCTTTTCAGAAATGACAACACTGTAAACAGAAATTTCCAGAGTGACAATTACACGTAATTAAATGCTAGATTTCTCTTCAAGCTTCCTTCCTTCTCCACAACTTATTTTTTTCAGGCTGAAACCAATGTCTGTTTCAACTACCTCTTGTTCTGTCAAGAGAAAATATGGCTACCTTTTTTTCTTAATTTAGCAAGTGAATTTAAAGGTATATTTGGCCACATTATAAAAGTCAATGGCTGTCAAGATATTTTTTAACCATAAGCAGAACCTCAGATTAACACGCAACAAAGGATGGAGGTGGATACGCATGTGTCCGTGAGGAGCAGGACCGTGTCCTGGCATGTCTGTAGCTAAGACAGTGATGTGACTTCTCTTATTTGCTAGAAAGTGGCCTGTATTGGTCATGTGCTGTTTTATTTGGATTTTTCATATGTGTTTCTTTGGACAGAAATCAGTCACTTGTGAAAGGAATCAGATAATGTGGAGAAAGGAAGGAAAGGTTGAGGCCATGGAAGCAAAGGAAAGAAAGAGAATGGATGAAGTTGCAACAATAATAGCAGGAGTGGAACAAAAGGAAGAAAAGCAAGAGGAAAAACGTGGTTAAAATGATAGTCCAATAAATTTTATCTAAGTCATTGCTGCCACAGAAGGCAGGTAGAGAAAGAGGAAGATAAACTTCATGCTTGGTATATCTACCTGCAGGAATATAACAACTATATTAGACATTCTTCCTTTGTGGGAAAGAAAAGAGATCCTTCCTGGAGTTTCATTCAGAAGAGTCTCTGATTCTTGCCACCTGTAATGGCCTGGGCCTGGGCCTGGGCCTGGCAACTAACGTAACACTGGAATTTCTGACAAATGCAAAGTCTTTGATTCTTAACTGTCCATGAATGGCTAAAGTCATCACCATCTTGTTACTCTTCAAATCATGGCATTATTTACAAACTACTGAAATATTCAATTTCAATTAATGGATTTATATAAATACATGTGGGTTATTAATATAAGTGCACGTAAGTGTGATTATTTTGTTCATACAGCAAGTCTTTCTTTGAAAAATGTAAGAAACAATGTTTAAAAGCTATTTAATAATGTACAAGGAATCTGTGTATGTTTGATGCCTCATTTTCTCTTTTTATTTCAAAGATAATCCTTCACTTTTTGAAATTTATAGTATTAGGCTTCTACTTTTAGCCTTTAAATAAATATTGATCTAGACTTCATACTTTAGGAAGGAAAAAGGACTCATGGACACTGACAACAGTGTAGCGATTGCAGGAGGGAAGGAGATATAAGGGGACTAAATGGTAATGGGGAAAAAAACAATAAAACATTTTTTAAAAATGTTCCTCAGAACACATGCATCCTTACCTACTTTTATCCCCCAATTTGCCTATCACATATGTGCATTAAGATGTTTGAGGCCTCATACAACAGAAAACCCAGTTCTCGCTAGCTTAAATAACAAAGGCTATTGACCGGCTTACTCAGCTAGAAGTCCTCAGGTGGACAGACCTGCGGTTGAGTGACTGGAGAGCTTACTAACATCACCAAGGGCACAGCAAGAATCTGGACATTTCTGCTTCTCTGCTCTGCTTTTCATACCGCAAGCTTCATCTGGAACAAGCTCCCTACCTATTTGCAGGAGAAACTTAAGTCTAAACCTGCCTAATAAATGAAGGCATGTCAGAAAGTTAAGCAGGCAAGGAATTTGTTCTGAAGACTATTACCATTCAAGCATAAACAAGGAAAACAAAGTATATGTACAATATGTAAAGTATATGTTGTAATCTTTTAAACTTTTTTTATTTTGTTATTATCTGTTATATTAAAATGCAGTTGAATACAAAGGCAAGAACAGAGTGAAGTAAAATGATTGGGAGAAAAGGAGACAAACACAGAGAAAGGCAGGGAAACCCAAAGGAGTTAGTGCAATGAACCCTACAGGTTTTCAATGATCTGGCCCCTGACCACTCTGCAGCTGCATCCTACAGCATTTCTCCCTAATTCTCTCCTCCCAAGGTACTCTAGCCTTATTCCAGTCTCAATTAAGATAAGCGTCTCACTACATCAGGACATTCTTCCACCCTGGTTTGTTGTTATCCCTCTGCCCAAATCCTGTTTGCACTCTTTCTTTCAACTTAAACCTCCTAAGTCCTTGCTCCGCCTCATTGTCACTACATGAAGAAGCCTTCCTTAGGCTACTGAGGCTTCAGGAAGCACCCTCATTTTTAAGCTCACAACAGCTGTGCTTGTCCTCTCTCTTCTCAATACAATCAAAATTAAATATTTGTCTCATTTTGCTTTATTTAGTGTCTGCCTTTTCTGCTGGGCTACATGATCTTTCTTTCCTTCCTTTATTCACACAATAAATACATGCATTGCTTTAGGCCCTGGGGACACAAATTTAAAAGGAATAGAAAATGGACTTGGACACTGTCTCAGGCAGCATTGTGTATTCTCAGCAACTCGGCTCTTGGCACAGTCAATGGTTTATCGTCACCACTCCAAAAGTTGGAAAGGGAGATGATGGTTGGATTAATGGAAGGAGGTTAGGAGTTAAAGGACTTGATTCAAACTTAGATGTGTCTTATTTAGAGCTCACTCTCTTAATCACTTGGCAATCTATGTATTATTCAAAATATGAAGTGTCCTCAAGTATAATCATACTTTGACCAATTAACACCCAGCCCAGGGCTGGGCATATAAGTACCCACTAAATTTAGATGATAATTCCTAGATTATAAGAGATGAGAATATACAAGTATTTTAATTTTCAGATAAGGTCAAGGTCCAGTTCATCATCACCAAGCCCTTATTATGTGAAATGTTAAAGGGACTTATCTAAGAAAAAAAAGATAAAAATATCACAGTGAAAAGACAGCAAACTCACAGCTATTAACAACCACACCTAAAACAAAAGCAGACTAAGCAAACAACTAGAACAGGAACAGAACCACAGAAATGGAGATCATATGGAGGGTTAGCAACAGGGGAGTGGGAGGAGGAGAGAGGGGGAAAAGGTACAGAGAATAAGTAGCATAGACAGTGGGTAGAAAATAGGGGGAGGGCAAGAATAGTGTAGGAAATGTAGAAGCTAAAGAATTTATGACACATGGCCATGAACTAAAGGGGGGAATGTGGGTGGGAGGGGGTGTGCAGGGTGGAGGGGAATGATGGGGGAGAAATGGGACAACTATAATAGCATAATCAATAAAATATTTTTAAAAAGCTGGAATATTAAAAAAAGAAAATAAATAAACAGTTTGTTCTTTAAAGAGTTTTTCTAAACAAAATAATACTCCCAGGGCCACCTCTCTAACAAATACTTCATGAATAATCTTTCAGGATTGAAAGACTCCTTGTCTGGGGTCATCCTGTTTGTTTTCTGGAGTTTGACTAGATCGTGAATGGCACAAGAACACCAACAGAAGCAGAAAGAAACATGGGAATACGTGTCCTAAGTAACTACGAGTTTTTAGCACAACACTGTGCTCGCCCACTTAATGGCTGGAGCAAGCACTGGTTTCCCAATGGGGTACAGACGACCATTTATTAGGAAATGCGAAGAAAATGCTAGACTTCTACTTTTGATTTATTCTTATTTCATCTTTTGAAAATGTCCTTGTTTACATGTTTTATTATGCATAAAATTTATGAACACATTTGTATATGCCTATAATTTACACATGAACATCAATATTGTAGATGCATAAAGAAGTATTTTTATGAATGAGGTTGCACAATCAAAACATTTGTAAACCACTGAGTTAAAACATGCATCAGCAAAACCCATGTTAAAAATTCCATTTCCCATGTCACCTTACTGCATATAAATCAAATCTCTCTCTTACAGGGCATAAAATTAAGTCCAATTAAGAGGATGTAGATGAGTTAGCACAGAGCCATCTCTGCTAAAGACTTACAAAAATGTCTCAGAGAATCACTGGTATTGATTCTATCACACCCTTTCCTAGATGAAGAGAAAAGAGAAAACTACTATTTACTATTTGTCTTGTGTTCTACAAGTCACTAGGTCAAAATGCAAATGCTTAGTTAATCTCCACAACAACCCACTAAGGTAGGAAAAATTTAAGCTACTTCTTAATTAAATATCAGTTAAGGAAAGTTAAGTAACTTAGTAATGTCATACTTCTAGTACAAGGAGAAATAGATATTTGACCAGTTTACGATCACAAAGTCAAGCGCTTTTCTCCTAAGGCAGAATCCTAATTTTGGCACTTAGATATGATCATGGGCAAATTATTTCAACTCTTTCAGCCTAAGTCACTTATTTCTCAAAAAGAAAATGATGAAGATCACTACTTTGAGTTGATTAGCATTTCTCACATACGGACTTTTCTGCGTCACTGGGGAGAATGTGCTGATGTTTCGGGAGCTGCGTGGCATCCTCCAGGCTTCACTCTGTGAATCTCAAAGCTCAGGCTGAATAACTACAAGGAAGTTCAAATACTTTCATCTGTTTGGTGGCCAGCTGGACCCTTGAACAATATCCACATCTAGTCGGTTTTGTACTACAACAAATCCTGTATCATATGAATAATAAAATAGATTCACGCCTGCTGTGCCATAGTCAGAAATGAGAGAAAACTTTTATTTTAAATTGGACTTCAGGAGATACGAGCCTGAGTATCAAGGATTATGAGTGCCCATCCTGCACTAGCTGTAAACTTATCTAAAACGCACCAGAAGAGACACAAATGTTCCTAATATAAACTTCACAGCAAAAATTCTAAAGTATAACCATCATTTAACTAAGGAAGAATTACAACATATCATTTTGGTTTTTGCTAATAAGAATAATGCCTTGTGGCTATTTATGTTTACTGTGTAATATACCAAGATTACTAATTGGATAATAAACTCCAAGAATTGTATTTATTTCAAAATGAATATAGAAAAATGTATTTTAATTTTTTGGCCACATGCTACTGTAAATGAAATATTCTGTGACTAAGAAAAGAAAACATTCTGTCATTAAATCAATCGATGTAATAGGGTGTGGAATGAGAGTTTCAGTTGCCTCAGAATTTTGGGCTAAAGCATTAAAGTGGAGAACAGTGGATGAGAAGTAAATACTAAGTGACGTTTAATTTTACGTGTCAACTTGACTGGGTTAAGAGATGCCCAGATAGCTGATAAAATATTTCTGTGTCTGCAAGTGTGTCACCAGAAAAGATTAGGTTTTGAATCAACAGACTGAGTAAAGAAAACTATCTTCAACAACGTGGATGGGTATCATCCAATCTGTTAAGGACCTAAACAGGACAAAAAGGTGGCGGAAGGGCAAATTTGTTCTCTCTTGTAAAGCTGGGACATCCATATTTGGTCATTGGCACTCCCTTGGTTCTCAAACTGCTGGACTCAGAATAAATTACGCCAGTGACTTTCCCGATTCTCCTGCTTCCAGAAAGCAGACTGTAGTACTTGTAGCCTCTAGAGTCATGGGAGTCAACTGACATGGGAGAAGCTAGAGATTCCTCATGCAAAGTTTTAGCTCTCATATTCTAACAATTTTCTGGATTGGTTCACTGATACTTGGCCCCAAAAGAGCCTGACATTCAATGAGGCTGAGATGTCATCATACATCCTAATATAAAGAAAAGAATCCAAAAGCTTAGAAAGATAAGAACAGTGGAATTAATTTATTATGTGCAAACTCTACACTCACCTCCAACTCTAGATAGGCCCACAGAACATTCTCTTCACTATTAAGAGAACATCCTTGATAAGCTCTGTGGTGATTATCTTCTAAAGGCCACAGATGACAGTGAGAGCCGTTGCCAACTGGACAGACTCTGCAATCCACTGGGAGGATGTCTGTCTTCCAGACTAGCGAAGACCAGGTGGCAATGCTTAACTTCCATGGGCAACATGGTCATGTTTGCCATAATGGGGAAGAGAGACAAAATAATGAGCAAAATATTTTGACCAGCAGTAATCTTTCATACTGACTGATAATCACAATGTCCCTAGAGGTGAAACAGATGGGCAGCCTATGGAAATATAAAAATGAAATTAGATCTGATAAGCTGAAACCTGATTTGAGTTACCATAATAGAAAGTCTGCTTCATGAAAATTTAGGGTTGCACCAAGTTGGTGAAGCCTCTGAGGGCCCGCTCATCCTGTAGAATATGTCTCCAAAGTTGCTGCACCCACACCACCTAATTCTACAAAGGGACAAGCCCTCTCTGGATGCTGAAGGTATCATGCACCGCAAGATACTGAACAATCTGTTAAGCTACCCTTTTTTTTACCCAGGCCGAGGGCGAAACTAGACTCTGCAGCAGGTCCAGCTACAGTACATGCTGCTCTAGCACTCAATCCTTACATTCCAGTAGGTCCAATGATGCTGGAAGTGCCCGTGCCAAGTGAGATGCTGCTCTGAGTGGCTGGCAAGCCTGCACAGGAGAATCACAGCACAGACCTACCTCTAGGGAATTTTAGTGAGGTTTTGTCTGTTTCTACTATACACAGCCAGTTTCCTTTTGAAATGCAACCTTGGTTTGTTACTGGACCCTATAAGAAACCTGACTACAGGATATTAGTTGAGACCTGAGATGCCCATCATGAAGTGGGTATTCTGACTCACCAAACCATAAGACTGGGTATGTATGCTAGCAATCCAGAATGCACAAGTAAGTCACATATACAGGTACCTTAGATTCCTTCAGTACATATTTCTGCTACATCACCTCCTTTCCCTCATGAGGAGTTCATTATGATCCATGACTAAGACTAAAGAAGCAAAACAAAACAAAACAAAACAAAACAAGTCCAAATACTTGAAACTGATTTAGACCTGGTCCTCCATGATATAGTGACATAAAATCCAAGCAGACCGTTGAACTGTTACAGCACTATAGGTTTACTCACAAGTCTGCTAAAAAGACAGGCAGAAAGGTTCCCAAGCTTTAAGAATATTTATTTGACCACGTAACAAATCTACTGTAAAAAGTAGGGATCCACTGATTTGGAGACTGTGGATAATGGTATGGCTCAGATATTTAAAAAGAACAGAATTGGAAGATTGCTTTCAAGGATGTCTAGGGGGAAGTGTGTGAAAGAACACCTTAAAATGTGCGTGAAGAATTAAGGTACTTATTTTCTGTCTGTTTTTGTGGGACCGAACAAAGAAGAAGAAGAGGAGGAGAAGATGGAGAAGGAGGAGAAGCAGGAGAAGGAAGAGTAGAAGGAGAAGAAGGGGGAGGAAGAGGAGGGTAAAAGGAAGAAGAAATAGAAATAATAAACAACAGCATATAAGCTGGGAAAAGTGATAGCTGGAGGCACAGCACTCAAAAGTCCTCGCATTATTCAGGAGGAAGGTAGGGATGTTGCTCAATTTCAGATTTTTAAGTTGAACATGCACCCTACTATTTCTGAGATAACCACAAAAGAAAGAAATCAAATTTAAAACTTCCCAAAATAGAAGGAACAATTTAAACAACTTATTAGCAATCCAAATTCAGCAATATAAAATCATAGATTATACATTTAGATCAAAATCAATTTCTTCCAGAAATGCAAAGTTGTTTTAACATTTTTTTAAATTCAATAATGTATTTTCCCACTAACAGAATAAAAAAAATCATATGATAATTTTAATACACAAAGAAGGCTCTTTAAGTATTATTGAACTCAAAAATCCTAGTGAACTATTAAGAGAAGTAAACTTTCCTAACCCTATAAAAAGTATCCATCAAAAAATGACTAAAATTACAGTAATCATTCCTTTAAAAATTAGGACCCATACACATAAAAATACAAAATATTACCACTTCTACTCAACATGACATTAGCCAAGAGAGTAAGACCAGAAAAAGACATAAAAATCATCAAGAGTGAAAATACATGAAACTGTCATTTTTCCTATTTTCCACTAATAGTAGTCATCATATAATCATATGGAGACCACCCCCAAAAAGAAATAAAAGCTATAATGACTAAACAGAAACAACTCTGCCATTTTCACCAACAATATGGCTCTCTGCAAAAAAATAATTCAAAAAAATTTCGGGCTAAGTAAAAAATAAATAATATAGCCCTGGCTGGTGTGGCTCAGTGGATTGAGCACCAGCCTGCAAACTGAAATGTCACTAGTTTGATTCCCAGTCAGGGCGCATCCCTGAGTTGCCAGCCAGGAACCTAGTTGGGGGCATGTGAGAGGCAACCAATAGATGTTTCTCTCATATATCAATGTTTCTCTTCCTCTCTTTCTCCCCCATTCCCCTCTCTGTAAAAAATAATAAAATGTAAAATAAATACAAAATAAATAATATAGCATATTTCTAGATGCACATTTAGAATAAGAATAAAAAAATCTTCTTCCATCATAATTAAATCCACTTTCTAGTCCAGTCCAGAGAACAATCTGTGGTAAAACCTCCTCGTGCTCCTTTCATCCTGAAATGCTTTGAGTTATGATTTTATTGAGCTGGATGCTCCTCCAAAATCACATATTTAAATGTATTAAAAGTATAGAAAAGCCCTGGCTGGCATAGCTCAGTGGATTGAGCGCGGGCTGCGAACCAAAGGGTCGCAGGTTCGATTCCCAGTCAGGGCACATGCCTGGGTTGCAGGCCAGGCCCCTAGTGGGGGCCATGTGAGAGGCAACCACACATTGATGTTTCTCTCCCTCTCTTTCTCCCTCCCTTCCCCTCTCTAAAAATAAATAAATAAAATCTTTAAAAAAAAAAGTATAGAAAAAAGTCAACTAATAGGCATAGATCCTACAGCACCTTCGCTCGTCCAGAGTAGAAGTAAAAATGAACAATTCATCTATCTGTAGTTCAGTAATGCATTTACTTTACATTAATGAAAAGAAAATGTTGACTCTGCTAGGTATTAAATAAAACTTCGGTGTTAATAAACATCGAATTCATAATTCTTGCCAACTGCATAATCTTATTGAATATTCTTTATTATTTAATCAGTATAAGCTAGCATGAAAAAACCTCCATTTGAGAATCCTGATGTATATATGCCCCATGGGAGAAAGAAGACAAAAGAGGATGCCACATATTTTAGCTGCACTTTCTTAGGCTTGCATGACTGAATGGCATGGTGAGAATGGGTTTGTTTGGGTTTTTTTTTTTTTTTACACAAATTGCAGTATTTGTAACTACACAGATAACTGAGTATTCTTATGTTACAAATAACAGAAAACCCAAATCAGTCTGGTTTACACACACGAAAAAGGGAACCATTGACTTATAAAAATGACTACAAATTTGAATTCTTTTTACTTCTGTAGATCATCTTTCAACCTTCCTTGAGGTCTTTGTGAAGATCTGTGAAGCTTAGAAATAACAGAAAAAAATTTAGCCTGCTTTGGGTATAAGGCAAAGATTATTTTGTATTTCTGTAGACTATGCTGTTTTATATGCATTTATTCAATCAGCAAGTATTCAGTTCAATTCTTAGGATGCATATAGTACAAGATAGATCCTTGAAGAAACATCGGGGGAAAAGCCAACAGTGTAGTTAGAAAGAAAAGCCATAACTCAGAAAGTAGCAAAGTAACAATGTGGTTAACCACAAAAATGAGTGGCTTGGCCCCTCAGTGGAAGAGGAGAGTTCCCAGAAACAGAAAATCCAGAGAAGCTAGATCAGTCAAAAAATTTTTAATAAAAAAGGCAAGACACGAACTACCCCCGAATAAGTGGTTGACAGCTGGAGGGGGGAATATAGGAGATACTGAGCTTGGTGCCCAGATGCTTCTTTCAGAAACACACACTCATTCTGACAGCTGCCAGGAGCATTGGCTTTTGAAGGCTCTCACCTGAGGCCTCCTCCCGAAGCGCCCTTCCTCCCGTGAATGGAGTACAAAGGACCAACTACCATGCTTCCACTGGAGGGCCACCCCATTCCAGAGCTCCCAGGTGGTCCTCTGTGTGATCAGCGGAGGGCTCAATGGTAACTGCCTCATCGCTCAACTTCTTCCTCTACTCAAACCCTCCTCCCTCACTCCCTTCAGGGTGTTGATCCCATGAACGTGCATGCAAATGTCCATCTCTGAGTCCGTTTCCCAAGGAACCTAATCCAAGACATTATTGAAGTAAAGGGAAATATTCCATGTAGAGAGAATATCAAGCAAAGGCCTAACATTCACTGTATTGGCAAAACTGGACAAGCATATTTGGCTACACTGAAGGCAGTGTGTGGGGACCATGAAAAGTATTGTTAAGTAGATCTAGGAGGACCTTGAATGCCACCCTCATTTGGAATTCATCGCATAATTAATTTGGCGTTGCAAAACCTTTGCATCCTCAGTGGTCCAGGACTGTGAATTCATCCTCCTGGAGGACTGGAGGCAAAACAAAACACGATAAAACGCAAGCATGAAAATCCTCTAAAGTCTGATTAGCTTTAAAATTTACATAAACCTTAGCTGAGTGTATCATACAAAATGAAACCAAAAGCCAAGTTGAAGTATCTGAAAGTCTGATGTATTCCAAGTCTCAAAAACCAGGACATTTGGATGTTTACTTTTCCTTCATCAAGTTTATTCAGAAAATCAATAAAATGATGAGGTGTGCAAAGTGGTGATAGTGAGCAGCTAGTCTGGCAATTATGTCACTAATTCATGCAAAACCACTATGACCCATGAGCTATAATTTAATCACTTTCTTCCTCAAGCCCCATTCAACAAATAAACCATCTCACGTGGGGAAAATAAATTTACATGAACCTTGCATTTTGTCCACAGTTAGCATTTGTTATAATGAATACACACTCTTGTTTAAAAACTATGACCCCAGTGAGTGGAGAAAGTGTCTATATTAATTTTTTTTAGCAGGGAAACGACATGATAAATGTCACTATTTGGAACAGTTAATTTGTCAGCCACACGTAGAGTGGATCAGAGTGTGACAATGTGAGGGAGTTGTGTGGTTGCCAGGATTAAATTGGCAACGATGGTGAGAGCAAGAAAGTGATACAGAGGGCATTTCAAAGAACAAATTAAAATTTGTTGATTTTGTAATTTACCAGATATATTTGTTTAAGGAAAGGAAAGCAAGAAAGCTTCCTGGGCTTTAGGGAGATTTATTAAACAGTAGCTGAAATAAAGAGGTAAGAAGAGTGGATTATCTTGTGTTGTTCTAGCCTCCTTTTAGTCATTTTGAGTTTGAGGTGCTTATAAGATAATCTACATGGAAAGTCTTTCAAACAGTACCCAGTGAAAAATATCTGCAGACTGGTGATGCCATGTAGACAGCTACTGATGTGTTGATGGTACAGCACTTCCAGTCTGGCGTTCGACACATCCAGCTGAGATGCACCATGCTTCCTTTGTAACACTTTCAGCAGGCTTCTTGAGGCTGCCTTGGTTTTCGTTTCTCTTCATACTTAGGGAAGTTGATTCCTGAGCATTCCTACAAAGAGCCTAGACAGAGGATGAGTTCTGTGAAGTCAGGTGTATGTAAATTCTACAATTTTGTGTTTTTTTTCAGGTCTTTGAAAGAACGTTTTAAAAGGGGGGTGTATAGAGAGATGGTAGGATTGTATTTTAAAGTTTTGACTCATTTCTTTTCTACCTCCCAGGACACCATTTCTACTCTCCTGAGGTTCATTTCCACTCTACCTGACCTCTCATCTGCTCAATTTAAGATTTCCCCTCAGCCTTGGCCAAAAATCCTCATCAAGGTTTTAACTCACCAGAAATTCAGCATTAATATGCAAATATATTAGTTATGTGGGACTCAGCAGGGGCCTCGGGAAGGCCAAATCATCTTAAAGCAATATAGCAGCAATACAGAGCTTGGAAAATTGAATGGATTCTGCTGCAAACCAGCCCATTAACCTGGTATACCTCATATAAGAGCTATAAACCACTGTTATTTCCCATCTTTTTCTGTGTGTATCTTACAAAGTTGTAAAAATATTGCATATATAATGTGGAATTCATCTTTTCTATATTTTGAATGGCTCCATAACATCCCATCTGGGTAAAAGTTTTATTTAACTGTTTTTGGAAAATGTTAAGCAAGAGGATTAAAAATGAATAGCCAACTACAGAAAATGGGCTACTGAACAACATTAGAGAGATATCAAAGAACAAGGCTGACCACGTCCCTTTCCTAGGGAGGTTATATTATGGGAGGAGCCAAATACTGAACAATTAAGTAAGAAAATGTCCATGTTTGATGAGTGTGGTGGTAGAAATAAAGCAGTGTGGCAGGACAGAGGTTCACTGGGAAACTGCTGAGACGGAGGTGTCTGTGAGGGCCCCTCTGGGAGATGTTGAACTTGAGACCTGAATAGCAAGAGGAGCCAGCCATGTGAGATGTTGGGGGAAAACTTTCAAGCAGAGAAAACGGATCACACAAAAGCCCTGAGATATAGGCAGCTGTTAGGCAGTTTCGTCTCTGCTACTCACAAAATTCATCCTAGGGAGAAATCATCATTCTTCAAATATACTCCCAACAGTCTAGAAGGAGATAAATATTTTTTTGAAAGAAAACCAGCTACAGGATGTGTCAACAAGAAACAGATCATTCAAATATATCCTATACTGTACCTAAATTATTTGGACCACGAGTGGGTGACTTTATGATGTATATAATATACTTATATTCATCCTTACCTCAGAAGGAATTTAAGATTTTTTCCATAGAAGTATAAATTAGAGTCAAATGGCATAAATGAAAAGGGAAGGATAAAGGATAAAGTAAAACAAGTGAAGACAATATGGGGGAAAGAATGAGGGTACAGCTGCTCAGGATGATAGCCTACACGCTGGCTATCATCACAAGGCTATGAGTTTTCCAGAAACCTGGAGGGGAGGGGCAGGGAGGAGAGAAGGAGGGTGGGGGACAGAGAAGGACAGCGGGGATGCCATTAGTTACATAATTTAAAATATTCCTACACTATTTTCAACATTATAAAATTATGCAGTAGTTCCCGTAAGAGGATGCTGATGTAACGGACATGCCCCTCCACAACATCCTTGAATAGACACAACTGCGTTTTCATGGTCAGGTTCTTACTATGACGCTCAGTAGAGGCTTCTTAAATCACTCCACTGTAAGACTCAGCAAAAGTTTACTTGCTTCACTGGGCTGACCTTAGGCAGAATGGGTATTCAAGACACCATTCAACTAACTTTATCCAAAATACATTTTTAGTAACTGAGAATAAAACTGCGTACCCTCATGAATTCTTCCCTGAATATTATTTCTCAAAATGACCCTAGTACCACTGATTTTCTTGGGTTCCCTACCAATCTGTAGACCGTACCAATGGGAAGTCACCAACTGTACACAGACTTCAATGTCTTAACCCAAAGTGAGGGTTAGAGTTAAAATAATCCTGCAAAATTTGTACTAGCTTCCACCAAGTAGAGTATTTGTCTTCTGTGTGAATTTAACAGTTCATACACTTGCTATGCCACTAAGTCTCAATAAATATTTTTGGCCAGAATAATATTCTGTGTTAATAACTGTAGCTATTTTTAATTGCCACCTATATAATGCTAAGATTATATTTTGTAAACAAAATCTAAAAAGAAAATATGAAATAGCCCAAACAGCACTAGATTCTCTAGAGAGAACTCAGAGGAGTTAAAAGCATTAAATTAAAAATAATATGTCAAAACACAGCTACAATAAAGATTATATAATAAAGTTCGCTTCACGTGTATAGATAGGTTATTTCAAGTACAATACAAATGCATTGAGAAACCAAGTGTATTCTCGACTCATAGCTTGTTGCTATGAATTCCGATCACTATGTTCGGTGAAGAAATAGCAGGAGTCATACACCCCTCTATGCTCCAGGCTATACTTCAAAAGGAAACTCTTCTTCTTTATGTTAAAGGAACAACTTATCAAAACTACCAGAATGTTTCATGCAGATCACTACTGACAATCAGATCATTTAGGTATTTTTAATAGTTCATACTTCAATGTCTGATTTTTGCTAAGAACATTCAGAAACAAACACTACAACAATAGAAACTAATTAACAAATCTGACCTTGACTTTATTCCGTTTACGTACTTGATTCTATGGTACATTTCTTGAAAATGAATCTCTGAATCTGAATTTCAAATATGAGTTTCTTACTTCCACTATTACAATGATGGAATGCACTGATGAGTGTGAAAAGAGAGTGGGCAGACAAACAGAAGACCAAGGTAGGCTTGTAAAATTATGAGACTAGAATAGTTGACAGTATCCCTTGTATATCAGTCTTTTCTAAATACAGATGAGTTTTTGAGGACAGGAAATGTTTTACCTAAATTTGTACTTCTCAGTAGGTAATACAGCACCCAACAAATAGGTACTGAAGGAATGGAAATGAAGTTGCAATCATTATGCACCAAAAAATTTAATATCTGTTGAAAAGATAATAAAATCATAATAACTGTTTAAGAAAGTAAGATCTCCCATAAACCTCTTCATGTATTCCCAGACTCCTAGTGCAAATTATCATTCAAACACAAACCATACTTTTCAGAAGGGATAGGCTGGTCCTGATATTTTTCATTTGTATACGTATTGACAGCTATTTAGTAGGATATCTACTATGTACCAGACATGTTCTAGTCATGAAGACATAAGCAGTTAAAATCTGACCAAATATCTGCCTGTAAGGAGTTACATTCTAGTGGAATAGAGAATATAAACTGAAAATTTAAAAATCCAATGAAATAATACCAAGTGACGATAAGGGATGTAAAGATAAACAAAGAAAATCGTATCATAGAGAATGATGGGGAGTGAGGGTCGTGTGCGCTGCTGCAGTTAAGGGTGATCCAGGTTGCCTGTCTGAAATTAAAAAAAAGATGTTCTGGGTTGTTTTCTAATCCCATATAATGTTCCCAAATTTTGCCAATGTATATTGTCAGTGTTGAAATATGGCAACAAGCAAGGCCTCCCCTGCCCCCACCAATGAACACACACATACACACACTCACATACGTACCGTTCATTCACACTTTACTCAAGTGCTGTTCTCCTTTCTGCCTTCTCTGCAATGCTTTTTGAGAGATCCAAGAGCTACAACCTAAAAACCAGATGCACTCTCTGTGTTTGTTCTAATCTCAGGATGCTAAAACACCAACCTTCAAAAGCCACTGGGTTATTAATACCAACAGAAAAGAGAAATAGTAGTAGCATGTAATGTGATGGCAGCCAGAATCGAGTGGGTGTTCGCCAACAGGCAGGTACTGAACTGGGTTGTTTAGACTGTTTCATCTCACACAGTCCTCATGAAACGCCCCTCCAGCACTATTACACAGATGAGGACACGGATGTTCACAAAGATCAAGGAACTTTCTCAGGGTCAAACAGACAGTAAGCAATCACTAAGCCATGAGTTATCATCGAAGATCACCTGCCTCATCCCATTTAACTGTGTCATGCATCTTCCTCTGTATTAAATGCAAATACACTTGGGAGAGTTAGCATTAAGCCTTGCACAGTGGTGAGAATTAATTTATCGAGCCCTCTCCAGAGGGAGGATATTAAAAAGAGAAAAATATGACTGAAAGTGAATTAAATTACACTAATTCACTTAAGTACATAATTAAAAGTTATTCACTGTATATAAAGGATAATTAATGGGATGGTGGATATTTTGCTGTAGGTTTCAAGGAAGTAAATCTTAATATGCTATTTGACAGAGGGTTCTATCTTCAATGATTTTTTTCCATAGAAGGAAAAACATATGCAAGTCAATGCTTTGTTTAATTCAAGAAATATCCACAGAACTTTATAATCTTCAAGAGCTTCAGATCTACATTTATATACATGACATGATATGATATGAAGAGGAAACAAAAACACCCAGAATTTATTTATAAAAAGTTGTGTATTTATTCTTACATGTTTAAAGTTTAGTCACCTTCAAAGTACTCTCCACTAGATGCAATACCTCTAATCAAGACAATTTTTCCCATTGCCCAAAACAGTTTCTAAACTCGTGGATTTTGATGCTTTTTAGTGCTTCTGCTGATTTTTGTTTCACCTCTTCCCCCTAGGCAAATAATTTTCCTTTGAGGATGTTCTTCATGGTGGAAACAAAAAAATTTCACTTGGGGTGCCCCACTTGGGGTGAACAGGGAGAGTGGAGCATAGCGTTCACGCTGTTTTTGGTTAAAAAGTGCTGAACACTCAGTGCAGTGTAGGCAGGTGTGCCGATCATGAATCACCCATCAGGAAACAGGCAAAAAGTGTTGAAAGACTCTTCCAGACAAAATTCACTGAAGCCATACGCAGCCTCTCACAATGATGCCAGCTCATACACTGATACAGGTGGGTTCCTAGAACTAGCAGGTGAAGTCTGTACTACAAGGGGCCCACCCTCCAGAAGATAACTGCAGTTTTTTGGGGTTCCCCCTCATGTACGAACAAATACTTAATGTCAGAAGATTGCTAATACTAACACATCTTTCAGACTGTCCTCCACTACAGAGAGGACACAGAGAAAAAGCATAGAAAGCAGGGCCCCTATTCAGACCAGTCATGCCGGCCCACTTTTCAAACACGCATCTTGGTGCTGTAAAATTCCCTCTCTGCACTGCTTGAGCTGCATCTCACATATTTGATATGCTGCTTCTTCCTTTTTGTTGTTCAATGTAATTTTTAAATTTCCTTAAGATTTCTGCTTTGACCAGTAGATTACTTAGAAGTGTGTTTTCCCAGTGTTTTGGAAAATTTCCTGCTTCCTTCCTTATGAATTTCTAGTTTTATTCCACTGTAAGGGAGAAAACACCCTGCACGATTTCAACTGAGGTTTGTTTTGCTGCTCAGAGAATGGCTCATCTTCGTATACGTTTTGTGCCCCTGAAAAAGAACGTGCATTCTGCTGGTATTACACAGAATGCAACAAATGTTGACTAGATCCTCTGAGTTCTTCATAGTGTTTCTGACTTTCTGTCTCATTGTGCTAGTGATTGTCAAAGAGGGTTTTGAAGTCTCCAGCTATTGTAGATTTGTCTATTTCTTTTTAGTTCCGTCAGTTTCAGCTTCATGGATTTTGCAGCTCTGCTGTTCAGTGCACACTCACTTAGGGGGGCTCTTCTTGGTGGATTGACCCATCTATTATCACATAATAATTTCTGTCTCTGGTACTTTTCTCTCCTCTCAAGTCTATTTCATCTGACATTAACATAGTCAGTCCTGCTTTCTTCTGATACCTGCACAATATTTTTCCATTGTTTTTACTTTTAGCTCACTTATTTCTTTGTATTTGAAATGATATTATTGGAGACAGCACAGAGTTGGGTCATGGTTTTTAATTCATTCTATCTCTGTCTTTTAATTGGTATATTTAGAGCATTTGCATTTAATGTAATTATTGATACATTTGGGCTAAAGTCTGCCATATTATTTCTTGATTTCTGTTTGTTCTCTCTTTTTGTTTTCTTTTTCTTTCTTTTTCTGTTCCTGGGAATTACTTGAAAATTTTTTACAATTCCATTTTGAGTTGTCTATAGTTTTTGAGGGCATCTATTGGGGGGTGTGTGTGTGTGTGTGTGTGTGTGTGTGTGTATTTAGCAGTTGCTGTAGGTATCCTGTTATACATATACAATTTATCTGCAGGTATAATAATTTTACCAGTTCAAATATAGAAACCTTATGCCCTCTGTGCTTTTTACTCTTCCCTGCTTACAATACCATTGTCTGAAATATTTCTTCTACACACATTTAAAACTACACTTGAGAACTCTTTCATTATTGGTAGTTAAGTATGCCACCAATTTGTGAATATGAATTTTTTACCCTTCTACTTTGCCAAATTCATTTATTTATCCTAGTAGTTTTTTGGTGGAGTGTTTAGGATTTTCTATATACAATATCATGTCACCTGCAAATAATTACAGTCTTACTTCCTCTGTTCCAATTTGCAAAAACAACACAAAATAAGGTACATAGGAATAAATTTAGCCATGGATGAAAAATACCTGTACTGGGAAAATTATAAGACACTGAGGAAAGAAACGAAAGAAGATACAAAGAAGTGGAAGTATATATCATGTTCATGGGCAGGAAAAATTAACATCATTAAAAAGCAATCTACAGATTCAATGCAATTTCTATTAAAATACCAATTACATGTCTCACAAATATACACAAACATAGAACAAATATTCCAAAAATTTATATGGAACCACAAAGGACCCCAAATAGCATCAGCAATCCTGAGAATAAAAAATAAAGTTGGAGGTATCATATTACCTGATATCAAACTCTACTATAAAGCCACTGTAATCAAAACAGCATAGTACTGGCATAATGGAACAGAATAGAGAGCACAGAAATAAACCTATGCCTTTATGGTCAATTAATATTTGACAAAGGAGGCAAAAACATATAGTGGAGTAAAGAGTCTCTTCAAAAATGATGTTGAGAAACTTGGACAGATACATGCAGAATAAATGGGTCTAGACCACCAACTTACACCATACACAAGAATAATCAAAATGGATTAAAGATTTCAATGTAAGTCATGAAACCATAAAAATCCTAGAAGAAAACACAGGCAGTAAAATTTCAGACATTACTCATAGCAACATTTTTGCCGATGTATCTCCTCAGGCAAGGGAAACAAAGGAAAAAATAAACAAATGGGACTACAGCAAAATAAAAACTTTTGCATAGCAAAAGAAACCATCAACAGGGAACCCACTGAATGTGAGAACGTGTTTGTCAATGATACATCTGATACGGGGTTAATTTCCAAAATATACAAAGAACTTATACAACTCAACACCAAGAAGACAAATACCACAATTAAAAAATAGGCAAGGGACCTGAAATAGACACTTCTCCAAAGAGGACATACAGATGGACAATAGATATATGAAAAGATGTTCAATGTTACTAATCATCAGAGAGAAGTGAACTAAAACCACAATGAAATATCATCTCACACCTGTCAGAATGGCTATCAGAAATAAAACAACAAACATGCTGGCGAGGACGTGGAGAAAAGGGAACCCTCGTGCACTGTTGGTGGGAATGCAGACTGGTGCAGCTCTGAGGAAAACAGTATGGAGTTTCCTCAGAAAAATTAAAAATGCAAATGCCTTTTGACCCAGTGATTCGATTTCTGAGAATATGGCCAAAGAAACCTGAAGCACTAATTTGAAAGAATATATTCACCCCTATGTTTATTGCAGTGTTATTTACAATAGCCAAGATCTGGAAACAGCCCAAGTGCCCATCAGCAGATGAGTGGATAAAAAAACTGTGGTACATTTACACAATGGAATACTATTAGGCCACAAAAAGGTGGGGGAGAGGGGGACAGAAAGAGGCTGCTCGGGGTGCTGAGCACATGAAGCAGTGTGCAGATGATGTTTTACTGGGTTGTACACTTGAAACATGTATGGTTTTGCAAACCAATGTCACTCCAATAAACAGTAGTTAACCTATGAAATAGGTTTTATTATTCTCTGAATAATAAAAATTTATTTTATGTGGTAAAAATCACACTAAGTTTGCAAGAGAATATTACTTTCTATAAGTCAGATATGATCGCAAGACCCGATTCTACCATTTATTCACTCAGCCATCTTTATAACTGAGCCTCAGTTCACTCTTCTGTGTAACATACGAAAATATATGAATATGAATATATATAATTATAGTCACCTTCCAAGTGGTTGTGTGCATAAAATAAAATAATAAATTTAAAGTTTCACAAAAAACCACACCAGACATTGTTGTAATTTTTGCTTCAACAATAAAACATAATTTAGAAAACTTGAGAAGAGAATGCTTTATATTTACTCATATACTTGCTCTTCCCATGTTCTTCCTTCCTTTCTAATTCTCTGAATATAGAATTCTGGGTTATTTTTTTCATCACTAGAACAATATTGTGTCACTTCCTTCTGACTTCCAGGATCTGATGAGAAATCCGCTGTCATTCAAATTGTTTTATTTCCTTTATAACAGCGATTTTCAACTGGCGTGCTGCAAGAATTTGTAAAACATGTAATACCTGATTACTTAGTCAGGGGCACTGACCTCTTTTCCCTTAGATTGTCAAACAAAAAAAGAACAGCAGCCAACACAATAGCTATCTTGTGTGAATTAATCAAAATTATATCTATTTTTGTCAAATTGGCAAAAAATATATCTTTTTGCTATGCTGCCAAATTTTAGTAATTAGTTTATGTGTGCCATGAGATGACAATGGTAGAAAATAGAAAATCATTGCTCTGTAGGTTCAGAGTTGTGTTTCCTTGGTTGCTTTCAAGATATTTCTTCTCTTTGTTTTCAGAAGTTAACTTTGCTGCATCTTGGCATGGATTTCATGGTGGGGTGGTCTTTTTGCCACTGGGTGATAGTGAAGGTCCTGACTCTTCTCCAGGTCTCTTCAGGTACGTCCCAGTGGGCAGGGAGAGAGATGCCTCATGGCTGCCAGGTGTGGGAGAAGTCCACGCTCCCACGAGGCCTCTGCTGACACCATGCAGGGAGCCCTTGTTACCACTGGCTGGAATGGAAGTCGAGGCTCCTAACTGGGTTTTCTCTGACACCACCCCAGCAGGGATGTTGTCTGCCTGAGCCGGATGCAAGGCCTCTATCAGATACATATGTTCGAAGTGGTTTCTCCAAGTCTGTGGTTTGTCTTTGTAATTCTCTTAAAGATGCTTTTCGAAGAGCAAAAGTTTTATTTTAAATTAGTCCAGTTTCTTGATTTTTTCTTTATAGTTTATAATATTTTTGTCATATTTAAGAGCTATTTGCCAAACTCAAAGTGAGAAAAAAACTCTATGTTCTCTTCTAGATGTAAAAAAAAAGTTTTATGTTTAGATCTATAATCCATTTCAAGTTAATTTTTGTATATGATTTATGAAAATTGAAGGGTTTTTCTTGCTTATGTCTATCCCATTGTTACATAACTTCTCTTTTGCAATGATTAGCGTTTCCCTCTTCAATGACCACATATGTATGGGTTTAGATTTCTGAACACAATCTGTTCCATATATCTATTTTCTATATTTACAGCAATATTGCACTGTATTTTCCTTGTAACTTAATGACTGTGGAAGTCAAATGTACATGTCATTCAACCTCTTCACAACACTGTTATGCCATCCATGATCCAAGTCATACCTCATCATTGATTCAGGCTGTCTTAAATCTCCGAGAAGTATTTTATAGTTTTCAGTATTTCCCAAGTATTTCATATGTTTGATGCCATTATAAAAATATTTTTTCTATTTTAACTCTTCTAGTTGTTTAGTGGAAGAGAAATACAGAATTAATTTTTCTCCATTGAACATATACCTAATATTTTGATAAACACTCCTATTAGTTCCTGTATGTTTTTCTGTATATTCCCTTTAATTTTCTACATTAACTCAAAATTGTTGAGATCTCAATTTTGTCTAATTACATCAATAAATTCAACAAAACTCTAGTCAAAATCCCAGCAGGTATTTTTTCTGTGAAAATTGACAAAATGATTATAAAATTCATATGAAAATGCAAAGGATCTAGGATATATATAAAGAACTCTTAAAACTCAAAACAGGAATACAAACAACACAATTAAAAATGTGCAAAATATCTGAAAGGCCACTCTCCCCAAAAATATATGGAAGGCAAGTAACCACATGAAAAAATAATCAGCGGCATCAGAGATATGTAGGAGAAAACCACAACATGATACCACACGTACCCATAAGGATGGCTATTACTAAAAAGACAGGTGAAACCATGTTTTGGTGAGAATGTAGAACAAACAGAACTCTCATATACTGTTGGTAGGAATGTAAAATTGTACATCCACTTTTCAAAAAAAATGTGGCTAAGGCCTTAAGAGGTTAAACATGCATCTACCATATGATCCAGCCATTCTACTCCAGGTTAAGTACTCAAGAGAAATGAAGGCATAAATCCATACAAAGTACTACTCAGTAATAAAAAAAAATACTATTGGTACATGATATAATGTGAATGAGTGCAAAATAATTATGTTGAATGAAAAAATATAGCAAGAAATATAAATGCATAGGAAACACTAGAAAAAGAAAACTGATCCATAGTGACAAAAGCATCAATCAACAGTTGCCTGAGGATGGGGAGGGAGTAAGAAAGGGTAGGAAGGAGGAGTTACAAAAGGGCATTCTGCACAGCAGAGGGAGGACATACCGTACGAGGAGCAGGTCCCAGCAGAGTCCATACATTTTACGGCAACTTCCAGGAAATTTCAGACCTTTCCACGACATATCATTGACTGTCACTTGACCGTAGAGAGGTGCAAAACAGATGCCACCACTCATAAAAATATATTCTGTTCCTAAAGGAGAGTCTCTCTGCCTCAGTACCTTTTCTTGTGTTTTAGCACTCATGCATTTAGTTTTAAATATTTTTGCTGATATTTCAATAAAATTTTGAGGGGAAGAAGAGGAAAACGCATATTCTTACTTAACCAGAATTGCAAATTTTCTTTACTCAGAACTTTAGCTTATTATTTATTGGTTTCCATGTATAAACCATTAATAGAATTCATAACTACATTTACATAATTTAATGTTTAAAGAAACAAAATGGGTGGGTGAGTTTGTAAATACCCATTTCCTAAATACTCTTTATTTTTATTTTTAATATTTTTTTATTTTGAAATAATTTTAAACCTACAGAGAGTACACAAACACCACAAAAATTCCATATATCCTTCATGCTGAGACCTCATTCCCATGTCACTAACTTTCCCGATAGCGTCCTTCAGAGCAGAAGTGCGGGCTCCAGGACCCTCATCTGCCCTGAGTTGTCATGTCCTTTCAGTCTGAGACCTCACATGTTTGAAGACTCCAGGAAAATAAAATTTTCCCATCGAGTTTATCAAATACTTTCTCATTCTTCCATTAAAGCCATGATGATTGACAGAAATATTAGAGAAGCGAGGCCGTGCTGTTTTAACTGCATCCTGTTGGGGCGCACAGAGAGCTGGTTTGCCATATTGTTTGGATAAAGGCGTGTCTGCCAGGGTTCTTCACTTCGAAGTTACTTTTTCCTTTGTAATGAACAACTGTTTTGTGAAAAGATACTATAGATGATGTAACACCTCATTCCTCATACAATTTTCACCCATTTGTTTTAGCATCAATTAATGTTTCTTGCCTGAACTATTAAGATGATTGCCAAGTAGTGATTTTCTAATTCCATCATCCTTTCTATTTTTATTCATTGGCATTCTACTTATGATAGAGCTTTTTCTTCTCCATATAAATTGAACACATTCATGTATCTCATTATTATCCCTGTGCAGTAAAATATTCCTGCTTTATACAGTTAAGATAATCTGTTATTATCGTTTTTAATTTTTATTCTTAAATTGTCCCAGATTTAGTTAATAAGAGCTTCTTCAAGATGGCTTTTATGTTCTTTTGACATGTACCTATTTTTCTTTGGCCACTTTCTTACTTCCTGGCATAATAAGATTTTCCAGGCTCATCTTGTACTTTCCCAGCTGCAAGGCTAAAATCAACAATTTCTCCAAGGGTACCTGGTTCCACTTACCGGGAATGGTATTTACAACCCAAAATACGGTCACTAAGAATGCTCCCTGCTACGGGGGTGCAGCTATTCCCAGGCCCTCACAGAAAGGCAGAGTAAGGAAAAATGTATATATTTACGTATATGTTAATACACACAAATCTATACTAACTTCTGTTACATCCATATCTATTTCTATCATCGAAAGTCATAAGATCACATTAATACCTCCAATTTCATTCCAGCCTCAAGGTTCATTCTACCTTTTTTTCCTTTTTATATTTGTGATTCCAATCTCCATCATTGAGGGAGTTGGCTTGCATTTTTTTTTTCAGTATATTTACTTATTTTCTCAACACTCCTCTACTCAAGTGTAACAAATCTCCTGATTCTGCCAGGTGACTACCTGGCACTCTCCAAGCCAGTGGATTTCAGGGTTACAGATGTCGCTGAAAAGTGTGGGGCCAGGTACTGGCAAAAAGCAACTTGTGCAGCACCAAGTGCACAAATGACACAGGCTATGAGCGACCATACCGTTGACACAAGTCCACCTCATGACATATGCTGAATTAGTGAGCACCAATTCAGACCACCCTTGGGGGAGGTCCTTTGAGCTAAACAAAGAAGGTGATAAAGTGCTTCCATTCTACTTAGAGTGGGTCAGACCACATCTGGAGAAATGTAGTGCATTTGGTTGACCACATATTCAGTCCCCACAGATTTAAAAATCCTAGAGATTTTATGAATACCCGATTACTCAGCTTTTTAATAGTTTAGGATTTTATATTTTTGTGAGTACACTTGGGCCCAAATCAAGATATATGATTGCCCTGAACACCCTTACTACCAATAATTTTCAAATAATTACTCTATTCCTTTAATGGAAATGGGAAACACTAAAATTGTATACTTCTGTATGTTGAAAATAAACTTATTGTGATGTTCCACAGCAAATAATCTCTTGGGAACTAAGTTAAACTGCTTACAATATAGACAAATAAATCACTTGATCTTAATAAAAAGCTATATACCAGTTAATTATTCAGTTTCAGAATTTCTGACTGCCAAATTCTTTGCCTGTTTCATGGCTGGACTTAGGGTTTGAAATGTCTTGTGTTTACACCATACATCTTGCCTATCTATGTTGCAAAAATACTGTGCTTTGGTGGGAGCCAAACCATGCCACAGTTGAGAAGCTATGTGTGGAAATCTGTAGGAAATAGGCTTATAGTGCTAATTTATTGAAGCAGTGTCAAGCATACCTTATAGATTGATTCCCAGGTTGGCCTATTTGCCAGCCCTGAATAAGCCAACAGAACACTGAAAAGTGTTACATCTTTATCAAAAATATAAAAAATATATAAAAATATCAAAGAGTTGTGGAAGTAAGTCGCCACTACCATTTTTACCTTACATTGTCTTATTGCCTGATTAAAATATCGTTACCCAAGACTCCGATGCAGTGATTTCTAGGCATGGTTTTACAATGCCTCAAAACATCTTAAATCACATTTAAAGGTAGTATAAATTTATACTATTAAGTCACCTGGAAACAAGATTCATTTTAAGTAGTTTTGAAACACCATATTGTGTACAGCACTTTATAAGCTTCTTAAATGATAAAATGTTAGAAACAAATAAAGTAAGGCCCTGGCTGGTGTGGCTCAGTGGGCTGAGTGCTAGCCTGAGAACCAAAGGTTCACCAGTTCGATCCCCAGTCAGGGCACATACCAGGGCACATGCATATGAGAGGCAACCACACATTGATGTCCCTCGCCCTTTCTTTCTCCCTCCCGTCCCTTCTCTCTAAAAATAAATAAATAAAATCTTTTTAAAACGTAAAAATAATAATAATTGTTAAAAAAAAGAAAAACTAAGTAAGAAATAAACTAAATAACAACTAAGTAAATAAGATATACATGTGAAAAAAACAGATACAAGTATTCTCAAGAATAGTATGTTACCTTTGCTATGTTTTCAAGTAACATTCATGTGCTCTCTTTAAAGTATCCCACTCCAATATGTTTTTTTTTTTAATTATTATTTTTTTTATTTTTTTTTATTTATTTTTTTTATTTTTTTGATTTTTTTTTAATCAGTATTTTTTAATTGTTCATATTGTACAGTTTTCTGTCTTTTACCCCGCCCCAGCCCACCACCCCAGCCCTCCCCACCTTCCTCCCATTTCCACCCCCCCATAGTTTTTGTCCATGAGTCCTTTATACTTGTTGCTCTAAACCGTTCCCCTTTTCCCCTGAAATTCCCTCCCCTCCCACTCTGGACACTGACAGACTGTTCTCAAATTCAGTGTCTTTGTTTTTAAACATTCTTAATTTTGAAAATCTGTAAAGGGGACAATGTCAGGTCTTGTAGATTTTCAAAACTAAAGAAAACCGATGTCACCAACTTCAGTACCTCAGCACACGCACAAAAAATTTCACAACAGTTAATAAAACTTGGAGACACCTACCCATTACAATGTGTGATTGACAAAGGCAATTTTTAGCGTCTGTCACTGTTTCTATAATGTGACCCAGGAATTAAATATGAAATAATCATTTGTGCCTCCTCTTCGGCTCCCTGGCTCCTCCTCTGATTTCCCGAGCAGGTTTTTTGTTTGTTTGTTTTATTTTTTGTTTGTTTGTTATTGTTGCCCTGAGCAGTTCTTAGATGAACCAGTGACCAAAGTGCTGGGGGCTTTGAGGAGAATGTTAGAGCAACGATACCCTTTTCACAATAGGTTCACTGTTTTCTAGCATGAGAAGGGACAGACAGCCACAAACTAGTGAGGTTTTCCAATTTTGTGAAGTATGTATAATTCTAGTCTCAAAACCAAGGCTCTATACAAAGATCAAAATTATTGTATAAAGGCCTGCTTTTGTTAAAAGAGAACTTATCTATTTTCTCCCTTCAATTTAAAGTGCACATCAGTCCTTAAAAAGCAACTACTCACTACTGCATATGGGAATATATGTACTATGTCACCAAAGAAATTGATAAAATACAAAGCATATAATGTTGTCATTGTTTGTTTGTTGTTTAGTAAGGAGGTCTAACAACTTTATAGGAAAATTTTGACATCACTTAAAATTCATCAGTGCAGAACTAGCTGATGAGCACTTTCTTGAAATGAGGACTAGATAAATATAAAGATTTATATATTTATATAAACATAAATAGATTTATTTCCTAATTATGTAGAAAGTTTACATGCATTCCAAACTTTATTATCACTTGAAGAGACTCTTTGGAATTTTAAAATGTTAAATGAAAATAGCATCTATTAAAAACATTTCACTTATTCTACCTGGTAAATTGTACTTTATATTCTAAGAGAGTAGAAACACTCTAAATGTAAATATTTATTTTATGTTTCTTTTGATGCAATTAATACACTGTGCCACAAAAGGTTATTAGGCTTCTACTTCTAAAAATATACATATAGCCATTACCTATATTTTCCAAATATTTCACCAATGGTAAAGAAAAGAATTCTAGTAGCTCCAGCAATTCTACATTGGTTTTGGATATGGACTTCCTTTGCTAACACGTTCAGCAGAAACAAGAATCAAGACATATACTATAGGATGTTAGGACTCTTAACAACAGTGAGTTTCTGCAGAAACTGTGGTCCTGACGTTCAAGACACTTAAAGTTGAGCGGGAAAACTTAAGAAATCATGCAGTCTTGGATATTTCAAACCCGTCCTCCCCAGATAAAAGATGCATTTGATCTCACGCCCTTGTCACCCTCTCCCTTTTTGTAATGAGACATTAGTTCCCATAACTGTTTTCTCTGTAGTGCTCACTGTCTTGGATCCAGAGAAGCTTCTCCGTTCTCAGTCTCTCTCCTCCCCCACCCTCACCCCCCCCCCCCCCCCCCCGCTGCGCGCTGAGCATCAGCATACTCTGAGGCCAGAGACATGTAACCCCCAAGAGTGGCCACAGCTGTTTTCGGGAGGAAGGGTAGGGACGGTATCTGGACCCTCCCAAGTCCCCTCGCCCTGCCTGAGGTGGGGCATTTGGGCAGCTGGACCTGGAGGAGAAGGGACCAGGGGTGTCCCTCCCCTCTGGCCTCAGCGTCTGCCCAGCGTCCCAACAACCAGTGGGACGTTTGACCCCTGCCGGGTGTTTCCCATTCTCATTTTCTCGAGTCCTCCTGCTCTTCCTTTCTCCTGCTGTATTTTTGTCATCAATTCTTTTTGGCCAGAGAACACAGCACAGAGCTACGTCTCCTTCCCATAAATACGCGTATGCTTTTTCCGAACCTTTCTCCTCCCCTTTCTCCCTCTCATCCAGGTTGGGTCTGCAATGCAAAGGACTCTCCTCTCATCCAGACACCGATGTCAGCTTGTGTGTGACAATTTTGTTTAACACGCCCTCACCTACCGAAGCCCACTCCTAACCAGTTCCACTTTCTCCCTGTTAACTGTGTTGCTTTCCACTGCTAAGCACCTCCTCCACCTTTTCGGGTTCTACTACTGCCCACATTTTTAAAAAATCCGATATGCAAGACTGTGAATTCCAGTAAGAGAGAGTGAGTGAGTGAGTGTGTGTGTGTGTGTGTGTGTGTGTGTGTGTGTGTGTCTACGCGCGCGCCATCCCTCTCAGTCTGTCAGGGTCTTGGGCGTGTGGCTTGTAGGTGCTGCTGGGCAGTCGGACGGCTCTAAGTTCCACTGCCAGGCTGAGGCTGGACCCTGCCGAGCGCACCTGTCTGTGCCCAGGTAACCAGGGAAGTGCTGGGCAGGCTGTGTTCCAGGACACCTGGCCCAAAAAAGAGCGATAGCAGTGACCTGGAGCCACAGGGGCGCCCCTCCTGCCCCGCTGTTCTCTATCCCTCCTTCCCTCCAGCATGTTCTGTTTTCCTCTGGGCACCCCTTCCTCCACAGCGCCTTACCTCAAACAGGGGACCGATCTTGTTCTTCTCCAGGTAAGCCTGGATCCGGGACTGCTGATACGACGCCATGGAGAGACAGCTGGAGCCGGCGCTGAGTGCGGGAAGAACGCGCCTCTGCTGGGGGCCCACCCACCTTCTCCTTGGACTGGGGTGGGGACAGGAGCTAACGAACCTGGGCTCCCCAAACCTGGAAGGGGTCGGCCTGGGCCGTGGGCGTGGGCTGCGGCCACTGGAGCAGCGAGCGTGGGGCTCTGAGAGCCGGAAACCCCCGCACAGCACCGGCACCGCCAACTCAGACAACTCGGAGACGTGGGGGGAACTCATTCATCGCGCTCCCCTGCTGCACCCGCCCCCATCGCTCTCCCTCCCCGCAGCGCTGGCTCTGGAGCTGGCGCTGGGGAATTGGAGCCTCAGTGCCTTGCTCCTCTGGGCGGCAGCAGCAGGGATCTGGGTTTGGGAGGCTAGCGGAGAGCTGCTGCTCCACCCAGAGGGGCACCTGGGGGCGCCCTCCGAGGATAGGGGCCTCGGGGCTCCCATGCAACTCGCTGGAGTGTGTTTACGAGTGTAGAGGGCGTGTGCCCCTCTCTCAGGTTACAAGAACAAACAACCTGGGCTTATCCCCAGCTTGTGATCTCCCTGCCCGCTGCTCCCTAGCGACAGCTCCGCTCAAAAAGCCAATGGTTAAGGGGCTTCTTTCAAAGTGCTTATAAATCTGGTGCTTGTTGGCTACTCTTCGACAGCTGCAAATACAGTTCTCAAGGGGGTCGTCCCTACCGCCCGTATGAACCTCTCCTTGCCCCCTCCTGCTCTGCCTACAGTGTGGTTCAGGGTCCGAGAAGGGCAGAGTTGGAAGAAGATACATGAGTCTGAGGGTTTGCCATGAAAATGAAGTTAACTTCCCTTGGAAAATCTGTCTTGGCTTGGAGCAAGCCTTCTGTAGGCTGAGAACCCAGCAGAAAACTCCCAAAGGTTGAGAGCAACTCCAGCTTTTGACTGATTAAGAGATAAAAGCAAGCCAGCCCCCCCTCTTCCAAGTCTGCCTTCCTAATCCACATATAATTATGTCCAACTATAATTATATATCTACATCTCAGATGCTACCCTAGTCTACTTAACAATGATCCTTCTAGATATTCCATCAACTCCTCAAATTTAGCCAATACCCTTCTTATTGTGGAGGGATTTTCAAGTTGAAGATCTACAAACACAGAGGTTTCTTCACAGAACTCTCTTTCTTGTGGAAAAAAAATTGAGGTTTCCAATGACAATTTCCCTGGCTTCTAACCATGACATGCTGCCAAAATAAAAACACTTATATTGGTAAATATGAAGGTTTAGCATAAAGGGAATAACTGTCCTTGAAGCAGACTGTAACTGCACAGATTTCTTTTTCTTCACTGTGCTCTGGATTTCTGTAATTCATCATTTTTTATTAGTGTCAGTGGTTTTTCATCTGTATTTTAAATCAGTGGTCCCCAGCATTTGTGGCACCAGGCATCAGGGACAGCATGGGACAGGGTTGGAGTGCAGGACAGGAGGGGAGCTCAGGCCTTAAGGCCAGGAAGCTTCCCTCCCTGCCCACCTCTCACTGCTGCTATGGGGCCTGGTTCCTAACAGGCCACTGACAGGTTTGGGGACCCCTGTTTTCAATGATATACTCACCTGGGAACGTGCAATAGTTCAGATAAGAATGCAATATCTAAGAAAATAATGTTAATTCCATTTAAATAATTCAGATAAGAAATCAGCCACAATACCTAAGAGCTTAACTATCGCTGACGTAGATGTGATTTAGAGTGGGAAGATGCCCAGGTTATTACTTTGACAATCAGACTCCATGACCTGCCCAGGGAGAGTTCAATCAAATAACAGTGAGGTGCCCAGACTGTTAAGGGTTTTCCACTGTGAATCAAAGATGTACTTCCTTATATTTTTTTAACATGTTCAGGACAAATTACATATACAGAGTGAATATAAACACTTTTCTTTGCTACAAGGTGCGAGGTAGAGCCATCTATGACCCAGGTGAAAAGTCAAGTATTTTTGATATCATGTAGTACTACAGAATCAGAGTGGTACCTCCCTGAAATCAAGGGCTGCCATCCTCTGGGACACATTAGCAAGATGCTTTTTTAAGTCAGATAATTAACAAATTTATTTAGTTTTTACCATTCAAGGCACTGCCCCGAGGGCCCTGAATAGAAAAGACAAAGCTTCACTGGCAAGATACTTATGTATTAAAAGGAGAATCATGAAGATATATACATTTGTGTATGTTAAAATACTGAATAGCCCTGGCTGGGTTGCCCAGTCGGTTGGAGCATTATCCTATGCACTGAAAGGTTGTGGGTTCGATTCCCAGTCAGGCACATACCTAAATTGTGGATTCAATCCCTGGTCTGGGCGCACACAGGAGACAGCCAATCAATGTTTCTTTCTCACATCACTCTTCCTCTCTTTCTCCCTCTCTCTCTAAAATCAATAAATATATCATCAGGTGAGAATTTAAAAATATTAACATACTAAATATACCAAAATTACATTTTTAAAATTTAGGAAATATTTCAGATGTTTTCCAAGGCCTATCTCAAATACCAATTCCTCCACAAACTATTTCTTGGTTCTTTCCACTTATCCTCAAACCTGACTTCATTACTTCCATACATATTTATCGCACAGCTTCCCCACGGCAGACATTACATTAGGACTGAGGACACAAAGATGAAGGCCTTGTTTTTGTTCTCAGGTTCAGTCTTGTTGAGGCAATTGGCACAGACACAAAGAATGACATAAGAGTGCATAGTGCTAATACAGGAGATACATGAAAAATGCTGTGCACGTACAATAATGGAAAATTACCTGTGTCAGGATCGTCAAGAAAAGTCTATAAAGGAGATGGTGTTTAAGCAACATGTTAAACAAAGAGCAAATAATTTTCAAGTTTTTCAGATAGAATTGGTGGAATGAGGATAGGAATAAATTTCAGGTTTTGGCATAAAAAAAAAATGACCGTGTACAAAGGCATGGAGACACAGAACAGACTAGTGGTTAGGGAAATATAGGGTAAGTGTGGAGGAAGACTGGCATGGGAATTTAAAAATGTAAGCAGAGCTCAGTTCACTAGAAGTCTGAAAGGCCTTGTTAAGAAATACAGATTTGCACGTCCTGGGCAATGTGAAGTGGCTAAAGACTTCCGAGCAGAGGAGTGTCATGTGTAGGTAAAAGTTTTAGAAAGAGTAAAACTTTTAGAAAGTTACAACATTCATGGCAAATTAAAGAAGAACTATATGAGGATAGCAAAACCAATTTGGGTTGCAGAATCCATAAACAAATCACAAGGGTCACCGGTCTTTGGACTAGGGATGTGGATAGAAAGGACGTGATGTGTTCAAGAAATATTTGAAGACTAATTTGTTGATTATAGGTAGGATGAAGCTGAAAGATAGAATAAAGATGACCTTCTGATTTCTGCAGTGAAGCTAAAATATTATAAATTGTTTGCCCAGGTCACATAATGGGTAATTGATAAGGCCAAGTTTGATTCAGGTTTTTCCAACTCCAAAGCTGAAGCTATTTTAATTCTCTGCCCAGTATCTTGAAAATTACTGTATTTTGCCCTGTACAATGCATATCCACATGTATGGCCCAAACTTTCAGGAAGAAGTCTTTCATTTTAATTTAATTTTTTATTTATTTATATTTAGAAACAAAACCAATTATATGCCAGGGTATTATTTTGCACATGGATATCATTATTGCTTTCCAGAGTTATACTTTTAATGCATAAGCATAAATAAAAGAAAAACATTTCTATAGTATATTCTATAGAATATAGTATATAGTGTATATAGTATATAGTGTATAGTATATATATAGTATATATAGGATATATACTATATTCTATAGTATTACCCATGTATAATGTGCATCCTTATTTCTCCCTCAAAAATTTGGGCAAAAAAGTGTGCATTATACACGGCAAAATACGACAGTCAAAAATTTAGTTTGCAGAGATCTCATGACGTGACATATAGTAGACACTCAATTAATTGCAGTTGGATGAATTAATTACATTTTAGTAGATCAATTCAATTAAGCTATGTTCTTTCAGACTACATTTTGTCTTTGATGTATGCCATTTATATTATATTTTGTTCCATTTAATTAATTACATGAATATCTTGTTCTTTCTTTTATTTTAAATAGCAAACTCTCTAAAATTATGAACTGTATCTTAATTCTTTTATACTTTACAGTATATAACAGTATATCTTCATACAGTAGGTTCTTCATAAGCATGTCTTTAATTTAATTAATATCCCATTATTGTACATTTTAAGAATTTATTTCATTTAGTCCCTTTAAGATAATCAGAAAAAGCCATTGTCTTAGATTGAATTTAACAAGGTTCACACATAACATGGTACATTTATAATCCTTTCCCTTTTATGGCCTAGGTACAGCATGAAAAGGCCATTTTCACTGAGACTGTTTTGACTTCATTGTGTTACAGGATTGCCTGCCAGCATAATTTACAAATACACAGAATCCGATTTATACAATGTCCTAAAGCCCTTGTCTAACTTCATTTGTAAAACACCTTGCACAGCTCCTTACACAAATGATTTTTGATTAGAAACCAAAGAACAATGGGAAAGGCCAGTTGACCTAATTAGGAAATATTAGCGGCAAAATTCCTTGAAATTAATTAAATATTAAAATCTATACAGGTTCCTGGAATTAGGCTATTAGCCTGAAGCATACTTGTCCCCTTCCTCTACCTCTCTCACCCTGCCACTTTGTAACAAACAGGGACGAATGTCTTCCCAAAGATTTCAATGTACCATCAGGATTTTGATTTTTGAGCTATAAGGTAGAGAGGCTACATCAGAAACATAAATAAAGGGGGTTTGGGGAAAGATACAGTAGAGAAGTGGGGACATTGAAGAGTCCTGAGTGAAAAACTAAATAAAAAAGCTAAAAGGAAGGAATGCATTATTTGGGAGCCTACCAAGTATAATCACTGAGAACATGGGCCTAGGAGTTCTAGCCCCGGACAGAATCTAGGCTTTGCAACTGGCTGTGCAATCTTCAGCAAGCTATCCTCTCTGATCTCATCTGTAAAGTGAAGGCAAATAGCACTTAGTTTACGAGTTTATGAGGGTTATATGAGGTAATGCAGGAAGCACTCAATGCAGAGCCAGGAACACAATAAAGATTCCATAAAGGGTAGTGCTAATATTGTTGACATTGCCATAATACCATAATAATTATCACCACAGTCATTGTCAATTCCTTGAGACTGAGATGAGCCCAAATAAAGCTACCAGCTTGGGAAATCCTAGCCTTCTCAAGGAGCATGTCTCTTTAATTTCCACATTTAAATATCAGGTTTTAATATTTAATTTTTAATATGTGGAATGTTTATAAGCAATAATCATCTAAAAGACTTTATGACAACAACTTGATAACATGTTTATTTGTTTTACATCATGAATCACTTAAAGAAAATCTACAAATATGAAACTGCAGACACCTTTGATATTATCAATGTTATTAAGCCTGACAGGCTTTTTGTTTATAATTTCCAAAATAATACTGTATCAATTTTTCATTCCAATAAGTGAGAGTCTTTGTTAAGAGGAAATGTGACTTAAACAATAAAAATGTCACAGAATACTGTAACGTGATACTGGGTTTTTTGAAAGGAAGGAGAAAATAAGAAGGACTAAGCAAACAAAAGATGACTTGCTAAGGAAAATCAATTCTACTTGGTGTGCACCATGGGAACCAGGCACTCTGCCTAGGACAGGATGTGCTATCACTCCAGTTCAGCTCTCAAGGAATAAGTAACGTGGGACCCACTTCTCCAACACACATCTCTGTAAATACCAGCTAATGCTCAGTCATAATGCAGCACCTCTCAACAACTCCAGCACTAAAGGTTAACTGTACCTTTTAGAAGAGGAAGAGGAACCTCTATTGCCTAAAGCGAATTTAAATATTTTTTAAAGAGAAAAAGGATGACAACTCTCTGCAAAAACACTCTGGATACTATAGTACCCCAAACAGTCAGCACATTCTCTCCTTCCAAAGTCAATGCCAGTTCATTCCCAATAGCTAACACCCATCCTCCAACCCTCAAATGGTTTTGACGATCAGATTCAGAGAATTCTGTGAAGTCTAAGCATAGACTAAGCCTCCACACACGCCAGGGAATCGCACTGAATACATACCTGTCACAGAAGATCTATGATGAGGTCATGAGAAATAACAGCTAACCTTGCTAACTCTGCTTGGGAGGATTAGGAAACCAAAAACTGAATGAATAAATGAACAAATAGGTGGCTACATGGGGGAATAAATGAATTACAGAAAGAATAAATGAATAAAATGCTGGTAATTCATTAGGCAACTGTGAAGCCTATAAACCAGTTCCTCAATAACATATGTTTAAATCCCTCATTTACACACATAACAAAGTCTAATAGATTTTTTCAGTACATTCTTCTAGTATTTATAAAGTATTTAAATATAGTGTTTCATAACATAACAGCATTGATTTGCTTTTATGTGTTTCTTGGTTCTATTCTCTTTAATTTGCCACTTTTCTTTCTCTCTTGCTTTTTTCTTTCTTTTCCTTTTAAGAAGAAAGGTTATTCATCTTGCAGTCTGAGCCTGCACATGAGTACACAATTGTCAGTGGTCAGTGAAAACCAATCGACTAGAATTGATGACAAATGTTTTCTGCTACATCTCTTTCCTAAAATGTATTTTAAGATCTCTTTGTCTGTAAATTATTGCTCTTGACATTCATAGCCTTACACATATTTTAATATTAAATCATTATCACTAAACCCCAAATTTCATGTGTTAGGACAGTTCTTCCTTGCTCTCAGCATTCCCAACTACTCTGTTTTGCCAAAACTATTATCAAATGAAAAACATTTTTCTCATTTTCACTTCATTAATAAAATGGCAATATACCAAAAACTTCTCTTAATATAGCAATGACAGTAAGAACATTTAAAAATTTAAGCAGGGAACACGAAAATATGCTCAACTTTCTATAGCTCACTGATATTTAATTTCAAAATGGTCTCACCACAATAAAAAATTAATAGACAGTGACAGACTGGTACCTTATGAAATGAAATGTGCAAAACTAAATTATTCTAATATCTATTCCACCTGTTCTCTTTGTATTTGTTCATATTGGAGTCGTGTTGAAGCATCCTTTGAAATGTCTGTCTCCCTTAAAGTGTAACTTTCTTACAGGCAGTGAAACCAGCTTTGGGGTCAAACCTGAGGCTGCATTATAGGTCAGCTACTTACTGCAAACTGCACGACCATGATTACACGTTACTATCACTGAATGTCACAGAGGAGGAAACTGAGGCCAATGGCTGTTCAATAACTTACCACACCAGTTGGCGATAGAGCCAAAATTCAAATCCAAGGATGTCTTACTTCGAACCATGTGTTCTTTCATTTTATTACACAGGACAAATTTCAATCGCAACTGTTTTGAATCCCCATTGATATTTCAATTACTTCTATTATTTTGTAATGCTTTTATTTTTAAAGCTATTTCTATCTAGAAGAATATTCAATAGTGTCATTTAATGTGCTAGCAATGCAGCTGATCAATCTTATATGTTTCAACAACAAGAAGTATGTGTTAGAACACTAATATAATTTTTTGGTATTTCTCACTATTTTTAGAATAAAAGAGGCAACATAGGAGAATGTTTAGAAGTGTGGGCTCCAGTTTTGCCAGAGCAAAGGAAACCATCAACACAATGAAAAGAAAACCTACTGAATGAGAGAAGATATTCACCAATGATACATAAGCCCCACGAGGGGTTAATACTCCAAATTTATACTCACTGTAGTGAACATCAAAAAACAAACAATCCAATTGAAAAATGGGCAGAGGACCTGAAAAGATACTTCTCCAAAGAAGACACACAGATGGCCAATAGACAAATGAAAAGATGCCCAATGTCACTAATCATCAGAAAAATGCAAATTAAAACCACAATGAGATATCACCTCACAGCTGTCAGAATGGCTGTCATCAATAAATCAACAAACAACAAGTGGTGGTGTGCTGTTGATGGGAATGCAGATTGGTACAGCCACTGTGGAAAACAGTACGGAGGGTTCTCAAAAAGTTTTAAAAATAGAATTGCCTTTTGACTCAGCAATTCCACTTCTGGGTAGTATATAAATGTGAAGAAACCCAAAACACTAACTGGAAAGAATATATGGACCCCTCCCCTGTATTCGCTGCAGCATTATTTACAACCTCAAAGATATGGATGCAGCCCAGTGTCCATCAGTAGTGGGCAAAGATATAGATACATATAAATATAGACAGATATAATGCAATATTATAAAAATAATTATAATGCAGTATTATGCAATACAATATTATGCAATATTGCATAATATCATATGCAATACTATTATATTGCATATATTATATATTATATATTGCATAGATATTATGTAATATAATGCATTAAATGCAATATTATAAAAATAATTAAATCATACCTAGATATAGACAGAATAATGCAATATTACTCATAAAAATAATTAAATCTTACCATTTACAACAGCATGGATAGATCTAGAAGGTATTATGACCAGTGAAATACATCAGAGAAAGATAAATACAGTACCATGTGATTTCACTTATATGTGTAATCCAAAGAACGAAGGAAACAAACAAACAAAATTAAAACTGACTCAGACACGCAGAGCAGACTGGGGGTTGCTGGTGGGGAGAGGAGTTGGGGAACTATATGAAAGAGGTGAAGGGACTAAGAAGTACAAACTGGTAGTTACAAAATAGTCACGGGGATGTAAAGTACAGCATAAGGAATGTAGTCAATATTGTAATACTATGTTTGGCACCAGGTAGATAATGGAAATATTGGGGGGGACCACTTTGTAAAGTACATGACTCTCTAACCACTATGCTATACACCTGAAACTACTACAAAATAGTATTAAATGTAAATTACTGAAAATACTTTTTAAAAACCACAATGAGATATCACTTATATCCATTAGGATGGTTATACTGTAATAAAAATAATAGGTAATAAGTATTGGCCAAGATTTGTAAAAACTGGAGCCCTCATACACTGCTGGTGTGTATGTACAAGGGTGCGGCCCACGTGAGAGAGTCCAGTGGTTCTTCACAGGGTTAAATATCAAGTTATCATAACACCCAGAAATTCCACTACTAGGTATATACTCAAGAAAAATGGAAACACATGACCACAGAAATACATATGCATGAATATTCATAGAAGCAATATTCATAAAAGCCAAGAAGTGGAAATGGTCCAAATATCTACTACTTGATGAAAAACAAGTTACATGTGTCATGTCCATTTAATCTAATTTGGCGATAAAAGGAATATAGATAGTACTGATGCATACTACAGCTAAATGAAGGAAACCACAAAACACCACAGATTGTATGCTTCTGCTGATGTGAAAAACCCACAATAAGCAAAGCTACAGAGCAGAAAGTAGATTAGTGGTTTCTTAGATCTGGCAGATGAACAGGGCAGGGGAGGGGTAGTAGGAAGGGTGAAGTGTAGGGACAGAAGAGAGTGAGGGGATGAACAGTGACTGCTAATGGGTTTCGTTCAGGAGCAACAAAAATGTAAAATTCATTGTGCTGAGGGTTGCACAACCCTGTGAACATATTAAAAGCTAATCAGTTGTACACTTTAAATAAGTGAATTGTTTGGTATGTGAATTATATTTCAATAGAGATGTTACCTTAAGAAATAACAATAAACTTTTTGTTTCTTCCCTGATCTCATTCTTGACCCATTCATTATTTAATAGCATGCTATTCTATCTCCATGAGTTTGAGTGTTTTTGAATTTTTCCCTTGAGGTTGGCTTCTAGTTTCAGTCCCTTGTGGTTGGAGAAAATGCTTAACATGATTTCAATTTTCTTGAATTTTTTGAGGCATATTTTGTGCCCTATCATATGCTCTATCTTTGAAAATGTTCCATGTGCATTTGAAAAGAATGTGTATTTTGCTTCTTTGGGATGAAAGGCTCTCTCTATATATTTTGGTTAAGTCCATTTGATCTAGGACATTGTTCAATGCCATAATATCTTTGTTGGTATTTTGTTTGGAAGATCTGTCCATTTTTGACAGTGAGGTGTTGAAATCCCCTACAATAATTGTGTTGCTATCAATATCTTTCTTGAAGTCCTCCAAGATTTTAATTATGTATTTGGGTGCTACTATGTTGGGTGCATATATATTTACAATGTTTATGTCTTCTTGGTGGATTCTTCCCTTGAGTATTATGAAGTGACCTTCTGGGTCTCTTTTTATGGCCCTTTTTTGAAGCCCATTTTGTCTGATATGAGTATTGCTACCCCAGCTTTTTTTTTCCCTTACTGTCCATTTACTTGGAGTATTTGTTTCCAGCCCTTCACTTTCAGTCTGACAGCATGGATAGAACTGGAGAGTATTATGCTAAGTGAAATAAGCCAGGTGGTGGAAGACAAATAGCGTATGATCTCACCTTTAACTGGAACCTAGTCAACAAAATGAACAAGCAAACAAAATATAACCAAAGACATTGAAATTAAGAACAAACTGACAGTGAGCAGAGGGGAGAGGGGAAGGGATAATGGGGAAAAAGGAAGAAGGGTTTATGGGAACAACTATAAAGGACTCATGGACAATAACAAGGGTGAGTGGAAACGGGGGGGGAGGTGGGGATGGCTGGGGTGGTGGGGAAGAGTTGGGGAGAAAGGCAGAAAACTGTACTTGAACAACAATAAAAATCAAAAGTATTTAATAAAAAAATAAATAAATAGTTAAGTACCTTTAAAAAAAGAACAATTGTTCAATTTTGTTGTTTCCAAGGTCTTCTTAGACTCCTGTTTTGTTTTTTTTTTAAATTATTTTGTGATGGAGAAAACCATTGTTATAAAACACACGCAGCTATAAACAGATCCTAAACATGAGTCTTTATTTGGTGAGCAGTATGATGGGATAAAAATGCAAGATTAAAAGCAAAAGAGAGTGAAATGATTCCACATAAGTGTGGGAGTACATGCACCGGTGTGAACTCAGGAACCAAGAGACCCTTGGCAAGGCCTGTAAGAGGCGAAGATGTGGTAGAGTGAGAAAGAAGATTTGCGGTTCCACTGAGTTGATCTGAATTTTGGTGAAATAAATGAGAATAGAAGATTATATCCTAGTTTGGACATACTCAATAAAACCGCCACCCCATCCTTCTTGCTATGCTGTGAGAGTTGTTTTGAGGGTCTGGCTACAGGATGCACGCTGGGCCAAAAGGAAGCCAACTGCACCTGCAGTCCTGTGTCTCTTGCATTTGTAAGAATTATTAGAAGTTCTTTTGCTTTCTTTCTTCCTTGAGGTTAAGAATTGTAATTTAAAAAATATTTCCAATTTTCTACATTTTAGGACTTAGGTTTAATGCTTCAGATACTCTGCAATTTGTCTTTGTCACAAAAGTGAAGGTTTTGAGAATTATGCCTGATGATATTTTGCATGCCTACAATACAGTGACTTTCACTGCTCTGCATATTCCGTTATATGAATTTAACACAATTCCTTTATCCACTCTTCTCTTCCAAGTTTTAACTTAACGCAAACAATGCTGCAATAAAATTCTCATCCATGTCTGATTTTTCCCAAGGTCTACACTTTCTTCAGGGTATGAACCTAGCAAAAGAATTGCTGGTCATAAAAATGCACAAATTCAGATTCATGAGACATTGTCCCATTGCTCTCTGAAGTGGTGGTATAAATGTGTAATCCTTCCCACAACTTTTTAAGAGTTCTCTTTGCCTGAATCATCACTCATACTGAAGGGTTAGCCCATAAATGGTGTGGGTCTCAGTACCAATTCTCCCTCACCCTATGCTGACATTAAATTCAAGCGCTTGGACTGTTAACCCTGCAGACTTAGTGTCAGCTCTGCAGTTCCCTGTCCTACTTTTCAGTATCTTCTCCATTTCTGACCCAAAGGCAAGTCTCCTGCCTTTCTTAGCAGTTCAGCCATGCATTTATAAGGCTGTTATTTATAATTTATTGATCAGTTCTTGGTGTTAGTAGCTGAAGGGTTTTCAAGTCATCTGTACTGCCAGACCCTTAAGTTCCTGATAATTTTTTTAGCACTTGAGCAATAATTTTTAAACATTTCCCAGATGTTGGACATCATGAAGAGTGTGAGTGAAATCAAACTAGCAACTATGATGAACTATTAAACTTTTTTGGCATGTATTTATTAGTCACCATACTGAAATATGGCACAACGATTAACGATAGGGACTCTTCAGCTTACCTAGTTTGAATCCCAGCTCAGTTCCTTACTAGCTGTGTGACTTCGGCAAGTTTCTTCATCTCTCTGGGCCATAGTTTCTTCGCCTCCAAGGTGAAGATGTAAATAATAGAACCTACCCAATATGATTGATATAAGGATCCAAATAGTTACTGATCATTAAAATGCTTAAAACTATATATGACACACAGCATGTGCTGTGCAATCATGTGATAAAATGGAATGATTAAATATTCACTTTTATATCACCTATGAATATTTTAATGATGATCTTTCAGTCCCCAGCATGGACAATATAACACTTTAAATGTTTTACCCAAGGCTTATGGGAATAATCTACAGGAAGTTCAGTTTATCAGGAAATCACTTGAGCACCACACTGAAAGTGGTACTCCAGTAATTCATTATTGCAGTATACTGCTACTCTCCACATTCTGTTTCCTCTAGAGGTTTTCTCCTATTTATTTGTTTGGGTCTCTTTCTTTCATGTTAAAAGCTTTTCTTAAATATCCAGAAAGCCTTGATGGCACTTTCACCTTTTAAAATAATGCACTGAAAGGCAGATTAGAAGACCACAGCAGTGGCTCTCGTGTGGCAGACTATTCTCGAGGGTCATCTTGCTGAGATTTTTCTGGGTACTTCAGTGGTGGACCCTCCAGCATGTGTGCCAACAGGTCTTTGGGGCTGGTCAGTTCTATCATCAGATGTCCCTGACATCATTTTCATACTGAAAATATACTGATTTAGGTGGTCGTCAATCATATAAGTATAGATCTTTAGTGAAATTTCTTCTTCAAATACATTGTGTATGCTTTACTTGTACTACCCTCCTATGCTTTTCTCATTGCCTATTGACTGAATTAGATATTTCAGTTCAAATATCAAAACGAAACAAGCAGAACCTCCTCAAAATCTTAAAAGTTTGTTTTAAATGCTGTGTGATGGCATGATATTGCAATCACCTTTAATTTCACTGGAACCTCATTTCATCCTCATTAACATTGGCTTCTTTGACACATGTGAAATTCTGTATGGCCATACTGAACTATCAAAACTTACATTCTGTCAAGTAGATCTTAGTCTTTTATACTTTCGTGACTTTTCACAAAATACCTTTCTTCCTCTAATGTCCCCTTTTGTTTCTCTGTTTGGCTATGGAGTGTCCACTTTCCTTAAATATCCAGCACAGTGATCTTCTCTTCTGTGAGGGCTTCTGACTTTGCCAGGCAGAATCATTCTAATGCATCCCTTCTGTGCTTAGCTGAAACAATGCACTTACTTCTATTGACATAATTAATCTTTTCCTCTTCCAATAAATTTGATTATATGTCTCCCTGACTAGTTTCTGAATTCATTGAAGACAGGGGCACACATTATTTTATGAAACTATCTTACCGACTGGCAGCATCTCCATTGATAACCCAAGAGATTCCTACCAATTGCACTCTATATTCTACGTGTGGTTGAGTCAGACTGACCCAGGTGAGAGCTTAAACTTTTATTATGACACAGCATTTAGTTTTAAAAAATGTGTGTGTGATTACCAACATTTTAGAAAGTGTTAGCTAAAGCTTTTTTATATTCAAGTATTTAACATTTTAAGTTATGATAATTTATAGTCTCATTCTGCAAACTCAACTGTGTACACTGCAGGTAGCACAGGCTCTGTTGCCATTGTATCTACTATGATTTCTAATGTGAAATTTAATATGAGAGAGATGATTGTTCTGTAATGTACTTGCAAATGTTTCCATTTGGAAATGTGTGGTCACGTGTGCAGGTGCCAGCTGGATAAACACATAAAACATCTTTTTAAGTATTATAGATTTTACTCAACAATAATGATGGAATCAATACTTATAATCTGCAGAGGATAATGTTTTAATAGTGACAGACTCTGGGTCTGGTATATAGAGTGAGCCCTGAACAGTACTTTTTCTGGACCTTAATGTTAGTATATATTTTGAAGAAGAGCCCAGCAGCTGGTGTGTGAATCTGTTGAAGCATTAGGAGAAAATATTCTCTCAGTAAATTTAGCTGAAAATTCTGTAGAACTTTTTAGGGAAATGCAAATAGTTGCAAACCTCATAGTTATGAGAAACTTGACATTATAAAAACACAAATGTTCTTAAAAATACCATAAGATTTCATTAACCAGCAACTTCAGAGATCCTGGAAATAAGTGAAAGTGAAGTTATCAAGGAGTGTATTTTCACTTTAAAGGTATCTAGTGTAAGCTTCATAACATGCAAATGAAATTAATTTCTGAAAACAAACATGCCACTAATTTCCTGAGAACTGTTAAAAATTCCTTCATCCCAAATGTGAAGAAAATGAATTTTAAGCCACAAGAATGTTTGCTTAACCATATGGAGTCTGGAGAATCAAGGAAAGAGGAAGAAAGAATAAAATATGATCAAAGCAGCTGTAACATGCTCAAGTTCTGCACCGGCGAACAGATGCAGATATGGCAAATTCATGGCCACCAGAAGGCAGGACTGGGGGTGGGGCGGTCCTTGACTGCAACCCTCTTCAGAGGCCACTGGACTAGCATGACACGCTAACACTAGGCATGTGTGGGCAGGGCAGCTTGCCCCCATGAGATCTCTAAGGTAAGGACTTTGCATTTGTCAACGGTTGGACCAGAAAGATCACATATAAAATTTTGGTGTAGAGCTGACTTCCCAAAAGCCAATATAAATAATGGGTGTTTTCTTTAAATTGAAGTGTTCTCTTCTAAGGAATAGATTAGTCTAATCTCATCTACTTAAAAAATTAAGATCATGATAAATGATTCAATAAACTATACATATATACATTAGTCTATAGATTTATAGTTGACACTGAGCTACATGGATCATTACCATATTTGCATATAATATTAAGTTTAAAAATTTCAATTCAAACACATTTATTTAAATACAAAAATAATAATGACGCCACACAAAAACACTCAACTGATCTCTGACAAAGGTGCAAAAGCAATTCAGTGGGAAAAGGACAGCCATTTCAACAACTGCTGCTGGGACAATTCTACATCCACATGCAAAAAGATGAACCTGGACACACACCTCACATCTGCCACAAAAATTTACTCGAAATGGTTTACAGATCTAAATATCAAATTCAAAAATGTAAAACTAGAAGAGAACCTATGAAAGCTAATATACTAATTTGCTAGGAGTGCTAAAGTAAAATACTACGGACTGGATGGTTTCGATGACAAAAATTTATCTTGTCATGATTCTAGAAGCTAAAGTCCATGAAAAAGTGCTGGTAGGTTTGGAGCTTCCTGAAGCCGCCCTCCTTGGATAGCAGAGGCTGTCTCCTCACTGTGCCTCTGTGTGGTCTTTCTTCTGTGTGTAGGGATCTCCCGAGTCTCTCCACCTTCTTACAAGGACAGTGGTCATCATAAACTAGATCTCCACCTTAAAACCCAAAACACTGATAACACCAATTGCCTGTGAGGATGCTGAACAACAGGAGCTCTCAGTTTCTGCTGGGAATGCAAAATGATTCAGCCACACTGCAGGCCATTTGGCAGTTTCTTCCAAAGGTAAACATAGTCTTACCATATGATCCAGCAATTGTGCTCCTAGGTATTGACTTAACTGATTCAAAAACATATGTCCACAGAAAACCTTTATTCGAGTGTTTATAGCATCTTCCTTTATAATTGTCCAAAACTAGATGTGACCAAGATGCCCTTCAACAGATGAATGGAAAAACAAAGTACAGTATAGTCATACTATAGAATACTATTTGCTAATAAAAAGCAATGTGCTATCAAGCCACAAACTGACTTGGGTGAATCTTAAATACAAATTGCTAAGTAAAAAAAAAAAAAAAAAAAAAAAAAAAAGCCAGTTTACAAAGGCTATGTACTTTAGGATCCCAATTAGGAGATGATCTGAAAAAGGTAAAACTGTAAGACGGTAAACATATCAGTAGTGGGGTTTGTACTGGTGTGGTGAACATCGAATACATGAAGCACAGAGGATTTACTTAAGGCAATGAAATTATTCCTTATGATACTGTAACGGTGGGTACATATCATGCTATGTATTTGTCAAAACCCATTGACCTTCACAGTCCAAAGAATGAACTAACGTATGCCAATTTTTAGAAGGCAGTTCAGGCAGTCCAGAGATCTCGGAATGAAATGCAGATGATGACAAAACAATCTGATTGTTAAATTAATTTCACAAGGAAGCCATTAGACCGTGGTAGCCTTAATTCCATAATAGCCTACATAAGCACACCAAAACCTAACCCTGAAATGCTTTAATGTTAAGAAGTTAAAACCTAAGGACAACCAACTACAAACAGTTTACTCGGCTTTTCCAAACAAGGAAACAGCTTAAGCTGTAGCCAATCAAATACTTTCCCTGCTTTGCCTCTGCCTCTCTGTGAAAGTCTGTCCCGGAACTGCTAGGGAAGGTCTAATCACTTCTGGCTTGGCACTACCTGATTCGAGTTGATGTCTGCTCAAATAAATCAACTCTGAAAATTTTTCTATGCCTCAGTTTATCTTTGAACGGTTCTATAATTGTACGAAACATCTCATGGGAGGAATGAAATGTATAAAACAACTGAGAGGGTAGAAAGGTAATGACCTAAGTAACATTGGAAATTAATACTCTATAAAACTAAAGGCAAAGGGGCCTCTATATTCTAGTAAGCAAAGTTATTTCCTGCAGGGAAACACAGAAATAATTCTAAAACACATGTAGATACCTGAATAGAGACTTCACCAAAGAGGATATGTAAGAGGCAAGTCAATACACAAAACAAGCTCAGCATCACTAAATGAGAGGGAAATGCACACAGCACACATATTAGAATGGCTAAAATCACTAGCCACACCAAGGCCAATGAGAATACAGAGCATTTGAAACACTAGTATATTGCTGGTGAGAATGCAAAATAATATAACCATGCTGCAAAGCTATTTAATAGTTTTTTTCCTAAATAGCACATTCCTTTTTTTAAATATTTTATTTATTTATTTTAAGAGAGAGGAGAAGGGAAGGAGAAAGAGAGGGAGAGAAACATCAATGTGTGGCTGTCTCTGGAACGTCCCCTACTGGGGACCTGGCCCACTACCCAGGCATGTGCCCTGACTGGGAATCGAACTGCGACATTTTGGTTTGCAGCCCATGCTCAATCCACTGAGCTGTACCAGCCAGGGCTTATTTGATAGTTTTTTTTAATGAAATTAAACATGGATTTACCATGTGATCCAGGACTCCCATTCTTTGAAATCTACCTTAGGAAATTAAACACTATGTTCACGTAAAAATATACATGCAAGCATTTACAACAGCACTATTATAATTGCCCAAAACTGGAAACAGATCTAATTTTCTTTGCTGGATGAATGGATAAACAAACTATGGTCTATCCATAAAATGGAATACTATTTAATACTGCTCAGCACTAAATAGGATGGAATTTTTATATGATTTAAGTTTAATCAGTTTTTAAATTTAAATGTGAAAACTAATATTTGATTCAGGATTAGTAATTTTTAAGGTATGTTTGAGATAACCTGGGTATGTCAGTCTTTTTCAACTGTAAATTTTATAAAATCTAAATACAGAACAAATATATCATAAAATCGAACTTTCAAATCAAGATGTATTGTAAGTGTAAAATTCTATACTGGATTTTGAACACAGTACACATAAAAATATAAAATCTATTACTCATTTCTATGTGGAATATATTGCAAAGTGATGATATTTTGGATGCATTTGGTTACATAAGATCATATAGCAGATAAAAGGTTCCAGAAAGAATGAAATGAGAATGAAAAATCACAGGATGCTAAAGAGCTTTGGGAAGGAAGATACAGAAGAAAAGAATTTAAGAGGAAAGATGATTGCAATTAGTCAAACACCACAACGATGATGCTGCAAAATGGATTAATTTAGGTTCTCAGATTCCACTCGCCAAGTATTAAACTAATTTTTTGAACAAATAGGCCTATGGAGATCATTGAGATTAGCATCTTTTAAAACTAATGAAGGGGAGGATTTTAATGTTTCTGTGTGCTCATTCCATAAATTGCAATATTCCTTCAGAGGGAGACATGAGATTAGTTAGGAAATGATGATTAATATTTTATAGGTGTCAAACCAATTTTGAGATGCATGCTTTGTGTCATGTCGGTGGGTCAAATTTTACCACTTTAAGAGAAAGAAAAGAATTCAGGTCACTGTAATATAAGACTGAATACTATATATTCATTTTCGTCATGGAAGTGTTCCTGGAAAATAGCATTCATGCTATTTGATGAGAGAAAAGATGCAATAGTGCCACCTCGAAATCTCTTTCTGGGTACTGCCTAAGCCAGAACGGCACTCTGATGCTTCACCTACTGCAGGCATTCTTTGCCAGTATGTTATGAGATTGGAGGTTCAAATCAAATAATAAAATGTCTGTTTTTGTCAGTTTCTATAGTATTTCCTTCAGATATATAATTTCTTTAATCAGTGATTAAATCTCCCTTACTTTTCCAGATTCTAATAGAAGACAGTCTATGTTTCAGTTGACAGTGCTAAGCAAAAATAAGGAGAAAAGAGAGGCCAAATAATTGTTTTAGTATGCATTAGCCTTCTCTTCTGTACAGCTAAATAATGACTTTGTCTTGCTGTTCCCTTCAATGTCTCCTAGGTCAGAACAGGGTCAAGGATGGCTGTAAGACACATGAAGGGATCTTGCTATGATTTATTTATGAGCATGGAAGGTGACCCTCCCACTCTCTTGATTATTCACCCACATGAAAAATTTACTAGTTGCTTTATTTTCTCCCTGTAGAAAAGATATAACCAAAGATACAGGCTCCAAGGAAAACATGGTCAGGATATACCAATTTATTTCAGCTTTTTAATACTAGTGACAGGTTTCATTTGATTTTATGAGAACATGTAAGTATTGCCATCATTAATGAAATAACTTCTACATTTCTACATTATTATATTTTAAATGCTATTTATTAACATTAATGGTTCATTTGGGTTTTAAAACTAAACTTCTAAAAGTTAAGTTAAATTAATTAACCTAATAATAATGAAAAGATGACAGAAAAATATATTCAGAAGTTTTTGTTTTATTGTATTTTTTGAAGCAACAAGGAGCTGTTTGTTTGTTTATACTTTTTACTGAATTTATTGGGGTGACATTTGTTAATAAAATTATATAGGTTTCAGGTGCACGATTCTGTAATACATCATCTGTATATCATATGATGTGTTCACCACCCAAAGTCAAGTCTCCTTCTGTCACCATTTCCCCCTCTTACCCTCTTCTACCTCCTGCCACCTCCCTTTCCCTCTGATAATCACCTTACTGTTGTTTGTATCTATGAGGATTCTTTTTTTTAATTTTTATTGTTGCTTAATCCATTCACTTTCTTCACCCAGCCCCGCAACATGCCCCCTGCCTCGACAGCTGCCAGTGTGTTCTCTGTATCTATGAGTCTGTTTCTATTTTGTTAGTTTATATACACAGTAAAAAAGTAAAGTATCAGACCCTCCAATATGTTGACTTCAAGATACTTTTAAAACTCCTTTTCCTATTTCTCCAGTGAAACTAGATTGTTATGCTCATTATTCTCCTATTAATCTCACCCTGTTGCTTTTACTCAAATCATTTTCCCATATTTAAATACCCTGCTCCCCTGTCCCTCACTTGAAATCTACAGATTTTTGAAGCACAGCTCCACTGGCTCCCCCTCTAGCCACCCATCAACCTCTCCCTCTTCTGGACAAGTACCCATGGCTTATACTTAGGGGTGCACACATGTACAGCCTACCAGTCAGCACCATTCTGGTTGGTTAGCTCTACCTTTTTATTTAGTGGAAATGATGTCATATCAATTGTACTTTACATTTTACTTCTGTTACCCATTACTCATTCAGCAACTATTCATTCAGCTGCTGCTCTACACACAGGGAATAAATGATGCATAAAAATCAACATAACCCTTCTCCTATAGGAGCGTATACTCCAGCAAACTTCCATTCACATATTTGACCATGATTTGATTCTAATAATGTCTGGATAATTATACCTATCTATTTAGGGATCTTATGTCTTCTAGTACATTTCAGATATTTATATGACAGTTTCAATCTTTGTATCTGACATAATGTCCAGAATAAAGCTTATACAACACAGAGACAAAGAAAATGGAAAGAATCTTTAGCAATCCATAAAGAGAAGGCTGAATTGAGAATAGAAAGTTGACAGGGAAAAGAAGTGTCAAGCCTAAGGTCACATGGTACATTATTCTAAGTACTTATTGATTCAATAAACTTAAAGAAATTTCTGGTTCAAACTTTCATGAGAGTCTTTGCTAGACTATCTTACTCATCTTTTGGTTTCCATTTTTTTATGTCATTAGTAGTTTATTTGGTAACAGATTCCAGAGGCATATTTTCAACAAATCTCCATATTTTTATAGGTGGGAAAATGAGCCAGAAGACAATTTGACAATCTGACTTGTTCAAGAACATATCAGCAGAATGTAGACAAGCAGCAGCAGCCACAAAAGTATACATAAACTGTAACTTGGTATTTTGGAGGGCCATGAGCAGAGGCATAACTCGCATGGATGAAGGTCAGAGGCCAACCTAATTAACCAAAACAGGGAGTCAAGAAACAGAGTGATGACTGTCAAGTCGTGTCCAACACAAGATGTGTTTTATCCCTCACACGGCATTGTCCAGTATTCCGAGCACCTGCCCACTAAACACCGCTGTGATGTGGCACACAACCTCTGAAAAAAACACCTGCTGCAATTAAAAACCACACGGTTTATGATCAGGGAAAATGAAGGTAAAGGCAGAAACTCACTAAAATATTTTGTTAAAACATGTTTTTCAAAAAAGAAAACAGCACAATTTTATATATTTCAATGGTAACAAGTATATAAATTCTAGGGTAAATGTGGCCCTTTACTTTGCAAAGCACCTGGAGTTTGCTCAGAGAAGTTGGCTACATAAGGGCTGTGGCTTGCAATTTATTGTGAAGGGTCTTATGAACTCACCTGGGGGAGTTGTAATGGCAGATATGGATGGTATGACTCCTTCTCCTCCTGTTGATAATTCTCAGCTTTAATTCCTGGGGCACATTTTTTGTTGTGTGTGTGTGTGTGTGTGTGTGTGTGTCTTTGTCTGCCTGAGGCATGTGCTTATAGATACTTATAGTAAGTACCTACTTCACCAAACTTAAAATTCTGATCCATGGTATAACTGTATTCTTCACTTAACCACTGCCTCATTGCTGGAAATTTTCCGGCTTTCCTGTCTGCATGGAAAGTTTTGTCAGACAGCTGTAAGACTTCAGAAACTGTAGTGATGCCGGAAACCACTAAACCTAACAGTACTAGCCTCAAAAGAAGCATTAGAAGAATTTGATTATTTCCACTAGGGTTCTTGAGTTCTTCCTTTTTCATAAGCACTACTTGGTGTTTTGAACCAGGATTCTTAAACAAGTTTGGGATGTTGAGTAAGTGTTTGGTTTTGTTTTTATCCATGAAAGTTCACAAATATGAAAGAATAAGAAAATATAACTTAGGATAACACACACAGAAGACATTTGAAGTAGGGTGTGTGTGTTTTGTGTATTCCTACATAGCTGGATTCATCTGGGTGTGTTTATTTATTTATTTTTTTTGCATTCACATTAGTGTTCTCTATACATGACATTTTTCATAAAGCAAACTCAAAGTCTGCCTTATGCTCAGATCATTCCTTAATATATTAATTGCCTTGGAACAAATCTATAGTTTCAAAAGGATTATTGCAGAGGTGACTGTACGTTTGATCATTTCCATAACAGAAAACAACCCACAAATGTTTTAAATGGCCCTCTGGGGATGAGAACCACTGTTGTCGATTTCGTTATTCTGGCTGGTGAAATGCTACCTCTAGAGTATCTTTGGCATGTTAATCTCATCTATTAATTTAACTCTCAAAATACTCTTCACAGTACTTTCAGAGACACCTACATAATACCAAGTTCCATCAGAGCACAGAAAAGGAAAACGAACTCAATTGTGAAAGACCAGAGGAACCTAAAGCTTCCTCTGGTCTTTGTGAATTAAACCCAAGCTTCTAACTAATTCAGAAGGAATTCTCCCAAACCTTAGGTTGTTCAAGCGTTTTACAATTTAAATGAGAAACATTTCCGACCGTATCATCACTCAATGCAACTTAACTGTTCGTAATGGAAGTATCTCACAAGAAAACATAAAACAATCAGCAGTTTACTAAGTCTAGTTTTATAACAGCCACATCACTCAACATGTAAAAGGGCTTTGCAGTTGCCTAATAATAAGGAATTTATGCTTTCAAAGAGATAAAGCATTAGCAGGGTTACCATATAGCTTCCCATCATTTGTTTCATAAACAAAGATAATTGAATTATATTTCAGAAAACATTTCAGTCCCAACTGCATTGTAAAACTTTTCAGTTAAAGACATTAAAAATCTCATAGCTTGCACATATACATTCCTAGAATTTATCTGCATATCATGTTTTAGTTAAATTATCACAGTCACAGGAGGTTTTACATTGGGTGGGGGAAATATTAAGTTTTTTAAAAGCTTTACATTTTTCAATTCAAGTGAGAAATCAGAGAACGAGATCATTCTTCTTCTGAGAACTTCAAATATGTTTCATGTGAAGCAACATGTGGGACAGTATCCTGCAAAATTATACCAGACACCGCATGTGCCACTGACCGCCATCATTTAACCTTGGGCTTAACACCAAATACTGACCTTATCCTAGGCTTTCTGCTATACACAAATGTAAAACGCTCCTTCACTTCAAAGCATGTAAGAACATTTCTTCCTTGGGCAGCAGTATAGTGATTGCTGGGGGGGAGAGGGGTTACAAGGGAGGATAAATGGTAATAGAAACAAATACATAAAGATTAAATGTAAAAAAAAAAAAAGAAAAGAAAAGTGGCTAGTGACAGCAAAGTCTACAGAACAGCTATACAAGCATTATTTGTAGAGACGATCTTCTGATTGGTGGCCTTTTGTACTGAGCGACTATTTATATTTGTGGCTGTCTGTAGCACTATCACTATTTTGTTTGTACTGGGTCCACTTCTCTGTGCTCAGCCAAGTACACTCCTTTCTGACACTACCTATAGTTCAAGGTTATCTGCCTGAAGTTGTTTTCCAGAACCTCTTAGCTTGATTTGGGAGTTTTCTCTTAGGCGAAAGTTGAAGCCATCCACACGGCAAGAGTGATACAATGTCTGATCTCGTTGAAACCACAACCAACAGAGACTAAGAAAGGCTGTGGACAGAGAGATCAGGGTGGTGGGCGGCATCTGGGGACAGGGGAACCAGGCTGCCACGGTGCCATGGGGACTGTCTCTTATGATCTTGGGTGGGGCTTTATTCTGTTTAGGCGTTGGTACCACACTCTCTGTTCCAGCCTCTCCTGAAGAGCCTAGGGGAGCAAATTTTGCCACCCCAAAATGTGTCTCTTTGGTATGAGGATTATTTTAGGCTGATTATTTTTATGAAAACAGAATACTTGGGACTTTTTTTTTAACATCTCTCTTAACTGCTTAAAAAATGTAGACAGAAGGCCTGTTCCAGGAAGAGCTATCATCAGAAATACTACAAAAAACCTGAGCAAGGTGTGGTGGTGGGGCGGGGGGAATTTCCAGGTCCTCTCTGCACCCCACTGTCTCTGCAAGGCATGGGAAACGTTTGTGCATTAAACATTAGCTCTTCCTATTTCCTGGGAATTATCTTTCTCCCCTTTGAAGTCCCGGATGCCTATCCCATTCCTTAGCTCGAAATGGCATATAAGCCTCAACGGGCTGAATTGTCCTTGGATGTCTTATTCTTGTGGATCTCTTGTACAAATGTAATTAAATTTGTTTTTCTTTCTTGTTTTTAAATCTTCACCCGACGGTATATTTACTGACTTTAGAGAGAGGAGAAATGGGGAGAGGGGGTGACGGGGAGAAGTGGGGAGAACAAGCGAGAGCGAGAGCCAGAGCAACACTAACATGACAGAAACACAGACAGGCTGCCTCCCACGCACACCCCTACCAGGGACTGAACCCACAACCGCAGAAACCGAACCTGCAACATTTTGGTGCACAGGTGAATGTTCCAACCAACTGAGCCACCGGCCACAGCTGAATTCATTTTTCTCCAGTTGATCTGTCTTACGTTAATCTGAGTAGTCGACCAGCCAAAGAACCTAAAAGGATAGAAGAGATGTTCCGCCCCCCCACCCGGCAACCCCCAACAAGGTCCCGATGTTCGTTGTACTTTGGTTCTAGCTCACAGCACGACTGAATATTTTACAAAGTGAACGAGAGCAATCTGTGGTTGTTCTTCCCTCCCTTGCTGAGAACATACAGACCGCCGACCAGGATGGAGGAGAATAATATCCGGCTGAGCCAACAAAATGAACACCCTCCACACCGACACCATGAATAAAACAAAACATAATTTCAAAATAATTTTCACTTCGATTATATCTGTACATGAAAACCAAACAGCATTTCTTTGGCTTACAACTTAGGGGTATTAAAGAGTAAAAATTCAACTGCAAATTTGAAGATCTAATTCACTTTATGTAATGATTCATGAATCGGGCAGCGTTCCATCTAGCAAACAGAAGGCAGATCTCAGGAGTTATAAAAATGGGGGTTTTGTAGGCAAAGAGAGGGTAGAACAAGGTAGTTAAAGGAGTCAATTATTTCAGATAAGGTCACGTCTGCTTAGGTGAGGCAGAGGGTCTTATCAGGCAGAATAACTCATTGGAGGTGATCATGAAATCCCAGACTGCTTGATTTAAAACTTCGCTCCTGTGAGAGGCTGAAACTCAAATTAGGTTAGGTATTAAGTTTTGGTGGAGTTTACCACAAGTGATTCCACTTGGGGTCTGTTGTTTCTTTTTGACAGGGGTAAAGAAATACTCTGTGAGTTTAACAATAATATTTAAATTCAAATTAACATGTGCAACTACGTAATAATCAAATCCATTTGACAGCCAAGCATACCTTAAAAAGACTCTTAGTCATGATACCTTCTGATTTTAAATTCAGTAAATGTATTTTCAAACATAAATTCAGTGTTTGGGCTATACAGCTAATATAATCACTACCATCTTTTTAAAAAAATGTTTTGTGAACCAATTACTCTGATTTGTAATAGCATAAAAGAGATAATAACCCTTTTTAAAAATTCAAGAACAAACAATAAAAACCAAAAAGGCCTTTCACTTTTCTGAATATCTACTTGAATGTGAAATTCAGTAGAGAACTACAGGTAGAATGCATAAATCATTGCATTACAGCAGTACGAATATTATAAATAAAGTTGATGCTTCCTTTCTAAATATTTCTGAATTTTTCATATGACTTTCTGAGTAAAGAAAATACTTTTTTTTAGAAAAGTAGCCCCCTGAAAGATCACCTTCTTTTGATATCACAGATGATGAAAGAACTAGATACTATTTGCAAAGCGTGATGCCAAAGACCTATGCCTAACTCAACTATTCTAACAACAAATATTTACATAATACTTTATTTTCTAAGTACTTGATAAAAACTCTCATTTCCCATATTAATCATATGTGTTAGTTCCTACTGCTGGTTCCTTCTAAAGGTGAGAAAAAGAAGACAAAAACTGACCCACATTCAGAAAGCTATGATATATAAGAATTGGGATTTGGATTTAGATCTTCTAATTGACTTCAGTGTCCTTCAAGTAAAATCACAGTTATTTATGATAGAGATTCTTTGATAAATCTCAGTTCTGTATGATGGGGAAGACATCACTTTAAAATTGTGTGCTTCACTTTCAAAAATGGACCGAAATGCCCTGGAAATCATCTGTATCTTGACAATTAATTATATGTCTTTTTAGAGTCAAATTAAATGAAGAAACCCCAATTATTAGTCTTGCACCATGAGACAAATGTTTTTTGCTGTCATTATTCTGCATGCTCTAATTAAGGATGAAGAACTTGCTTGTTTATGCACTCCATCTGCACAATGCAGTAGTTAGTCTTTTCTGTATAAGCAGGTAACTGGAATATAATGTGATGGATGCTACAGGTGGTGTGTGTTATCAAGCAACAGATGAATATAGGTGCAGAAACAGAACATTCTGTGTGAAGATAAGAGGGAATAGAATTTAGGAAAGTATGCGGAATAGTTTAACCCACACTCCCCAAAATAAACAATAAAGCCATCTCAGCTGCGGACAACTGGGCCCAGTCTGCAGCTGGCTGAGCCTCTCTCTTCACTCTGCTCTGAGGCTTCTGAAGGCAAAGGAAACGATACCTAGCTATGCTGCTGCCAATTTTCCAAATTCAGGGAAACAGAAATTTTATGTGAAATCATATCCACAAAGTATTTAAAGTGAAAAGGGCCTGGGCTCCGTCACCCAATATTTCCTTCTTCAAAATACTCCTTTGGGAAGGACCGAAGGAAACAAACCGTCTCTCTGTTTTTAAGACACACCTGTTCAGGCTTCCTTGGGTAGCTTGTTCAGGAGCAGAATCTGGTGTTGCTTGTTTGCTCCTGGTCAAGAATAATGCCAGTTCAGTTCAAACCAATTACAACTAATAAAGTCTTTATTTGTGTATTTATTTATTCATTCTTATTTTTTCATTCAGCCAGGAAAGATAAAATATACCACAGTTCAAAACTCTAATAAAAATAGACAGAACTATGTGATGTCTTCCCAAAACAAGTAAAAAAATATCAACAGATATATGATAGAGATAGGGAGGGAGGTAGACAGACAGACAGACAGATACAAAGATAGATAGATACTAGATAGATGTAGGGATAGATAAAGATAGGTGGATAATAGAAAGATACCAGGGTGGGGCAAAAGTAGGTTCACAGTTGTGGGCATGCAAAATGCAGATTCTATTCTTGTATTACTATTTATTGATTAGCTCTTTGTTTTCCATACAAAGAATTGTAGATGTACTTTTGTCCCATCCTGTAAATACATAGACAGAGTGCTTTCTTGAACCCCTGCAATCAGACTTTGAAGGAGAGGAAATCTAACATGCCTCGAGTTGCACTGTCAAACTAGTCTCAAAGGATCTGCAGCATCATTCCAAGACACAGAAAATATTTTCTTGTTGCTTCAGAAATAGGAGGAATGAAAAGTTGCCTGTGGTTCAGTGCCCACAATGTTTTCAACAACACAGTAAACACACATCTATCAAGGCACCATCTGCCAACAGCACAGCCACCCCTGGAAGTGCCAACAGGACTGCAGACAGATGCCCCTGGTCCCCAGCATCTCTGCCTTTCCTGGGGGACAGCCAGCTCCCAAGACTACTATTCCTCAGTACCTGGAATTAGATTGCACTTCTCCATGATGCAGGAAATGTTTTCTGTTGATTTCAATCCATACTCCATGCCCCAAGCCAAATGATGTTTGATAAACTCTTATAAATAAAGTGGGGGATGATAACATTGGAGTGTGCTAAGAGATTACATAGTTTAGAAAAAGTAGGGATGGAGCTTATGTGCAGAGAAATATTTGAGAGTTTAAATGGGGGCAAAGTCTACAAAAAGGGAATGGGAACAATTCTCCACCATGGAGAGAGGTGGGGAAAGATGGCAATGATGAGAAAATAAAACTAAGATCCCTTTGGGCTCACAGCAGAAATTGGCAAAGTCTTCATGCGGTACCTTCAGGTACTGGAGAACACTGCAAGGATCAGTTAAAAACGTGCCTAGCTGTGGGTCTCAGAATGTGTGGGGCTCACAGCCCTCTATAACATAGGCACTAACAGGAACATTGCAAACACTGAATGGAAGGTCATAGCGCAACATCATAAAATCTAGAATCTTGGCTCTTGGCCCAAAACAAGAAGGAGAGCATTTGGCAAAACATAATAGATGTAAGATTTCCTGTAGTACATTCCACAATTATTGAATGTGTCTTTGAGAATTTTATGAAAAAAAAAATAGATTACTCAGAGACTTCTCTCATTTAACCAGCTGCCAATCCATGCCAAATCTATTTCCAAGATAAATATCCTTATTTTCTCTTTTTTCCCCTTTCTTTGCTTATTTCCCCAACTCAGACTTTGACTCTTTGTAGAATTTTGCTTTTAATTGATAAAACCTTGGCCTTAACTTGGGCCTGCACTTTACTGCCAGATGAGTATTTCTGAAATTCTCTTCTGATGTTCTCCTGCTCAAAACTGTAAAAGAATAAAGCCCACTTCTTTAGTGTCCACCTGTAAAGTAGCCCAGCGCCTACACAACATGCAATTACTGTCCAGAAAAAAACTGTAAAGGAGCCACACAAGGTGTCTGCCTTTATAGTTACCAGTACTTTAGAGTTTGCTTCCTGATCTCTTGATGGTTGTAGGAGGCACAGATTATCACAGAAATAATGAGACTTCAGGTAAGTTCAAATAGTTCCAATTGTTCTACAAAACTTCACTTATATACTGGACAACCATCTATTTGAAATTTGTATAAACTTCATCACAGATGATTATTACTTTAATGTTATGCATCCAGAAAAATCTTAAATATTGTAAGACATGTATTATGAATTGGAAGTTTTAACTAACTGATGCAATTTGACTTATGAGAAATCACTTGAAAATAATTAAATACTAATACATTGCTATAAGCTAAATAAAGCAATTTACATATATAAATACAAAATAAATGCACAATTTCATTAATATAGTATGTATAATATATAATTGTAGTATAATTATTTGACAATAATTTAATAAATATTCTATCTTTTGAATTATTAAATTTAGAGAGCATCCTTTCCTATTTTTATTCCTTAAGTTCTTACTACATGGGCTATTTATATAAATAAAACTTAAAAAGGGAGAAAGGTTACAACTGCAAACACAACTCAGTTGATACAGTTACCATCTATTGAACGTTTGCTGTGTAACTGGACTGTTTTTTGTGTATATATATATTTTAATTTTAATTGTCGTTCTTGTACAGTTTTGTCTTTTACTACCATCCCAGCACACCTCCCCAGCCCTCCCCACCTCCCTCCCATTTCCACCTCCTCCTAGTTTTTGTCCATGTGTCCTTTATACTTGTTGCTCTAAACCCTTCCCCTTTTCCCCCCTGAAATTCCCTCCCCTCTCCCCTCTGGTCACTGTCAGCCTGTTCTCAATTTCAGTGTCATTGGTTATATTCTGCTTGTTTGTTTGTTTTATTGTTTAGGTTCCTGTTAAAGGTGAGATCATATGGTATTTGTCTTTGACACCTGGCTTATTTCGCTTAGCATAATGCTCTCCAGGTCCATCCATGCTGGCCTGAAGGGTAGGAGCTCCTTCTTTCTTTCTGCTGCATAGAATTCCATTATGTAAATGTGCCACAGTTTTTTGATCCATTCATTTACTGATGGGCACCTAGGTTGCTTCCAACACTTGGCTATTGTAAATTGTGCTGCTATGAACATAGCATAGGTTCTTTTGGATTGGTGTTTCAGGGTTAAGATATAATCCTAGCAGTGGAATTGCTGGGTCAAAAGGTAGATCCATTTTTAGTTTTCTTAGAAAATTCCATACTGTTTTCCATAGTGGTTGTACCAGTCTGCAATCCCACCAACAGTGCACTAGGGTCCCCTTTTCTCCACAACCTCTCCAACACTTGTTGTTTGTTGCTTTGCTTATGATGGCCATTCTGACTGGTGTCAAGTGGTATCTCATTGTGGTTTTAATTTGCATCTCTCTGATGGCTAGCGGTACTGAGCATCTTTTCATGTGTCTCTGTATCTTCTGTATGTCCTCCTTGGAGAAGTATCTGTTCAAGTCCTTTGCCCATTTTTTAATTGGGCTGCTTGTCTTCTTAGAGTGGAGTCGTGTAAGTTCTTTATATATTTTGGAGATTAAACCCTTGTCTGAGGTATCATTGGCAAATATGTTTTCCCATAGAGTTGGTTCTCTTTTTATTTTAATACTGTTTTCTTTAGCCATGCAGAAGCTTTTTATTTTGATGAGATCCCATTTGTTTATTCTTTCTTTTATGTCCCTTGCTCTAAGGGACATATCAGTAAAAATGTTGCTATGTGAAATATCAGATTTTCCTGCCTATGTTCTCCTCTAGGACTTTAATGGTGTCACAGCTTATGTTTAAATCTTTTATCCACCCTGAATATATTTTTGTGTATGGTGTAAGTTGGTGCTCGAGTTTCATTTTTTTTGCATGTAGCTGTCCAGATCTCCCAATACCACTTGTTGAAGAGGCTATTTTTACTCCATTTTATGTTAGTGCCCCCTTTGTTGAACATTAATTGACTGTAGAGACTTGGGTTTTTGTGTATATATGTATATTATGGCATATATATTTATTCCTTACAAATACCATCAAGTGCTCAATAGTCCTCCATTTCTCGGGAGGAAGCAGTTAAGAGTTAACTGTCCCAAGTTTAGACGGCTTAGTAAATGAACAGAATTTCAAACCTTCTGACTGCAAAACCCACACTCTTACCCAATGCCAAATCTGTACTTGTTGGTGTAATTATTTTTAAGGCCAAACTTGGAAAGGTGTTTCATAATAGCTAAGCTCATCTCTTCATAAAAGAGATTAAATGAGAATGTTGCTTTATTGGTTTTAAATGACCTCTTTCTGTAGTAATAAACTGTTGTAAAGTTTCATAGATATTACTGAAGGGTTTTTACTAGAAAAGTATTTCATGATTATAGCCTCTTGGATAAAATAATCATTGGGTAAAAATGAGACTTTACAAGGAATTGTCCCCAAAAAGCACATTAACACTGCTGTAGGTGTATCTTAGCTTTGAGACCTGGAATACACGTGCCTGAGATCTCCTAAGTCTTCAAGATAAATAGCATTATAATAGGCAGTAGGAAAGAAAAATGGGTTATATAAAATTTTACATGTGGTAGCAAAGTAGTTGATAAGAATCAATTACATTGAAATTTGTGTAGTCAAGATGCTAGCTTCAATGGATCTTAACACATCACCCTTACTAAGAGTTGACAGAAATTAGAATTTATTTTATATTAAGTTCCTAAGTTAATAGACATTTCAAGAACAGGGACCGAGTAATGCATCAGAGATAAATAAACTAAGGTTTACATAATACTCCATGTGTGCTAAATTTTCTATTTGATTTTAATTAACAATATTAAAAAACTGAAAATGAATAGATGCATAGCCTAGGAAGGAAACATTGGCAGGTGTTCTCTTTTCCACTAATTACCAAAGTAGAAGAAATGGGCTTTACTTGCATCTGGAAGAATTAGGTTAAAATGATTACAAATAACAGAAAGGAAATACATAAATTAAAAGCACTCTTCATTGCTAAATGACGGAAACACGTTCTGGGAGATGCATCCTTAGGTAATTTCAACATGATAGAGGGCCCTCACACAGACCTAGATGGCATAGTTTATTACTCCTAGGCTGCAGGCCTGTAGAGCATGTTACAGTATTGAATGTTGTAGGCAATTTAACACATTGGTAAGGTTTTGCATCTATAAACATGTCTAAATATTGAAAAGGTACAGCACAAAAGATTAAAAAATAGTACGCCTGTGTAGAGCACTTACCCTGAACAGAGCTTGCAGGACTGCAAGCTGCTCTGAGTTAGCCAGGAAGTGAGAAGTCGCAGGCTGTGCTAGGCTGGGCGTGTAGATAAACCAGCCACAAGGTTATACGTAACGTTACGCTACGACGGGACGTTAGGAAATGACGTTATATATGACGTTAGGATGTTGCATCAGAACGTTTCCTTATGACGTTATGCCAGTTACTATATTAGGGTGGCTACAATGTTAAGATGGCTAGCAGGTTACTGGGAAATAGGAATTTTTAGCTCCACAATAATCTTTTTTTTTAAATATATTTTATTGATTATGCTATTACAGTTGTCCCATTTCTCCCCCATCATTCCCCTCCACCCTACCCACCCTCTCCCACCCACATTCCCCCCTTTAGTTCATGTCCATGGGTCATAAGTTTTCTAGCTTCTACATTTCCCACACTATTCTTGCCCTCCCCCTGTCTATTTTTTTCCCATTATCTATGCTACTCATTCTCTGTACCTTCCCCCCTCTCTCCTCCTCCCATGCCCCTGTTGCTAACCCTCCATATGATCTCCATTTCTGTGGTTCTGTTCCTGTTCTAGCTGTTTGCTTAGTTTGCTTTTGTTTTAGGTGTGGTTCTTGATAGCTATGAGTTTGTTGTCTTTTCACTGTCATAGTTTTATCTTCTTTTTCTTAGATAAGTCCCTTTAACATTTCATATAATAAGGGCTTGGTGATGATGAACTCCTTGAACTTGACCTTATCTGAGAAGCGCTTTATCTTCCCTTCCATTCTAAATGACAGCTTTGCTGGATAGAGCAATTTTGGATGTAGGTCCCTGCTTTTCAAGATTTCAAATATTTCTTTCCAGCCCCTTCTTGCCTGGAAGGTCTCTTTTGAGAAATCAGCTGACAGTCTGATGGGACCGCTGGCATATATGTAGTCCATCTTTTATCAAAAGGTCATTATGCCACTCATGACTGTATAGGAAAATTTTTGATGACATAATGTATATTTAACTTTATATAAATATTTATAAGGTGTGTTCCATGGAAATGTTTGAAAACAGGTCAGAATTTTGGCCACTATGATTTTTTGGTTAAAATGGATACGTTTGAAAGCAGATATTCATCCTATTTGGTGGCCAAAGGCCCTTCTTGACCTGTATCCTCATTTCATGTCACTCAAATCTTATGGGTCTTTGTGAGAGCTCCTCTTAGAGTCAGTGCGGGGGTGGGGTGGGGGAGGTGTGTGTTGGCTCACTTACAAGATGCAGGGGAACAGGGGCATGGTGACATCTCCCTTGAGTGGTTTTTCCTGAGTCTTTCCTCCTTCAGTTTCCACTAAAAAGAAGAGAACATAAAATACTCTACATACTTTTATTCTTGTTTGAAATAATGAATGGCATACAGCTATAATTTGAATGGGGAAAAAAAAAAAAAAACCTACAGACATAACCCCCAAAAGAAAATGTTAACTTTATTCTGATATCAAATAGTGTAGCCTTACAATCACATTTTTTTCACCTACCTTTTACTCTTGTGTGAGATAAACCTCAGTCGGCCTCCTCTCCTACATTCCCAGCCTGGGACCTGGCCCACAACCCGGGCATGTGCCCTGACAATGAATCGAACTCGCAACTCTTTGGGGTTTGGGGGGTGATGCACAACCCACTTAGCCACACCAGTCAGGGCCTGAACAGATCTCTTTTTTTAATTATTTTTTAATTGTTGTTCAATTACAGTTATTCCCATTTTCCCCCCATTACTCTCTGCTGCCCTACCCACCCACCACCTCCCACACTCAGTCCTCTCCCGCCCCTTTGTCTTCATCCTTGAGTCCTTCATACCTGTTCTTTGACTTGACCCTTCCCCTTCTTTTCCCCATTATCTCCCTCCCCCTGTCCCCTCTGGTTACTGTCAGTTTGTTCTTTATTTCATGTCTCTGGTTCTATTTTGCTTACTTATTTGTTTTGTTGATTAGGTTCCACTTATAGGTGAGATCCTAATAGCTCTGGGACCTTACCCTAAAGTGTGGTTCAGCTCTTCTTCAAAGGCTCTGCCTCACCTTGCCTCTCCTTCCCTACACATCTTTGTTCTGCAAGCAGGTGGCTAAGATTCTTCATCCTCACCACTATCACTTCTAAATAACTTCTTTTTTCTCCTCCTCCAGGGCTTTTAGGTTGAGTATGGCATCTGACTCTTACATATTCTCTGTTCTTAGGATTTACTTACATCTCTTTTGGTTCCCAGTTGGAAGGAAAATACCCACATTCTTTGAAAATTTTGACACAGGACTTAAAACTTTGATCCCATTCCTATTTCCATCATGGTCTTGGCTACCTTAAATATCCATGTGACCTTACAATCAAAGTCACAGCCTCACAGGTACTTTTTTTTATTTCTTTCAGCCTCATTCTCACAGCCACACCCTAAAACCTTACAACCCCCAGTGCTGTCCCCTTTTATCATTGAATGTCATTATCCCTGTGACATTCCCTGGCCACCTTCATTCACTGGTTATGCTTGTTCCTCATTCTCCTCCCTTGCCCAACACATTCTTCAGACTTATTGGAACTGTCAGCTCTCATCTCTCTCATTCTCTCAGCAATTTTCTGGCTTGATGTCTTTTCTTTCTAGCCTAGACCCCTCCTTACAATTGCCATCCATTCTATTTTTTCTCTCAAATTTCAGCCTTACATAAATCCATTAGACTTTTCCCATTATATGTCCTTACTGGTAAATCTTGCTAAAGAAACTTAAAATGTATAGCTTTTTATTTCCAGGCTCTCAGCAAGCATTGAACACAATCGGAAGCTGTTTTATCACACAAGTTCCATATATTATATTTAAAAATTATCCAATTTCATTAAAATTTGGCCAGGACTGAATGAACAATTTGTTGCTGACATTCTATTTGTTGACTTTCACACATACTATTTCTGAGGCCTTTTAAACCATAAGCTTTTTTGTTGTTCTTTAAAAAGGAAGAGATGCCACACAATATCTGACATAGTATCTCCTAGATCAGGGATGGTAAATACACCAATGTGGCATGTCAATTGACTAGTGAATACCTCGAGTGTAATTTGTTAATGGGATTTAGATATAAAGGGCTGGGAAAGGCAGATACTCAGCTGCTACTGAGAATAATCTTCTAAGCTGAGCATTCCAAGCTGTGCCCAGTTAACATTGATTCAGCCTTTAGATTTTAGCTTAAATACAACATCTTCAAAGACTGTCCACCTCCAGACCCTATGTTCTCCATAATCTTTCCTGTTACAGCTATTTAAATACTCTCTCTTCCCCAATAGACTACAAGCTCCCCTAAGGACACCCTGTCTATTAGGCTCACCATTGCATCTTATGCTTAGGATAGTGTCTGACACACTGTACATGTGGAATAAATAATTGCTGTATGGCCCCATTGTCTGCATTACTAAACCTCTTCTCTACATATTCTTCCTATTCTAGCCAAATGAGACCCCTTGTCCTACTTCTAAAGGCTCCACATTTCCCATCTTTCATACTATTTGCTAGTAAATTAATCCCCTGCACGCCCAGCAAATTCAACATGCCTGATTTTGATTATGTGTCCTTCAATGTCCACTTCTAATTCTGCCTTCTCTAGGAAACATTTCTCTATCCTCTTTTCCCGTTTGGAACCCCTGAATATTTGATCACTTTTTTATATATATTTTTAGAATGAGAAGGGACCTTAATTTTAACTTGATCCAACTCTGTAACTCAGCATATAAGAAAACAGGACCCCAAACCATGTCAGGCTTTCCCTCAGTTGACTACTCAGTAGAGAACCCGAGCCTAGAAGCCAAGTTACCTATGTTCTTCCTATTGCACAATGCCACCTTCCAAAGGTAGATGGCCAACTTTGCCATTATCGGCTGAGAGTTCTAACGCATCTGAAGGATGTGTGGATATGCTAGAATTATCACAGTAGGGATATTTACAACTGAAAAATGCTTCCAAACTTTCTAGAAAAAAAATATGCTCAGTGTATTTTTTTTTTTTTTGGTAAATTAGGATATTTGTGTATCAGAAATATTCAGTCAGATATATCTGTATCAATGAGTATCATATTTGAAGAGCATTTTTCATTTTCATGCGTCTTGAATATATTCACCCTAAGTCTAGAGTTCTTTTTAAGAAGCACTTGAAAGCTGACTGCATCATGACAATATTAATCTCCAAAAAGAAGCTTTCAGCAGCCCTTAAACTAGAATCTAGAACTGAAGTCATTTTCCAACCTAAACTACAGCTTTTATGGTAGATACATTTGGCAAAAGCGGAAGAGGCATTTCTGCTGCAGAATATTTCCTCCATGACCCCACGGTGCCTTCTTGTTCCCATCACCACCCTCTGCCTGTTCCTTTCCTGGTTTCTCCTGTTAGCACCTTTTGTTACTAATGTGCCATCACAAGCAACGATTGATCCAGGGCCTCTTACAAAAGAGAACATAATAACACCAGTCTTGCTTTTTCTATTTTCTGAACATCTTAGCATAAATCCAGTCTGCTCTCCCTTATTAACTCATCCAGAAAAAATTACCCTCATCTTTCAAGGCCCAGCCAAGTTCACAAATGACTCAGAAGAATTCCTCCTCACATCAGGCAGCAGTGAGGCTCCATCTGCTGTATCCCAAGAGATGGATGGCCCGTTAGATCCAGGACAGCATGGATCAGCATAAATATTTTGAGATTGGTGGAACCTGTTTTTCCTGCAACCTGTTTTGCTAAAATACTAAGTAAAGGGAAGATATTCTGTTAATGTTGTATAACTAGAATTCTAAGATGGAAATGGTTTACAGTCTAGAAATTTCTAATAATCAGAAAGCCAACAACGACCCAATATTAGATGAAAGTTAGGGTAAAAAAAGATTTAAAAACTGAATTTCCTAAAAACGCTCCTAAAATACAGACAAATAAAGGTAAAGGTCACTTTCCCAAAAGTTGACAGGAAAATGAAATTATCGTGGAAAACAGAAAAGGGATGCACTAGAGGAAAGTCACCTATATTAAATGCTACCATGTGCCATTTTAAGCATTTTGTGTAATTTTATTAATTTTAGGCATTTTATATCATTTCATTTAACTCACACAACCACACTCTGCCAGATGTGGACTTGACCAGAACATTTAGTGAGCTGGTGTCCGTTCGGACTTTTGCCCAGCAATTCATGTGTGTATGTTGTTTGTGCTGTCCAGGGCTCCGCCCTGCCTCAGTAAGATGAAAATAGGCTCTCTTCCTAGAGAACCAACACACATGGACAATTTGGAAACTGCAGGACCCTTGCTATAATGTCTGGTGCTGACTAAATAGAACTATTTCTTAGCTTATGAAGGTTGCTGTAAAAAAAAATACCATAGACTGCGTGGCTTATAAACAACAGAAATCAATTTCTCATAGTTCTGGAGCCTGGGAAATCCAAGATCAATAAGCTGATAGATTTGGTATCTGGTGAGAGCCTGCCTACTGCTTCATAGATGTCCATCTTCCTACTGTCCCTTCAGGATGGTGGGAGGGGTAAAGGAGAGATTGGGGTCTCTTTTATAAGGGCAATAGCCCCATTCATATAGGCTCTATTCTCATGACCCAGTCAACTCCCAAAGGCCCCACCTTCAAATACCGACAAACTGGGGACTAGGTTTTAACGAAGGAATTTTGGAGAGATGTGAACATTTAGTCTTTAGCAAACTGCCACCACACAAGACTGTCAGCTGGTTAGAAAAAAAAAAAAGTAGTGAGAACTTCACAAGTTGAAGAGCTTAGTACTGGTAAAAATAGTAATGAGGTTTTACTACTGCTTTATAATCCCAACATTATTATTATTAAGCTAGTGTAAATAAAAAAGGAAATTAAAATTTAATTTAAATAATATATATATATATAAGTTTGGGAATTAAAAGTTATTACATGAAATACCAAGGAAGACAATGGTATAAGATATACAGTTTAATTTGCTTATAACTCCAAAAGGCCTAAAAATTTTGTGCAAAGTATTGGTTTAGGATACAGGTATGGAGCAAACTTTATAAGTTTAAGGCTAATACTATAAGGGCCTATAATAGGTTATTAAATTTATTGTCTTGCCTTGAAAAGGATATTAAATACATCCCAATCAACTTTTTCTCTGGGCTCTTCAAAAGCTCTAGAAAGACAAAACAGAAGAAAAGGCTATGTTATCACTTAAGAAAGTACTGGGTGTATTTGATAAAGACTTAGAAATGGGACATTTTTTTATCATTTGAATACAAATTAACTTTTTAGGGGTATTTCCAATACCCACAATATTTTATTTGCTGTGCATCTTAAGCATTTTATAGTCCCTCTGTCATTTGGTCAGACCATGTATAACCATACACAGTGCGGATCCCAGCAGCTGAGAGGGCCTGCTTAGCCCACTGTATTGTGCAGGAAGCCCTTGCACCTCTTCACCACACCCCACCCCATGCAGCAGCCGGAAGTGAACATGCTGCCCTGTGTAGCCCTGCCCAGTGTTACAGCCAGTCTGTCTGGTCATATAGGCACAGCAAGGGCATTCATTGCAAGAACGCCTGGTATCCTAAGACACCAGAGTGTCGTCAGTGTGGCTATCCTGGGTCTTAGATCTACTGGGAACACCACACTACAACTCTCTCCTGATCTCTTCTGGTTTGCTAATTCTAGGGCTGTATTAGTTTCCCAGGGTTGCTGTACAAATTACCACCAATTCAATGGCTTAAAGTAACAGAAACTTATTCTCTCACAGATCTGAAGGACAGACATCTGGAATTAAGGTGTTAACAGGGATGCAGTTCCTTCACAGGCTCTAGGGGAGAATCCTTCCTTGCCACTCCCTGCTTCTGGTGGCTCCCACCTCATTTTCACATGGCCTTCTCCAAGTCTTAGATCCTACTCTGCTTTCATCTTACAAGCATATCTGCCATTGGATTTAGGGTCTTACCAGACAGGAGATCTGACCCTGAGTGGGTCTGCCTAGCATCAGCCAATCGTGTGTGGGTTCTTGACTTCATGTATAAAAGATTTCACAACATGAGTCCAGGTCACTATCAAGGTACACTTATTGAAGCTGGGGACGGTGAGACAAGGAAGACTTGCAGGGAAGAAGAGGGGGAAGTGAATGGCATGGGTGTGCTCCCTAAAAGGTGAATACACACTGGATCCTTTATCTTGAGGCTTTTATCTCTCTTTTGCAGGTGGAAATCTTAGTGGAGGGTTTCAGCAGAATATTCATCTGTTCTTGAGGTGTGCCCTTTCAGGGTCATGGTCTCTACTGACTGGTCAGGGTCAGAGCAAGGGGTCTTTAGTCATTGCAGCTGATCCTGGCATTGCCCACCTGGTTTTGCTGCTTTTCTGAGCCTGGAGCTGAAACACAACTGAGGCCTAGATGTTATCTCGAGAGAGGTGACCTTCCGTACTTGGCTATAAATTGCTCAGGCAGTTTGTTCAGCTGTCTGTCTCAGTTTCCCCATTCTACTTGTCCTGGTTTACTGGTGTATGCTAGGGTCTACCCACATAGTTCAGATGATTTCATCTCAAGTTCCTTATTTATGTCCTCAAAGACCTTTTTTACAAATAAGGTTACATTTACAGGCTCCTTAGGTTAGTTCATGGACATGCCTTTGGAGGCACTATTCAACTCACCATAGGGATCTTGTTTCAGTTAGAATTTTATATGCCTGGATCCTGTTTCTTCTTCCTTCTGGATAATACTTCTGGGACCTCATCACTGATAGCACCCCACTCCCTCAAAAGTTTTCCTCCACCTAAAAACTCCATTCCCATGATCTATCCATCCTTTAAGACTCTCAAGTACCCCTGGGGGTAGCCCAGGCAGCAGCCGTGCAAGGGCTTTGGAAACAAACTGTCTGGATTCAAATACAGATTTGAATACATCCTTCTTTCCTTCCATCATTCATAAATATTTACACCTACTCAGTACCAGGTACTCTCCTTAGACATGGAGGATAGAGCACTATAGGAACAAGCGAAGTCTGTCTTCTTGGAGGTAATGTTTGAGGGCAGGGGGAGATAGGTAATGAACAAACACACACAGTACATTATATAATGCCAGGCATTGAAAAGGGCTCTGAAGAGCAGTGAACTGAAGCAAGGTAAGGCCTCAGAGAACCAAGGCTGGGGAGCTGCACTTGTAGATGGACTTGTCAGGGAAGACTTCCCCTAGGAGCTAATGTTTGAGCAGAAACTTGAGTAAAATATCAGCCTGAACCATAAGACTATCTTATCTAAGGAAAGGTCTTGCTAATAGCAATAATGCCCAGGGCAAGGAGGACCTTGGTGAGTTTGGTGTGTTTGAAAATGGGCACTCACAGCCACATATTACAGTTTCCAAAAGGCAGAAGCAGCCCAAGTGTCTACCAACACATGAAGAAGCAAATACGTACATATGTGTGGCATATACATACAATAAACTATTATTCAGCCTTAACAAGGAAAGACATTCTGTCATGTTACACCTTGGGGATATTGTGCTAAGTGAATTAAGCCAGTCACAAAAATACAAACACTCAGGTACCAAAAGTAGTCAAATTGATAGAAACAGACCATAGCATGGGGGTTGCCAGGGGCTGGGGAGCATGGAATGGGGACTTAACATTTAATCCATATAGAGCGTCAGTCTATTTTACAAGAGGGTTTTGAAGATTCATTGCACAATGTGAATGTACCAAACACTATTAATCTGTACACTTAAAATGGTTAAGACAATAAATTTTGTTAGCGTATTTTACCACAATTAAAGATAAAAATGTTTAAGGACAGGTATTAAACCTCTGTGTCAGTTGTTCTACCTCTAAAATGAAGACAATGGCAGGTAGATCTTTCATGCGTTTGATGTGAGGGGGCAACAGTCATCCATGTAGAATGCGTCAATGCTCCGACTTATGAAATCTGCTCCTCACGCACTAACTGTTCTTATGATCCCAGCTGCTGTTATTCTTGCTGTTATCATAGCCATCAGCAATCCTCTAGGACGCTGTCTCCTTACCATGCTTTATAGTGTTCAAAGCACTGACCTCTCTAGGGATAATTTCATCTATTGGAAATTTATTCTTTTATTTGTCATATTTCTCATGGAAGTTAAGAACTGCTGTTCTAATTTATCACAATAGCCTCAGAGCTGAAGGAGAAGGTACTAGCACATACTATTTGAATGAATAAATTCTTTCCATTCTTGTTATTGCGATTATTATATGACATTCAGATATTTTTTTCCTGAGATATGATAAAATGATAAAATAATCTCATGATAAAATAATCTTATGATAAATTGTAACTGGACAGGGGCCTGGCCCTGAGTGGGTCTGCCTAGGGTCATCTCTAGGATATGGGTTCTTGACTTTGCATAAGAGAGTTCACAACATGAGTCCAGGTGACTATGAGGTATATTTATTAAAGCTGGGGTCAGTGAAACAAGGAAGGACTTAGCATAGATGACGAAGCAACAGGAGAGCCTGAGCTGGGCTGCCTGAGCTCACTGGAAAGTCAGAGAAAAGAGGGCCTTGGGGACAGGTTCAGGGGATTAGCCTGGGACCAGCTGCCAGCTGCCCATTGCCTTAGATTTTAGATCTGTGCCTGTGAAGAAAGAAGTGGGGAGCGGGGAGGGGGTGGCATCGGAGCTAGAGTAGAAGTGCAGGTGCTGAGTCCTTTTATCTCTCTCTTGCTGGTGGGAATCTTAGGAGAGGTCTCAAGTGAGGGTTCAGTAGAATATTCATTTGTTCTCCAGGGTCATGGTCTCCACTGATTGGTCAGTGACAGGGCAGGGGGACTTTAGTCAATGCAGCTGGTCCTGGCATTGCCCACCTGGTTTTGCTACTTCTCTGGGCCTGGAGCTGAAATACAACTGAGGGCCTAGATGTTATCTCCAGGGAGGAAGTTATCTCCTGGAGGCAGGGTCCCTGTTTTCCCAGTTTTGCCCCCTGCCAGGCACTCAGGGGGCGTTCTGCCCTGGTGACCATCCACACCTGGCTGTAAATTGCTCAGCCATTGTGTTCAGCTATCTGTCTGAGTTTCCCTGTTCCGCTTACCAAGGAATTTTCTTGTTTCAAAATTATCTGAAATGATTCCCAGGTCCAGCCCACCCTGCTGAAGCAGAATCATCTCCAGGAAAATCCCTGGGAGTCTTTCTTTTTGAACAAGCACCCTAGGTAAACTGTGTGCTGGGCCTTGATACTCAAAATGTGGTTATTGCACCAGGGAGCTTGCTAGAAATTCAGTCTCAGGCCCCACTCAGCATCACTGAATCAGAATCTGTGTCTTACCACATTCCCAGGGGATTCAAATGCACATTGAAGTTCAAGAAACACTGGATGAAGCTATATTCTTTCAAAATTTCCAAGCCTGGCAGAATTAGTAAAATTGGGCTGAGTTCCGGGGAAAGGTGTATCTTTGTCTTCTGATTCCATGGGTGATTCCGATGGTAAGGCAGATTTAGGAAACACAACTTGACTCCTATTCCATTAATACAGATTAGCCTATCACAAGATTTAAAAATAGAATGAGTCCCTTCCCCTTTCGGGAAAAAAGTCATCCAGTTTTATGCCCAAAGCTGTGAGTGTATTATCAAGAAACTAACCAAATGACTAACTATAATAACTACCTAACCAGCGCAGGCAGAAGTACAGTAGACGAGGTGGGAGCCCCAGAGCCCGGAAGTGGTGCTGTCACAGCTGAAATGAGAATCTCTGCCGGGGGCTGTCACAGAACTGTTTTGAGGACAACTGGACCATCCAATAGAACTTCACTGTCAGCTTTTCAGATACTATATGAAGAAATTTGCTCCTGCGCCCTCTTTTATCCTCATCCCTGTATAAAAATGGCTCTTATTATCCAGGTATGGTGGGGCCAACAGATCATGAGATGATCACCATTGAAAGACACTTCATTACACACAGTTCCCCAGAGGAGGGGGGCATGCATGCTGTGGCACATGGGGGCCACATGGGGAAGCACCGGGGTTAGTCAGGAGGCAGAGGAAGAGGAGGAAATGGGGCTCATTGTGGTTTCTGTGGGAAGAAACAGGCAAGGTAGGCTAAGCAGGCTTAGGACTGGCGAGCTTAAACTATGTCTCCGGGCTCTGGGGGACAGGGGCTGTCCCTAGTCATTGGTACCTGGCCCCGGATGAGTAGGGCAGATGGGTAATGGCCTGCAGTGTGGCAGCCTGACAAAGAAGGTAGTGGGGTATGGGCGCTGCATTGGTTGGTATTTGAAAACTACACTAGCTGATGAATTGTTTAATATCCCAAGGGACTGAGTAACCCTGGGGAGGGCAGTCCTGCAGGGTTGGCCAGGCCCCAGATGCCAAAGCATCACAATACAGGAAATAAAACCATGGTTCATATAAACCCCTCAGCCCCACCACACTCAGTCAGCCACGATCAGAAACAGTCCTCTGTCAATCAGAAAATTAGTGCTGCCTTATATGTAGAAATACACCTTCTTCCTCTCTGTCTTGGCATTTTCCACTGTCTCTATATTTAACACAATAATAATTATGATTTTGGAAATGGAGATGTGATTCAACTTTAACATTTCAAATGACTTTGTTCCCATGAGCAACAGCAGCAGTTACCATCAAGGCTCTACTTTTTAAGTCTCCGGAAACAATTGATTTTTTTCAGCCATTCCCTTAGCTAATCTCAATATAATTGCTAATATAAGATAGTTCAGATAACTTTTCGCTCTGACTCTTCTCCAAATGTGACTCTGGCATCATCTGGCATCTGTTGCCCTGGGCTCAGGCATCTGATAACTGTTTAGTTTATGTCATAGACTTGGATGAAACAGTCCTGGGAAATACGAGACTTCATCACAGTCTTTTCCCTTTTCTCCTTTGATTAAGGACTAAAGTGACAGTGGGTTAAAGTCACTCCAAAAGAGTCTTGAAACATAGCCCACAAGCTGGAGAAAAGCTAAGGCAAATGCCTCTTTTGTGTCTTCATGATTTATAATGTCAGAGGGGAAAACACTGTAATGGATTTCCATGATCCTCTTTTTCTCAGAATGACACAAGATGCATTTCTTTTTGGATTTCAATTTTAAAGTTCAAGGACACTGATGGTTTTTATTATCTTATGCAGTGAATGTTACCCTGGCGATAATCATCTAGTCTTTCTACCTTTGATTTTTAATCGTGTCCTAAAAGCAGAGAATGGTCAGGGAATATCAGAATCATACACTCCATCCAGTGTTTAGACCTGAATTCAAAATAGTGTGCCAAAAACCTTCTTCACTCTGTTTACATTATTAAAAAAAAATGTATTTATTTTTAGAGAGGGGAAGGGAAGGAGAAAGAAAGGGAGAGAAACATTAATGTGTGATTGCCTTTCATGTGCCCCCTACTGGGGACCTGGCCCACAACTCAAGCCTGTGCCCTGACTGGGAATCGAACCCGCAACCCTTTGGTTCACAGGCCGGCGCTCATTCCACTGAGCCATACCAGCCAGGGTTCTATTTACTTTTTAGAATACTTTCCTTCTATGGACAATAAAGTGTGCAATTTAAAAATCTTCATTGTTTAGATAGCCATGTTGACAACTTTTCAACTCTTGGAGGAGGCCTTTTATATCTTGGAGGAGGATATAAAACATGGAGCTCATGTTCGGATCACCAATCTGCCATTATGCACTGGGATTCCTAAACCCACTTTCCTACAGAATATGGTCTCTACCAAGGTTAATATCACACTGAACATTTACAGGGAAGTAATATATCTCCAAGGGCCAAAGCCAAATAAAAGAAATCCAAGACGTGTATATTTATATACCTTTACCATGAAAGGCATTTTACCAAATAGCTACATGGAAAAAAGTATCTACATATTTTCATTCTTAATGGAGAAATAAATCTTCATTGATCCCTTGCCAACAAGCTAAAAAAAAACTCAGCGTTATTTACAATAGCCAAGATCTGGAAACAGTGCAAGTGCCCATCAGTAGAGAAGTAGACAAAAAAGCTGCAGTATATTTACACGATGCAATACTACATGGCTATAAAAAAGAAGGAACTCAACCTTTGCAATAGTGTGGATGGACCTGGAGATTATTATGCTAAGCAAAATAAGCCAGTCAGAGAAATATAAATATCACATGATATCACTCATGTGGAATCTAATGAACAAAATAAGCTGATGAACAAATTAGGACCAAAGGCAAAGTACATGGAACAAACTGACAGATCTCAGAGGTGAAGGGGGAGGGGAACTGGAAGAGATTAGCCAAAGAACATATATGCATATATGTACAGCGCATGGACACAGACAATGTGATGAAGATAGGGAGGGCTGGATGGGGGGAAGTAAAGGGGTGGAATGGGGGACATCTGTAATAGTGTCAACAATGAAACAAAAGCACTTGAAATAAAACAGAAACATTTTACACTGCTTTCTGCTTAAACTAGAGTTTCAGCTTTCTTTTATCCTTTTCTATCAACTTTATAAGAACAGTGATCTATATTTTCTTTTTCCCCTCTTTTTCTGCTCAATATATAACCTACTGCAACCTGGCTTCTGAACTATCTGGCTATCTTTCTAAAGATAACCATTTTCCTGTTCTAGCTTGATACAATCATGAAATTCACAGACCTGTCAATGCAAAATAAAGCATGTAATTAAGACTGGCACATGAATACTGTAGTGCTATTCTCATGGCCATCTGTTGTTTTGTCCTGCCCAGAATCCTTTCCTGCTTCTGGTAATATCACTCTGATTTCTTTTTTAAAGTCATCTCTGGCAGTACCTTCTCTTGAAATCAAGAGACAATGTAATTCTAGCCTTGCCAATGAAGGTACAGCTTCTGCTTGGATCTAGTAATTGGTTTAAGAGAAGTCACATGACTCAGACTAGCTAATCAGAAAAAAATGCAGAAATTTTGCTACAACTTTTGGGAAGTTCTTTTCCATTGAAGTTGGTAAACTGTATAAAATATAATCTTATTGATGTCAGTGACCACTTTTCTATTATTAAGTGATAGTATGAGAAAAGGCAAAAGCAGAGGAAGGCAAAGTCAAGAAATTAAGGGAAATTTCTGATGACATCATTTTAATCCTAAAGGTTGGTCCTGCCCAGGAAATCTACCTATAACATTTAACTGCTTCAATACATCTTTTCCATGCTTTTTTCACTTGTTAAAACCACTCCGATTTTGACTCCTATCAATCACTTATACTAAAATAACTGGAATATAGATATCTGTATTATATAATCTATATATTAAACACATAAATGTGCCAAGCAATAGGCATTCTGGTGGAATATTAATTGCTATAACTATTTTTTACGATCTTATAAAAAGCATGTAAAACTTTTGCAAGTAAAATTAAAGAAAATGCAAGGAATAAAAAAATTTAAAGACAAAGTCTTTTTTATTTCTCATTCTACTTACGACTACTGAATCATTTGACAATTCCCTCTTTAAATTCTATTTTCTTGATTTCTATTACCACCTAATTTCTTTTTATTTAATTTAACTATTTTAACTGTATTTTTTTCCATTACCATTTATCCCCCTTATACCTTCTTCTACCTCCACCCACCCCATCCCCCCACAATCACCACACTGTTGTCCATGTCTATGAGTCCTTTCCCTTTTTTGCTGGGTTTCTCCACTCCCTAAAACACTACCTAGAGCTGTCAGCCTGCTCTCTATCTACGAGTCTGTCTCTACTTTGCATGTTAGTTTAGTTTGCTCATTAGATTCCACACAAGGGTGAAATCATTGGTATCTGTCTTTCTTTGACTGGCTTATTTCACTTAGCATAATGTTCTCCAGTTCTCTTCATGCTGTTGCAAAGGGTAAAATTTTCTTCTTTTTTTAAAGCCAAGGAGTATTCCATTGTATAAATGTACTATAGCTGTTTTATCTACTCATCTATGCATGGACACTTGGGCTCCTTCCAAATTTTGGCTATTGTAAATAATGCTGAAATGAACATAATGGTACTTATATTTTTTCAAATTAGTGTTTTGAGCTTCTTCCGATAAATTCCAGGAAGTGGAATCAGCTTCCCAGAGAAGAAAAAGCTACAGGAGTTTGTTAACACCAAACCAGTATTGCAACAAATGTTAAAGGGCTTTCTTAAAGAAGAAAAGGTAGAAAAAGAGAGAAAAAAAAACCGCAGGAAAATAGTTAAAAATAAAATGGAAATAAATACATATGTATCAATAATCACTTTAAATGTAAATGGCTTAAATGCTCCAATCAAAAGACATAGGGTAGCTGAATGGATAAGAAAACAACACCCATACATACGCTGTCTGCCAGAGACTCATCTCAGAATGAAAGACACACGCAAACTAAAAGTAAAGGAATGGAAAAAGGTATTTCATGCAAATGGAAAGGAAAAGAAAAGCTGGTGAAGCAATACTTATATTTGACAAAATAGACTTTAAAACCAAGGCTACAGAAAGAGACAAAGAAGGATACTACACAACGATAAAGGGAACAATCCGAGAAGAAGATATAACCCTAGTAAACATTTCTGCACCCAACATAGAAGCACTTAAATATATAAAGCAAATCTTGATGGACATAAATGGAGAGATTGATACAAGTATAGTCATAGTTAAAAATGGGGGATTTTAACACCCCATTGACTTTAGTGGGTAGATCTTCTAGACAGAAAAATCAACAAGGAGACAGTGGCCTTACATGATGCACTAGATCAAATGGATTTAACTGATATCTTCAGAGCCTTTCACTCCAAAGTGGAAGAATATACATAGTTTTTCAAGTGCACATGGAATGTTTTCTAGGATAGACCACGTGTTAGCCCACAACACATTTCAATAACTTTAAGAAGATTGAAATCATATCAAACATTTTCTCTGATAATAATGCTATAAAACTAGAAATCAATCACAAGAAGAAAACTGAAAAATACACAAAGACATGGAAGCTAAAAAACATGTTATTAAACAATCAAGGGGTCAACAATGAGATCAAGGTAGAAATCAAAAGATACCTTGACACAATGAAAAGGAGAACACAGCAATCTAAAATCTGTGAGACACTGGGAAAGCAATCCTCAGAGGGAAATTCATAGCATTACAGGCCTATCAAAAAACAAGAAAAAACTCAAATAAACACTCTAACTTCACACTTAAAGGAACTTGAAAAAGAACAACAAACAAAGCCCCAAGTGAGCAGAAGGAAGGAAATATTAAAGATTAGAGCCAAAATAAATGAAATAAAATCTAAAAAAAACATACAAAAAGTCAGTGAATCCAAGACTTTCTTCTTGAAAAGAAAAACAAAATTGGCAAACCTTTAATCAGATTCATCAAGGAAAAAAGAGAGGGGGCCCAAATAAATAAAATCAGAAATGAAAGAGGAGAGATAACAACTGACACCAAGGAAATACAAAGGATTGTAAGAAAAATATTACAAGCAATTATATGCCAACAAATTGGACAACCTACATGAAATGGATAAATTCCTAGAAACATACAATCTTCAAAAACTAAATCAGGAAGAAGCAGAGAATTTGAACAGACACATTACACTTGGTGAAAATGAAGCAGTAATCAAAAAAACTCCCAACAAACAAAAGCCCTAGATCAGATGGTTTCACAGGTGAATTTTCTTAAACATTCTGAGAAGAACGTAGAACCTCTCCTTCTCAAACTATTTCATAAAATTAAGGAGAAGGGAAGACTCCCAAGATCATTTTATGAGGCCAATATTATCCTAATTCCAAAATCAGATAAAGATACTACAAAAAAAGAAAATTGTAGGCCAATACCTCTGATGAACATAGGTGCTACAATCCTCAACAATATATTAGCAAACCAAATACAATGATACATCAAAAAGATCACACACCGTGGTCAAGTGGGATTTATTCCAGGGGTGCAAGGTTGGTACAACATTTGCAAATCAATAACTGTGATTCGCCACATGAAAAAAAAAAAAAAGGATAAAAACAACCACTTGATTTCTTGAATTCCCTCCCAACCATTTCAAATATTCCTTCTGGATTTCATTCACAGCATCTTTCCTTTCACTTAAACTTTAGTGTCTCAGAATTTTATACTCAGTTATCTAGTTGTCTATCTCCTTGTGCTCTTTGTGGGTGGGCTTATTATTCACATATATTTCACATATATTTCACATAGATTTTCAGTCCCCATCTTTTACGGAAAACCCAGACAATTTTTTTATTGGACTATTGGTTATCTCCATCTGCATGTTCTCAAATTCAGGATGGTCCGAAAGAGAATATATTTTGTTTCTCCCTAATCTGCAACCCATCCTTACGGGGGCCAATTGTCCAAACTAAAATCTTTGGATATCCTTTATTATCTCCTTTAATTTACTTTCCCACAACCTATAGATTAACCTATAGAAATCTTAATTTACTTCCTGAATACTTTTCAACACTCTCCCTTTTCTCTCTTCTCTCTGATAGTTTTGTTAAGAATTCCATCACTTCTCACTTAGACCAGTGATTCTCAAACCAGAGTGTGCAAAGAGAACCACCCAGAAATCTTATTAAAAATGAAACTCCTGAGCTTAATTCTTCAAGAGACTCTGATGAATTTAATCTGAGAACCCCATTATGAGAAACTTTTGATTATTGCAACAGCATTCTAACTGCACGGCTGTGAATATAACTATTTCAATCATTTCATGTTTACTTGCTTGAAAACTTTCAAAGGGTTACTACTACCTGCAAAATAAACTATAAACTACTTTGTATAGCACACCATCTTTTTAAACAACAGCTAATCCCTCCAATCCCATTTCTCTATTCCCCCAAAAGGCCATCTGATTTGGGGAGTAGCTCTTTCCTCCTACTTCTTAGTTGAACCTCATAATAGTATAATATTCTGTTACCTAGTGAACATTATAGGGTGCTTCTAGGTGCCAGCCTCAGTGCTAAATTCTAACCTACATTATTTCACTCAATTCATGTTATAGTCCTATGAAGTAAGTGATATTATTATTGCAATTTTACAACTCAGGGAATCTGAGGGTCAAAGAAGTAACTTGTCCACATTTACACAGCTGTTAAATGCTGAAGTATGCCTCTAAATCAGACAACTAAACTATACATCTAGTTACAGGCTTGTTGCACTTCTAACATATGAGCTCCTCAGGGGCCTCTGAAAGGTGGGTAGGGTACTCACTCCCCACACCACGCCTTCCATGAAGTGAGCACTCAGTCTGCACAGTTGACTTTCTCCATGGATGAATGCTACGAGGGGCAAAGAAAAAAGTCACCGTGTTTATTAGCTTCTATCTCACAATGTGATTTCATTTTCTGGAAGATATTTTCCTTACTAATAAAACACCCTTTCAAATTACCATTCTGAGAAGCATTTAAAACTCATCGTTTTGACCCAGTGATTCCATTTCTGGGAATACACCCTATGAATCCCAAAACACCAATTCAAAAGAATATATGCATCCTTATATTCATAGTGGTGTTATTTACAATAGCCAAGATCTGCAAACAGCCTAAGTCCATCAGTAGCTGACTGGATAAAAAACTGTGGTACATTTACACAGCGGAATACTACGCAGCTATCTATAAAAAGAAGGAAATCTTACCTTGTGTGACAGCATGGATGGACCTGGAGAACATTATGCTAAGTAAAATAAGCCAGTCAGAGAAAGACAAATACCATATAATCTCACTTATATGTGGAATCTAATGAACAAAATCAACTGACAAAAAACAAACAAACAAACAAAAAAACCCAGAAACAGAGGCATGGGCAGCTATTAGTGGGGAGGGGAGAGAGGGGACTGGATGAAAGAAGGTGAAGGGATTAGCTAGAGAACGTATGTGCATAACTCATAGACACAGACAACAGTGTGGTGATGGCCAGAGAGAAGGGGGACGTGGTAGGTGGGTGGAGGCAAAAGTGAGGAAAATGGGGGCATCCGTATTAGTATCAACAATAAAAATAAATGAAAAAATTAAACACACATGTATTTTTCTGAGTGGTTATATTTCAATGGAAAAAGCATACAGATACATAGAGTACTTACCAGTTTCTATACAAACAATACTCTTCCTTTTCCAGCAAGCTTCCCTCAAATATCTTCCAACCAATCCATAAGATTTTCCATTCCTCACACCCTAACCAACCCTCTGCATTATCAAACTTTTTATTTCTGCCAGTCTGATTGGTGAAAAGTGTATTCAGATGAAGACTCACAAGAAATTGGGAGAAATAAGTGAGAGAAATCCTGTGTACCCTTTATTCAGTTTCCCTGGTAAGTAACATCTTGCAGAACAATAGTGCAGTTTCACAACCATGCTGTCAACAACACTGGCAAGACGGAGGACTTCCATCACCACAGAGATCATCTCACTGCCCCTGTATAACTGCAAGTGCTTCCTGCCTGTCCCTTCCTGATTGGTTCTCCCTTTCAATAATTTTGCCATTTTAAGCATGCCACATAAATGAAATAATACTGTTTGAAACCTTTCACAATTGGTTCTTTGGCGTTTTTTACATGTTCTAATTTGTCAAATATGTAATTTGCAACTATTTTCTCCCAGTCTATAACTTATCTTTTCACTGGCTTTAAAATAGAAAATATTCTTAAATTTTGATATGTTGTCATTTATCAACTTTTTCTTTTATAGATCACATTGCTTTGGGGGTCAAGACTAAAAACTCTAACTAGCCCTAGATCCTGAAAATGTTCTTTTATATTTTTCTTAAAGTGTTATAATTTTATATTTTAAGTCCATGATCTATTTTGAGTTCATTTTTGTATGAGATGTAATGTTGAACTCAAAGGTCATTTTTATGCCTACAGGTATCCTAGCACCATTTGTTGAAAAGGCTATCCTTCTTCGACTGAACTGCTTTGCAATTTTGTCAAAAAGAACAACCAACTCGCAACTTTTAACAGCTGAACCTAAAAACAAAACAAAAACAAACTAAGCAAACAACTAGGACAGGAACAGAATCACAGAAATGGAGATCACATGGAGGGTTATCAGCTGGGAGAGGGAGTAGGGACAATGGGGGAAAAGGTACAGGGAATAAGAAGCATGAACAGTAGGTGCAAAATAGACAGGGGGAGGTTAAGAATAGTATAGGAAATGGAGAAGCTAAAGAACTTGTATGTACAACCCACAGACATAAACTAAGCGGGGAAAGCTGGTAGGAGGCAGGGCAGAGGGGAATAAAGGGGAGAAAAAAATGGGACAACTGTGATAGCATAATCAATAAAATTTACTTTAAAAATGTGAATCTACAATCATCTTAAAAAGCTTAATTAAAAATAACATGTTTGAAGATGAAGGGAATGTTTTGGAACTAGATAGATGTTAATGGTGGCACAACATGGTGAGTGTACTATATGCCAGTGAGTTGCATACTTTAAAATGGTTGATTTTGAAGACTATACTTCCAGGGATCATTTCTATAGTTTATTAAAATGGTGGATTTCATTATGTGAATTTCACTTCAATTTTTAAAAAAGTGGTAAGATTATCGGCTGCAAGGTTCCAACCAATATTTTATACAATTCAAATAAGGTTTTCAAAGGCTGTGTAGAAAGTCTCTTTTTACCATGTCATTTCAGAACTTATTCTTTGCTCTGTGTTTGGTTATACTTTCTGGATCCCCCAATGCTGATTAGCTACCATCCTAATGTCTAACCTCTGAAGGAAACAGTTTTCACAGAGTCCACATGTAGGCAGTTAGAGAAGTTTCCAGTAGACCTAATATTTCCCGGCCATCAATATCTGCATGCCCTTTGTCACTCTTTGAACATCATTTATATTCTCACTTGTCTTCATCCTTCTGAACTAAAGTGCCCTAAACAGAATATTCTACTACATCACGGGCTGATCACTGCCTTTTCCTCTGAGCACACAGCCCTGGAACAATGTATTTTATCACTTTCCTGGCAAGGAGTTCACAGGTCTCTCCTAAATAAAAGCAAAATAATGAGTCAAAGACAGAGAGTCTAAGAACTCCATGACTTGCTGAATTTCTAGACTGTCCTGTACTGGAACATTTTCTTTTGCATCCACTTTAATTAATAGCAGAGGGGGTCAATGTTTAGATCTGGAAAATTTCTGATCCCTAGGAATCTTGGAGATGAAATGGGGGGTCATATTATTAAGACCTACCTTTAAAAAAAATCAGTGTTATTTGTATGACTACATTCAAATCACATTCAAATGGCTGACAAGGTCAGTCTGGAAAAAACCCACACTTAGCATATTTTTAAATACTTTCTGGAAACAAAACAATGAGTCTTTTACCTTCAAGTCATCTAACTCAAGACACCCCAGTCTTGGCCACCCCAGTCAGAGCCCTGGCTGGTGTGGTTCAGTGGATTTAGCACCAAAGGGTCGCCTGCTCGATTCCCAGTCAGGGCATGCACCTGGTTTGTGGGCCAGGTCCCCAGTTGAGGGCGTGTGAGGCAACTGATCACTCGTATTTTGATGTTGCTCTCCCTCCCTTCCTCTCTCTCTAAAAGTAAATAAATTAAAATCTTTAAAATTTTTTTAAAAGAAAATTACAAATTTAGTCCAGAAAACATGGCAAACTGCAGCCAAGCTTTGCGCAGTGTCCTCTACTCCAACATCTCAGCGCACAACAGGACTGAGACGACTGGAAAGGAGAGGAGACATCAGCATTTCTCTGTGCATTAAGCTCTTCCTCACCCCTAATAGCCTGAACAGAGAAGCATGGTGAGAGAATAAAAGTTACAATATTACAACCTGATTTTCATTCTAATTCACTGTTACTGTTCGTTAATGTCCCTATTTGTCATTTCTTCCTTTAAACTTGAACGGCATCTCCATCAGGTAAAGGCTAGGCATCTCCTATTAATGCATTTATTCCTTTTTCCCTTCACATTATCATGAAGCTTCTTGAACAGTTTTCCCATAGTGTGCTTTGCTGGATGTTTGCATTCCAAAGAAATAACTAACAAATCTTCCATGAAACATGTCCTACCTTCTAGTAAGTTTGGGAAATACCATGTACCACCTCTCTCCTCCAAAATCATGATTTTTGTAAGTTCATTAAAATGTTGGAGAAGTCCTATAATAAAGAAGGGTGTTTAATTCTGTTTCTTAAACTTATTTTGGGGCCATAAAATATCTTGTGTGTTTCACTTAACAGCCTCTCTGGAACACCGGTGCCTGGAACGCTGTTATAAAGCCGCCTACGTGTGATGGCTGCGTTTTGTTTTTATTACTGTATTAAATTTGCAATCTCAGAATATACCAGCAACTTCTCAAAAACACAATCTAGTTATTGATTTTGGTTTCCTTCGATGGTTATTTCTTTTCACTTTTCCTAAGTGGCTTACGCAGTCCCCAACATCCGCATTTTTCAAACTCTTCCCTGGGATTTCTTAATTCTTTGTCAGTTTTATGAACTAGATATCTCGACTTCCTTCTGCATACAATTCCCAGACTTCTAGGCTGGCATTCAGAGACCTATACCGCCTGGACTCAACCTTCTCTTGCATCCGCAGCTCTTTCTAATCACATCCACACGTCTTATTTCTCTATTCAGACTGATCCACACACCATCCCACCAAAATATCTGGTGCATTTGCATCTCAGTGTGTATTCATGCTGTTCTTAACAAGACTGCTCAATCTTACAGATCCCGAAAGCTGACTCAGCCATCTCTGGTCATTTTTTTTTTTTTTTTTTGGTAATGTTTTCCCCCATCTAGACTGTAAGTTCTATAGGGACAGTAACCTTAAGTGTGTTTCTAATTACTAAACATCCAGCTCAGCTCAGGATCTGATCATTCTAGATGCCTGATAAGAAAAGATATTGGGTTAAATGTAAATATTTTGAAGTTCTGTAGCACTCATAGCTCATTGCCTTACTTATCGTTTTATATCAGTGTGCACCGCTTATGTTGAGAAGTATCATTTTGGTTTGTGCACTGCATTAATCACCTGTATATACAAGTTCTTCAAGTGCAGAGCTTGGGAATTATATGCATTAAAAGCACCCTCAGCAACTGGGGCAAGCACTTATACATAATAAGCACTGACTAAATTTTGATAGATTGGCTAGTTAATTCCAGGAACAGCAAAAGTCTCTTATCTCCCATGAAGCTTTCCTGTGCCTTGGCCAATATTAACATTCATTTCCTGACCCCTTCCTAGCAGTTACTGTCTCTACAACTCACCTTGGCTTATTTGTGTAATTTGTTTCATATGTGTTTCAATTTTCTTTTATAAAGCCTATAAATTCTGAAGGGTGAAAAATCTGTTTTTCATGAAGTTTTGTCTCCTACACAGGTGAGAACAGAGTAGGAATTGGTTAAATGGAAAGAAGCTGACATGGTCATACTACATTATGCTTTATTGTTATTGGCATTTATGATACAATGTTACTATTCTAATGTTTTATGCAAATAAAAATGACATGAAATACATAATACACTTTGATAAATTTAACCATAGAAAAACGCTGAGTGATTGAAGCTATGTTACATGTATATTTTACAAGCAAAAGAACAGAGTGCTTGAATAACACCTTCAGATGAAATTTGTCATTATAATTTGTATGTTATACATTGTTAAATATGGATACATTTAAAAGAATGACTATTTATAGGCCCAATTTCAACATTTAAAATAATGAATACTATGTAAATGAATACTTATAAAAATACTTTTAAGCAAAAGCTATGTTCTACTCATTTACTTAGCTGTAACAAAAATATATATTCCTCTGAAACTCTAATAAATTTGCTTGAAGCATTAGGTATTCAAATTTAAATGTATGTTCTCTAAAGCATTTTATCAACCTAATGTTTTTGACTTCATACAGTATATATACCTCAATATTATTAGAATAGATTTGCATTACAAATAATGTTATTTCAAGTAACAAACATAGGCCATCATTAACACAGAAGAGATACTGAGAAGGTGTTGACCAAACGCATCCAACACATAAATAAAGCCCAGGTGCTCTGCCTTCTGCAGTGATCTCAAGCACATTTGTTGAATGAATACACAAGTGAGTGGCATTTATTCAGTTATTTACACCCAAAATTAACTATACAAAGCTTTCTATTTCTACTAGAGATATCATTTAAAAACTCAACACTTTTATTTAATCAGCTGCTTCTTCTGGGTAGCAAAGTTAGGTAAATGGATTCCAGATTGAGCAGCAAACTAATGTTGGTGAGCAAAAAGATGCTCTACCAGGAGCGCTTACTATATAAGGAGACAGTCTGACGTCTACAGAACAGACATGCAACGCACTGAACAACTCCTTCTATCATATCATCATACAAAATAAGACATAAGAGTCTAATTTCTATGTGTTACTATAAAAAATGAAGAGCAGTAAATATAAATGTATATAAAATGCATTTTATGTACATTAGTAGACTTAGTAGCCCTCGGGTGTCTCTTCTCAGTGAGAGAGGCCAGCTGTCCTGAGTGAGGCGGGCCACGTGTCTGCAGAACAACAGATGGAGGCGGCTCAGGCTGAACAATCTTTTCCGAATAGCTTGGCAGTATGAAGGCTGAGATCACTGTTCAAGGTACTTTTGAAGCAGTCACATTTTTCTGAAACCAAAGTCTAACCAGCAACATTTATGGAACTGCAGCACCTAAGAAAACTGTGGCCATTACATATAAAGGAATCGGCCTGAGCCCATGCTTGGTGCAGCCCCCTCTCGTAACTGTCCCCCACCTCTTCACCTTCCTGTGGGGTCAGACATTCTGAGGCTTGCCAGTAAAACTTCAAAAACTTAGTAGAGTACAGAGTATTTTCTTAATCAAGTTCAGATCATCCTAAACCATTTCAAAAGCTGTTTGCCTTTATATGTTAGCAGGGCACCTAAAAATTCATTCAGCAAATTGGTTAATATATTTACATGTTAATGAAATAACTACAACTGACTTTGAGCAAGTAATGAACTATAATTTAGTACACCAATTCGCTTTAAAATAAGTCTTTTAAAATAAAGTTCCCAAAGTTCAGAAATAATTTAGTCACATATTAATTTCAAAATTAGTAAATACCACTAATAAAAAAACATAAAATATGACCTTTAAAGTAAAATGTTAAGTAAAATGGCTTAAAGGTGATTCATTTAAAATTTCAATATTGTTTTTCAAAAATACAAGCAAATAAAAATATGCCCTGGAATCTCGTTAAATTGTGCTATATAGAAAAAAACCTACATGAAGTAATGGAAGAATACTTTAGTATATTAAGTACAAATATATTATTTCCAAATCCATGGGGTAACTAATTCTCAAATGAATGCTTTCACATTAATGAATATTATTTTTATTATATAATATATGTTCCCAAAGGGTTGCAAATACTTTGTTTTCTTAAATTAGTTAATGCACCCCTCAGGGTTTTTTTACCCATTTATTTTCTCCATTTTTTTTACAGTAGCGTCAAGATCAATTTCATTTCTTTCTAAATTTAACTATCACAAAATTTAAATGAGTAGAGTGAGAACCAATGTCATTACAATATCATATATAGTTGACCCTTGAACAATGTGGGGGTTTAGGGATACAGACACCCCCCTCAGGCCCCACAGTCAGAAATCCCTGTATAAATTTGACCCCCCTGCAAACCTAACTACTAATAGCTTACTGTTGACCAGAAGCCTTACTGAGAACACGAACAGTTGATTAATGCTTACTTTGTATGTTATATGCATTATATACTATATTTTTACAATAAGGTAAGCCAGAGAAAATAAAATGTTATTAAGAAAATCATAAAAAAGAGAAAATATATTTACAGCATTGTGTGCTTTTATTGAAAAAATCTGCATGTCAGTGGGCCTGCACAGTTCAAACGCGTGTTGTTCAGTGTTGACTATGTATTATAGTGTCAAGGGATTTAAACTAGTTGTAAATTGAACATTGTTGCTGCAACTGAATCTAAGTGGCCACTGGAAAAAAATGTGATTTAAATATAAAATAGCATGAGACTTCTTAGATTGGGATATTGACTCCTAAAATAAAACTTATACTCTAAAGTAAACATTACTATACAATATAGAGAAAAAGAGTATGAAAACTAACTTTCTCTTTCCTTTTTCTCTCCCTTTTTCAATAATAATGGGAATATATGTAAAATTCTAGTCCCTGAAATTGCTCATATGCCCAATATTAAATTTCGTAAGTGTGATGTTAGAAATCTTTGTAAGATAAAATGCAATGTTTAGGATGTACTGACAAGGAGTTACTTCTTAACTTGTAATTTTGAAGCAGGTCTCAAATTAAGAACACAAGTTTCTATGCATGACCTTCCCTTTTGGTGGAGACAGGTGGGATGTCCAAACCCAGAACATAGAAGAACTCCTGGCAGGCTTCAGCAACGCTTAAAGGTACACTGGTTGAGGAGGAGTATGTGAGCATATAGGTAAACCTATTCTAAAAACTCACAGCCAGTTAAATGTCCAGTGTCACACAGAGGTACATCATGGCATTGAGAACTGTTTTATTCATTCATTAATCAGATATTTATTACTGTTACCACTGCTTTGGAATCATAGTCAAATTTTATATGATGTACCATTCCAGACTTCCAAAACATACCTAAAACTGTTACCTTCAATTTGAGAAATATATATTTTTCAGATTGCAACAGCATTGAGTTACCTCAAAATGTGTATTCAGAATGGTTAAATGTCCCAGCAATCTTAAGATTTTTATATATTAAAAGTATTTTACATATTTTCATTCACTTTTTTCCCTCAATATAAGATGTATAATTTAATGGCAACACACTTCACATAACTCCTACTTTAGTAGCAAGTAATTGGTAATATTACAACAGTTCTGATGGTAATAAGAAGCAGACTTCCTGGTTTCAAATCCCGGTTCTACCATCTGTCAGTCTCATAGTCTAGGGCCAGTCACTGGGCCATTGTCTGCGCCAGTCCCTCAACTGTACAGAGGGCATTATGAAGAAAGTACTACCTCAGGTTGTCATTATGGGGATGAGTGAAGCAGTAACAACAAAGTGCAGGTAGAACACTTGGACATGTTGCTTGGCACGTAGTGTTAAAACTTAACTGTTTTCTACAATGTTTATTATAACAAAACATGACAGTGACTGATGATAATATAAGCCATTGCTAACTCTGGAGCATTTAATAAATGCCAAGCACTTATTAAAGTAGATGCTATGCTTACATTATGTTTAACCCTTAAAATAATAGTAAAAACATTATATTACGAAGAGTGTAGGTCTTTAAAAACATCCTAATGTATACATATCACCATAGCAGATAATTTTCCCCCTGAAACATAGCGAAGTGTCACCAAAATGTTTAAATGACCCCTTCATCCCTCTGAGCGATTACTACTTCCAGGATCGTGGTTGGAAAACAGTAATGACAACATGAAAAGTACTTGCTAGTTAATCAGTTTTGCTCACTCATCAACCCTACATAGAATATAATCAAATTTTCAGTATGGGAAAAATCACAATTTACTAGTATCATGGAACTTTAGGATTACTTGCTGATAGTATTGAGAATGTAAAATCCCTAAAAGTAAAGGATATACTTGATATAGATATTTCAGTTAAAGTCATCTGATTAATACATCCAAAGTATTCAACTTTTTCTTTGAAAACTCTGATGCTAGTTTATTTTTCATTATACATATGAACTTATTTGCAAAAGTATTAAGATCTTTTGTGCCAAATAACAATAATTATTACCTTGACCAGTATATAAATATCTCATACATATGTAAATACAGTATTTTTGTTATTCAGTACACAACTGCTAGTGATGAAGGTTTTTAATGATAGCTTGAAAACCATAATCAAATTTTATAAGTTAAAATTTAATAACAGTTTGTATATACTTTAGTTATGAAAAGCATTTCGCATACTAAATTAGTCTAAGTTCATAAAATTGTAACAGTCACAATAAGGACATTTTAATATTTTGAAAATGATGGATTTGAACTCAGTATTGCTGTATTCACTATGCTAAGAACAATATTGTTTTATCAATGTAGAAATGACGAACACTGTGCATAGAATATGCCTTGTGCTCCCATGGATTACCAAGGTCTCTAACGGTCCTTTTAAAATGCAACAAATAAAGCTTTATTTTCATACCTTACACATACACCATGATAGAAAGATTCTAGGCATGGTGTATTCTCATAAGAGTCTGACATCATATAAGAAAGCCTTAATAAAATTAAGATTTTAGAAAGTATATTTCTAAGTTAAAGGTTGAGTTTTTAAATGGACTCATTTTTCCCCTCCTTTCCCCTCATCTTCCTTCCCACCTCCCCAGTTCCTGCCTCTTCCCACCCCCTGCCACACCTGACACAGCACCTGCCCACAGGGGTTGTGGGAACCCCACATGGGTTCGAAGACCCGTGGACAGCAGGGACCCCTGGGATCATCCAGGAGCACAAAGGAACCTGGAAGCAGCAGGAAGAGGGCCTTGCTGGAGACCTCAATCGCTCTCTTCTCCCCTACTGACAAAATCACTCTTGGAGAGAGGAAAGCAAGCTCTTCGCCTTTCACATAGAAACTACTTTCTCTGACACAGATGAACTGAGAACCGAGGACACCAGTTCTTGTGTAACGTTCCTGTACGACTGAGAAAATGTGGCCACGTTTCTTCGGTGACAGGCTTCCTTAAATGAAAAGACCCATTATTTTGGGTCCTATTGGGAGAAGACGAAACCAAACGCAATAGCATAATTTCAATAAATGGTAGAAAAGGCAGGATAATAAATTTTTTCTCTGGTATTTTTGCCATAATTTCCATGGATAGATTTTACCCTAAAAATGAGTAGTTCATGTCAATACATAGAGAGACCAGTTTGTGAATGAAGGTCTATCCATTTTCAGCAGAAGTATCTAAGTACAGGCTGATTGTTAGTTATTTACACCATGGTGAAAGATTTCAAGAAAAAATTTTTTTCTGATAGCGTGGAGAATGTTTAGCCCGCCAGTCCTTTGTCTAGTCCAGTGTTCAGAAGAGTCTGCTCGCCTGGGTCCTTGAGGTTCTCTTCATTCCTCTCCAACTGGGGGAGGCGGCTCACACAGCTTGTACAGCCTAGAAAGGGGCATGACACAGTGTGACAGTAGCCTGACATATTGACAGTACTTGAAATGTTTTTATTAGTTTAACAAATGCATTAGTATAATAAACACATTGACAGTAATTTCTTGGTTTGGGAGGCATGACCATATTGCCTATTTCACTAAAAATCGCATATGAATTAGCAAACTCTGGAATTTCAGTTCTATTACTGAGAAGACACCCATGTCTCTGGGCACAGAAGTCTGACAACTGGCTGAGCAGTGCTGCTTTTGTTACACTGGCAGCTTCCGCTCTGGTGTCCACTGTTCCTCTTGCTGGCGGCAAAACCAATTCTCTAAATTCCACAAGATGACATTGTTGTAATTACCATCATGTCTATCATCATCTTATACCAAGATAACACCTGTCTCACAGGGGATCTACTGATTTTTCTAACCGGTTGTAGAAATTTGCTTCATTATGTACCATCTGGTGGTACAGGCAGCTGGTTGTGGAATGGCTGCATGGCCAAGTCCTGAATCCTGAACATCGAAGGCACAATTACTTGGTTTTCCTAAGATATACCGTATTTTTCGGATTATAAGACACACAGCCCCAATTTGGAGGAATAATGCTTGTTAATGCTGCTGTTGAGTTCTGCTTACATTTACATTAGTGAAATATTTTGTTATGTTATTAAATATTTTACCACTTTTTTTTTTTGCCTCAAAAAGTTTTTCCGTATTTTCCTTCTCTAAAATCTAGGTGTGTCTTATGGTCCAAAAAATACGGTGTATGCCCCGCTTTTCCCATCCTCCTCTCACCTGCCCACAGAATCAGGTGGAGATGCAAGTAGGTCTGGGTATCCATCTGAATCAGTGGAGACATTGGGAGATGGGAAGATGTTCCCTCTTTGAGTCCCAGGTCAAGTTGCTTGAGACCATACAGCCTTGAGGCAAAGTTCAGGGAACTGGCCTAGGTTTATACAAGTTGTGCTCCATACCCCCTCACTGCCCCCACTAATGGTGGAATCCTACCTCCAAAACAAAAGGGAACAGAGCTGCAACAGTGACCATATAGGGCACACCCGTTATTTAAGGCTTAGTCTGAGAGATCAGCTGGCTTAAGGTGCCTGGATGTTGGACTCCCCCTGTGGTCCTCAGCTGTGCCCACAGCCATGCTGGTTCTCCCTCAGAGATTGGTCTGATAGTCTAAAAAATAAGGTGCAGGCTTCCGCTTTGCTTCTTTTTAAAGCACTCTAAATCCAGGAGTGAAATGAGTTGTTGACAAACAGCAAATTAAAAATGTCTTCTCCCTTCAACACTTAATCCTATGCTAATTCTAAACCAAAGAGAAAGAATGAGAAAGATTTAATATTGGGTTAGAAACCTAGTTCACAAAATGAACTTCCTTAGTCTGGAAACACATGGAAGAAGTTAATGCCTTGGAGGTTTGTAAAACGTATTTCAAGTCTGGAAGGTGTTTAATGCTTCGCATGTCAACTCCAAGGAAGAAAGCAAATATTGAAATAAGGATATCTCACATCAGAAAGGCTATCTCATCCTTCCCAGAGAAAAGAATACATTAAAATGAGCTGGAAGACTTCAAAGCTGCTTCCCCCCCACACACACCCTCCAGCTAAAGGTTATGGCATTGCTTCAAACTGCATTCCTAGGGCTGGAATAGCAAAATGATTAGAGAGGTCTTTTCCTCTTGAATGCCTATCCTCTCATTCCCCAACATGCTGCCTGGTGAGTGGGAAGGTGCAGTGGCTGTCCTCCAGCAGAGCAAACATAGACAGTTGGGCAAAGGACGTCTTACCTGGTGAGATCTGGACTGAGCCATCACAGTCCTTTACTTTGAACTGCATGTTCCCACAGAATGTAACTAATGCCACTGAGCAGGCGAGTCTTTGAAATGTCTGCTTTGCAAACCGGTGAAAAGGTTACTGTCTATGATCAGATAATGAAATAACAGCTCTGGGTACTGCAGAGCTGGGCAGATTCAGCTTCCGCGAGGCTTCTTGGAAGCAACTCACAGTAATTTGAATTCAGACACATTTGTAATGGAAATTGTAGGGCTTTGGGAATTTAGAACAAGCAGATGAAATCTGGAAGTAAAATGTAATAATAAGACTTGGACTTTTACTCTGCATGGAGGCATTTTGGTTGGGGCAGCTAAATTGTTGGGTAATGGAAGTCTTTGTTTGCCCCAAATTTGGGGGCCCTTTCTTTTTTCACTCCACTCATGCACAGCAGTGGCCTGCACAAAAAAAGGTTTGTTCCTGGCCCCGCTTTCTTCTTTTCCTGTTGCAGCCGGTATTTCCAGCCCAAATCTAAATCCACAGAGTAAAACTTTCAAACTGCAGTCTATAGATCATGCTCTTCATCTTGGTACATGGCAAAATACAAGTTGTGTTAAAGGGAACCACAAAGCAAATGTCTCTTCCAAGGCTAAAGTCCAATAATACTCTGCCGCAAGGCAATTTCCCCATTACACAAACATTAAAATGTCTCAGAGGATGAATAACCTGACTAAGTAAGGTCACATAAGAGGAGCTGGGGCTCAAACCATCTTGTCACTTTTAACCATTATAGTATACTGCCTCTCAATTATTCAAATAAAAAAAATGAAGCTTTCATTACGCAAGCGTTTACAGATTTTATAACACAACAGAAAGTAAAACTAGCATGCCATTCCATCTGAAATGCAGTATTTAGTTCTTGGTGAAGACATGCTTATTGCTCTGAAGAGCCAATGTATGAAAGGAGGGGGATGAACCTCATTTGTCCTGCTCACAAAGGCATCTCCACATGGATGTCCCATTGATCCTCAGTCTCAATAGCACCACACGGAGTTTATCACCTGTTCCCTATATGCACTCTTTTTGCTGTGTCTTCCATCTCAGGGACTAGAACGATTAAGCCCTTGTCACCCAAGCCCAAGATTTGGTGGCCATTCTAGGATCTTCCTTTAACCCATCCTTCTTCATCTAATTAGTGTTCAAAGACTATTAATTCTGTTTACTAAACGTCTCTCTAATCCCTCCTCCCATCTCCATCCTCAATACTATAATAATCTTTCAAGCTCCTGCCTTTATTTCCATCTTAGCATTCCTCTGATGGATCCTCTGAATGTGGCCAGAGATAAATTTTAAAATTTAAATCTTCCAGATAGAAAGAGTGTTTATTAATACCTCCCTATAGTCTTCAAGTTAAAACATTCCCTATAGTCTTCAAGTTAAAACACTTCAATATCTCATACAAGTCTTGTCGTGATCCAGCCCCTGCCTATGTTTCCAGCGTCACTTTGCATCATTCTTTAAGCACATTCAACCATCAGCCCCAGAGGCCTCGGTGTAGCTCTCAAAGTGTGATGTGTTACGCAGACCTTGGCCTCAATGCATCGGCTGCATAGGACATCTATTGCCACGCTGACTGGGCCAGGGTTACTCTGCTCCTCCCCTCATCCTCCCCAGGCTGAGGCATGCGGTCCTACTCTGTATTCTTATGGCAATCTGTACCTGTTTCTGCCACAGTTCTTAACTGTGTACTATTTTCATTTTATTCAATTGTCACTCTATTGTTCACATCAGTGACTAATAGAAAAGACTATATCTCTAGCTTTCAACAAAGTACCTGACCCCTACAAATGCATAGCTGAAATTCAATAGATGTTTGCTGAGTGAATTTCTAAAAGTGAAAGAAAGTGGATGGTTTTAGGAAAACTATGAAGAGATTGGTTGGAGATTCGAGTCAAATATTATCTCAGGCAGAGATAGCCAACTTTATCTCCATGAAGATATTTGCAGAAACATGACCCCAAATTTGCCTATGGGTGGCCTGGCCTTAAAAGCCAAATGTGTCTTCCGGTTAGATGTCTTTGGGAAAGGAATCCTCATTCCCAGCTGGGAGGGAATCCCAGCCCCTGTGTGGACCTTAGCGCTCTCCTATCTTCTACCTATTCTTATAGTTAAGTTTTATTCATCTCATCTCTTTAACTGAAAGCTCCTTGAGTAATTAAACTATGTCTATCTCATGTTTAGCTTCTCTGCAGAGGAGAGCAGAATACTTTGCATTTCTTGGGTCCTCAATACATATTTGTAGAGTGAATGAAAGAATAAATACAATAAAATGTAAAAGTTACTCTAGCTCTCTCTCTGAAGGCTATTATTCCCTTGTAAAAAAAAAAAAAAAAAAAAAAAAAGTCCACTTTATAACCAGCACATTTCACTGAGTTTTATTTCAAGTGTTTTAAAACATAACCCAATAAACAAAAGAGTGAGTTTATCACTTCTTTTCTTGTATTCAGCCTTCTGTTGGTTTATTGATTAGGATGCCCCACTGTTTATTATTATTTATAAGCTCTAGCTAAGATGACCTCACTGAGGTATTATCTTGTTTTCTTATTGTAAATTTAACAGTGCACTTGGTCTACTATCCAAATATACCATACCTGTTCCAGGTGCTAGAAAGTGAATTCTTATGTGAATGGTGAATGATTATTTAGCAAAAGAAAGTCTTATATTCATCTAATGAACTGTGAAAAATAACATAAATAATACTTGAGGATTAAATAAGGTTAGGAGTCAGCACTAAAAATAGCTGCAATTAGAACATGAGTGCTTCATCTATTTTTAAAGGAAAATATGTTTTGTTTTTTGAAAGTACTTTCACTGCCCACACAGTTTTTCAGAATGAAGAATAACTTCATAAATGCTGCAGTTATCATTTTAACTCTGGTAACTGCTTATACAGTTACTCCTTATACACAGAAACAAAGAGTGTCTGGTCTGTGGTAGTGCTTGGAGGAGCCTACTTTTTGTTAAAATGCAAATGTATACAAGCAACCAAATGTAAAAAAATTACCTAATTTTTGCCCTACTTCAAGACAGATGGCTGCTTACCCTAATGTCACCAGGGAAATCAAATTAACAATATTTCTTTGATGGCTATTGCCATGTTCATTTCTTTTAAAGGTGGATTAGAATCCTTTCTTATGATGATATGTAAACTCTGAATATTTGGTTTGCTAACAAACAAAATGTTAATTCATTCATGTATTCATTCACTCACACATTCTTGAAATCAGATATTCATACATAGGCACTATGATGAGTAATGAACAAAATCGAAAACATATTCCCTGCCTCCAAAGAATTCATATTCAAGTTGGGCAAAGAGATATGTAGCAATATACTGCAACACAATCAGGGTTATAATTGATCAATATAGAAGATGCTAATGAAGCATAAAGAGGCAGAAAGCTCAACCAAGACTTCAAGGAAGAAATAACATTAAAGTTGGGTCTTGTGGTTAAATAGGAATTTTTCATACAGATATAGATGGGAAACACAATCATGCCAGGGGGTATAAATAGCATATACAATCATAAAAGTATAAATGAAAATGAAACTGAAAGTATAAATGAAATGGAATTTTAGCTGAAGCAAACTGAGAGGAGCAAACAAGTCTTGGCATTTTGGTAGTTTGGCAGTTGGAATATGAATTTTCATAGCAACTGTGTGGAGTTTTGTTTTTGAATTCATAATGAAACCTACAAAATAAAATAATGCCAGGACTTCTGTTTGCTCCTCTCAGTTTGCTTCAGCTAAAATTCCATTTCACTCTGAGAGCATTTATGCCTTGTCACATTTAGTCACAGAATGTTTACAAGGCCAGTTTCTATGACTACCGTCAGTTCCACATGGGGCATAGCCTAGAACAACTGCATTCACTGTGAGACACTGCCCGGGAGAGGGTGGCAGCCCTTTGGGAAAGAGCAGAGATGGGAAGTCACTTACCTGGGAGCAGACTGAGGGGTTCTGTCTCTGACTCCCAAATTCTTTGCTGTGTTCTGAACCCTTGCTCCCTGAAAAAAAGGTAAGGAAAATCACTCTTAGCTCCCCATTGCATTAGTAATTAACATACAATTAACATTTGAGTGTAGAATATTTATTCCAACCATGTATTTAACATCAAGGGAGACTGGATGAGGAAGAGAGAAATCATCATCTGGGCAGTTTCAAAATGAATGCTTTGAAGAATCAAAACATGCTGATACATTGTTTAAAGGGATGGGTATATATTACAACAACCACTTAAATCACTCGAAATGAGTTTAAATAACAGCTTCCTGTTCACTGTCTCATGTATGCCTTTATTCCTAGAAGCAAGCACTACATAAGACAGTAGGAAATGAGCAGGTTGTAAATGTCTGCTGTGCCTCCACTTCTGCGGGACAGGAGCCACAGCTCTATCGCTCTGTGTGCCTGTTTTTGCCCTCGCTGAACAGTTAGCTATTTTAAACTCCATAGTATTTATCAAGAAAATGTTTGTTTGTTTGTTCGTTTATATTGCTGTGCAATTAGTTGTCCTCATTTTCCTCCCATTACTTTCCCCTACCATACCTACCCCCACCTTCCACAGTCAATCCTTCCCTTCCCCATCGTCTTTGTCCGTGGGTGCTTTATACATGTTCCTTGATCGCCCTTCTTCCCCTTCTTTGTCCCATTACCCCCACCCCCCCATCTCTGGTTATTATCAGTTTGTTCTTTATTCCCATGCAGTTCTAAACAATTTCTGGACAAGGCATATTCACGTAGATTTATGAAATGAAAGAATTCTGCCTCAAAATTTATAGCACAAAGACAATGTACTTCAGCAATGAAAAAGTCTTTCCAATCTGTCAAGTTCACGAATGAAGCTATAATCACTGTTCAGTTCCTAACAGGAATTAGTTATCACACAGAACAAAACATCAGAGTATGGGGGTGAGAACAGATAAAGAAGAGGGGTCTAAAGAAAGGTCTGCAACTCTCTCCTGCTACCGCATTCTAACCTGTGGGAAGGGAAAGAAGGAAAGAAAAAGGGAGAGAGAAAAATTCTCCCAAAGTGGGCCAAATAAAGGAAAGCAAATAGAGGAAGGGGTGAGAGGGGGTAGTTTTTTGTAAAAAAAAACTGTCTGATTGCAAAAAGAGATGGAAAGGAACTTAGGAATTGCAATCAGACAGTTTTTTTTTTTTAAACAAAAAAGTTGTTTATAAAAGTAGAACAGAGAATTCACATTTTTTTTATTTGTTTCTTGATTTACATCCTGATAGATTCGGGTTGTGCATCCCTGACAGCACTTGCCTGTTGGTGCCTATGGGATGGTGATTTGCCTACATCAGTGTCCATCAGGACACTGGGCAAGAAGGGCATCTTCCCAGGTCCTTGGTCTTAGTGTCCAGTCTAATGCCCTGATAATGACACTGAGGAGCCAGAATACTTGAAAATCCAAGTTTTTACTAAAATGATCAAAAAAGAATTTTGGAGGAGGGTTCTACCAAAGAATATTTGAAATGTATAATTTATTAGATAAATAATTAAGTTTATAATGTAAATGGAAGTATCTACCTCAGCCTTTTATTAATCAGATCAGTTGTTTATCCTGAAGATTATTATAATCATCACAAAAAATTGTAAGGAGCATAGTACCCTTCCTTCTATCTTTTATCTTTCCTTCTAATTTGAGCAGTTAATTAAAACTATGGAAAGTACATATACAGAATCTGTACATGAAAACTATACTGCAATTAGAAATAAGAATAATAAATCATGCTGAAAAAGTTCTCCCTAAAAAAGAAATTAAAGATCTTAGAAAATATAAAAATCATTAACCTGGCAAATACTCTAATCATTTAGTCTCTGGAAACAGTCTCAATGGTTGAAAGGCCGAAGGAATATCTTTCATTACACTTACGTCCCAACTACTCGGATCCCAGGCTGGTAGGATGTAAATGGAAACAAATCTTGCAGATTGGATCCCAGCCATTAATCCCACCACTGCCTGAAACTGCCGAATACTGGTCAGAGGATCTGCAGCAGAAGGCATACTGCAAAGGTCTACCCCGGTTTCTCTAAAGAAAGGGCCTGGGCTCCATAATCATTCACAAAGAAGGTAGAAATTAGTATTTGTCTCTCAGAACCACTTAGAGATGTCATAAAAACTGGAGCAGACAAACAAGCAACAGAGGAAGGGTTAGAGTTCTAAATGTATTTAATTAAAAACAATGGGAGGAAGATGGAGTGATAAATACTAAAAACGGTGCGGATTAGAAATCGATAGGGGTTTTATACAGAACTTTCTAACTTTTTAGTCTTTTTAAATCATATTTTATAAATACATAGTAACATGTATTAATACAAATAACAATATGTATATTATGTTTTAAAGAGGTTTACACCAATTAAACAAGTCATTAAGACCTACATAATATTGTTTTAACTTTTTCTATTTTCTCTATCCCCATTTTCAGTTATGAGAAGTTTAAGGTTTTCAATGTTTAAGTCCATATACTTAGAATATATATGTAGCCAACTCATAATTACCCCCTTAGTAGATTATTATTGAAAAAGGTTAATACAGTCTCTTAGTCGGCCATAAACCACAATTTTGAGACGGCCTCCGCAAGTTTGATTGCAAACTTAATCTAATAGTAACAGAGTGAAACAGAAAGGTGAGGCTTTTTCTGTATGTTTCAGCACCCAAACCCCAATCCAGATATGACTAATCACAAGTCTACCTTGGCCTACTTTTTAAAACTGAATTTGTATATCCATGCCAGAAAGTTCTTCCTAAACCCACTACATTTACATCTGTATATGCTCTTTTCCAACTGAACTACAATATCATGTGCTTTTCACGAACCTAACCTTCATTTAACAAATCCTCTTGGATGTTTTGAGACCTAGGTTTTCAGTCTTGCGGTCTGGGGTCCACAACCTGAAGCCCCAATGTACGTGTATCTGCTGTGCCTCACGTCTGTGCGGCAGACCCCAGGCCAGTGCTGGCCTCACTTCTGCTTGCTCATTTGCTTGTTTGTTTTCCTCCCACCCCCTTTCCCAATCTATTCCCTGCAATTCCCAGAATGTGACATGTGTCCTTTTATCTCTCCTTCTCATAAGCCCCCAAACCACCCCTGCTCATTTTGCCTGGCCAACTCCCTTTCTCCCTCCAGTTAACCTCTCAGACATCCTTTTATCCGGGTTTTCTACGTTTCTTGGACATCTGTGCTGTCTTCTTCCTTGGGAGTGTTTCTTGTTCATGCCTTACTGTCTGTGCCTGGAAAAATACCCATCCCATGCAGGCACCTGTCAGACACCTGATAAGTGAACAAACGAATGTTCAAAATCCAGGTCCTGTAGAACAACTCCCTGCGACGTGAGTGAGGCTCACCTGCTTCCGCATCACGTCTGTAGCCTGCATAATGTAGCGAGGAGGCAGTCCGTGGCTCCTGGCCAGAATGATGGCCTGCTCCACTGTCACGCTCAGGGTGCACCTGCATGCAAAGGCAAGGGCAAGTCAAATCCCACTGGTTCCTGGTAAGCACTTCAAGACAGAAAATGCCTCCCCCAAATCTACCATCTTGGAGAGTCACTCATTTTCCCTTGGGTATCTCCCATGAATACATGACATATACATGTTTTATTGTATATTTACAATTTAATGTTTTTACATTTCTGTTTATTTTTTCTCGTTAATCTGTCTTTTATTACAAGGGTTTCAGCTAATAATTTGGAATAGTAGAAGGAAATTTAATTTTCCTCCCCTGCACCTATTTCAAAATCAAAAAGCACCAGACAAAAGCAAAGCAACTAGACAATGAACCATTAATTTTTCTACATAGTACCTGTTAAAAATAGATTCTAAAGAGCTATACTGTTGGGGTCCAAAATTTAAGTATTTAAATTTAAAACAAACCCATAATGAACTCATATGCTTATGAGAAAGTTTATACACAGAAAATTAAGTAAGCAGAAATATAATAAATTCTATTATCAGAGAGCATTCTTTACTGATAGTTTGTGTAATTCAAAAATGACTTCCTAATATTGTTCATTCATATTTATAAAAAATAGATTTATACTGATTCATGCCCCATATCTTAGGAAACAGTGAAATTAATATTCACTAAGATCAGAATCAATTTGAAAAAAAGTATATTTCTTGGACTCAACCTGAAAGACTGTAAAATTTTCCACAGAAACCTTTTATTTTAATTAGTTCTACAGGAATGTGGTGCCCAGAGCCGCCCTGAGCAAACTCAGAACTCAGTCCCTGAGTTCAATGATTGGTGAGCCTTGTGTCTTTTCCTTTCATTTAAGACATTTCTTTTTTTCTGTTTTAAAATATATTTTATTGATTATGCTATGACAGTTGTCCCATTTTTCTCCCCTTTATTTCCCTCTGCCCTGCACGCCCCTCCCACCATCATTCCCTCCCCTTAGTTCATGTCCATGGGTCGTACATATAAGTTCTTTGACTTCTCCATTTCCCAGACTATTCCTAACCTCCCCCTGTCTATTTTACTGATGATTTATGCTTCTTATTCCCTGTACCTTTTCCTCCATTCTCCCACCTCCTCTTCCCCGCTGATAACCCTCCATGTGATCTCCATTTCTGTGATTCTGTTCCTGTTCTAGTTGCTTGCTTAGTCTGTTTTTTTTTTTTTTTTTTAGGTTCAGTTGATAGTTGTGAGTTTGTTATCATTCTACTGTTCATATTTTTGATCATCGCCCTTTTCTTAGATAAATCCCTTTAACATTTTACATAAGAGTTGGGTGATGATGAATTCCTTTAACTTGACCTTATCTGGGAGGTACTTTATCTGCCCTTCCATTCTAAATGATAGCGTTGCTGGATAAAGCAATCTTGGATGTAGGACCTTGCCTTTCAGGATTTCTTTTATGTTCACACCTTCCTCTCTAGTAGCTCTTAGGCCTGTGTTTAATGATTTGTTAATAATTTCAGGTGCTAACCTCTGAATTGTTTTTTTCAAGGGTAATTTTTGTATACATTTAATAAACATGCTTATTATTTTTAGATGTTTTTCCTAAAATTTACATCAGAAGATATTGTTTTTACTTCATTTTTCAATTTATTATTTTGATTGCCTTTTCTCCATGTCCACATTATCTCCCTATGGTTTGGTGTTTTACGCATGTATTTTTCTAGATCTGTTTAGTTTTTTCCTACAAAGGAAAGCAAGTTCTATAATGCAACTGCTTATATATGATGAATATCTAACCGATTTATCCTGGGTTACGAGGTTGTACTATAGAATTCTAGTATAGTCTGATACTGATGAATTAAGGAAAAAAGAAGACAGATTTAAAATGTTACTGCTGTAATTTTAGAAAGACTTGACAAAGTGCAACTGCATTATACACATAATTGCATTCTAAGGAGAAACATGTTATGTTCCATTGGCTGTTGAATGACTTGAAAAGCAGCTTCCTCATTAACATTACAGAGAATTCTTTGGAAAGCATTAACAACACATATTCAAAGGCCTAGGTTTTATAATTAGCTTCTAGTAGTGCACCTGTTTACAGATACTTAGTGTATGAGTGTGGTAACAGCGTACATTGTGGTTTTACATGTATCTGCCACTGCGGGACATGATAGGCCCCTCTGAAGGCCCAAAGTATCGCTGACTGTTCATGGTTCAAATCAGTTTTTTACAAAGCATTTAAGTTACTTGACAGACCATAACCTTATTCTCCTTCCTCCAATCTCTTCTACTCCAATTTTAAGTCTTTATTGATCCTAACATTTTAATCAATGATGCTCATTGCACTAGCTGAATAAAGCTAAACATATTTTTTATCTTTTTCTAATCACACTGAAATATCGGTGTGAAATTTCTTTCACCAGCATATCCAAAAAGGCAGCTTTATCTATACAGTGATCCCTCACCTATTGCGGGAGTTACATTCCAGAGCCCCCCGCGATAGGTGAAAATCTGCGAAGTAGTGGTGTTATATTTATCTTATTATTTATATACATTTTAAGGCTTTATAAACCCTTCCCATACTCCTACAAACCTTTCCTACTCTCTTATTAACCTTTCCCACATTCTTATAAACATTTCATATGCTCTTAAACACTTTCTACACTCTTAAACCTACGTAATTGTAACAACATCTAAAATTCTGTATGGGTACTCACCAGTGAAGTACACAATTGTCCCTCGCTATATCGAGGTCCACTTATTGTGGCTTCACTGTATCGTGGGTGAAGCCACAATAAGTGGACCACAGTATAGCGAGGGATGACTGTATTTGCTTTTCATACTAACTTCTGAATATTCCAATTACCGTACTTTGCTGTATATAAGGTGCACTTTTTTTGCTCAAATTTTTGAAGAAAAATAAGGATGTACATTATACATGGGTAGTACTAATTCTGTGTCTAATTCTTTTATTTATGCTTATGTGTTAAAAGTGTAACTCTAGAAATCAATAATGATATCCAGATGCAAAATAATACCCTGGAATATGATAATTGTTTTATATATAAATAAAAAATCGAATTAAAAAACTAAAATGAAAGGTTTTTTCCCTGAAACTTTGGGTCAAAAACATGGGTGTGCATTATACAAGGCAAATACAGTAGGTTCCATAGATTAATTTACACTTGTTTAAAAGTGATACATTTCATTTATTTATTAAGTTAGTTTATTATTGTTCAATTATAGTTGTCTGCATTTTCTCCCCACCACTCCCCACCACCCCAGCCAAACCCACCTCCTTCCCTTGCTTCCACCCTCCCCCTTGGTTTTGTCCATGTGTCCTTTACAGTAGTTCCTGAAAACCCTTCTCTCCACTGTCCCCTCCCCGCTCCCCTCTGGCTATTGTTAGATTGTTCTTAATTTCAATGTCTCTGGTTATATTTTGTTTGCTTTTTTCTTTTGTTGATTATCTTACAGTTAAAGGTGAGATCATATGGTATTTGTCCCTTGCTGCCTGGCTTATTTCACTCAGCATGATGCTCTCCAGTTCCATCCCTGAAACACCAATCCAAAAGAACCTATGCACCCCTATGTTCATAGCAGCACAATTTACAATAGTCCGGTGCTGGAAGCAATCTAGGTGCCCATCAGTAGATGAGTGGATCAAAAAACTATGGTACATTTACACCATGGAATACTATGGAGCAGAAAGAAAGAAGGAGCTCCTACCCTTTGTGGCAGTATAAAAGTGAAACATTTTAAAAGACACGAGTGGGTCAAAGTGGGGCATGTCTGAATCTGACTCACAGCTGATGTTTCCAATGAAAGCTCAGTCTTTGCATCACAGCATCTCAGAAGTCCATTTCCTAAATAAAGCTTGTGAAAAAAAACCTAGCGCTAAGTCCACCACTTCACTGTCAATATGTCATTATTTGCCTCATAACTTTTTATCATCTATCAACTATCTCAATCTGAATGCCAGATAGGAAAACTCAGTATTTGCAAAAAGCATTTCAATGTGGGCATTCTCTGAAAAATTCCAGGTCCCCAAAGTGGCACATGGTTTTTCAGTGGTGCATTCACGTATACGCAGAGTAAGGTTTTATGAGAGAAGATTTGATTTGTAGGTAGTTCTCCGATCACCAGTGAGACTGATGTGTTAACCCTGGCTGGGCATGAGAGAAGGGAGCACACCAAAGGCCAGCATCCTAAGCGAATTCCATTCAGTACGAGATTTCTTGTCTGACCTGCCAATTTCCTTCCTAGCAAAGAATGATCTTTGTTCTAACATTAGACAGGGAATTAAAATTTAAATAAATCTGTATTTTTACTCCATACTGAAAAAATATGGACCTTCAATTTTTCAGCTCCTTCTAGCTGCAATACCACTTAAAAAATTTTAGACAACTGTTTTCTTGGGAGTAACCAAAAAAAAAAAAAAAAAAAAAAAAAGGCCACAGAGTAGAAACTGTCCTTTGTAAAAAGACAAATATAACATATACATTGAAGAAAGTTGTTCCATAATTTTAGTAATAAGACCTTCCAAGTAGTAGCTCGCTTAGGACACACTCTTGGAAAAGTGTACTTAACAGGTTTGCAAAATTATACAGAACTCAGTAATTTCCCCATAGAAAGAAAAGGCAAGGGGTCAATATATCTGTGTCATAATGAATACATCTTCTTGGCATATATTATATTAAGAATAGATCCCACATTACTCAAAGATATAGCATAGATTTACTATGTAAATGTAACCTGCAGCTCATTGGTCTAATTTAATTTGAAAGGCACTTTGATTTAGCAATGCTATGGAATGGTCATAAAGTTGTCCCTGTGTATTGATCTACCCATCCAACCATCCAACAAATATTTCTGGGTGTCTACTTTGTATCTACAAGTGCCATTAGGTGCTGTCAGAAGTGGACTTACTATCAAAATAGGTTGAATTTCAGTGTCCCTTACTTGCATGGAACCCTAGGGATCTGTTTACATTGTCACATGCTTTTAAAAACTCACAAAAGCAAAAATTTTTAGGCAATTACAAAGGCAACCACTGTTGCCTTTTAACATCCCAACTTTGCTCTGGCATGTTCTGTAATGTTCAGGCTATGGCTATTTCTGGAACTAAGCTAAATGAAGTAAATTAAAGATGCATGTAGATTAGGTTTACTGGGACCTATGTACATAATTCAGTCACTTCCATTTACAGTTAGTTTATTATAATATTCTCATGCAGGAATGGATTCTAGAGTATTCCTATTGCCCACTATACAAATTCACTCAGTGTTGAAAAGGAGGTGCAGGACCACAGGTTGTAATGAAACATATTCACATCCTGGGGTACTCAGGACTGTAAGTGTGTGTGTGGAGGAGGGGAAATAAGGTGGGAAATGAGTAGAGCAAGAAATGTACTAATGTCATTTACATCATTATTTGCTACTGAGCTCATTTAGTAAGTCTGTCCATGTGAGCTCACATGGGCAACACATTATTTAGAAAATCTTAACATAAGCTTTCATAAATCCCAATTTCTCAAATTCCACAGTATTTTTTAAAAGCTTTCTATTTTTTATTTTAGACAGATGTTCATTAAAGTAACTGTGGTAAGTTTTTTTTTATAAGATTTTGATGTTACGGGATTATGATAATTACATGGAGTTAATGACAAACTTCTACCAATATTATTTTATAAATTGGGGTTTGGTTGAAGTCAAGTTTACCGACTATAATTTGGTACTTGCCAATATGAGGCTTTTATTCATATGTCTGTTCTAACTGATCTTAGACATTCGCCATCAACTTTATTTTACGTGTCCAACTGTGAAGCTAAGGGTCAGGAAAAGCATGTGAGATGGTCTCCTACATGCCAGTTCTATTTAGAGATGCTAGGGATCAAAATGACTGACATCCAAACCTTCTCCTCAACTAAGTCTCAATGCAGAGACAAAGCTTGATTTCCTGTGTTGGTTTAATGGGACAATATTGTATTTCAACAATTTATTAAGTCATATCTAACATACTATATTTAGTTTAGTTTGTAAGACTTCAGATCTTACTTGGATCAAATTATATGTACATCTTTTTTAAAAACATGCCAAACATGACATTTCTGTAGTAAATTAGATAAAGGATTTTGAAAGCTAAGAACCTTCTACATATTTGGTCATTTGCCATGATAATAAACAAAAACATCGGCTGTACTCTACTACACTTTCAAATCTCCACAGGTCTACTGCCTCATTCAATGTTGATTCCAATTGTACTGAACAAGGAAGCCAATATCTCAAGGGTTGACATGTGTTACATCCAATACTTGGGGAGATAAGTCACACCTTTGAGTCCACAAGGGTGGCACAGTAGCTGAACCTGACATGGGGAACCAGAACAATGAGAGGTTCATGGCTTTGAGCTCTGTTTTCCTATGGTGAATTTATTTGTTAATTCTTAGCAAGGTCATGGTCAGAAATTCTAACCTTTTGCTTGGTAGCTAATGATTATATTGTTGTCCCTTGAAGGTGATCCCAAACATCCTTATTATTAGTGGAGGAGGGGCATTCACATTCCAGGTATAAACTGACATTAAATAAATCACATGAAAACCTTATGCAATGAAGATTTCTGAATTTTGAGCCACAATAATTTGTCATAAATTAACATAATGAAGGTACTGAAAATATTTTTAAAGTAATTAAAATACTTTTCAAAGGATACTTTGTTGTTATTTCATTTCATTTCATTTTTAATTAAATTTATTGCTAGGGACACTGATTAATAAGATTATATAGGTTTCAAGTACACAATTCTACAGTACTTCATCTGTATGCTGCATTCTGTGCCCACCACCCAAAGTCAAATCATCTCACATCACCACATACTTGGCCTCTTTACTCCCCGCTCACTCCCTCCCTTCTGGTAACCACCATCCTGTTGTCTGTGTCCGTGAGTTTCAGTTTTACATCCCACATACAAGTGAAATCATATGGTTCTGAGCTTTTTCTGACAGACCTATTTCACTTAGCATACTATTCTCAAAGTCCATCCATGTTGTCTCAAATGGCAGTATTTCATCTTTTTATGGCTGAGTAGTAGTTCACTGTATACATGTACCACATCTGCTTTACCCACTCCTCTGTTGAAGGACATTGGCTGTCTCCATGTCCTGGCCACAGGGAATAATGCTGCAATGAACACAGGGGTGTACATATCTTTGTGAATAAATGTTTTCAAATTTTTCAGGTAGATACCCAGAGGAGGGATTGATGGGCCAAATGGTAACACTTTTCTTAATTTTTTGAGGAACCTCCATACTGTTTTCCACAATGGCTGTACCAGTTTACATTCCTACCAGAAGTGAATGAAGTTCCTTTTTCTCCATAACCTCTCCAACATTTGTTATTACTTGTTGAGACTGAACATCGCTTTCAAAATTTCTAGTGGACTCCTCAATAATGTTACATACTGAGTTACGACTAAAAACCATCCTTAAAACAAAATCCACTGGAGTCGCTGAGTTTGGGGAGACATGCTGTGACTTCAAAAGTTACTTGAGTGGTGATTTTCCACTATGTTGTGCATGAATATTAGAATCGAGGCATTTGCACAACATGTTATCTTTTTGTGCTGGTGCAGTATAATGAGAAGAATAATATCCTGTGAGAAAAAATATGATGTGTGAAAAACACACACCCAAAGTCTTAAGGCAGGTACTGGGGTTTTCTGAGTTTAAGGGACCGTGTGCCACACAACAATGGAACTATGGAAATGGCAGTATTAGACATGAGCCCTTAATAATCTATGTAAACTGGCTAAACAGTGAAATTCATTTTGAATCATTTGCATTAATATGAAGGTTAATTTGATTTTATACTGGATAAATATAAAGTAAAATAAATATTTAATGATTCTGAAATCAGTGAGTTCTGCCCTGATATAGAATTCTACCCAATGATTGGAGTTGGATTTTGTTTTTCAGTTCTGGACTTCTTTGTGTCTTGCCTCATTTTCATCATCTTTTATAACTATGATGCTGCTTTTGGTCATGGAAACAAGAGTGAGAAAATTCCCTTAGGGCAAATGCATCAGTCAGCATATATATCAACAGCCTGAGGCATCTATTATTTTGATAATATTCTTCACATGGTTTATATGTCTTTATATAGTTACAGGTCTATATTTACAAGCTTACAGACTAATATCTTAAAAAAACATGAAGTCATTCTTTCTTATTCTATGAAGTCATCTTCTTTTCTCCTTTAATTAAAATCCAGGTTCATAATCCTTATTCAGATAACTGTCACAAACAAGTTATTAGGAATCTAATCAGCTGTCATCTCTGTGATCCTACAGCATGGGGTAAAAGTAGATTCCCAGTTGTTTTTAGGGGAAATAATACAGGAATTAATAAATATTAAAAAAACAAGCTCTGTTTTATATACTCACAACTAGAAACCTACTTTTGCCCCGCCCTATATACTAAGCTCAAGTTACCTGTGTAGCATCTAATGTTGGGGAGGAATAATGAGCATGTATTTCAATCCCAAGAGAATGAAGTGGGTGAAAAAACTGGACTATCAGCAATTACTACTGCTATTTGCGTACCACTCTGTTACACACAGAAGAATTCTATGACAGATGGAAGGTATCTGCTTATCACTTAGCAGTATTTCCCGGTTCAGAAGCTTACATTTGCATACATTTGCCACCCTAACAGAATCAGTTCTTTCACACTGTCAAAATGGCATGCTGTATGTTGTTCTCCTCTGTTGTAGTTTGAAAAGTCTATATCCACCCCTCTGTAACTTCACTTAAAAACCCAGTCCTGTTGCTGTCTTTCTCCCATTGTCATTGTTAAAGAGATCTAGTGCCACATAGTGTGGCTGCCTGACTTCCCCTCCTGCCAGGACCTGGGACTGGAAGTTTCGTGGGAGGCGTAGTTCTCTAGTCTCCCTGGTTTGGTGCAGCACAGGGCTTGGCACTTGGCAGTGCTCCATACCTAGTTTTTTTCCCTCAATTAATGAAGGAATAAACAAATGCTAGCTCCTAATTGAAGTCTTAAATATTTGTCTTTATTCTAACATGCACTGTACTCTGGTTTTTGACACTAAGAAAGAAAGCCTCCTACACCCTTGAATTCAAGGGGAGCCTGTTCTGCTGCCCTGAATGACTTTCTGTAAGCTATCGAGAATTCTAAGAATAAGCTCCATATAGAATAAGACTGCTTAAAAATCTTATTACCTAGCCTTTACCCTAAGCTAGTTTAAGTATATTATAGAAGACAGGGGCAAACAGGAAAGTAATTTCCAGGAAAGGTTGAATAAGGTTTGACATTTCTTTACAGGCAGGGTTATCACCCAATAGATGTGCCAATTCAAACGACATTGAACCTGAACAGAAACAGACTTCTTATGCAGAGCTTCAAACCAATTTACCCAGGCCCCTCTAGGACCAAGTTGCTCCCTCACAGGGGAGCTGGAGGACCTGCCACTGTTTCCTCCTCCTTCCGACTTCTTCACTTAACTTGGACATCATTTTCCTTTCTGAGTCAGTTTCCATATGATTTCTGTTTCTGACTTCTTAGATAGTGAGTTGATTACTACATCTTTTTATTGCTACAGTCTGTCCCTATAACTCTAGCCAATCTCACCAGTGCTGCATGTCATGGCGACTTGACATTGATATTCATTAGTTAGCTTGTTATTTCATTATTCAGCAGACTTGAGCTCGGATGGTCCAACAGTACAGTAAAGAATCACAATCTAGCCTCCATTTCATAGCAATGTTTTGAATTTTTATTCACACTACTAATTTGTATAATGAGTAAAAGTACAAATCACATATTATATGGTCTATTTTTCAACAATTTATGTAAAACAGTAGATAGGGAAAACCATATTATAAAAAAATAGGGTCCAGCGTTTTTCGTTTTCTATTTCTTATAGATCAGACAAGTTAGCTCTTGCATTTTTCATACTCCTTTTTCATCCTTTCATGGCCTATTACTGTGATTTTTCCAGCTTTATTGAGAAATCACTGAGATACAACACTGTGTGAGTTTAAGGTGTATATATGTTGATTTGATACACTTACACATTGCAAAATGATAACTACCAAAGCATTAGTTAGCACCTGCATCACATCACATGTCTGTAGTTTGAACACTTAAGATCTACTCTTAGCATCTACTGTGATTTTTAAAGTCGTTCTTATAAAAGTTCTTCTCTTTTAGTAAGTATGATGCAGTCATTTTAAACAGATGCATTTCATATTTCTAACTCTAATTCACGATCAGAAATACAGACTAAGGTTGAAAAATGGAGCATTCACTAGGGCCAGGTCTTGTAGTAGATATTTTCACATATATTGCTGACTTAATCCTCACACCAATTTTTTTTTTTCAGAAAAAACAATCATTATTCACATTTCACCCACAAGCCTCTTTGAGACCAGGTAATGTAATCAGGGTCACGGAGTGAGTAAGGTGCGGGATTCAAAACCAGTTTTCTGATTCAAAATCCAGGTCTCTTTCTATTATTCCACAACTGTAACATGTAGATGACTGCATTTAGAGATTCCAGCTCTTCACAGACATAATTCAACAACCACAGTCTTGACTCAGCATTTATATTTAAATGAATTGTTTTCAGAGAGACTGATTCAGCCAGCCCAAACCACTTCACTAGGAACGTAGACCTCGTCATACTAAAATGGGTATGTTTGTGATTAAAAAAGAACTAGATGTGGAGCATGTTAAAAAAGTATATTGACGGTAAGGCAATCAAGTAGTAAAAATAAACTGAAGGGAGACTGTTCCTTCTCTACAATAGATTTGCATTTTTCAGTATGAAACGCACCGTTCTGTGTAGAGAGTGTTCATTCCTGCAGTGATCTCATTTATTCTGGCGTCTAATTACTTTCAACTACTGAGCACAGGGCACCACTATGAAAAATCTATTGACAATTAGAATGAAGCACCTGACTGAAGAAACTAATTGTTTAATGTTGCACAGTTATATGTTGCCGGCTCCCTTTTACCACCTTACACAGACGGAGAATGGTACACCCGAGGGCTGATGCTGGATGTTAAATACGGATCAGCCCTGGAGCAGCTGCTCCGCCTCTGCACAGGCAGTGTGTCTGTGATGTTACTATGCAAGGGTCACCGCTGGCCTATTGACCTTTCCCACCTTGGTCACCCTTAAGAATGCATTTGTGACAAATGAAAAGCTTGACAAAATGGTCACAGGTCCACAGGGATTTCAAAAACCCAACTCCTGTGTCCCTGATCCCTGTAACAGAGAAGACACTTTTGTTAATAAAACACGTAAGTATTTTTGTGTGGAAAAGGAACAGATTATTTGTTTTCAACAGTAAAGACTTCACTTATACACACACCTACACACAGATAGAATAAAATATTAAATATTTACACTCTCCCTTTAGGAAAATATGAATGACAACGATGTAACCATAGCAAGACCCATAAGCCAGTAATCACTCAGGCAAGTTTCCAGTATATTCTATAGAAAGAACCTCCGGATGTCTACTGATGCTTACAATATTACTGCTTAACTCTTACTGCCAAACAGACAGGACTGAAGAAACCTTCCCATGACTGCCCTGGGTTCCTAGGTTTCACACACTGAGAGCGGAAAGACGAGGGGTTGCTGAGCATTTGAAGAGACCGCACGGTGACGGCAGGCAGGGCAGGGCAGGGTGCAAAAGGGCTGAGCCCACGCAGAAGTAAACAGAACAGCTGGAGTGAGATCCTAGCAGCAGACTCAGAGCCAAACTGAACACTCTGCCTACTCCATATACCTTGAGGCAAAAAAAGTCATCAAATGTAAGGGGCGCATCTTTCGTATTGCACATGGGATTAGCCATGAAATTTTCATTAAAGATAACAGGACTTTCTATTGGAACTTTCAATACATACCCTGGAAGTTCTGAGTCTAAGAGGGCTGTCCAGAAAATACCCAGCCACATACTATAAGAAATAGAGACATTCAGTGAAGAAGATACAAGATTCAAGAAACACTGTACATAGGACAATGACACCTCAGTCCCCTTCGAAGTGGGAACCTTGGAACCTCACATAGTTCTCCCAGTCACCATCAGCTGCCCCATCGTATTTTTCTGAATCTCATCACCAATCTGAAACCTCTTCCCCTTCAAAGGTGATTTTTGTTTTTGGAAAAGCCAGAAGTCATAGAACACCAAATCTGGGCTGTAGGGAGGCTGAGTCACCTGGGTGGTTTAATGTTTTGCCAAAAAACTGCACAAGATGTGATGCATGAGCAGGTACATTGTCATGATGAAGCTGCCAGTCACCAGTTGCCTACAGCTGGGGTCTTCTGAATCATATGAAGTTTCCATGGAGGAATGTTCAACCTTAACTCAAAACATGATGCAGATTCACTGCTCTGCTTGCTCAGTCATTTTGTATGCAAGGGCCACACAGTACATATGCTCACTGAATGGCATCTACCTCCCCCACTGCCTAGTACAGTGAAGTCGTCATTGTTCACACATGCACATTCCAGTCCACTCTCCTTGGCTGCCAGGTTACATTGATGTTGGACAAACCATTCTCATTATGTTAACAATGGCTGGAGCTTTTCCAGATGGATCTCACATATCTTTAAACCAAGGCTTAAAAATCAACCGCTAGGCAAAAACTCCCTCATCCCTCATTCTTTCTACTCAGGAACGTTAGGGTGTGTTTCCCTTTGTCGGGGACTCATGGCTGTGTTTAGCACAGAGGTTATCACTGACCTTTGAGTAACTGAGCACTCGAGCACTTGAGGAGGTATTTGCTATGCTGAAGATATGTATGAATATGAAACATCCCTATGTAAATTAGGCCTTAGCCACCAGGTTTGAATTTGCTTCTCCACATTTTAGATTTTTCAGCCTGATAGGCAGCTACCTGAAGTTCCTTGGCATTGCCTCTCTATTCCCACCTTCTCTATTTTACTATTTGACTTTTGTCCTTATTCCTTACAGGTTTTTTTAAATGACATCAACACTTAGGGAGTGTCCAGTATGAGATTTCATCTCTTTCCCTTGTTCTTTGATACTGGACCATAGCTGTTTTCTCTGTTTATTCCAGATACTGAATAGACCTTTGTTTGAATATTTTCAGACATTTCTGGTAGATGATCCAGTGTTTCATTCTGTGGCTCCCCTTAGCAGGACACACAGAGGACTGGGAGGTGGAGAGCCAGGGAGAGTAATACTCTTTATGTGCGTCCAGTAATGTTTTCTCAGCTTCCTTGGTTGGCAGCTGATTACTCTGTGTCACACTTCTGTGACTTCTCCTGGGGTACCTCTTCCTACTTATCATTCCTAAGTGTATTAATTCCCAAAAAGTTCTTAGTAATGTTTCTTTTTCTTTTTCTTTTTTAAAGATTTTATTTTTAGAGAGAGGGGAAGGGAGGGAGAGAAGGGGAGAGAAACATCAATTTGTGGTTGCCTCTCCCGCACCCCCCACTGGGGACCTGGCCCGCATCGAGGCATGTGCCCTGACTGGGAATTGAACTGCAGCCCTCTGGTTTGCAAGCAGGCACTGAATCCACTGAGCTACACTGCTAAACAGGACAGCTCTTAGTAATGTTTTAAACCCAGTTGACAAAAATCTCTGAGAAGTCTTCTCTGACCCAGTCCCCTTGTCCTCTCTCCCTGTACTAATTTATCAGCCCTGCTTCTGGTTTTTCATGGCTTATTGATATGTACATATGTATGAATATGTTTATGCCTATGGATCCTTTTACTCTTTGGTGACTATAAATATATCAGAGGTCATCCCACATAGGTCCACCGTGTACATCTAAAACTCAGCAGGTAACAGATTAATTCAATATCCCTCTCCACAATCCCTTCAAAGAAAAATGCATATTTGTCCTGGGACAGGCCCCCTCCCCCGTCACCTTTCCAAGCTGGAGCATCAGAACCATCAACTTCCCTCTCTCTTCTATTTTCTGTTTCTCACCGGTCACCTTGTCCTGTTGACAACCATTTCATACCTTTCCCATCTATTCTTTCCCCTCTCACCTCAATGCCAGAGTCTTAGTTTTGGGTCTCATCATCTCCTATTGTATTATTGTAAAATCTCAGCTGTTTCCCTGCTACCATTTTTGTCCCATCATAGACTGTAAGTGTGATCCTCACTTTTAAAAATACCTAATCATGGTATTCCTTTGCTGAAACCCTTCACTGGCTACCTAGAGCCTTCAGGAGAGAGTCCCAAATCTTAACCTAGCAGGCATGGCTGCTCATTCTCCAACCCCCGACTACTCCTCTAGCCTCATCTCCCAGCTCTGCATCCCTCTCTCATCATTACCCACAAATAGCAAACTACAGACTGTGACCTCCGCCCATGTCATCTGCTATTTTACACCCAGGGTTATATTCCCACACTAGTCCTGTGCCATGAACCATCCGCCTGTATTTTCATCACTTGGTAAACACTATACATGCTTTAAATCCTGCAGCAGGCATTGCCTTACACTCTCCCCACTACCAGGATTCAAATCTCACCACTGTGTGTTTCTCCTGAACGTGTTAGATCACTGATTTAACATTAACATCAGAAAGGCCAAAACCGCAGCTTCCTTCCTGCTCCAGGTTCCCAGAGAAAAGAGGCAATTCTTCAAGGGCAGACCAAAGTGAAGCAACTACACTTCTCTCCTTTGGGGGCTGGGAAATTTCGTTTATGACATTTACTGCAGGAGTTATAAAGCCCCCAGAAACGTCCCAGAAAATGACTGGGATTTTATTTTGCTTTGAATGTAATTCTGCAGATTTATAAAAAACAATATAGTTTCTTTAGATAAGTTCTGAAGAATCATGACATGCTTAATACTTTGCAAAGTAGATTCTGTATTTATCACTGTTAAATAGTTACATATAAATAAAATTTAGTGAGGTAAACACTTAAACTTTACTAATATGCTCAAATAGTAAAATTGGGTTTGACAAATATAGATATGAAATTATTAACTATAACTAACAATTAGCTATAGTTAGTAATATATTAATTATAACATACTAAATATTAAATTTAATATAATTAAACAGTACCGATATAAATATTAAATACTAGTTATTAAATATTTAGATTATTTTATGAAGATGTGTTTAATATATTGTGATTACCTAGACTTTTCCAATTTTAATGATGAAAAGTAAGCATATACAAGCTCTCATTTTACACATACTGAAGACAGATGGGTAGTTACAAAATGACCACCAATGCAAAGTACGTGGGTGCAAAGTACACCTAAAACTAACACAACATACTATTGAATGTAAACTGAAATTTTTTATTGAATGCACTGGGGTACATTTTCCAAATGTACAACTCAAGGTAAAATTGCCAGCACACTACACTGTGCGCCCATCACCCCAGGCAACATCTCTGTCTGCCCCCATCCTGCCCCCTCTGCCCACCTGCACTTACCCCTGCCCCCCTTTCCCTCTAGAGATCACCACATTGTTGTCTGTGTCTGTGTTATATGTGTATCTTTTGCTTAACCCCTTCATTTTCTTAAAAAATAGAATATAAAAATAAGATGCATGGACTGAAGTTAAGGTTCGTCTGGACAACACCACGTGATACTGGAAATCAGAACTAGGAATCGCTGCAGGAACCAGTCACTCTCCTAGTTACTGCTTCACTCTTCTTTCACAGTAATCCAACTTAAAAAATAATGAACATTAAAATAACAGAATTTAATGTACTAATTTTAAAGATTCATATCAATTGCAAAGAAAAATCTAAGAAATGTACATGTAAATGTGACCTCTTTAAGGTAGGAAACTTTTATAGAAGAGAACTTTTTATAAAAGGTAATGGGTAAAGATAAAATAATAAAACTGCTATCATCTTTGAAATATTTGATTTCCTCCTATAACTTTAAGGGAATATACCTATATTATTTATCTGATTGTTGAAATTAGCATAAATTATGGAGTTTCATTTGACTATTTTATAATTCAGTATAATTTGAAATTCTAAGCTTACTTTTGTTTCCCAGCTTTATAGAGATACAATTGACAATTAAAAATTGTATGTATTATATACAACGTGCTGACTTATTATACATATACATTGTGAAATACTCATCATAATTAACCTAACTGATATATTTATCACCTCACACATAGTTACCATTTTCTTATTCTTCTTGTGTGTGTGTGTGTGTGTGTGTGTGTGGTGAAAACACTTCAGATCTACCTTTCTAGTATATTTCAGGCACACAATACAGTATTGTTAACTACAGTTACAATCGTTGTACATTATTAGATCTCCAGAACTTATTCATCTTGTATAATTGAAATGTTGTACTATTTCAACATTTGAACAATATGAAATATTGTATCAACCAACATCTCCCCATATCCCTTCTCCAAGTGCCCGCTAACTGCCATTCTGCTCTGTTTCTATGAGTTTGAAAGAGCAGGTAAGATTTATACTTATATTCTATTGTGAGTAGGATGTACTCAGAATTTGTCTTTCTTCCAGAGCCCTATTATTAGTATAGCATTTTACTTTTTATGTTCTAAAGATTATAGCATACTTTTATTTTTGTTTTGATTCATTAATGATTTTATTACATATCAAACAAATATTTGATTAAATCATAATCATGTTCTGTTAAAGAAAAATAATAACTACAGTTATATTTAATGACAGTTTTAAATGTCAGCTCTGTCATTGTTATTATTACCTTTATATAAAAGAAGTGTTTTAGACCACTATGTTTCAGATTCTTGGCTACAGAGCATAATTTTAGAGCTTCTTATTGGGAATGTACGTTATCTTGGCATCATGAGTCAGCAAAAATGTTTCTTCTGTTCTTTTTAGTCATTTTCATGGAGCTTTAAAATTCAAGCACTTCTAATCTTGTTACTGAATCTCTCAAATCATTTTTTGCAGCAAAAGTAAATGGATACATTTGAAACCTACATTTGTTTATTGCAGTAATTTTTTTTTCTGTCCCACAGAATCTAACCTACATATGGAAATCTCCAGAGTAAATCTCCTTCCTTTTACTTGATGTTTCAAATTACAAGTGGAGAAAGATGCCACTTCATCATCTGCCCTATTAGGGCTCTGATTAGGCTACCTTGAGTGATCCACTTTCATAACATACTGTGTTTTTTAAACAGGGCCTACTTTGTCCATTTGTCCTCTGATGTCATAGTGATGACAGAATAAAATGTTGAAAAAGTCCTTTAACATTCAAACAAAAAGTGATTTTCAAAATTGCTCATTGATAGTTACCAAAAAAAGATTTTTTAATTGCTTTACGAATAGTGTTCATCATTTGAAATAAAAGCTGTTTCATTAACCAAATTGCTAATACATATTTTTCTTTAGTTGTTTTGTATTTTAACTCCCAGATTTCATTTTTCTAACAAATGCTTATACTCATACTTTGAGTCCTATACTACGGTCAAATGATGGGTTATATAAGCATCAGCTAGTTGGGAATGTATTAGATAGGACAAGAGTCTCACGGTCTAGGTGGTCCTTACTAAACATTATTCTTGTAAATGTTAAAATGTAGCACAGTATTTTGCAGTTGCAGATGTAAATGGATGAGCTTGACAGCAACTCTACTAGTTAGGTGTAGCAGACATCAAAGAAGAAATCAATGTGTAATTAACCAAATGGTGTATATGAGCAATGGCTGTGCCTACCTTTGGCAAGACAGAGCTTTGGATATAAATCCCCTGCCTCCTTTGCTTGCTTCAAGTAAAGAAACTACCTTGTGACAACCATGTCTAGTTCTTGAATAGAACACCCCAATCAACAAACCCCTTGAGTTCTGTAACAGAAGGGGAAGAAGATGACTCTGAGAATTTCACCACCCTTTGTTATATTGTCCAATGTGAAAATATATCTCACTTTCCAAATAGCTTGGTGTTCATCATCATTATGTTTTCCAATGATGAGAACTGGCATTGCCACAGACTGTTTCTTTCTCAGACCCAGCTGTGGCTCCGAGCAAGACAGTAGAGACCCTGACTGGTGCTGATGAACCGCGGATGGAGTGACCCCCTCCTGATGGCAGTGATCACAAGACACCCTGGATGTCAGTAAAAAAATACAGGACCTTATTTCCTGGGGGGAAAAGATAGCTCTCACAACAAAGCATGAAGATAAAACGTAATTTATATGTACAGACCTCCAAGGTTTTAATTCAAAGACATTGCAGGCAAGTCAAAAGCACAAGGCTTGTGCTCAGACCACACCCATCCTTCAGGGCTACCCACAGGCCCTGGCACCACTGAAAACCTATCATTCATGGTTACAGGGAGTTTGTGGACAAAAGCCATCTGGAATAAATCTAGAGGGAAAAAAATGACTCCAGATCTTTTGCCATCACTAGAAATTTCTCTGACATACCTTTTCAGGTAACCTCTGGAATTTTCCACCAACTTGTCCACCCTCCTGAAGCTAATGGAGTGGGAGGAAAAAGGCATCTTTGTGTTTGGACACACTAAGCTCGTGCTTCAGGTTGTGTAACATTTTCAGTCTACTGATTTATGTCGGTTAAAGAAAAACAGTTGGCTATGAAGCAGGGGGTGGGAATAAAGAACCAAACAACATGCAACACCACACTGAAGGGAAGGATGCTGCAGTATGAGGTCCTCGGGAAATTTGGAAATCCCTGCCATGTGCTTTTGGATTGCCTGCACCAGATAACTGGCAGGAGGCCAAACGGGATAATTAAAAGCCACAGTGCTGACCCAATACTTTAAAAACATTCACTTAGGCAAAAAGGTACAAACGTTGACTTTGGCAAAAAAGTAAAGCTGTCTATAAGGCAGGTATATAGACAACATGTGGCATAAATCTTGGTAGCAAAGAAAATTCTAAAGACATTCAAATGTTTGTATTTGTTTATCCAAGAAGTGTAAATTAAAGCACTACTGAAATATCAGTGCACATCTAGGAGACAAGCAGGGTATACACAGGGGTGGGTGAGACCAGGCCCGCGGATGCTTGTATGGAAAAAATAATACAATAGTTAATAATGAATAAAACAATAATATACTCTGTGTCTTGTGTACTCACAACTGTAGAACCACTTTTGCCCACCCTTGCAGATGGGGTTTAGTACCTTCTGCAGACAAGGGAAGGGTCAATGGGCCCCACCACTGCCTGGCCCTCTGGTTGTATCATGCGTGAGGACGGCCCTTTAGGGAACCTGAAGAATGATGTACAAACCAAAGAGGCTTACAATCCAGTAGTTCCTCCTGGAGGATACTTTTGTTTTCTGTTAGTTTAATGGAAAATAAAATTGAAATTTGAACAGCGACATAAACAAAGATGCCTTTTATGTACAAAGAATAAAGAAGAGAAACCACTGAACTCACAGTTCAGTAAACTGTATGGAATAACAACTAGTTGGAATATTATGTAACAAATAAAAATGATAATAAGAAAGTGGATGTGTACATTTTGGAAATACATATCTAGATGCTATGAGCAAAAAGCAGATTATTGAACTATATATATACCAATAAAACTGTGTTCAAATGTGTGTTGATTGATACAAGTTACAAGAGATGATATAAAATGAAAATTTTAAAAAAGGCATGTGAGGATAGGAAATTCTGAGAATTTTTCACTGTTAAACTACTTTGTAATAGCATGTTTACATTGTTTAAAAGGAAAAACCTGATCTTAAAAAGTGATAGTCCTGTTCTTCCACTATTCAAAAGCAATTTAAGGTGAGTGAATGGTGGAAGCAAGTGTGGGCAGGAAAGTCCGTCAGATGAATTGTAACTCACGCAAAGGACTATCCTTGGAAAGAGAATTTAATAAAAGCAAAGCTGGGCTAAATGCTGGGAGAAGATGTTAATATTCATCCTGAATTCTATTCCAACTAATCTCATTTTCACTGCTGTATGCGGCCTTGCCATGTAATTCAAGTCGGCTTCAAAACACCTAGACATTAACTCTGATCAAGTCTGCCTTTTCATACTGAGAAACCACATTCTCTTCTCTAATATCAAACACATGCAGTATAACAGAACACTTTAACAATATTTCAGATTCCTTTTTTTCAAATAAAATCAGAAAAGGTAGGAAACTGACCATCTAACATGGATATCATATTGTCAACAACCTCTCATCTTTATTTTACAAGCGAATTGTAGAACCAGTTTGTGTAACATTTACCCTGACTCACACTGCAAACTTCTCCCCGTGGTTGGAGCCCTGTCCAGGGTGAGCGCAAGTGCAGGTCTCGCTGTGCTCCTCTCTGAATTACAATTACCAAGGAATCACTTTATTTTTTATTGAATTTATTGGGGTCATATTGGTTAGGAATTTTATGTTTTAGAACCAGTCTTACGTGGGATTTCTGTTTCCAAAAAATTATAAGTTAGCATTTTTATTATCATGAAAAATCTAAGCATAGCCTTCTCTAAAAGATTAAAGATAACATTAAATTCCCATTTTATCCTGCATAATGGAAAAACCAAACCTTACCATTTTCAAATAGTTTTAACCTTCAGTTCAGCATCTGTCATGGAGAATTTGTGTGCACACCTCAGTAAATGTCTCCAAAATGAAGTAACTAAAACTATATTTATTTTGAATTGTAGAAATGGAAAACATCAAACCACTTTGAAATTCCAAATGTACTTGTGATTTTAACACTTATCAATGAATATGGGAATTGTAAAATAGCTGTGGGACACCGTCTTCTCCTGCACAGCATCAGTCAAGTTCTCACCTTGCTCATGGAATATGTGAGTGTCATTTGCACAACGTGGCCAGGGTTCCAGGGCTGAATGGCAGATCTTATTGCATCGACTTGCAGTAAATTAATGCGGAGGTTGTCACAATGTGTCCAGGCCCTCAGATGACTATGTTCTTGCACCAAAACACAGATGATCAAGGTGATGGCCCTTGGCTGAGGGCACCACAGCCGCTGTGCCATTCCTTGAGGCACACCCCCACTGCAGCTCCACATCCGCAGGACTGCCCCCATGGTTGACCAAATGCTCTTCCCCTGAGATACCTGCTTGATTCTCTCCAGTTCACACAGGTGTCTAATGAAATCCCCGTCAGAAGGTGCTACCTCTTCTTCCTTCCCATCCTGTCACCTTGTACCCCTCTGACTCCTAATCTTTTCTGTCGTTATTTCACCTATCACATTACATATTTATCTGTTTACTTTATTATCTGTTTCCCCCAACACAATGAATGTTATATGAAAGTAGAGACTTCATTTTTTCAATGCTGTATCCCCAGCCACTAGAACAGTACTGGCACATAATTGGTGTTCAGTGCATATTTACTGAGTGAATGAATAATGAGTGAATATATGAATGAATTAATGGGGCCAGAATGAATGAACATGAGTTGATCATAAAAGGGGACATCACTTTGCTGCTAATAAAAAATATGAAATAATTCTAAATATTCAGTTACAGAAAATGTTTTCAATTACGCTGTTAATAAGCTTGCAACAGAATGCAAAGAACATGGTAATTAAAATAAAGAGGGAAATGCTATGTATTTTGTCAACCCCCCCAAAATTGTGATGTTCCTTTCAGAAAAATGGTCTTGCCATATTTCATAAGCCAAAACATGCTGTTTAGGACTTAAAAGCTAGAATTCAGGCATACCAGTTGAATGAAATTTCATACATGAGCACCTGCTGCCTTGAATAATCTTTCTCTCCATTTCTGCCTCTCCAACCTGATGCAGCCAAACCCAGTTCAGCCATCAGCTTCTCCATGGAAGCTTCCGAGTTCTAACCACCACATATATCTATTTTTCCTCTGCGTCTTATTTTTTATTGGTAGCTTCCTAGATCATTTACATTTTCTTATAGCCTAGATTTGTTATTTGTTTTTGTTTTTTATCATTGATTTTGCTATCTTATTGTTATATTATTATTAATAATTTTGCTATTGCTTTCTGTTGTATGTTCATGCTTTGTCTCTAACATGAGCATCGCCGCTTTGTTACGCAGCCAACAGCACCAACCGCAGTCCACTGCATGAGTTAAGTACTGACTACGGTGGAATAAATAATAACCACCACCTGCAAATCTAACTGGTCTAGAACTAAGAAGAGACAATGACTGATGACAGAAGGCTCTCTGCCTACTCAGATTACAATGAGGACTAAATTCTTCCCTATTTTTCCATTTATACAGTTTTACTTCCTTTTGAAAATGGAGAGTTCACAGAAGAGGAGCAAGTAATTATTCTAAAAAAAGGACTTGATTTGTGATACTCCACTCACCTTTTGGATCTGATGTAGCTACATGAAGTCAGACACCTACCTTGGCTGTCCCAAACAGAGCACAGTTGCAGAAGACAAACCACTTGGATAGGACCCATCTGGGTGCCCCTCACATTTTCAGGAACAATATACTATATGGGTTATTGGACTATAATTTTGCCAGGAGTGAGAAGATAGTCATAACCCCAAGATAGCATCCAGCTCACAATATTTGGGTAATAGGGATCCAAACCACTGAAGAGTGGAAGGTTCACCAAATGCAACGAAAAGCATTTTGTTTAACTAGTGCATCAGTTCCTACCAAGCAAGTTGCTACAGTGAATAAGGTCAATGCAAAATTTTGTACCCAAAGTATAAATCTTGTATTATAAATACAAGGGTTATAACACTCTGGGCTACAATGATATAAATGCAGGATTGAATTCATTTGTATGAATAAATAGTCACGGAAAATATAGGAACTTAAGCTAGGAAATACTATATAAGAATTATCTAACTTCCAAAATCTTCTTCCAAACACATGAGTTCTCTGAATGTTTCCAGTTATAATGTCACGTTGCCAAAATGTAAACTCAACCACCAAATGAACTTGGGCACAGCACAGCCGCAGCCCAGGCACACTCACGTACCGGTGCACGCCGCTGTTGCACATGATAACGTGGCACGCCCCCAGCCTGCTGCACAGCTCCGACGACACCGACAGCAGTCCCACACCTGAGGCGCTGCACGCCGTGTTCGCACAGGTGGCCGTGCGCTTGGACCTGATGAATGAAGCTACCAGGCGATAAAGTTCATCCAAGGCATTGAGAGGCCTCATGAGCTGCAGAACAGAGACAAACAGGAAGTTCACATGTTTAGGGGAACAAAATCCTTTTAGATGGAATATAATTTATGGTTGTTATAGCTTTTAATGAATGGTCTAAAATATGTTATTATGGAGGTAACAGAATTGGAAGCAACCAATATTTATAATTACATACACATTTCTCAAGAACAAGAGTGGAAAAACTAAGTAAGGGAGGTATGTAAATTACAAGGAATAAATAAATGCTATCATTTACTTTTACCTTATCAATGTAGGCAGCCTTGGATGTGGAGTTGGGTGGTGAATTTGACTTGTCCAAGTAGAATGCTCTGTGAGAGTCCAAAGAATAAATGATCATTTATTGTGAAAAAAATTAAAATGCATGAAGACAAATACAAGTTTCACTGACTTCCTTTTGAAGACAAATAAATAACCAAGTATTAAACACTAGGGTGGGTGGGATTGCAAAAAAAGTGAATAATTTTCAGTTCTGAAACAAATGTTTAAAGATACCACCAGCTCCATTAGATATTATGTGTCCTCAGAGAGAGTACCCAATTTGTCCATGCCTCAGTTTCCTCTTTTGTAATTTGGAGATAATATTAGCATTTACTTTACAAGGCTACCAAGAAGATTATGAGTTAATGCAAATAAAATGCTTAGAACAGTACATAGCACAAGTAAGTGCTCGTTAATATTTGCAATATTTAATTATTATTATAAAAGTTGAAGAAATATATTTTCTTGTGACTACTGGAGGATATTATCCAGTTTTCATTATCGTGCAAGGGTATGATTATAAAATAATACTCAAAAAACTAATTTTAAAAAGACTATTGATAGATTATTTCAGATTAGAAGTTAAACCTCTTCCAGGATACAATAGCTCTCTTTTGTCACCAGGGTGGAATTGGTAACTACTATTTTAATACACTATGTGGAATCTCACCTAGCAGTAATGTTTGGGTTTTGTCTAAGATCAAGTAGCATGGACTAATCAAGTTTACACTTTAAGTTAGGAAAGCTGTAATAACTTCCAAATGAAAATTAGCTTATTCATCTCTCAAAGACAAACAATAACAAATTTTAAAACAGTTTTAGCATCCAAGATTCTTTGTTACTCACGATAATTCATTTTGAACTTGCAGATTTCCATTACCATCATGGCACAGAGGTGGTCTCTCAAAGCTGGAACCCACTGAAATATCTCAGTAAGATGCCCCTATGCCCTTCCTCGAGTGTGCTTGGTACACAAGTCCACAGACAAATTATTCCCTCAGCCTGAACCCCATGGCTACCTTTGGTCCTGAACACACAATACTTCCAGGAGTGTGGAGACCAGAGGGACCCAGGAAAGTGTTCAGCTCAGGATGACTGAGTACAGGAATGTGAACCACTGAAAAGGGAACATCCACCAAGTGCCATCAAAATAGTTCAGTTTACCTGGTTGAGTCAAAATCTACTAAGAACACAGGATAGAGAGCAAAATCAAAGGTATGTGAACTACTTTAAAATGTTCTGGACTTTCCCCAGCATCAGGAAGAGACAACAATGACCTAAGAAGACTGTGGTTGTAGGAAGAGGAAATGAGCACGCATTGTGTGACGCACAAAAGGCAATGGGGCTGGAGCTCCGTAGGAATGAATGAATGAGCGAGCAGCTTAGAAAGAGGCTTGAACAGGCACTCTCTGTAGGCCCTTGTAAACCCTGATAATTTGCGTATCAACTTGTCCCTTTACCAGAAGACAGACTGTTTTATACACACTTTATTGCTGCACATAAATATCCATGTTCTCCTGAAAGATCTGAGTGCCTTTTTATTTCAGTTATACAGGTACGCATTTAGGTGTATACTGTGAAAACCTATGCACGCACCCCATGCTTTAACCATCTTTGCATTTTGCAGTCTGTTTCTCCCTTTAAAGAAATGAAACAGTACAGCTATAGATGAGCCCTTTGCTGCTGACCCTTCTCCGCTCCCATTCTGGCTCCAAAGGCTCCCTCCCCAAGGAAAACAGCACCTGGAAGCTAACACATTACTTCCACATTTTACAAGGTCACCCACGTGCTTGGCACAAATGGAGGTACCGAAGAATAGCTGTTTTCTTTTCTTTTTTTTTCTTTAAATCCACACATTCTTTCTAGGCCTGCTTTCTCAAGAAACTCATTATTTAATTAACATTTTTTGGTCAGTGTCCATCAGTATACTCCAGCACAGAATTCTAGAATTAAACTGACAGAACATTTTTTCACTTCAATACCACTTTGGAGTCTGCCCTCAGTCCACTTGTCTTTGTTTTGAGTCTTGCCTATGATTTTTCTCTGATAGGTTAAGATTTTCCTTTTATCCTCGATGTTCTAAAGTTTAATCACAAAATGTTTAGGCATTGATTTACTTTTATTTATCCAGAGAGTTTCAAAGAATGCTCTCAACATGAGGAGGCTTGTCTTCCCTTCTAAAATAATCTCTGCTATTATCTTTTTACAGAATCTCATGTGTATTCTCTTTCTCTCCGTACAGATACACAGACACGCAGACATTGAAACACACATGTACACTTTCGTTTAAGATTTTATTTTCCCATTATTGCATTTTAGATTGTTTGCTAAGTGATGCTTTTCAAATAAAAACTCAAGTATGGAGTTTATCCTTTCTAATAAGAATTTTATTTCAATAATTAACTTTTCATTTCCAAGATTTCTGCCTATTCTAATTTTATTTCTACCACTAAAAGGTAAACTCCCCTATGAAAATGTAAACTTTCTATGTGGTTATGGATTTTATTTACTTTTGTTTATTGCTGCAGATCTAGCACCTAAAACAGTATGAACTTAATAAATATCATAAATAAATATTTGGACAAAAAAGGTGAAGGGATTAAGCCAAAAACATATAAAAAAGGAAGAAAACTCAACAACTCATAGACAGGCAACAGTAAGGTGATTACCAGAGGGAAAGGGGAGAAGGGAGTGGGTAGGAGAGGGTAAAGGGGATTAAATGGTGATGGAAGGAGACTTGACTTGGGGTGGTGAACACACAATATGATATACAGATGATGTATGGTAGAACTGTACACCTGAAACCTTTATAATTATATTAACCAATGTCACCCCAATAAAATCAATATAAAATAGTTATAGAAAACAAAATAATAATCAGATAACTGTCTCTATTTCAAGATTTTCTATCATTTTTAATAGACTGCAATCTTTTGTTTATATTTTGAGCATCTAAAATATACTTTGGCAGACTATCCCAACATTTTAATTTCTTCTGAGTCAAATTTACTTTCAATAGTCAATTTTGTTGGCTCCTTCATAGTGTTAGGCTCCCTCATATGCTTTGGAATTTTGTTTTGCAAGTTCATTTGAGGTGGGATGATTCTTAATTTGTTTTTTTTTAATAAAGCTCCATCCCCAACCTCTCATCATGTTTCTCTTCAAGTGATTGTGTGCTCACTTTGTGCCCAGAGACACGCATCTATAATCACTCACATCGTGCTGACATCTGGGTTACTACCAGCCACACCCCTGAACCAGCAAATGACTTGGTTCAGTTCCCAGTTTAATGGCCACATCAGCTTCCTCCTCCACTCAGTCCCTCTTTGATCTTAAGTCCACAAAAGCTATAGTCTCAGGCAGTAGCAGAGAGCAGGTTGTTCATCTTTTGCTCAGAAATGGAAGAGTCCTTCTCTATGCCCTGGTTTCCAACTGTGGAGCTGGCTGTGGATATCCACCTAGTGTGAGATGACTTTAATTTCTCATTTCTCTGAGGAAGTTGTATGGACCCGTCTTTCCACCACCCGAAGACAACAGGCCAGGGACCTCAGCACAGCTTACAACACATTGCTTGCATTTCCTCCCATTCACAGGTCACTGTGACGATAAATTGTGGCCTCAGCTGTGACTTTTACATGTTCTGCCTTCATATTTCATCCAGCACTGATATACATTTGGAACAGAGCTGGTGCTTCAAAGCCAGAACCACCCTGCTCAGATGTCCCCATGCTTTCCTCAAATATGCTTGGTAGAAAAAGAGTCAACTAGTTAGTTAGCCTCCCAGGGTCTCAAGTACTGCATTTTTACAATGGATATTAAAACTGTCCTACATATTGATAGCTAATGTTGAAGATTAATCAGTACACGTGAAGTGCTCAGTACTGCAGTAAGCAAATGGGGCTCATTCCACAGACAACTATTATTCAAGTGCACACAGTTAGGAGCCATATAAGCCAAAATGCCCTGCTTTCAAGGCCATCTAAAATATTTTATGATCCAGCCCTGGCAGGTGTGGCTCAGTGGACTGAGCACTGGCCTGCTAACCAGGAGGTTGCTGGTTCAATTCCCAGTCAGGGCGCATGCCTGGGTTGTGGGCCAGGTCCCCAGTGGGGGATGCATGAGAGGCAACCACACATTGATGTTTCTCTCTCTCTCCCTCTCTCTCCCCCTCCTTTCCCTTCTCTCTAGAAGTGAATAAATAAATTTTTTTAAAAAATAAATAAAATAAAATATTTTATGATCCATGTAAACATGAAAATTAAAGTAGATATTCGGCATCTACATAATTCTGGGACCAGTGCACCAACACGTCCAGATCTAAAAGGAAAGAAACCTTTTTGGGTCAAAGAAGAGTATGATTTAAATGGCTTACTCAAGAGCATTGGCTGTGGAAACAGCAGTTCTTTTTTACCCTGAATAGTTCTGGAAGAAAAATATTCTGTAAAAGTCCAGGGATCATTAGTACAACAGTACAGTGATTATCAATGGGAAAGGGGAGGCGGGGAGTAGGGAAGGAAAACTTCACTGCTGGAACCTGCCACCACAGCTGGGCACGTGGGACATTCTTCCTACTTTCTGAAAAATGTTCCTTAAAAAATAAAGTCAAGAGCAGGATCATATTAGTCTAATTCTACTGTATTCACTTAAAATGACTTGACAGATATCTTCAACTTTTTAATAGGGCGAAACATGTAAAAACATAGTTGATGAAGGGAGCCAGTAGAAAAAAATAACTTTTATAGATTTAAAATAAATAAGTGAAACCTTTTTCAGAAACAACCTCATCTTTCCTATATAGCAGAGCTAAAGTAGAAAAATCATTGAATAATATAACTGCACCCTTGAAAATACTCTTAGAAGAGAGAAAGGCTAACTACAAATTCAGAGTTAAATATATTACTGGTCCAGACTTGGGCAAGCAGCTAATATTTATTAGTCCATGATCATAGAAAGAAACAAATTATTATAAAATATATCTATGAGCTGATGATGTCTAGAGAAAATAACCATGAAATATAGATGCCTTGTTACTCTTAGGAAATTTATATAGCCAACAAATATTTTAATCAATTACTTCTTAAAATAAAAATTTGGAATTGCTACCACAACTAATTTTAGGTATGTCCTATCAGGAGAAAAGTTTGTTCAGCCAGATATTTTACCATCCCCAAGGTTTGCAGGTATTGACAGAACTTCCGTATTTTTCAGAATATGACAAACTGTGGATAGGAAATGAATTTCTAATGCACTTCTCTTAATTGCAAGTCCTATGATGCCCCTTAATCAAAATTTATGAGAAAGTTAATGGTAAAATTGGATTAATGCCAAAACTGACCATAGTTTATTATGCTTCTGAGATTAGTAAGAATGAAGTCATGGTCCTTTGTCTCAATGCAGCAAATTTTATTAAGACCACTTTGGAAGTGCTGCTCCTGTTTTATAGAAGCTGAACAGTACGTTTCCTTTCATGCTGGATTCCATCAGGCTTCACAGTTACAATTTTATAAATGGATGCATTATAATAATATTTGTCATTAGTCCCTATGGATTAAAATACCGATGAAAGGGGTGATAATGTTATAAGTTATAATTGGTACTGATATAAATATGCCCAAATTAAATAACTACAATGAAAAGAATCTTGAGTAAACTAATCTCATGCAATCTAATAGTGAAGACAAGTACACAGGTATCTGTAACCCAAGGTAGAAGTGACAGGTAAGTAAAAGGTGCAGGAATTCACTAGGATATACCCACATAAGGAAGGAGGAAGGCCACGTTAGAAAATGGCATAAGAGCTGTACTCTGACCCATGGATGGGATTCCGGACAGGTCCAAATGGAAAAGCAGCATTTCAAGTGGAGGCAACATTGTAAGCAACAGAACAGATACAGACACAGATGGAGTCAATTAGGCTGAAGACAAAGTTCACATAGGGCGGGAGAGAGAATGTGTGACAAGTATGCTGGGTCTGTATTATGACAAAATTAAACACCGAAGTAAAAAATTGTGATTAATTTGTGGAGCAGTGGCCCTGGCTGGTGTGGCTCAGTGGATTGAACACTGGCCTGAAAACCAAAGGGTCGCTGGTTCAATTCCCAGTCAGGGCACATGCCTGGGTTGTGGGCCTGGTCTCCAGCTGGGGGTGTGCAAGAGGCAAACCACATATTGATGTTTCTCGTTCCCTCTTTCCCTCCCTTCCCTTCCCCTCTCTCTAAAAACAAATTTTTTTTAATATTTAAAAAACAATTTGTTAAGCAGTAGAGAAGTACTACACAGTAAACATTTAGCTACCAGCAAAAAATGTTAGAAAAAATATATGATACATAAAATATGAAAATTTAGGGAATTCGAAGCTTCAAGAGATCCGAGAAATGAAAAACATCACTCAGTATTCATAACAAGACCATGGTAATGTAAATAGGGAATTGATGTTTGTCACAACGGAAAGAAAATGAGTTTGAGGAACAATGAGATGTAAATTAATATACTAATTTAAGAATCAGGAGAAAGTTTTCTCAAATGGGTAAAGACTGAGGATCACAGCTCTATAGGGATAGGCTGGTACTCCAGGGATGGTCAGATTTTTATACAAAGAGAGACAATGCCAACAGCTTGAGGTAAAGTATTGAAACTTACTAATTTTGTCATTGGAAATACACAGGGGTTACACAATGACAAATGTGACTGACATTCTTCTCATTTGGCACTTCCTCCCTCCCTTTTCTGAGCATGTGGGTTATATGCAATTTTCCAAGAGGGATGATTAAGGCATAAGAGCCCCTGGCGTTTTATTACAGGGAAGAATAACTACAGTATTCAGCTCAGATCTCTGCTATATTCTTGTTTCTTCTCCAGGTCATTGCTAATGAGATCATCTCTATTTTTTTAATAATCATGGAAATTTCTCACTTGGCCAGATTCAACTATACTTCTCCTAATATTATGTCCTGTGCCAAAATATTCTAAACTGTCGGGTAGCTTTTGGATTTTAGCATTTACTCTGCATTTCGAAAAGGAACTGTAACAGTGTTTGGTTAATTATGGCTATTAGTCATAGAAATGATTCAATATGTCATTGTAACAGTGGTGTCACAGTTGACTATAGGTGTGCATGGCTGTCTCATGAGTGTTATTGTTAAACTGCATTTGACTACTATAGCACTGAAATTAGGAAAATAATTCTACAGAAAATCTTATTAAAGGACACTGATGTCTCGTACAAATGAGTATCACCAGACGGGTTCAACGTGAGCCCACACATGGGTAAAGAACACACAATGAGTGAGTAGACAGGAGAGTGGTGATTTGCATCCCCACGCCAACCACCTTCAGCGCCCGTAAACATTAGCCTTGACTTCTCTGGAGCAGGTTTTACTGAAAGTTATGTGAAGAGAAATCCTGAACAATGAGATCACCTTGGATTTGCTTGGACAGATGTGTGTTCTGGTTCGTCAAAAATGGAGGGGACTGTCATTACAGAACTGCCTATTACCAATTAACAGCTACATTCCTACTTGAGCATCAGGAAGAAACATTGTCTGGAGGCTGACAAGAGGGCAAGACTTGCCCATGTTAAGAAAGCACTTCCCAAGACCTCTCTGATGCCCCGAGGGCAGCATTGCCATATCAGAGGTAAAGGAGATGTTTCCCACTGTTCCCCACTGCTGCTTCTGGCCTCGTTTCATTCTCTGTTCCATGGCCTTAATCAGCAGCCTGACTGGACTGGAATTCTATTCTCTGCTTTCCAAACACTCCTTTTCTTCACTTTCATTTTGTCCCCCTTCTCACGAGTTGGCCAGAGTGATGTCCCTTCCCTGCACCTGCAACACGTACACATCGCCACAGGGACCACCTGCTATTAAAACCCTGAGTGCATTTTGATGGTGTCACGGCTACCTTTAACAGGAACCTAATCAACAAAACAAACAACCAAGCAAAATATAACCAAAGACACTGAAATTGAGGCTGACAGTGACCAGAGGGGAGAGGGGAGGGAATTTCAGGGGAAAAAGGGAAGGGTTTAGAGCAACAAGTATAAAAGACACATGGACAAAAATTGGGGGGGGGTGGAAATGGGAGGGAGGTGGGGAGGGCTGGGGCGGTGGGCTGGGATGGGAGTAAAAGATAGAAAACTGTACAACAACAATTAAAATAAAAAAAGAACCCTGCCTGCAGTCTACATGTTTGCCAATGGCAACACCACAGTCCAGCATTCGGACACACCTTCGCTGCGGAAATGCACAGAAATAGCAACTCTTTGAAAATAAGAAAACCTTTCCAAGAATAATGTTTAACTATGTTAAAAACAAAATATCTCATATACCCAGAAAAATAGTAAAGTCCATTCATATTTCTATTTTTTAATTGGTTCTATTTAATAGCATATCTCCAGAAAGTGTGGCACTTCCATGTTAAAGGGTAATCATTAGGTTTAAAATCACAGCAGTCTTATATGGCTCAATTTTTATTAAGTTGACAGGTTGGTTCCTTCTCCACAATGTTTGTATTCCTTATTTGACTCCAGTCAGCCTTCAAAATTACCTTTCTAAAGCATAGATACGTTGTATTACCTCATTTAAAATCATCTGAAAGTCAGTTAAATTTCCCCAGCATCCAAAGTCTAAATTTGGGCATTCAATGCCCCAAATCCTAACAATCGACCAACAGATCTCCCATCCCTTCTCTCCCTTCTTTGCCGTGCCATTTCACACTCCATTTCCACCACACACCAGCCACATGGAAATCTCCCTGCCTCCTCTCATATTGCGCCCTCTGCCTTGACTTCTTACCTCCTTCTGCTTGGCAAAATTCTTCTGATCCTTCAAAATCCTGCTCAGATATGACATCCTCTTAAGAACTTTTCCACTCAAATTTATCTCACTGTATGATACCAAGTTACACTGATTCTGTCACCTTTACTAAACTTCATACTCTCAGTGGGCAGAGACCCATTTCTTTCTTTTTAAAAAAGATTTTATTTATTTATTTTTAGAGAGGGAGGCAGAGAAAGAGAAGGAGAGAAACACCAATGTGTGATTGCCTCTCATGTGCCCCCTAATGGGGACCTGGCCCACAACCCAGGCATGTACCCTGACTGGGAATCAAATCAGCAACCATTTGGTTCTCAGGCCAGCACTCAATCCACTGAACCACACCAGCCAGGGCAGAGACTCATTTCTTAAAATTTGCAATTCTACAACCAAAGATAGTGCCTGACACATAACCTTGATTTAGTACAGAATGGAACTGAATTTTATTTCATGAGAGTAGTAAAGGAGTTAAAATCACCATAGTATCAAGCTACTAAATATACACATGACCTAATAGAGGGAAAGACATATATTAAATATCTTAATTTTAAAAACAGATAAAATAATTATTATGCATATTAAAAAAGATTTTTTTGTCCGCAAGGAGGAGTCTTCCTAAGCTTATAAATTTTAGGCTATATCTCAATTAACACTGAAGCATGATTATTTTTTAAGACAAGTATTTAACAATCTTAAGGACTTACAATTTGAGAGAAAGGGTATTTAATAACCTCTCCTCGGTAAGGGACAACTTTGATCAAGAGAAGAATATTCATATAGTCCCTTAAAAGCCTCACAACAGTGTTGACTTTACCTGTAAATGATGCTAGCAGGAAATAATACAGTAAAATCCTTTCTTCAGTTTTAAATAAAAAATATTAAAATAAGCATGATTTAGTACTATTACATTATTCTTACTCTAAACACTCTCTTGGGTTCTTTTTTCCTCTCAGGAACACAGGTCTGTACATGTCTAAATTCCAGATTGTGTATTTACTTATGTGTTCAATAAACAAGTCAGAAGTCAGACACAGTGCCAGACATTGGGGACAAAAGGGTGAAATAAGAAAATATTTACCTGCAAAGAACCCATGTTTGAGAGAGGGCAATAAATAGGTAACCCAGTCCAGTGTGATGAGTGATGTAAAAAGGTTTAGCAGAGTGCTGCAGCGCATTAGTGACCATGTCAGGATGAGAAGTTACTAGGCAAAGAGAAAGAAGGGTCTTTATGGCACAAGGAGAATCTTAACAATGAGAAGAGGAATAGTTCATTGAGACCATAAACCTTAAGTCTGGGCAACACTATTTAATTCCCTAGAGAGGGGGAAGGAATTCACATAGTGAGTGAATGAATGAATGGATGACTAAGGAAGGAATGAAAGAAATACAGGAACAAAGAAAGAACTTGAAGGAGGAAAGGAGGTGGAGATAGATGGGACAGAAGTTGAAAGGAGGCAGTGAGAAAGAGAGGAAAAGAGGGAGGGAAGGACGGAGGGAGGGGGAGAGAGAGTGCTTTGCGCCTTTTTTGGTAATGGATTTTCCCCACATTGAATTAGATGGAAATGAAGAACAAATCATGTGAAACTTAAAAGAAATTTTCCCTTGCCTTAATTGTTGATAAACTACTGTGAATTTGTCTAACCTTCCTGAAATCCTTGTGGCATTCAACAATAGTTGAGAGTAACAAAAATGATTAATCCTACACAATGGCTTTCTGGACATAAGGATGTGTTCTTAATGCTTTTCATTCAATGACTTCAACCAATATTGTTTGAGTATCTATTGCAGTATAAAGCCCTGTTCCCTGTTTCAGGAATACTGCAATGAGCAAGAGACAAAGCTTAGTTCCCAGGGAACGTGAACACTCCTCAGGTGAGAACACATCCTTCCTTCCCTGTAAGTGTCTGAAGAGTGTGACTCCAGTAGCCTTTCTTTGTGGGAAAACAGAAACTCCTACTACTGGTTCTTCCTAAATCTACTTTTCTACTACGGAGCAGCCCTGTCCCCTGTGTTGTTTGCAATAACAGCTCTTCACCCGGGCACAAGACAAGCTTGCTCTCTCTCCTTCGGGATCTGCTCTTAGCTCACTTTACAGTTTCCATCTCTGTTTAGGGATGGAAACACATATATGAACGTGACATCTCTCACCAGCAATGATTTATTTTAAATCCTAGCCTATTCTTCTAGCTCAGTGCCACTCAAAATGTGTTTCACAGACTTAAAAATTGCTAGCAGGATCTTAGAAACTGCATGAAAATTTATACTGCCTCAAAACACAAGCATTCAAAGCACTTGTCTTACTGACTAGGGTGCACACCAGACCAGTGCAGGAAGCCCTATGTTGCGTGATTGCAGATCAGTCATGCACAGCAGGAGTGCATCGCAACACATCATATTTGAAGGTTACTATGAACCAAAAGTGTATAAAAATAGAAATCAAACACAAGCATTCATTTTTGTTTAAAACTTGTCAACTCTACAGTTTCAATTGTCAATCAGACGTTTAAAGCTGATGGCTTAACCTAATTAACTAGAAAAATATGATTGGTAATATTTATCCATAATTTACAGATGATAATACAATGTCACTGGAGTTTTGTTAAGAAATTGCTTTTAAATCTTTGCTTCCCTCCCATCAATATATCTCTGTGAGCCTGGATTTCTTTTACTAGGAGGGTGGTTCAAACCAGCATGGAAAGACTATAGAGGTGTATTTCCCCCTGTAGGCTAGGCCGCTATTGCAACCCAACCCAGATTAGCCACCAAGGAAGAAACTAGCTCATTTCTCATGCTGAAAACTTTAGATATTGGTATATGCAGTGTTGTTCAAAGTATATGTGTATGTAAAGACACTGAATACAGAGAATAGCGATGACACTAATAACTTATTTTTGGATGCAGAATAACAAAAATGACTCTCATGGCACTTATTTATTGCCTAAAGCATCTGGTAGCATTCAAGTTCGGTGAAGCAGAGCTGAATGTGAAACTTTATATTTTAATTACATGTGGCATTGAATGTTTCTGCTTCCCACACCCTCACTGGAGGTACTATCACTAGAGAAGCGTGCTACAACCTTGGTCATAGTAGAGTTGGCCAACCACATTTTCTGTCTTTAGGCTAAAGCCAGCACTGGAAGCACAAAGAAGATTTCACATATTTTTGTTGTATTTCACTCTTGTTGTAAGTGACTACAACTTCATTAAATCATTTCCCCAAGCCACACACATCATTCACTTGTTGGGAGAAGCAATGGAGCATTCGAATAAAAGCGTATGCTTTGGAGCTGAAAATATCTGGTGTGAGTTTTGGCTCCTGTGTGCAGTTCACTGAGCCTCCGTGTGCGTGTGTGTGTGTGTGTGTGTGTGTGTGTGGTGCTAGCACCTGGGAAATCTCATGCATTATCATGGTTTTAACTATTACCTCTGTTAGTGACTCCAGCCTACTGGATAGAGCCTCTTGGATTCAATCTCATATCTCAAATCCAATTCAGTTCAGTTCAGTCTCTTGATACTCCCAATTCCGAATCAATCCCCAATGAACTTCTCCTCTGCTTTTGTCACTGTATCAGATAATGATATAGGTGTGTCTGTCTCCTTCTCAACACACAATGTGTTCAATCAAGATTGTTTTCCTACCTCCCAAATATTTCTAAAATCTATATCTTCCTCTCCATGTCCATTTGCTTCAACAACTTCCTAACTAATCTCTCAGACTCTAGTCTTGTTCTCACCTCTCATTTTTCCTCAGTGGTACCACCAGGATGCTCAGTTTAAAATGCATGACTCCTCCCTCTGCACCACTTAAAACTCAACAAGTGAATCGCCTCACTTACAGGCGTAAGCCTAAGTTCCTTCGCTGATGTCTGAGGCCCCCCATGGCCTGCTCCTGCCCACCACTCCTGCTTGCTGTCTGCCCCTCGTCACTCATCATGGTTCTGCGATGATTTTGCTCATATTGTTCCCTCCTCCCGGAAGGGCCTCTCGCCCCTCCTTCACCTGGTCCACTCACAGTTATCTGTCAGCGCTGCCCTGTGCTGAACTCCTGGGTCTTTCCCAAGTCTCCTTTTCTGCACACCATGTGCATCTATCCTCTTACCTGCGCTATGGTGTTGAGTAGTGTTTCAAAATAACCTGTTCACTGCATGCACTCTCCTTCTCCTTTAAGATTCTTAAGGACATATTGTCTCAGTCATCTCTGTGTCCCAATGCTGTATGCATTTCTGCACTTGAATAAAGTACATAATACATATTGTTGACCCATATGGAATATTTCCAAACTAGAATGGGAGTGGCTACGAAGACCTGCTGCACACTGGCATTGGAGTCCATACTGTTCTCCGTGAACGGTGTTCTGGTGAAGTCATCACATCACTCAGGAACCCACCACCATTTACATTCCAGTTCAATTGCCCAAACTTTTGGGCCCTTATATCTGTACAAACATTCATTAATCATCAATTAGTAGATACCTTATCAGGAATGGGTAAATAAAGAAGAAAAAGAAGGTGAAAGGAAAAAACAGATATGCATAAAAAGAATATAAGACATGACATGATAAAAGCTGTAATGTAGGCACTGAAGGGAACATAAAGAAAAAGATTAACTTAGGGAGGGATGGCTTTTGAGGTATGACAGGAAAGATGGGTAGGAATTAACCAAAACAACTGAAATTAGAGTCATTCTGGTTAAAATGACTGAAAGCCAAGCAAAGATATGTTTTATTTTCTTCCTGAATGACTGTCAGAATCTCACAAACTTGAGTAGAACTTTGCCTTGCACTAAAGTTGTGTGGTCCATGCTAATTATAGGAACATAGTGCTCAATTCTTCATACAAATCATGATTTTTAGTAAGCCCATATTAATTTCTTCTAAGTTACAATAATGGTTTTTGAATCAAAAGCTCTGGGCCCCAGCTAATTTCCTCTTTTGTGCAGAAGCAAAGCTTTGAGAGGATAACTTATGATCAGTCCTCTACCTTCTGCAGTACATCCACCAAACACAAGAAGTCTGAGGTGTCAGCCAAAGGAACCGAACAAAAGCAACAGAAAAAAAAAATTCACTCAAAGAACTTGACATAGATGCCTTGAATACATTTTTTGAAAGACTGATTGTCCTTGTGATGGGCTGAAAAAGTCAGCAGAGTTAAAAATAAAAATCAACTTTGCTTCCAGGAGCACTGACCATTTTTCCTCACAGAGTATAGTTCCTTAACTGAATCTTCAGGTGAGGCCTATTAGATCCTTAATACCTCCAGCCCTCATTTACCCCAAAGGAAATTCTGAGCACAAAGCACTTGGTGTTTCCCTTTGCTTTACTGAGAACAATAGACTTCCTTAGCTTAGAGATAGAGGCAATTCAAAGGATTTCTTTTAAAGATGATTTTACCTGCTTCTGCTTGTAAGCCAGGATATCTATTCATCCTTGATGAATATTATCACAATAAAAGACTTGTCACAAAATGTAAGAGCACAGTTTAGTTGAAATCTCACTTGCTGCTTTTATGTAAAGATCGTATTAAAAATTCCTTTCATGTAAAAGTAAAATAAAGATTAGACTTAAGTACAACTAGCAAATTAATTAGTCTGAATGCAGATAAGAAAACGTGCAGATAAATAAATCACTTGCATAAATGTAAATGCTGCTACGTGATATTCTCAGAAAGCAACGGCGGTGACATTTACAAGAATCATAGTATTTTTCAAATAAAGAAAAGATGTTGCTCTCAAGACTGTCACTATAATTTCAAGTTTCTCTGCTCTTGTTTCATGTGAAACTTATGAACCTTGGCTATGTTGATGAATTTTCTTGAGAGAGGTTTCCAACAGAGTCAGCATCTGTGCCCTTCAAATGGCCTAGAATGTTCTAGATATAAAAAGTAGATAGTATACTGAAATAAATTCAATAAAATGGTAATAGCACGAGAAAAGAAGGCTGCCACGCTGCAATTAATCTGATTTCCAATTCAATTCAACTGTTTTTGTGGTCGTTACTATGTACCAAGCACAGTGGCGACTGCTACCAGGTTGCCCTCCTATGTACTGAGCAAAGCAGACGAGTCAAAGTAAAACAAATAAAAAAATAAGAGGTTTTAAAGCTTTAAAGAAAGTGATTCATTCCAGCTGATGCTGTAATGACTGAAGGCTTCTTGCAGAAAGATAAATTGGAGATGGGTCTTAAATAGTGAAACCCTGTCATAAAATGGGAACGAAGTTGAAGCATGCCCTGGTGACAACTGGGTTCAAAGCTGAAGAACTGATTGTAAGGAGGCATAGGTGGCCACACTGATTGTGTTCACTCACCGGTTTCATGGCCCTCTTGCTCGTCAACGCCAACCTCCACACCACTGTTATCGTTTCTCCTTCCCACTGTGTGATTTCCACACGTACGGAAAATGCCCCTGACCCTACCCTTCTCTCATTCCCTCTCCCCTCAACACTGAAACCTCAACACCTCTTTCAGATCTCAGTATAAGGGTCACACTTCCTCAAATGGTTCGGTCCTGAGGCCTTCAACCACCTCTCCATCCCGCCCCCAGTTAAGATTTTTTCCCTTCTTAGGCACATGCATAGCACCTTACACTTTCCCTAGATTATTTTCCCACAAACTGCTACAAATCATTAGTAAAATTTTTGTGTAATGTTTAGCATAACTCATAAGCAAAATATTCTCGGAAGGTAGCAATCTTGTCTTCTGTGATGCTCCTGGTGTGAAGCGCTATCCCTGGTACTTGGTGGGCACAGGGGATTGGTTAAAAAATGTAGGTATCTAGCAATTCCTTGACTATTACTTTGTGTGAGAATTTAGCACTTACATATAACTTATATTTTGTAAATATTAGAGCCTTTATATATATATCACATACTGTTGGGAACTGCCCTGCCTGGTTTCAGAGCTGTAACTCCCTCCACAGCTAAGGCTGACTGAGCAACCTTTGGACCATAAGCCACTAAGGAGACAAAGCTTATCTCCCTGGCAGGAGTGCTGCTTCTGCTCCTTTTACTTCATCCATAACTGGCCCCAATGCTTGGTTGGTTAGCCAATGATGGGTAAGATTCCCCAAGGGGGGAACAACCTACGACAGGCGGGATCATGTGGAGGCCCCAAGGAAGGACTTGGGGGGCTACAGCAAAAGGGGGTGATGGACCCTCAGCTTTGACATAGCCTGAGTCCTCATTCTGTCTGCGAGAAGTCTCCTAATCTCTTGGCTGCCTTGCTGACTGTTCCTGATTTAAGCCTGAAACAAAGACAGAGGGTGGTACAGCACTGTGCTGGATAGGGCGGGTTCCCCGGGTGATCAGGCCTGAGAAAGAATACATAAAATCCTGTGAAACCTGCTTTGTTTAGAATGCTCTCAATTAAATGATAAGGGTCTGAGCAGGAAATGAGTTTGTTTCTCAAAGTTTCGTAGCCCTTTAGCTGACAGACCCTGACTCAGAATAAGCCCTCAGAGTTCTTTGTATATTATCTATTGTTTGATCCTTACTGCCTGACAATGATTAATGAGCTTTACCTGTATTCATGTGTAAAATGAACCTAATAAAAGCCATTGAGGAAAAGGCTCTTGGCCCTTCTCCTTTGAGAGATTGGCCACCTGTCCTCCCCAAGCAGATCATGTCTTGGTAGACTTATTCTCATCTGTGGCAGCGGGGGGGGGGGGGGGGGGGGGGGGGGCGCTGTGGGTGGAGCCCCCCCACAACATACAGGAAAGAAGTGTAGAGAACATTTAATCAATATAAATGAATTCAAATTCTTTGTAAACTTAGTTATTTTCTCCTGGTATTCAAGAACCACTTCTCATATAAAACAAAATTTATAACTCTAAAAACTGCTTTCCTAATCTGAAAATAGAAAGAAATTGAATGTCCACATTCAGTTTACAGTTTGTCTTAGAGCAACAAAAATATGAATGCATCTTAAGGTGTAAAAAAACAGAATTTGCCTGAAACACAAACTAGAAAATAAATATAAAACTGCAATAGAGGAGATGAATATGCATCTGAAATATTTCCAGTTAATTTAAGAAGAAACCCCAACATTTAATAACTCTAAAGCCATAGCTTCATTAAGAAAAGAAAAGAATTGAAGGATAAAGGGATTATTTATATTCCAATTAATGGTCTCTCTTATTTTCTTTCCCAGGTTTTATCAAGTTCATACTCTTGCTGATTTAAGGTAGCTTCTACAGCTCCTCATCAACAGAAAAACCAACGTCTTCCATTTCAAGCTCAGACACACTGCTGTCCAAACAAGGAATGAGAAAGACTGTTTATGAACTGAAGGCTCTGAGGGAGGGAAGACTGGGGATGGAGCCACATGCCTCAGCCTGGAGATGAGGCATGAAGGCAGCAGTCCCACTGTGTGTTATTCGCTCACACTGTGTGATAGCTGTACCTAAAGACATGAAACCTAAAGGCAGCAAGCACATGCTGTCTTTCACCTCTACCTCGTGCCCAGAGAACACAGTCAGTGACAATTTCTTCCCCCTCAGAGTGGAGAGAAATGACACATTTCACAGAAGTGCTATCATGGGAATAGCCAGGACTTCTGACCAGACATTTTTCAGTTGAAAAAAATTGTTCACAACATGTTTCTGTGATTGGCACTCATGCAGCATTTCTTGTGAATACAAATAAAATATCTATCATCTATTTGTTATATAAAATGTATTTTGGCTCCTTGAAAACTTTCTTTTAAAGAAAAATGTGCCATTCCATATCCATAAAAGCACACCATAAGAGAACACATGCTGTGGATGATTTTCTTGTTTTCTTTCTGTAAAGATGTTGAATTTACATTTAGATACCCCAAATCATAAGCCATAAAAAGTTTCAGTCTGAAGCTGTCACTTCACAAAAATAATAGATGACCTCAGTAACTAGTACACAACTTGCTTCTTTTTGATTTTTCTGCTTTATTTTACTGTTGGCTTTAAAATAAAAATAATATTTAAAGAATGATCTAGAACCCTCAAATTGAAAGGAGTATGTTAATACAAGGAATAATGTTCACATCTGCATTACATTTTACCTCACTGATCACCATGCAGTGGCACTTTTGGCTAATATCCAGGACACATTAAAATGAAAGGTTTTGGTAATGATAAAGCACATTTATGTAGGGCAGGAAAAAAACAAAGCTAATGGGGATGATGGCTTATGTCCAGAGGGAATGAATAAAAATGAAAAGCTAAGGTTGGAAAAGGAGAATAAAATAATTTGAGGATGGTGAAAGTAGGAAATGAAAATGCCCTATCCTGACTTTCTCGGTTAGAATTTCTGAGTTAAACACTTTACATGCTGTTATTTCTCAACAATCAGAGGGAAACCAATCAAGAACTGACTTGGCAAAGGAGGGTATATTTAGACATAGCTGTCAAGCATTTCTGCTGGCTTAACATTGTCCGTGGAGGGTAACAGCTAAAGCAGGCCGTCTTCAGGCCACGGGTGTCAGGGCTGTGGCGTGAGCAGCAAGGATGCCCCGGATGCACTGCCTGGTCCGCATTCCCACAGAGACTGAGGAGTGGTCAGACCAGCCAGCTGGCCTCTGCCTGCTGCATTACTGCCTCATAAGAACTTTAACCATTTTGAATATTACCCTCGTATTTGCAATGCAAGGTAATTGCAAATACGAGGGTGGAAATTATAATATGGAACTTAACTCACCCAGCATTAGTGGCTCTTAACATGTTCTTAAAAGTTAGCAGGTATTGTGGCTATCATTATCTTTTTTTTTAAGTAGCAAACTATTCCCACCTATTATTATGCTGTTCTGGAAAAATCTCTATAACTAGAGTGGAATCCAATGTTTATGCTTCTCCAGCCTCTTTACTCTGCACTTTTTGTGACAGTCCATTGGTCTCTGTGGTGTTGAATTCACCAATGGTGGGCACGTGACTTGGGTCTGGCTAATGACTGATTCCTCAGGACTATGCTGGAGCTCTCAGTGGGAGAAGTGGGGAGCATGAGGGCCACCTTCTCTTCTTTGAATGTAACACTGGTCTATAGTGACCATCGTTACCCAAGTGTGAGACAACCCTGCCTGAGAATGAAGCCCACAAAGAGCAAAGGAGTACAGAGAGGCAGAAAGAGAGAGGATTTCTTAAAGATTCATATCCCTGGATGCAGCTGTGCCTGAAGCAGCCATGTTCCCTCAATATACCTGTTATATAAGCCAATACAGTATTTTGTTTATACCACTTTGAGTTTGGCTTCTGAAATCTGTTGTCTGGAGAATGTTTTCTAATAAAATAATAGTTTATTTACTTATTTATGTTTGCTTGTTATAAGGCTAAGGAAATAAAAGCCTTTTTTGAGGTCTAATTAATAAATAAACAAATTTGAACATCCAGAATGAAATGGTTTTCAGTGATAGTGTTAAAAAGCCTGTAGGACTATGAGGAACTAGCAACACCTCTGGGTTATTTTTTAAACAGTAAGGGGCTTTAAGGAAATGGTCAGCATTGGCCTCTGGATCCGAAAACCGAGAACAGATTGCCAAAGGGCAATTTTGGAGTGTTTGTGGTTATGAAGAAAAGGAAAACTTAAGAAAGAAACTAGCACCCTTATTCAAGAAATAACAGGAAGAGAAGGCATTACTGGAAGGAAAGAGGAAGATAAGTGTCTTCCTTTGCAACAAAAATCTAATATTCAACAAGCGGATGTGCTGCAGGTAATTGCTGACAAGGGTGTGTAATCTGTGCTGAGGAGTTTGTACTTTCAGAAATGCTTGTTCCAGGAAAGATACATTAAAATATTTTCTTAGCGGCTAGCATGCAACTAATACCCATAATGTTTTTCTTAATAAAATATTTAAACATCTTGTCATGTATGTTATATACAAATATACATAATATTTGCTTTTTTAAAAAGAAAAAATCCACGTGGGTGAGGTGTGAATGCTATTCCACAGTCCCTTCTTTTGCTAGTTATACCTAAATTATCTAATGCAATGAAAGGTTTATGGAGAACTTCTTATGCAAAGTACTTTGATAAACACAATGGAAACACCAAGATAAGCGCATCCCTCATCTCGAAGAGGTTATAAAAGAATAAATTTCACTTATATGTGGAATCTAAAGAAAAATATAAGTGAACAAACAAAATAGAAACAGATTCATAGATACACAGAACAGACTGATGGTTGCCAGTGGAGAGAATGGTTGGGGGACTGGGTAAGAAAGGTGGAGGGATTAAGAAGTAGTTAGAAAATAGTCATGGGGATATAAAGTACAGCATAGGAAATACAGTCAATAATATTGCAATAACTATATGTGGTGCCAATTGGGTACTGGAAAATCAGGGGGTCCACTTTGTAAAGTATATGACTGTTTAATCACTATGTTGTACACCTGGAACTAATACAAAATAGTGCTGAATGTAAACTGTAAGTGAAAAATTTAAAATACACCCCCCACGCACACATTATAAAAATGATTAATGAAGATGAGAGATCTGTACACATAATGTATCTTTGGGGAGAAATACTGAACTCTGTAACAGCCATAAATAAAGTAACATGCAAGACTACAAGAGTGACCCAACAACCATGTAGTTCAAGGCCTTGTTTACAGTACAGACTGCAGCACCATCTACGAGATTTTTAACAAGTGTGCAGGTGCTGCTGGGACTGCTGGTCTGGGGATCATCCTTGAAGAGCTCCCGGAACTAGAGAACTGGTTTTCAATTCATATTAGACTCTCCTAGGGGACTTCCAAAAAAATCTAATGCCCAGAACTCACTCCAGCCCAGTAATAAAAGAAGACTATTTTATGAAGCAGCCTATACTAGAGCTGGACATGGAAACATATGAATAGCAGTTTTATAAACAGAGACAGAGGAAGCAGATGCTAAGTGAAGGGGGAGAAGCTGAGGAAGAAGGAAAGGACAGGGCGTGATTAGAAACAAGGTGAGTTGAGCATAGGTGATGAATGGGCAGAGCAACCAAATCCTGGGTCAAGTCATAACAGACCCTGACTACACACCAAGGAGCTTGTGACTCCTTTGGACCAATAAGAAATCACTGAATGCTCTAAGCAAGAGATTGACACAGTCCGATGTGGTTTAAAGTTGTTATCTGGAAGCAAAATCCTGAGCAGATAAAACAACCCTGGTTCTTGGAGAAAGATCAATTAGGTGCCACAGCGATGATCTAATACTATTTTCTCAAACTGGACTCCAGGGATGTATTCTCAGGGCCCACACGTTCTACACAAATGCTTTTAGTTCTGTGTCCTTATTTGAAAGATAAGAATCTAGTCAGTCAGACAGGCAAAATTTCTCTTTTGTGAAGACAGTATGCAATGGAGAGATTTTCACAAGATTGAACTTAGACTTCTTGAGTCAGTATTCCTTAGTCAGTAGACATACTGTTTAAGATTTCAAGATTAACTTTATTTTTTCCTGTAGAAGGAGTCGGTATGTCACAGGTATTTGATCTAGACAAGGTAGTAAAATTGGGGCAGCCTCAGAGACACGTGGGTCAGAATCATCAGGATCTCCAACTACATTTTAGGAGGAGTAGAAAATGAGAAATAAAAATATGGGGGGTGGGCTTTGAGACTAGAGCTTCAGAGGATAATAAAACGCTGGAAAAAGTAAAAAAAGCATAAAACTAGGAGAAGAGAGACAAAGCAGTTTTAGTGGAACAAAGCCTACCCATCGGCCATAAGCACAAGAACCAATAACTGCTCCATGTCAGGAATTTTAGATGTTATTTTCACAGTTTAACCGAATTGGAGACAAAAACCAAAATAATGTCACAGTAGTATTTTTGAGTTATTAGGGCTTAAGGTAGAACAAAAATATTTTCTTTAAAAAATAAGAGCTGTAATCTGACAGTAATGTTAAAAGGCAATCTGTTAGCAGAGTAATATTAAAGGAGGGAAATATATGTGTTGATAATGTGTTGAAAATTAAAGCTGCTGAATTATAACACTCATTGGGGTTAATTTTCTCTGCCATTGATCACTGTACCAGTTAACATTGTGTTTAGAGGGGGAAAACAGTAAAATGCAAACATTAACATTGCATGTATTTGAAAGTAGGTATGTATTTTTCCAATACCAAGTACAAGTTTCATCCATGTTAAACACCCATTATCCATCATCGGCTATCTTCCATGTTACGCATCTTCTTTCTGTATGAGGGGTCAGTCATTCAATGGCACATAAAGAGAACCATTTTATCCTTAATCCACTGAACATTTTGGGGGACACATCAATACTTTTCCCCCTGGAAACAGTCTATGAAATATTTAATCCCTTGCTTGTCAACAGAAATTAAAACAATAGCATCAAAATTTACAAACTTTTTTTGTTTTATTTAGAAAATGAGTACCCATTAGAATATTTGAAATAGTAAACCCTAAACAGAGTTTTATATCAACTGTGTTTCATATCAAAAGAAATATTATGATTCTTCTAATATAATGAATAATGTCAAAAACTCTAATTATCTGCGCCTGTCAAAATACAGAAACTTTTTAAACAAGATTAATGATCACATACCTGAGCTTCTGGTTGTATTGTTTGACCTTTTCCAATGAGGCTGCATTTATTTGAGCTTGAAATTCTTCCACTGAAACGTTGTCTTTATAATAATATCCTTCCATGCTCTCCAGTGCTATGTAAACAAGTAAATGTACTTTTCACAAGACTTTATAACTCAATTTCTTCACATTTAGTGTGATTTTGTGAATTATTAGTAAATGTATTAAATACCACCAGCATATACAAGAAACTATCTTTCACCAGACCAAGAATGGATGAAACTCATTGTTCTGCTCTCATAATAAATAGCAAACATTTGATGATTCGCTGTTAAGTAGGGAAAGGTAATTTCTAATTTAAACTATCTTCTGTTTTTAAAACATTTTGTATATGATTTTTGCAAAGCTAAACTCAAATTCATATATTATTAACATCTAAACACAAAAACATATACACACACACACATATATATATACATATGTATGAGAGGCAGAACTGTACATTAACATACAGAAGAGTAAAAAATTGATATTGTCACTGTCCATATATACTCACATTCTCTTATAGCTGTAATTAAATTACAAAATATTAGTGTAATAAATAAGCAATATAGATAAAGTGAAATCTTAGAAAATTGCCTCTATCCCAATGGTCAGTAAATTTAATTAAAAATAAAAATAAACAAGCACAAACATATATATAAAATATTTATATATATAAATTCCATCAATTTTAAAAGTCTTTTGATTAATATAGATTTCCTTCTTAACTAACATTTTTGGCTAAGTAGTTCATTTTCCTTTAAACTTTATTCAGTGATATTTTTAACCTTTTAGAAAGGACATGAATCACATGGAATTGCCCAGAAGTACAAGGTTTCCTATAGAGAGGTTGCCAGCAACAGAAATGGTAATGGAATCAATCTGGTCCCATGTAAATTATCTCCCCTTGAAATTATTACTACTAAAGAGCCTCACTCGTCAGCAGACTATTTCAAAATTGATTAAAAATTAATCTTATTTTAAAACTTATAAATGCAATAGTTTCTGAACTAATTAATAAAGTTTTCTCCAATTGACAGAAAGGAATCACCATTTTGGGGGAAAAATAAGAAAGTCACTGCTAATTTTAGTGTGCAGTATTTTCTAAACTAGTCAGATTTCTAGAGCATTGAAGAAACAACAAAACTTTCAGATCATTGCCAAATTTGAAATTTTTTAAATGGAATTATTGGCCTGTAATTGAGAAAAGCAGTTGCATAAAACTAGAGAGAAAACCTACTGTATTTACGTCAGTACGGGAAATAAAATCTGTGAGCTTGTTTCAAGGATTCTTTGTTTATTGCTTAAGATTTCTGCATTAATTAGAATATGTGCATTGGTTCACCCAGCTTCTGGTCCTGAATACACACAAGAAACTTTTAAAAAAAAAGCCTTCCTAAAAAATCAGTCTTCAAACACATGCCACATTCACTTCCATTCACAAGATGTTTATCTGTGAAAAGCAAATATTCCAGGACTATCCAGTCTATCAATGGTCAGACTTCACCGCGGATTCCTCTTACTAGTGGTGAAGGTAATTACGAAAGCCCTTGCATTGGAGTGGAACCACCACTTCCATTCCTTGGCAGCTGTGTGACCTTGGCCATGTTCATTAATATGTGAGAGTCTCAGATTCCTCACGTGTAAAATGGAAAATAAGAGTACTGACTAATTATGCTTCTTGGTAAAGAATTAAGTTAAATAATAGGATTAAGAGACCCTATGACTACCCTTAGCATTCATTACACGTGTTTCATGTATGAAGCAATGGGCCTAGTGCCCTGCAGGCATTATCTGATTTCCAGGACCCACAGATAATGAGTGAGCGTGCTTAAGGAACTGAGAAGTTGTGGGAACGGACAGGACGGTCTATACAATGACACTTCAGCATGTGATTTGAGACTAGGAAGACTGGCAAAACACTAGGAAGGAGCTGGAGGGGAGCAGGGTGGGGTAGGAGGGTAAGAAGAAAACACCTGGCATCTAATTTTTATAAAAGTCTGGATGGCTCAATTTTAACCAGAATGTCCAGTCCTGCTCCAAAAGTTTGTTAGAATATAAAAACAAACTGACATTTTCATTAAGTTTCTTGACAATATTTCCAAATTAACAATAGTTAATATTATGTAAAAAAAAAATGTTTTTAAAGAGAAGAGAGTCTCATAACTTGCCAAGAGCCTCAGCAAAATTTTGTGGTACTTGCATGGTGCTGTGGGGAAATGAACAAAAAAAAAGATAAGTTCTATATTTAAAAAGTAAACTTTGTATGGCAGAGTAGAGAAAGAAAAACCACATTTTCTCTTTTAGGTCCATAGCTTGGTTATTTATTATTCAGAAAAGAAGAAATAAAATTACATTTTACCAAATTAATTTTTTTCTATTCTCAGCAAAGTAGGTTAAATATATAATAATGTCCAAACTTCAAAATTCGATCTCTCCTTCGCATTTTCCTGTCCAGTTACCTTCATTCTCATCCTGTGGACATCTTGATTTCAGACTTCTAGCCTCAAGAACTCAGAGAATTCATTTCTGCTGTTTTAAGCCACCCAGCTGGTGGTCACATGGCAGCCCTGGGAAACTAACACAAATGCAGTTCTGAAGCCTCACTTGGGGAATGTGTGCTTTCCATCCCTGAACTCTGGCTCTGTGGATTTCAAGGTGCTGCTACCCAAAGGGGCACACTTTCCCTAGGAGACAAAGCAGGGACCCCACTGAACTGTAAACTGTGCTCGCCTCCTGGTCATTGGAGGCTCCTTGTGCCAAGGTACCAGCAGCCAAGAAGAGCAAATACTATCATGGTAAGGTTAATAGACCCTGATCATCATAAGGATACTTCCTTACAGGCTATTGTTAGATAATGAGAAATATGTTTGGGCTATTGTTATGTAATGAGAAATATGCCTGGCATCCAGGTAATCCACTCAGGTCCCTCTTGGTACTCCCTTGCCCACTTTTGATGGTGACTGAACAAAAGCAAGGACCTTGGCCTGAGAAGGGCATAGTGACCAGGGATTCAGGCCCCTCAGGGAAGATGGTCTTAATCATGCCACAGACACCAGCAGGGGTTCAGACTGAGAACAAGGCCAATTTACAATGGATAGCAGAAGAGGAAAAATGAAATTCTATTGCAGCTCAAGACAAGCTGTAGCAACAGGGCAATAGCTAGCTGTCCATTTACATGTTTCTTCTAAATATCCTCCCAGAAAGGGAGGTCCGTCAGTCCTGAAGGACACACTCACAATCCTTACAAAAACAAATGGATCCAAGGGTGCCAGATGTGCACTGTGGCAGATGCTCTGAGAGTCACCCACTCAGATTCTCTTTCAAAAATGAAGGGCTTGTTGCCTAGTTGCTATGGCAGCCAGAAGCCATCCTCAGCTGTTGTCTCTCAAAGGCATCTTCAGTCTTTGCTAGAGAACCTAATCCCATCTCTTTCAGGGGCAACCCGCATTCTAATGACCTAACAAAGCAGACACAAAAAGGCCCAGCCCCCTTGACCCAACTCCCTAGAATCTAGAAGTGTCAAACATCTGTGAAAGGGATTATTCTAGTTAAGCAAACATCTGGAAAATTGCACCGTTATTTCATAGTCCACCTAGACCTGTGTTTTCTCACTCCCAGCAGACATTTAGAATCACCTGGAAAGTTCTAGGATAGACTGGTGTTTGGGCTCTGCCTCCCAGAGATTCTGATGTACCATATTTTTCGGACTATAAGATGCACTCCCCCTGCCAAAATTTGAGAGGAATAATGGTTGTTAACGCTGCTGTTGAGTTCTGTTTATATTCACATTAGTGAAATATTATGTTATTTATTATATTAAATATTTTACCACATTTTTTGCTTCAAAAATTTTTTTCCTATTTTCCTCCTCTAAAACCTAGGTGCATCTTATGGTCCGAAAATACAGGTACTCATTTGGTATGGGACCGAGTATGGGTATTTTCTAAACCTTCCCAAGGTGACTAATACGCAGCCAGTACTGGGAGCCACTGAGCGACAGAATGAAAACAAGCCAGGGGGAAGTGGGTAGAGGAAGCGACCCTGACACCCTCCTTCACTCTCATTTTTTACTTCCTTTATCTCACCAAGGGTTGGGGGATACCAACAGGATTAATTCCCTGACCTGTAGGAAGTACTTGTACTTAATGGAAGGTTGCTTCAGCATGATGTTCACATTCTAGCTTTTGGTTGTGCTCTGTGCTGACTTTCCTGACTGTCTGTGCTCCTTCCCTTAGAAATCAATCAGTGCGCCCTCCTCTGCCCGAGGATCCGTTCTGGCAAGAAAACTGGGAAGAAGGCAGTGCATTTGCCTCCTGTTCTAAGTATATGATACCACAGGCAATTTTTGGAAGGTTGACTTTAATAAATTTCCCAGGAAGTTTTCAGATTCATCTAATATTTCTTATTGTTTCATTTGCTAGGAAAGAGCCATGTATACATGCACGAACAAAACTAAATCCACCCCCCATGTAAACTTTCACCCCAGAATAGACTCCATTTGGAGTCTCTTCCATTCACCGTCACTTTCAATTTCCAGATGGTAATCTCCACTCGAACTAGGGCTGTGGTTACTGTGCTTCCCTCAATCTGATGAATACTGAGAGCTACTAATGGTTCCTTATGGAAGTTTTATCAATGCAGAGGAACTTCTGCAAGCCCTTTCTATAAACTGCCTTATCAAAGAGAGATTCCTAATGAGACCAACCGTTTTGCAGTCTTTACCTGTCTGTGACCTCAACTGCAGAAGTATTTCCACTGGTTCTTATTCATTTTTTAATATTTTACTGCTGTGTAAATGTTTGCTGTAGCTGCTCTTTCAATTACATTTTTAAAGTGATATTGTACTTACTGAAATAATAAATATTCAGGGATTCTTTTTAAATTTGTTTTAGCCACTATTACAAAATAGAGGTTACTTGCAAAGTAATCTTTTTCCTATGCACATTTGCTACTGGGTATGAATATTCAACTATTTATGGCTGATATGTCACACAGGTAATAATTTTTTTTAGAAAAAATGTCTAATGCCATCTCTCATCTCAGTAACATTTAAAAGGCAGGATTTTAAAAAAGAGACAAAGGAAAAGGAGGGAAGAGGCTTTAACGACTGTGAACTCCAGTAAAACTCTGTAAAAGTTACCATTCCAGACCAGCATCCTCCCCTCTTCTAAAGCTGTGTCTCCACGATGGCTTTTAACATATTTTAGGCTTAACAATTCTCTTAACATAGCTCCAAAGGTCTAGTTTTGCTCAATTTTTTCTTTTTTATTCCTTTTATTTCAGAATCTTGTGATACCTTTATGAACCCTACTACAGTCCTAAAAAAAGGGGGGGGGAGGGGGGGAAGGAGGATTGGAAGGAAGGGAGGAAGAAAATACCTTCTATTAACTCCTAAGATCTTCACTGAAATTTTCCTCTACTTAAATGTAGTCTTGCCAAGAATCTGTTCACAATGAGCTGACAGTCATCAGAGGGGAGAGGGGAGGGAATTTCAGGGGAAAAGGGGAAGAGTTTAGAGCAACAAGTATAAAAGACATATGGACAAAAACTAGGGGGGGTGGAAATGGGAGGGAGGTGGGGAGGGCTGGGGAGGTGGGCTGGGATGGGAGTAAAAGACAAAACTGTACAAGAACAACAATTAAAATAAAAAATAAAATAAAAAATCTGTTCACAATGGTCGTTGTTTTTTGAATTAAAATAATATGCATGTGGTCCAAGCAGAATTTTCACTTGGTAGTGAATTTAGATTGTATATGCCTGCCTGTTCTTCAGTTACAGAGGTTGATTTTATTCCTCTACTCTTCTCATTTTTTTATTAGAATATAAAAATTCCACAGCAAAACCAATGTAGGTCTCAAAAACTCAAAAGAAGAAAAAATGAAATGTTCTATGGTACTATTCAGAAAATTGATATAATCTATGACCACAGCATGAATTTAAAAAAAAAAAAAAAAAAGACACAGACTAGAGGAATCTACGCAATAATCTGGACTTCTGATCTTTCTAGGCAGCAATTATGACTCCAGAAACAAAAAAAGATCTGGGACTTTTCATTAGAAAGCAGTTCACTGCAAGAAGCTTCTCATTCATGTTAATCTTAATTTCTTCTACTGCAGTTGAAACTCATTGCTCATTGCCAAAGACAATTTATTTACAAAAGAAATACATTTTATTAACAAAACTGACATAATACAGAAAAACTCAAAGATAAAAAAATCATTAATCAACCAATAATACTAAAAGCATTTTATATACATATAAGTACATGAGTGCATGTATGACATAATTGAGACTGTAATATAAATTCTTTTTTATAATCTCCATGTGTATACTGTTAACCTTTTTCTCTCATAAAATATCTTAATCATACAACTTTATTGGTTCTACCATTTATTTATGCCAAATTAATTTATCTTTATTTCAACCACTCATGTCTTGTTTCCCTCTTATAAATAATGCTGCAATCTTTTTTTATAAATATTTAAATGATACATGACTTTTTCCTTAATAAACATTCTCTGAAGTAAATATATTACTTAGACACTATGCAGGAATTTTTTGAGTTAATGAAAAAAACCATGATGATGATTACAATTAAATTTATTTTTTAAAATTGATCAAAATAAAATAATGTAGGCATGTTAGACATGAACAAGGAAGCAGCTTACCTTGAGCAAAGAGCACAGGGTGAATTTTGAACCCTCCTCCATTCTTCAGCCGTTGTGGCAGTTGTTCAAAATGGTAACCATCGATGTAGAAGTAAACTTTCAAAGCTTGCCGGCTTCCTTCCACTTGATATGTAAGAGGGACATCTAAAGTGACATTTAATGTTATATTATTTCTTTAAATTAGGATATGCTATATAGTACATTTGTTAACCTCTAAAAAGAATCCTGAAAATTAATAGAAACTAAATATCTTAAAAGTACCCCTGTTTATCAAGTTCAGTGTTATTTAGGGAAAGACTATAAATCGGATTCTCATTAGCTAAAGCAACAGATTTAACACGGTACTGTATATAAAATCCTGTAAGAGAAAACTTCATTACACTTTGACACACCAGATGTCTCACTTAACTAAATGAGAAGTTAAGCTAAATGTGGTTTAGAATCACAATCTATAATGGCCGCTGCCTTGCTCACATTTCAGTCAAAACGAGCCCATGGGATACACTTCATAAGTAGTGTGCAAGAAATTGAGTGCATAACAACTATTATCAAAATCTACATGGCTTTGCAAGCTCCATTCCTTGAACCCAAGATCAAAACTGGATTATCTCTGTTGATGCCCAACAGTTATTTGAGATTATCTATCCAAATTCTTTTAGTTTTTTTTTAATATCCTAAATTTACTTACTCAAAAACAAAAAACAAACAAACAAAAAAAACAGCCCAGCTAATTTGAGAAGCTAAAATGCTGCAGGAGTATTTCACAGGGATATCATAAAACCTCTTTGTTTTATGATAATTGCCATGATAACTAATTTCCACATATTAAAAAAGTAACGTAAAATCTTTCTTAAAAGCTAGAATAGTCATATTAACCAGTTAAAAAATAAGGCCAAGATTTAGTAGACATTTAATGTATGTTTTTGTCTCAATATTTATTTCTAATAATACTGAAATAAAACTGTATAAAAGTAGAATTCAAGGTTAAATACCATTAATAACAGATTCCAAACTTCTTATTAAATGTATGTAATTCTGCATATCAATAGAAGCATTGTAATAACATCTACAAGTCTCTTTTATTCACATACTAATACTGCTTATTTTGCTTTGTTTCTCTTTCTAAGGGCTTTCTAAGGGAGATGAAGGATTTTGGTTTAGAAAAAGGAATAAATAAATTTCTCAGGTAAAGATTTGGAAATTAACTACATTTTAATCACTGGAAAAATCCTTTTTTTGTTTTCCTGATTCTAAAACAAAGAAAAAAGATACATGGACAACAAAGAAAATAAAGATTTATACTGCGTATTTTAAATATTGGTATCTTCTAGCTCTCCTTTTAATATAATGTCTTCCATATATATTTTAATTCCATCTCCTTACTCTTTGGCACTTGTGCAGCCAATCTCTGCATGAGCAAATGAATAACGTTATTGAAAGGAAAATAATAATGCAGTAGTGAGTTCCATATTATGAGACTAACAAAGAACAAATAAAGCCCTGGCTGGTGTAGCTCAGTGGATTGAGCGCGGGCCTGCGAACCGAAGGATTGCGGTTCGATTCCCAGTCAGGGCACATGCCTGGGTTGCCAGGCCAGTTCCCGGCAGGGGACATACAGGAGGCAACCGCACATTGATGTTTCTCTCCCTCTCTCCTTCCCTTCCCCTCTGAAGATAAATAAATAAAATCTGGAAAAAAAAAAGTTTTAGTAAAAAGAAAGTTAAAAAAAAAAAAAGAACAAATAAAGATGATTTACCAGAAATTAAGAAACTGAAATGAAAATAACCATGTTATTGAATTTAAAATGAAGTAAAAAAACTACGAGTACTATGTAAAAGGATGGAAACCCATTTCTTTCAAAGTATTAAGTGTACCTGAAAAGTGTATAATAATGTGGAGTTGACAATCACTGCCTTTTAGTTATATTATCAGCTGTGGAAAACAAACTTGATGATGAGGACTACCTAATGATTAAAAGCTTCTGAAGCATTATTGCATAAGGAAAAGGTCTCTGGTTCCATCCTACAGAGAGAGGCATCCTTGAGAGAAGTTTCAATGGCAGGGCCCCATCCCTGGAAACAGTGGCTCCACCATGGAACAGGCCAGTGAGTCTGAAAATAAGTCTTTGACTAGGAAGTTGTTAGTTCCCTTTGACTGAATTGCACTTCCTTTTCCCTGGACAGGGTTAGGTCTTTCTTATCCTTCAGATTTCATCTTAAAAGTTACTTCTGCTGAGTACCCTTCACTGGTGACTTCTAAAAGGGCCACCTCACCCTTGTTCTTCATGCCTTACTTATTTCTTGTGCAGGATTTATCATGTTCTTAATTGTCTTTGCTGTTGATTCCTCACTTGTGGTCTTCCAGCTAGGCTATGAGCTCTGTGAGGACAGGGACATGTCTATCGAGTTCACCAAGGCACCCCTAGCTCCAGGCACACATGGATGGAGTGCAGGGTCAAAAATATTCATTCCCCTGACAGTTCCTATTAAATTACCTTTATCACAATTGAAAAGGGGAAGGTCTGCTGGCATTATATTATTCTCCAAAAACATAAAGATGTTCTGCAAAATTTAATTATACACAACCTAATTGTTTAGTTCCTTTATTCTTCCTTCACCAGTTACATAGGTCGTGGGAACTACCCTGTACTGAAGTGGGTCAAATTGTCCATTTATTACTTTGTACCTCTCACTGGTCTCTAAGCTTTATGCCATCAGGGACTTTGTTTCATGTAGTCATCATTATAGCCCCAGAACTTAGTTTAACACTCAGCATGTTGTATGTACGTAATAATTATTTCTTTCAAGAAAATAAACTGTATTCAGTCCAGATGTTTGACTTCTACTTGCTTGGTATATTATATTTCTTCAGAATCTCAGTATTCTTTAATACAAAAACAATGCTGTGAGTAACGTTAAATACAGCTTTTTAAAAAAAGATTTTATTTATTCATTTTTAGAGAGAGCGGAAGAGAAGAAAAGAAGTATTATGTGGTTACCTCTCATGTACCCCATACTGGGGACCTGGCCCACAAGCCAGGCATGTGCCCTGACTGGGAATTGAACTGGCAACCCTTTGGTTCACAGCCCACATGCAATCCACTGAGCTACACCAGCCAGGGCTTAAATATAGCTTTTTAAAAAGAATACAAAGTAGTAAATCAAGGAGAATAGATTAGAATATTTACTGACTACTACGGTGAGCCTTATGTAATACCAGAGACTTTCAAACATATTACTTTATTTAAACCTTACAAGCCTGTGAGTCCAGGAAAGCTAACATTCTCATGTTTGTGGTTAAGAACAGAGCCAGGATCTGAGCTAAGTTTTCTTGATTTCAAGTCAATGTTCTCTTGTTCTCGTTATATCTTCCTGCCTCCACCCCTCTGTGCTCAGTCCTTCTCTCAGAGGCATACAGCCAACTTGCTTTCGTCACAGTGACACCAATTAATTAATCAATCTCACTTCTCTGCTTCTATAGAAATTAAATCGCATGCAATTAATGACAAAGCTCTAGTTTTCTTACCCCACATAACTAAGATGCGATGACCCTTGGATACAGAATCATTCTCTTCTTTCCTGATTGTATCATTCTAATTAACTTCGAATGATAACTATACTCCTATTATCACTATTTTCAATCTAGTAATGTAGCAGGGGAACTAACCTTTCGCTAGGTGAGGTTATACTTCAGGAAAATATATAAAAATGGACTGTCACATGCATCTCACAGCTTTTGTGTTTGTCACAGGTTCACCGTTATTTACATACTAATGTTACTTAATGGCCTTAATTATTTTCATTATGCCAAAGTTAAATCTCACATAGTGGATATGTAATAAGAAAATATTCTTATCAAGCTTATGATATTAGTTCCTCTTTGGCTTGTTCAACAAACCAGTCACCAAGAATGTCTTATTTAAACCATGGAAAACAGTACTATTATGAGCTTATAGTTCCTCAGGCAAAATGCCCACAGAAGACTATACAATTTGTTCAAATAATATTATCCTTATTAAATAATCCCTTTTATCAGATAAATTCTCCCTTGAATATAACCTCTATTCCTAACTTTTTAATTCATGTTCTTGTTGTCTCATTTATCAGTGAAGGTGAAACTTTAATAAAATTCTGTTCTCTTCCTTCATAATTTAATACCTACAGAATCAACAACTTTTACCATCTCCACAGCCATCTCAAGGTAAAGTCACCACCATCTTTCACCTGGGTGACTGCAGTAGCTTCCTAGCTGCCCTGCTCTGGCCCTGGTAACTTGTTTGTTCAACGCAGCGGTCTGAGGCAGCCTTTACCAGGTAAGGCAGACCATATCATTTCTCTGTTCAATGGCTTAATTAGAAAGGCAAAGTTCTTTCAAAGGTCTGGCCTCCTCTTCCCTCTTATCTCTTACTCTTTTTCCCTCAGTCACTCCACGCCAGCCACACAGGCCTCCTTGCTATTCTGACAGTACCACTACACTGTTCCAGTGAGTCTGGGACACCTCCTTCGAATGTTTGTGTGACTCACGCCCTTAACGCCTTCAGCTCTTTGCTCTCCTCCTATAAGGCTTCCCCCACTAGCTTGTTAGACATTTGCACCCTTTCATCAGCTCCTTCGTTTTCATCCTCTGTTCTCTCCCATTTACATTATACATTCATACTATTATCTTCTAATGTATTATCACATTACCTCATTTGTCTTGCTTATTACTAATATCTCCCCACTTGAATATCAGCTCTGTGAGAATTATCCATCTGTTTAGTTCTCTACTGTATCCAACACATAGATTAGTGTTTGGTTAAAGTGGGCATTCAAGGAAGTTTTGATGAATGAATGACTGAATGAATGAATGATTACCATTCTTAAATCAGATCACAGATTAAATGAATATTTATTGGGTCTCTATTTATTGTGCTAGACATTAGAAATGTGAAAATAAGTAAGAACCTTTCCCACCCCTGGAGAAGTTAACATCTACTATAATATATAAGATCCCCACACTTATGCATAAACAACAGACAGAAAAATCACAAATTGCTAAATACTTCTTGGACTTGTACATAAATTTTAAACCTACTTATGACAATGTTGCAATGGTAGATCAATGATAATGCAGAAACTAAAAGATACCTCTGTATCTTTACTTAAACCCTACTTATTGCTATTTCTCCAAATGTATACTTCTAAATTACTGTCTTTATTAGGTATAATGATGGCAAATTGCTAAATCAAAGGAATGCTTTTCAATCCTTCAATTTATTAAGTAACTTTTTTGCAGCATTACATACAACTATGCTCTGTTGAAGTTCTCTCCTTTATTCTTCACACTAAGTTTGTTTCCCCTTCTACTTGCATAATCATAAAGCCCTTCTGCCTATGTGGCGCATATACTTCGCTGCTATTTGCTCACTCATTCCCTTGAAAAAAATTGTTGCCTTTTCTGTTCCAGGCACTCTCTTGAGTGCTAGAGATACAACAATGAACAAGATAGGAAAAGGTATTGCCATCTTGGATACTGTAGGGGAAAAATAAATGAATCAGGATAGTTACTGTGATTATATTTATACACATTAAAATGCCTGAACCTCAGAATTGATTTTCAATTTTCATTTTTAAACTAGAAAAAATGTAGAATAAGTGTCTAATTCAAAATAAAGTATAACTTTTATCAGTTATTGTCAGGTCAAATAATTATAATATCTTTCTAAACTGGGTTAGATCTAAATTTTATATATTATGAGCATAACATAGGGGCTCTTCTGTTTCTTATTGGCCCTAAATACCTGTTTTCATTGCCCGCTAACACATTCTCTTAGAACAACTGAAGATAACGAGTGTGCACTGAATTCAGGAAATTTTGCTACATATTTAAGTAGTTCTGGACTCTATGGGGTTTAGCCATACAGCCAGATATATTAGGGTGGTCCTTTTATTGGTATATCTTGATATAAAAGCACTACAAAGAACAAATATCCTATGGTCCTATTCATATGAGACACTTAGCACAGGCAAATTCATAAAGACAGGAAGTTGAACAGATATTACCAGGGACCAGAGGAGAGGGTAATGGGAACTTAGAGCTTAATGAGTATGGAGTTTCTGTTTGGGAGAGTGAAAAAAACTGTTGGAAATGGGTGCATAACATCGTGAATGCACTTAATACCACTGAATTTGACACTGAAAATGGTTAAATGGTAAATTTTATGGCATGTATGTTTTACTGCAATAACAAAAACAAAAAAAGAAGGGAAGAAAATCTTGCTAGCACAAAATTTGATGCACATGCTCAGAAAGTTTTGGAGGCCAAACTAATAGGTAAAACTAAAAGTTCAGAATTATCTGTAGATTTAAGTTATATATACCTTTTATCCCCTCCAAATTGCTATTATTATTTTTCTTACATGTGATATTTTATATAAAACAATTTAAACTACATATTAAGTATATTCATATAAAAGTATTGCCATATGTTGTTGCTTTATGCCAAAGAAATTCTAGAAAACATTTAACTACATACTTGCAACCAGTGGTTCCTCTTCTGATGGTTTAAAGTAAAAGGAGACCTTTTCCAAATCAAATAGTGCAACCAGTGTATCTTCTAGCATGGCCTGTTCATCTGTCTAGAAAGAAAGAAAGAACACACAGTACATGATATTACAGGACTGTGCAGAACACAACACGGCCTACCTAGCCTAGCCCAGCCTAGCACAGCGTACCATGACATCACCAGATTGGTTTTATTCACAAACAAACCAAATTATCAATGCTTAACTAAAAGTTTACTGCCTTAAATAAAATGAATCAATCTCTCAAAGTTATACCTTTTGCTTATAGTTTTAAATTTTAATTTTCTCAATTGTCTAAATGGTTCTACACAACTCTTCAGTCTGTTTTGTAGCTAGAGTCTAATCATTTTTATTTTGTTTATACTTATAAATATATCTGTACAAAAAAACCATGCCATTTGCTCTAATTTCCTATAATCTTATAACAGGGGAAAGGTGAAAATGGTGTTTTATTAAAAAACCAAAATACATAATGGTCATCCTATTTTACAATAAAATAACCTATGCATTATTCATTTTGCAATTTATTAAAACTGTGATAAAGGCAATTTGCATGTGTGTGATGATTTTTCTTTCAAAGGGCTTAGTGATAAAATCATTTTCATCTCACTTGCCTTTTTGGGGCCTTGACCTAGAACCTTGTGAATATGAGATCCAATTTTTTTTTACAGCATGATATTTTCCAGCGTAGGCAGGTAAGGCCAGACATGGTAACAGGTTCAGTGCATGTCTTGGCGCTATCACCCTCCCAACATTAGATTCTGGCCTTCCTATGAGCAGTTTAGTACACTATCTAGAGTCTTTTACTAATTTCCTCATGAAAGAATAATGAGCCTTATCACATACAGTTTCTCTTCTAAAGGTGACATTTGTTTCCTTAAGAATATCAATGATCCTTTATAATATTAATATGCTTTACACACATTTTTAAAAAGTTCCTCTAAGTTTACAGCCATATTTTGGGGGCAGCATTAGTAGAGACTGCAGGAGAGATGGTGAAGAATTTTCATTGTGTGACAAAGAATCACTGAGTGGAAGCCAAGAGGTTAAGGGAATTGTCACCTTTAACCTTGGCATGGCATTGAACACAGTGTATACAGGACATGGAAAGTGCTGGATAAATGCTTATTAAACTGTTTCTTCTTGAAGTCCTTTGAAGCAGCAGAAAAATGCCATGAGCAGAACAGAAGGACAGAACCAAAGAATTGGCAATTTTCCAGAAGAGGAACATGCTCAGGAAGGAATGTCCCACAGGGGCTGGTCTTTGATTGCTTACGTGCATGCCACAATGCTCCAACTGACGTGACTGCAGCCACACCCAAGTGACCAGGACTGTGCCCACAGCTAAGGGACACACAGACCACCAGAGCCTGCAGCTCCCCTCACAGGTCTAGGAGGATTTTATGCTCTGGTTTCAGAGGCAGAAACACTACGGGTTTCTTCGATTTTTTTTTTTTCTTGCAACCTTTGGATTTTTAATCCATTCTGTAATAAAATTAAGTGTTTTGCAAGGGCAACATAAGGAAAATACAGTTTTCTTGAGTTCCAATTCACATACTATAAAATCTACCCACGTGAAGTATATAGCTCAGGGGTTTTTAGTATATTCACAGAGCTATATAACTATCACCACCATCTAATTTTGGAATATTTTCACCACCCCCAAAAGAAACTCAGTACCCATAAGCACTCACTCTCCACATTCCATCCCCCAATTCTTAGCTCCAGTCTAAGAATTGGCCTACTTTCTGTCTATAAATTTGCCTATTTGGCACATTACATAATAATGTAATCACATGGTATGCGGTCTTTTGTAACTGGTTCGTTTCATAATGTTTTCAACATTTACCCATGCTATAGCATGTCCTGGTACTTCATTCCTTTTCACTGCTAAATAACAGTCTGCTGTATGGATATACCACAACTTGTTTATCTACTTGTCAGTTCATGAACATTTAGGTTGTTGCCAGTTTTTAGCTACTATGAATAACCTTGCTAGAAACATTTGTGTACAAGTTTTTGCATAAATATAAGTTTTCATTTCCCTTGGGTATTACCTAGGAGTATAATTTCTGTGTGATATGGAAATTCTGTTCCGAAATTCCTCCACTGCTTCACTCCTATCACCTCACTGATAATTGTACGTAACTGTCTTTCTGGATTACAGCCATCCAACCACATCGCATGTGACATAGTATCTTACTGTAGTTTTAACTTGCATTTGCCCTGTAACTAAGGATGCTCATCATCTTTTTTTATGCCTTTTGGCAATTTTATATATTCTTTGTAGGAACAACCATTCAAATCCTTTGCCCACTTTTTGAGTTGCCTTTTTATTGTTTTGTTTTTAAGAATTCATTATGTAACCTAGATATATCACTTATCAGATATATAAATTATAAATAAATAAAATTTCAAATAAAACAAAGTTTAAAGTTAAAGTACCAGCATTTGATTAGACAATGGCAGTGTGAAAGTAAGACTCAGAATAGAAATAAAGCCTCACTCATTCAACACTTAACGCCTACTGTGTGTTAGGAAGTGGGCTTTCTATGTTTCATAATTTCCATTTTTTAGGCAATGGGATTAATTAATATTTATTTTTAAACATTTTCAAAGTTCCTTACTTTCAAATTTTCATTAATAAAATCTTTTATTTAGCTGTATTAGCAGAGTCTTTTTAAAAGAATCTAATTGTTTCTCTGAAGTAGATAGAGATAGGCTTCCTTACCTTATCATTCCAGAACCTTTTATGACCATGCAGTACAGCAATTACCTCCCTATCCTCAATGTCACAGGAAAAAAATCTGTAGTTTGATGTATACACTCACATACATTTGTTTAAAATCTTAAGCATGTTACTTAGTACTTTAATAGCATGTTACTTAGTACTTAGCATTTTCTGTGTACTTTAATAGATAAAATAGCATCTCATGTTCAAAATCACCATTCCTTTTAACTAGCACCTTAAGTTTATATTAAAAAGTTTACTACATTTGCCTTTAGATATCATGACAACTAACAGAAGTACAGAAAGTATGTGTGGAAAAACTCTTAAGTTCACCACAGTGTAATTTATCAAATATTTTGAGATGCTTTCTTCATACCCACTGTGGAATGCTAACAGACATGGAATACTCAGTAACTAACACAACCCTCTCAGATTTAACAGGACAAACGTGCACACAAAGGAAGGAAAGGAATCATTTAACACATGCAGATTTGAAACAGACTGTCAGACAGTATGACATGCAAGTTGTCAGAGCTCTCTATCAAGAACATTCCAGAGTAGCAGCCTCAGTGGGAGGTGAGGTTCCATCACATGCATTTTTTCTGGACTGAAAATAAGGACCGATAGCAGAAAGACTTTCATTCCTCTAATGACCTTTTCAGTTGAGAGCTTAGGGATGCAGGAATTAATAACAGATGGAGGCTTTCGCAGCTGTTAGCAGCCACTGAGAAGAGATAAGAATCAGGAAAGAAAAATTTCCTCCTACATGCCTATAAAAACTCTATTTGCCCATGGAAAAAGACACTCTTTTCAAGTAGCTGAATGACCACTGACACAATCGTGAGTAACCCCTTTTATTTGGGAATACGCTACAACGGAAGTTTCAGTTGACACAGACAGTGGTGTGCATGGTGTCTCCTTACCAAGTTTGGTGACAGAAGTGACTGGAAGTGGAAAAGAACGCCCGCATTAGCGATCTGCTCCAGCCACCGCCTGCTGGCTTCCCACGTCTCCATCTCGTTCTCTCTGCTGTTGTCAAACATCTGGTTCAAGGCTGCCATGAGCTGCTCGGAGAAGGCGCAGACGGTGGCCACGAGACTCTGGCAGAAAACCACGTCTCTTCGGAGCTGTGGCTCACTGTCTGTGATCCAGGAGAACATCAAGATGGTTTTGAGAAATGTCATATGAATCATACCAATCCATTAAGCATTTATGCCATTATTTCATTCTGTCACTAAACTCACACCATGTGAGAAATGTGAACCTGAGCTCTCTGAAGGAGCACATACACTTTAGCAAATTTATTTTTTAGAAAACACTAAATACCAAAAAATATTTAGACACATTAAAATAAATTATCTTAATTGATATTGTAGCTTTATTTTGTAATTACTAAATTGTTTTATAAAACCTGAGGGGAAAAAAACTAAGGCTTTATTTATTTACATTTCCCCCCCTCAGGATCCACAATTTGCATTTGTTGCATGAAACTTTCCTAAAGGAAACTCAAAGCCCAATTTTTCAGTTTGTACTGGCAAACAAAATACAGTGTTATTAATAATAATTTTTCCTACTATACCTATTAAAATATTTATGTGAAATACACATGGGAAAAGAGTATCAATGTCCAAATGTCTGTAAAAAATCAGCAAATCTGTATCCCCTGAATTTGCTATTCAACTTCATAAGTTACAAATATGTCCATTTCCTAAACTCCTATATTGCTTTGAAATAAGTAATGCACTTGCAGTTTTAGCACAAATTGATTTTTCCTAGGATTCTTACTCTGCAGTTGGCTGGAGTTATCACTGCACCACGCTGAAGGCATGTTTATCATGTGAGCTGCCGCTCCTGGGCCCCAGATTTTTCAGAGGAAAGAGGCTGTGCCTCTGAGAGCCTGACCACAAAGGGTTAACTTCCTCGGGTGGTTGGACATGTACAAACTACATAAATAATATAATGCCAAGCCATGTGCTCTATACATTGAAAAATCACTTCTACTAGAAGAACAAAGGCAAACATAAGCATATTCCCAAAAGCCTGTTGAATATTTTGAGAGCTCAGAATCCTCTGAAATATCATATCCATATTAGTGTATAACACAGTATAAATGCTGCCTTTATTCAGTGTTGAATTCATGCTTTGTTGATAAAAAGGCATAATTTTTAAGCTATTTACAAAGAACACAGAACATTTGCTTTTAATAACCATTAAAGTCATGTGTACACATAGTGTAAATTAAAAATATTTAATTTTATAATAAAATTTTCATTTATTAGGTTAAACTATAAGAATTTGCTATTTTTGTAGGTCAAAGTAGTTGAATATGGCAATTCCATATGGTTCAACTTATTAATTTAACCAACAACATGTGTCAGACATTTTCCTTAAGCAGTTATATACCATGGGCCCTGTTCTAATAGATGGAAAAGAATATTTTATAAGTTACTATAAAATAGCTAAACTGGGAAAGAACTCTGTCCAAGTCTCAATTAAGTAAAATGCAAAACACTTTTTTTGTTGTGCATAATTTCTAATAGAATGTACACATTCAATAAATATTTACTGAATTAATAAATGAAAATAATAAACTACTAGAGCAACTAACAGACAAATGAATTAAATGAAATGGAAATGTCTGAGTTCATTGTGAGGTTTCTTGAAATGCCAGGACTTAGTTCCACTTAAAAGGGTACTTCAGACAGTGGTTAGCCCAAAGGTGCAGCTGGAGGACTAAGATTCAAGACCAAGACTAAAGAAGAAGCAAAAACTGCCCTGTATCTTCCTGGAACATAGTTGCTTTGCTTTTTAAAAAAAAATTAATTTTTTAATTTTTTAATTTATTGATTTGAGAGAGAGAGAAACATCACATTGTTGTTCCACTTATTTATGCATTCATTGGTTGCTTCTCACATGTGCCCTGACCAGGGATCAAACCCACAGCCTTGGCTTATCCAGGTGGTGCTGTAACCAACTGAGTAACTTGGTCAGGGCTGTTGCTTTGCTTTTGCGTTGTCCTATAATAAAGCAGAAAATCTGGGGCAATTGTAAAATATACTTCAATAGCTTTGGCAGGAATAGTCCCACCTATAACCTAAGAATAATTTCTTAATAAAAATGTGTATGGAAAGAAATCGCTTATATGAACAGCAGAAGGATAAGGCCTGGAGACGAAGGATCTGATTCCACTGTGAGCTTTAGGATTTCGCCACTACAACAATTATTTCCAAATTGCTTTTGAGAAGAAATTCTCCGAGTTCTTCTTCTTTTATCTTAAAACGAATATTTAGGTGTTTCTTCTACTCTCTGCTACTAAATTCTATATGCACTGTAAGCCCAATTAAAATTTTCATTTAGCCTCATTATCAAATCAGAACTAATCACACACAAGTTTCATTTGTTCACCAATTCAAACTGTTAACACTGGATGCCCCACAGGAATTAAACAGCACATGGACTCCTGGGGGTACACAGGGGGCCGAGTCGGGGCCTTGGCCATGTGCCTGCGCTCCCAGTGGACTGAGGGTGGACAAACAAGATGCCTTCAGTACACACTGCCATTAAAATCTTAAACCAATATATTTTCAAATAAAAAACACTTAAAAAATACTTATTACTTCATGAGGTGATTTCCAATTGCCACCTTCTAATTTTTAACAGAGTAAATGATTAGTTTGCATAGACTTCAAAATGCACGTCATATATTAAGAGCTTTTCAAGTACTTTTGACATGTTATCATCTCCCAATGACTAACAAGGGTGGAAAACTGAGTAGCGGAAAGGGGTCTCCATCTATACCCAACTCATGTTTACAGCTTCTCAACATATCATTTCCATCCATCCCAGACAACCAGCAACAATCTCCACAAGATAGTTGTGAGAATATCACAAAACAATGCAACTGGAAGCAGCCAGGACAGTGGCTATACAGACCCCTCAGGGCCACACCGCACTGTTCAGCGTTCCTCACACATGAACTGCCCTTACAGCCCACACCTTTGTCTACAGGCCTCTGGATGCAGGCGCTTCTCTCCTCCCCACCCGCAAACTTTAATTCATTGGTTAAGGTGATAGGGGACCTCAAGAGTTGGAAGATTTTAGTTTTAGGTAATTGTTAATAAGTTTAGTAGTTAATGCATGTAAAAAGCTATTATTTCAGGAGCTGAAGGTATGGCCCACCCTGACTCCAGGAGACCACAAGCAAGTCAACCTTTGTGCTCCAGAAAAGACCATAAGCAATCAAGATGGACTCTGAGCCATGTGGTCCAGGGAGCGAGATCCCACCACCCAGGACACAGATGAAGAAAATCACCCAGGACACAGGACACAGGTAGAAAATCACTGGTAAGTGGATGGAAGGATGTTAGGGAACTGGACTGCAGCTTTTATCTGATTAAACTCTTTCTTGAATTCCAAATCCCTTGCCTACTTTTTCCTTCTTACAAAAAAGGCTGACTTGAATGGAAACGTAAGACACTCTTTCAGGGTACATAACCCACTGTCTTCTCAGATCGCTGGCCATCTGACTGAAGTGTCCGTAAAGATTCAATCTCTGTCTTTGCTTTTTGGGTCTGGTGGTAACAGGCAGCGCAAACACCGACTTTTCTGGTTTCAGAGATGATTTACTGAACGTCAATAGGTATTGCAGGTGAAGTCTAATGGTAAGTACGGGGCTTGGCTGTTTCTGACCTTGAGAGTCCTTTTTAAGTTCAAGATGAGGATTCCTCATGAAAAATTCCAGCAAAGCAAGTTTAAAAAGCCTGTGTGGTTAATTACTATTCTTGCTGGACTTGTACAAACAACCAGGCCAAGTTTATTGAAACTACAGTTATTTGGCAAATAAGTCTTAATTTGGCTATTTTTGATAAAAAATGAGGGTCATTTTAGAGAGAAAAATGATTTAATAGAAACCATACTACACCCTTATAGATATTAGATTCTTGAGCTATTATCTTTTGAGTTTCTTTTTAAAAATTTTCTACCTATAAACTAGACTGGATCCTGAATTTTACTAGTTTTGGCTGCAACCCTCCAAACTAACATTTTCATTTTCCCGTCCTTTGACTTGGAATCGTTGAGAACTAAAACTGCCCTTTCCAAGGCCATGCAAGCTAACATGGGACAACCTGACGCAGACCTCAGAGAAATAACAGCAGCTCATCTACGGACACTCTTCGTAGTCTCCATGCCTGTCATAGAAACATCACCAGGGACATTCAAACTGCAGACCAGAGAGTCAGCTGGTCACTGCCTGACCCCACTCCATCTGCAAATTCTCAGACCGACATCTACAAATCGTCTTGACTGCCTACCTTTAGAACTCAAACAGCTGAGTTATTCACCTTTGTTTTTCTTTCATTTCCATAGAGATGCTCATTAAATACATGATTGCTTACACCATAGGCTTAACTTTGGGAGACGACCTGCATTACCATCTCCTGAAATGCAATACAACTGTTTATCCAACTGAACTTTTCTCAAGACTAAGGTCATTTAATGAGATACAGGACACCCTACCAACCCCAATTCAGGAAGGATCTGCGGGGATCCAGAATGAGTCACCCCAAGATGTGCCTCTGAGCCATGCAGATTGTTTTTAGCTGAAGGCAACTATAGTAGGCACGAACTCAAGATAAACTTCTTCCCCTTTATTTAACTACCTGGAACTTGAGTAGGTGCCTGGCCTACAGGGCATATTTACTAAACCTTTGTTCTTATCTTCCTAAAATGGCCCTTTGAAGCCCCCCAAGGTGCATTACCTCATCCCGGGCTCAGAATGTCTAATACACCTCAATCCCTCTTTCTGTCTCTGAATCTCTCCTGCCTGCGGGGGTCTCTGAACCTCTCGTGTGTGTAGCGTTACCACACATATGTATATTTTAAATTTGCTTATTTTCTCTTGATTAAAAAAATCATCTAGAAACTTACTGATTATGTGCATCAGATGTTAATCCTCAAGTTCCCCTCTCATGTACATTTTCAGCATTTTCCAGGCCTTTGGCCAGTATTCTCCCTTTCTGGTTACTTTCCCCATGTGTACACATCTATTCTACAGTTATTTTTATTTTTGTAAATTATAAAGAATGACACATGGTTCTACCTTTAAAAAAAAACTCTGAACTAAAATAGTACCTCCTACTGTAACACTTCCCCTCTCCTGGAAGTACTGTTCACTTCTATCTGCCGCCAGGGCTGGGGCATCCCTGTACTAAATGGCTAATGACCTACCCTGGTCAGAATTTGTTTCATGCTTGTGAACCCCAGGGGCCTCCAGCCAAAAGGCCAGGGGAAGTGGCATATAACATATAATGTGTGAATCACTCTTGGACTTTAGAGGCATATAATCTGCTTTTTTCTACCCATTCCACCAATTTTAAACCATATAATCATAAGTGTTAGATTCTTATATGTAAAATGGCGTATTCCTGCTTCTTCTATCTGTGGTAACAATAAATGAGATACAAACATTTAGAGCATTTAGCAAAGTGAAATTTTAGCAAAGTGAAGTGGGACAGTATTATTATAATGATTCTTCTTTTCTCTAGCATCTAGCATGAGGCCTGGCAATGAGTGGGTACTGAGTTTCATTGCTGATTGGAGAGGGAATACATGATAAATAAGGAAACCAAAATAAGCCAACTCCCAGCACAAACACATAGATCTTTCCCTTTTATTTCTGCAGCTGTTTGAAATTCACAAGTGTCCATCCTTTCCAAAGCTATTCTTATTCATTTTTATCGATAAGAACTACAGCAAGAATCACAAGTGCTGCTTCTAGCCGCTAGCAGAAGCAGAGAAGCAGAGAACTGTATTCTTTTTTGACAGCTCGTCTACTCCTTCTACAGAGTAAATATTCCCTTGTAGTGGAAATACACTAAAAAGTCAACTTTTCAAAACTTATCAAATGATTCTGTTTCATTTCAGCCTACATCAACTAATTTTCTACAAACATGTTTTAAAATATTAAGACTTCGTTTACTCTTGACTGTTTTAAAAGGTCAAGTTCCATAATTATCTGGCTGGTCTAAAAAAAATTAGATGGTTTCTTGATACACAAGCAATCCCAGTCATTCTTCTGAGATAGCACGGAGAAAATAAAGCAAAATAAACAAGAAACAAAAAGAGAAGATTAGAGAAAAGCAGGAATAGAATCGAGTTAAGAAAAATATTTAGCAGACACAGTCTACCCTTTTCAAGTGAAAAGCGTAATTTCACAGCCAACAATATGGAGTAACTTGGTTCTGTTTTGGTGCCATGCTATGTATAAGAGGGAACAAAGAGCAAGTAAAAAAAAGCAGAAAAAAGTAGAATTATTGGAAGAATAAGAAATAAAATTTAAATCAAAATAAGGATCTGTAAGAACAGCCATTTGAATATTAATGAATAAAGTAATACATTCCAGGACCACTTCTGAAATTGGCATAAGTTTGAATTTCAAACATTTCCTCTTTATTATTCACGTTCTCCGTAAAGCATCTATTTGCCTAATCTTCCAGATGCTCAAAAATATGTGTTGAATGAATGCCATGTACTAGTTATTATTACTAATCTGTCTGATTTTTTAATTTTTAATTATTTGATTTTTATTTACTATTAATCACCTGATTATTAATTTCTCCTCTTTTAAAACTGTGGAAAAATAGCAATATTCTATTATTACTAATAGGACCAATGAAATACAAAAAATTAGGTTCATCAGCTGTGTGATTATTAGTAAAACTTAAATGTAAAAAGTTTATGGTATTATTATTCATTCAAAAAGCAAAGCAAAAACATTTTAAAGGCAAAAACCAAACAACAAACAAAAAGGTCCTCTTGGTTAACTTGGCTCCTCCTTTCATTTATTTATGATTTAAAATTTCCAACTGTGGTAGATTGTAAAAGTGGTCACAACGCCCTCCCTTGCCTACATCCATGCCCTTGAAATAGGATTTTGAGACGAGACTCCTCCTATCAAAAGCTCAATCCATTTCCCCAGCCCTTGAATGGGAGCCCACCTACAGCCTTGTTCATATCTAAAAGTTAGACACAGTTTCTCCGTATATCCCATTTGCACAAATAACTTTACCAAACCTGCTTCCCTTCTCTTTTTAAATCATATTCTATATAAATGCTTATGTGTGTTTTCATGCTTCTACTTGTAATTGAAGATGAGTACACATTTTTGTGTTTTTATTAAAACTAAAGTTTTTTTTTTCTAACTTTGCAGGACTCTAGAGAAGGAAGGGATCGTATTTCCATCTATTTTGCTGAAGGCATTGTCTTGATATCACGAGACTTTCTAAGGTCATGGTCCACAATAATTTTAAATAGTAAAAATAATGAAAAATATTACCTGAATATTCAAGAAGTGCCAGAAGTATTCTACACTTCACCTCTGCAGAGAAAAAAAAAACATATCACTTAACTGTTCAGTCTTTTTCTGCTGCATTTTAACTGCACTTTAACAAAAACTAGCACAATCTCATTACATGAGATAATAAAAGTCCCATTTGCTTAAAATGCTATTTTTTCCTGTTTGCCTATATAAATTTTATGCATTCCTCAAGACCCTAATATGTCTCCTAGATCTGAATTATGTGAGCCTATGAAACATTATTCAGATCCTGCTAACTCTGTAGGTCTTCTTTAGCTGCTACAGCTTACATGGTATTTATTCTCTAAACTTCTACAGTGGTCATAGTCTTGATCAATGAACTATCAAACAGTATTTTTCTTAGTCATTTAAACTTTTAAAGATCATATAAATAATAAATACAACTATATACATTATATTATACATTAGAATTATAGTTTATATGTAATTATATAGATCATTTTTATAGAAAATGTAGAATATGTATAGTCTTCCTTGCCTATCTGTAAGTTAAGATACTGCCCTAAAAGACAGAAAATTACTAAATGTTTCCAAATACTCATCTTCCCAGCCCATCTCCAAACATGGTTAATCACAAATGTTTCATAAGTGATGTGAATCAACCTCATATTCATTACTATGTGTCTAATGAGTTATGTGTCCATTTACTTCCAATTGACAAATAATTTACTTGCAATAGGTAAATATAAAAACCTACAGAGTTCTTCACATGCCCAAGATTATGGGGAATAACAAAGATTAGCGTGCATCCTATTCTAGATAAGTTCACAATAATCAGAGCAACAAAATTAACCATCAAGAAACACAGAAAATACCTGAGAGCATTAAATTTTACAAGTGAGACTGCAAAAACAAAGAATTCAGAGGTCTAAATTTCTTAAGCCTCTCAGCCTTTAAAAATATTATCATTTTTGCTACTCATTATTTTGGGGAGTTTTTGAATATGACCTTATAATGTGCCTCAAGTAACCATTATATTTAGCTATAAAATAAAACACAGCCAAGAAATCTGGCTGTCAAGAACAAAACAATTCATCACACAATAGAATTGCTGTGATTTATTTGGAGTTTTTCACATCTGTACAAACTCCTCTACTGATCTCTAAGCAATACCTAAGCTGTTATACTTGAGTACATTTCTAGGCAGAAGACTTAGCAATCACAGAAGAAGGCCTCCAAAATGAAGAAACTAAGGCCCAAGGTGGTTAAGTGACAGGCTCAGGCTCTGTTGAGTTTAAGAGCTTTTTCCAATGTTGTTCAAGAGGAAAACCAGACCCAAAATGGTGTCACTTGTGCTAAGTGTCATGATTCCAAATCTAGGTTTAATACCTGACGTAATCACTGTTTCAACCTTGCCTGGAAATATAACCATAATCAACTGGTCTGGAACTTCCTGGTCAAGCAACACTAAGGCAATCTGTTGAGGGAGCCTTCTCCATCCCTCAGAGAAGGAGGAGGCAGCCTGCAGGATCAGAGCCCCTGCAGTCCCCCTCCCTCCAAACAAAGATGTCCTGGTCTCTTCTTTTGTTAATAGCTCCCTTGCCCCACACCTCTTCCTATACAGACTTTCCATCTTGTACTCCCCCTCAGAGCACCCTTGTAGTCTCGAGTTGAGATGCTACAAGATTCATAAATCACTTAATAAAGCCAATTAGATCTTCAAAATTACTTGGTTGAATTTTGCTTATTCACAGCATTAAAAAAAAACAGTATATAAATCTCTCTAATTTACCCTAAAATAATGGTAATGAATGGTAATTTTGCTGAATAGTATGTACCACATCCAACTGTTGTACACATGACTGGAATAAAAATTTAAACACAAGCTTAATACTTATTTATTTTACAGGTTCCTTGGCCTTAGCACTCTTAACATTTTGAGCCCAATAATGCTTTGCTGTGAGGGACTGTCCTGTACATTGTAGAAGGTTCAGTAGTACCCCTGGGCTCTACCCACTGGACGCCAAGAGTGTAAGCGCAGTTGTGACAACCAAAATGTGTCTCCAACCACTGGGCAAAAATATTGGGAAGAAATCACTGAATTGGACATTTTTAAAAAGTTAAACAAATTTCTCATTTCATCTTTTTCACCATAACCATGTTGGCAGCTCTCAGAATTTTCTACTTAATAACTCTGATACTAAACACACCATCTTGTTATTGAAATTGTCTGGAAGTTCTATCTCTAATTACATGTTTACCAACTACGAGCTGTTGAAGAAATACTGCCATGGTGGGTGACACCACCACCAACTCAGACAAGCAATTCTGAAAGAGAAACTTAAAAACAAATGATGCAATCTGTGTCATTTGGTTGATGCTCATACAGATGCACAACTGACTTTTTAGACTTTCTATAAAATTTAGCTTCATGTCTTTTGTGAATCCTTGAGAAATTTTTTTGTTGTAGTTTCATAGTGTAAAATATGAAACTCTCTTTGTGTTCTATTTGTCATAAGTATGCACACTTATTTTAATCACTTATTCTCCATGATACAGATCATTTAGATGCTCGGAGCATAAGGTTCTACAATCTCATTCCTTCTGTCTTCCTCCATCACACTTTATAGTTCTTTTATTTTCCTCTTAACATGAAACACTGGAAAAGTAATCAGAACCTTACTGAACTTTTGGTTTTAATGGGTTTTTAAATGATGACTGCGGACGTCATGAGATGTTCTTTGCTTTTATCCTGACCTTCAACAAATTTTCTGAGGTTCTGAGCAAGATTCCGGACGCTGCTGGGAAGATTCCAAGGATCTTGCTTGATGTGAAGCCTTAACCTTTTTGGACAACTCAGCTTTGGTTCCATTTCCTGCTGAAATTCTAAATAAACACACAAAAAATGTCTCTTAATTCTCAGCTATTTACCAATTAGCAAGACTATAACCTTCAGAATCTTCTTGTTTTCCTTGCTATTGCCCTAAATTATCATCATTGTGGTAATTTCTTTAGCTATATCACAGGTGAAAAATGTGTTAAAACCAGAAAGCTAAACCTCAATATTATTTTCTTACACATGTTTAAACAAAGGAATAAGTTTAGATGAAAAACTACACTTTAAACACCCTAAACCAGACCTTGGAAATAACTGGAAGCTCTAGGTCCTGCTCTGTTTGCCCTCCCGTATTCCCAGCCCCTCGTCCCTAACCCTGAGATGTGAGCAAGTAAGCACCACGCTTGATTTCAGCCTAGGCAACTCACTACTTACATCTCTTCAATGAACTCATTTTTAATTCAGTCTGGCCCTGATAGGCATGCAACATTTTAACATTCATGGAAGCCTAAAAGGTCTTATACTGAGTTCTTATCTTCAAAAATTATCAAAAGAGAAGTAGTACGAAGTGAGTTATGAAAGATGAGCAACCAGAACTTTTCTTCTTGTACTTCATACTCTTGCTTCATAGCTACGCTGTCTACCACTTTTTCCCCAATTGTTTCTAACATTATTTTTTAAACCTTACCCTGTAATCCTCGGCCTGGGGTCAGGTGCTTGGTTTGCTCAAAGGCTCTGACCACAGCTCGCCCTTTGAGAAGATTGGTAATGGAATCCACCTAAGAAAATAGTAGCGATTCTATGAGTTACATATTCCCATAACATATTTTTCCAAGAGTAAATCTTGCAACATATGTTTTTCTTAAATATGATTATTTTGAAATCCCATAATTCTTTATGAAATCTACCTTTAAATAAAGTATTGGAGTAAATTCACCTGATAACATTTGCAACATTTCTTACTATCTTACCATATATTAATACAAAATGTAAATTCATATCACAGAAGAAGTAGATTTTCTAAAGTTATTAAAAAAACTAAAATTTATCAAAATTATTTTCAAAGTAGTAAAAGATTCTACACTATAAGTTCCGGTTATGGATATCATTTTATCAATTTTATTTTGGATATCATTTTATCAATTTTATTTTTTAAGAGTATAAAACAGCAACATGAGCCCTGAGACAATCTTGTGCTTTTTGAAATTAAAAATAAAATTGAACTAGAAATGTCATAAAGGATTCTGAAAACCCATACGGAAACAAACAATAAAAAGAATAACTCTTGTGTGTATAACTCTTTATAGTTTTCCCAGGACTGTAAAATACCTGACATTACAATAATCCTTTGGGTCAGTTGTCTGAAGGAATATTTATTCCCATTTTAAATTGTGGAAATGGAGATAAAGTGGTGGAGGAACAGACTGAGGCCTTTTTATTCTCATTGCATGTTCTTTTCACTACATCTGAAAAAGAAATTCCTGACATTTTGATCTACAGAGAAAACACCCATGACTGCCCTAGTCTTACCTGGCTGAAAAGATGCTCAAGGCAACTATGTATCTTGTCCTGTTTTTCATGAGAAATGCGAACACTTAGTGGAAGTTCATCACCTAGACATAAAAAAAATCATTACTCTTACATTTTCCAATTGATTTTAATATAAATAAAATTTTCCAATTGATTTTAATATAAATAAAATTTTAAAACATAAACAAAAGCTTTTATCCCATGTATTAGTTCTCATGTTCAGAAAATGAATTCCAAAAGATTTCACAGCTATGAAGTTATCAGCTTACAGATCCTTGGAAAATGAGGTACCAGCAGGCCACACAGAAAGAACACTGCACTGTGTTAATTCTTCCAAATGGCACATTTTTCTAATGGTTAAAATAAATTACATATTTAAAAATTAAAATCTATCCTAATTGGCTGAAAAGTTTTATTTGCAACACAAACCAAACAAGATATTTAGGAGGCATTTATATCAGCCAGTGCTTTTCTCACCTGTGTCCAGGCCACTTCAGGTTCACCTACTGTCACCGAGTCCTTAGTTTCAAAGCCCTTCCCACCTCCATGCCCAGCCAACGAGCCTAATGTTTAGGAAAGCCCGCCTCCTGTGTACCTATCATCCTTCACAGTATCACAGAAAGATCATAAGATACATATTAAGATAATTTAAAAATTAGTTGTTTCCTTCATCTCTTTTTAACTCACTGCTCATAATGGGACTGGGAAATGGGCTTTATCAAGTGCATGACACTGAAACACAACATGTGCCGTCACCAGGGATGGCACACGCATTAGGATCAAACAAGTCAGTCCTTGGAGAGGACCTGCAATTGGACTAGCACCAAAGAGCACCGATGCCTTCTCCAAACGCACCTGAGTCCATGTCATCGCTGTGAAAATATGAGCTGCACTGGCTGCTGCAAATGCTTGTGAAGGAGGCGATGGAATTCCTGTTGCTGTTGCAGTCGCTGAAAAGGAGTTAGTTACATTTACTTTAAGATTGCATTTGCCACACTTGCCCTGTGATTTCCTCTGAGAGAAACTTACTATGCTGGAGCTATATTTATTAATGTTTTGTAGAAAATGATGAGAGAGATAAACTTGTCTTGCAGTTAATCTAACTTTTTTAAAAAATGTATTTAAAATTCAATCACATTTCAAATTTTCTTGTCATATAACCTAATCCAAAATGAATTTTTTAAATGCGTAGTTATAAAAGTTTTTAAAATGTGTAGATACAAAACTAAGAGTCAAACCAAACTGATAATTCTTCATAAATCTCTTTGACAGTATATGCCTGTAATTAATTTGTTCATAGATACAAATAAAATCCTGTTTCATGATCTCTGCCCTTCGATCCTTCCTGGCAGTTTGAAATATAGCTTCTCAACAGCACTCTGAGTGCCCTGAGTGGGACCAGGGCCTTCTCACCACCTCAGAGCTCAGCACAGGATGCGGACCTGTACGCGCTCAACACTGGTGAGTGCTGCCGGGGAGGTTAAAATGGTTGTGAGTGAGCGCAGATATACTACCAATATCTGAAATAGTGCAGGAGACTAAGTATCCTCTTGCAATAAATAAAAATGACTTGTTTAACTTTTAAATTTCATGTAAAATGTCTATTTGTGCCAACAGAGAGACTGTGATGGTAATTTTAATTACCTGATAACTAGAATTTGAGGTGAGAAAGTATTTTTAGACAAGTAATTTCCCTCTGGAGAGAAACCACAGGTTGCTATTAAAGAGTATACATCCTTAAAAGCTAAAAGTAAATGAAATGGTAAAAGTGGTCAATCTGCATGATATACTATTAAATCTCTAGGAATAATTAACTCCGATGTGTTTGTTAAAATCCCTTCCACATAGAAATTGGGATAGTACAGGGTTAAGAGAGACCACGTGGTTTCTTAGGGAACTTAGGTAAGTACTGTGGGCCTCAGCTTCCTGATCTGTAAAATGGGGTTAATATCAGAATCAGCCACATATGATTGTGGTGGGAATTATGTGAGATCATCCTGTTCTTCCACGTGTCTTGTAAAAATATGTTTTTAATAGCCATTAGCATGCACTAAACATCTTTGATTAAACAATAATTACTTAATATCTTTTCACTGTGAAACAATGTATAATAAATAAGAGTGAGTAAGAGAGTTAGTGCTTTAGTTAATATAAATAAAATGAGAGATGCGGAGGCTGAACACATAGCATCGATGGCAAGTTACAATAGTCCTCAGTGACACTTCAGGTGACACAAGGATTTAAAGGGAAAAAGGTAGTCTCAGTTAAGAAAGTCCATTGGAGGAGCCATCCTTTGACAGTCTGGTAGGAAGATGACAGATTCTGGATGTTAGATGGTGTGATGGGTTGAAATGTGTCCTCCCAAGATTTGTCTGTTGAAGTCTAACACTCAGAACCCCATCACGGGACCATACTTGGCGTGAGGGTCGTTAGAGAGGTAATCAGGTTAAAATGAGGTCATTAAGGTGGGACCTAATCCATTATGACTGGTGGCCTTCTGAGGAGAGAAAATTTAGACACAGAGACATGCTTGGAGGGAAGAAGGTGTGACAAGACAGAGGGAGGCGACAGCCGCCTCTGAGCCAAGGGGAGAGGCCTGGCACGGAGCCCTCCCTCACAGCCCTCGAAAGAGCTCACCCTGCTGACACCTCGATTCCAGACTTCTAGCGCCAGAACTGTGGGTGACAAATAAATTTCTGTCGTTTAAGCCACACAGTGCTTGGTACTTTGTTACATCAGCTCTACCAAAATTATACAGAAGGCATGCAAGGGCAGGAAAAAATGCACGAAGCTGGTCACAGAGGTGAGCCAGTGAGTGTCGTCCAACTGGCTTGGAACGTAAAATGTAAGATGAAAGGGGAGATGCAAGACAAAAGGAACACCTATTCACTGCCTGACTGTCTGATAATCGGAAACAGATATTGGAAAAAATGGCCATAGAGGCACAACTCGATTATTTGCCATAGATGTTACACAATCCAAAAAGAACAAGTTTCCCAAGTTAGGCCCACACAGCTAGAGAAAAAAATGCTTTTTTGAAATTACTACCATTATAAAAAGGAAGCATTTGAAAGGTTACATTGTCTCACTACACTTTGTCTGGGATTGGTCAGAGGTAGCAGTTATTCTGTGAGCAGCAAACAAAAACAAGAATCAAACTATTTTTTCAAGACCTGTGTGGAAAACACAGAATCACACTTGGCTCTGTGGATGAAAGGCATCTAAGGAACTAACGAGTTACCTGTACGAGTCCCGGTTGCTGATGGTGTCATGGCCTGAGTCTTCCTGCTCATCTCCTGCCACGTTGAAACAGACTCGCTTGCTGTTCCTTTCCCCCTTCTCGTTGTCACTGTCTGGCGGTGCTGTGCACTCAGACGTCTTGCGTTCTAATTTAGGAGAATACGTTATCGAAGACAGAAGGCTGCAGGGTGATATTAAAAAAGAAAAAAGAAAAAGTGCATGTTTTACAAACTGGCTGCTTACTTGATATGACAAGCTTACAGATATGTCTAGACTGCATCTGTGTTTCACACGAAGTAAATATCCTACCTCATAAAAAAACCCGTCATACGAAGTTTGACAGGTTTACTTTTTCCTCTCAGAATAAGTAATACAAACAGCACACAATTTAGACTAGAACGCTGTGTTCGAATCCTGGTTCTCCAATTGATTAGCTTTGTTATCAGAGCAAAACTACGGCGGTCTGTTGGACATGTGTGAGATGGGAATAGAAACAGCCCACAGGACTGCAGTGAGGATGGAATGAGAATGGCACAGTTCTGCTGCATTCTGGGAGTCACTTCTCCCCTGGTCACCATCTACTATCACCGCCGTATGAAGATACTTGGCAAACTTTAAATGGCTATCCAAATATCAAAATGAACACTAAATGTGCTTTAATACCTTCCCTGGCTTACCCTCAGAGATTAAAAAGCCCCCTACCCACCCAGGCCTGTCTCAGCTGTCTCCCAAGCTTTCTCCATTCGTCAGTCTTGTCTCATGGTTCAGACCAACAGGAGTCCTGGCCCTTGTAATCCTAAAATGCTAAGCAGAGCCACACATGAGGTGAGGATAGGAAGCCAGTGGGCGTTCCTCCACATCATCTGCAGTCAGCCTGGATGAAGTGTCACAAATCTGCCCCAGTGAAGGGCTCTTCCAACTTGGCTCAAGGCTAAAATGTCACCTTCAGATGCTGAACTGGTGTGAAACTCAATTTTCGACTGAGGAGCACTGATTTTACCCACTAGTCATGAATGTTTGGCTGTAAACGGTTTCTGTTAGAACTAACTCAAAATTATGCAAAACTGGAATCGGTCTTTACTATCAACCAAGATGCTATAAAACTTAAATTAAATCACATCTGAAAAAAGGGACCCACATGTGGCTTCTCCAACTAACCATCACCTTCTCATTTATGAAAGAGCAATGACATTATGCTCTGGTCAACCGCACACATACAAACCATGACACTCATTTTCCACAGCAATGTCCTGTTTGTTTTATTTCAAGACCAGGAAAAATGTCTCAAATCTCTTGTAAGTATGTCCCATAATGTCAAACCCAATGCTGTGTATTGAGCAAAGATTTGTTAAGTGGTTTTTACTAATTAATTAGAACACATTTATTGTAGTATGCATTGGTCTCAATTCTGTGGATACCAAAATTTACAAGACAAACAAAAGCCCCTGCCTTCTTAGAACTTAAAATCCTGGGAAGAAACAAACAATAAACAATTAAACTGTCTAGTCAGTACATCAGATAGTGACAAACTTTAAGAAGAAAAATCAAGATGAGAAGGAAGCCAGATCTACATCTTCCAACTGTGTAGTCTGGTACGGTCTCTCTGTGATAGGCTACCGGACTAACACTTGGTAGTTTGTGGGTTTGAGAAAACAGGGACAATCAGGAAGCCGTGGTTCATTGCTCAGGGCTCTGTGAGGCTATGTATTATTTTAAACACAGTTTTTCCATTTGGAAGGATACTTTTATGTCTTGTACAACAGATGGAATATGCATTCACTCCGTCCACCCAGAAGATTGAAACAGGAGACTAACTCCAGTTACCCAAGCTCCACTCTGCACGGACAGATAAACCCTGAATACCAGAGTTTGTGGGAGTTCTCGTTCCGCAAGGAGTCCGCTGTGCTCCATGTATCCTTTAAATGAGAAGCCATGCGGGTAAGCATAAATATTTCTTTCCAAGTCATATGAACTGCATTCGTATTTGCTTTTCATTTGAAATACCTGCCATCATGCCCACACTGACCTTGTGGGAACAAGTGCTACACTAACAAATGTTTGGAAAACAGTATTTGACACTATGTTTTTGCATAAAATTTCTAGATTCTTGAAAGCAGTAAGAAGGCATAAAACTTAACATGTGTGCATGTGGAAACATCTTCCTTTACTTTTGCTTATATATAATATTAAGCTACCTACTGTAGGTCCATTGATTCTGAATTAAAATCCTGAGCAGCCTGTCATTCCAAGTCAACCTTCTCCTGATGCCCTCAATTAATAAGAGTTTTGTATTTTGCATATCATAGATAACATTTGGTGTTAGCTAGGCTGAGTACTTAACAGACATTAATTCATTCAATCCCTACCACCACCTTATGAAATTGGTACTACTATTATTATTATCTTCATTTTAAATTTGGGTCCCCCCTTGTATACATACACTTTCCAAATTCAGCAGAACACCCTCTCCCTTCATGTCACTCACATGGGACACTCCACAGGGAAGAAGGTGGTCACTAAAGCTGTCCCCCACATCTCAGCTCTCCTGGACACTCAACTGGGCGGCCTCCCCAACCCCTGTGAGGATGGGAATGACCATGGGACTTGCTTTTATTGTGAGCAGAGGTGACGTGGGTCCCTTCCAGGTGGATACCTTTATGCCAGTGTGGTCTGCCTCGTTCCCTCTCCCTGCTGTGACAAGCAGAGACATCCCAGTGACAAGGCCTGGACTCTGAGGGAGGTCACTGTGGAGCAGAGACCCTGCAATCCAGGTGGGCAGGGAGAGCAAGAAAGAAACCTTGTCGTGAGGCTTTTGAGTTAACATAACAAGGGAGTAGGTAAAGAGAGTTGCACATAAAGCAGATGTCTAAGAAAATGTGATGCAAGTGACGGGACACAAGAGTATCTACTCTACAGAGCCTTGACACCTGGGCCATTAGCCCGACACTTCAGTGTTCAGAAGGCCAGACAGACAGACCTCAGGGAGCAGGGCGGGGCAGGTAGCTTGCCAATTCCCTGGGACAGAGAGGTTAGTGTGGCAGGAGTTCAGGGAACTGAGTTTGCTCAGAGAAGGGACAGGAGCACATGCAGAGCCACGTAGGCCACGACAACCCATTCGACATTATTTTAATGACAATGCAGTGCCATCAAATGGTTTTAAGCTGCGACTAGCATGATTTACCTTTACAGACCCTGTAGCACAGGTGAATGTCGCATGTATCAGAGAGACACACGCTGGAAGCTCCTACAGTGGGCACATGCAATGGGACGATGGTGTCCCCTTCTAAGGTGATTGAGTAGATACATTCTGAGGTCTAATTGACAGAACTTGATGGAGTACTGGAGGTGGAGGGGAAGGAAAGGGAAGAGTCAAAAATGAGACCCAGATTCTGGCTTCATGAACTAAAGAGATGGGAAATACTTCGCTGAGCAAGGGAAGACCTTGAAGGTGAAGGGCTTGAGATGGATTTGAGTATGGGGAAAGTCTAGAATTCAGTTTTGGAAAGAAATTTAACTTTGATATGATATCTGTGAGACTCCCCAGTGGTTCGTTAGCCACATCACAGAGGGACCATGAGAACAAAGTGAGTCAGTGCATGAAGTGGCGCCTTGCGGCGCCTGGTGCACAAGCACCTACAACAATAAATGTTAGTTTTCGTGACACTGTACCCTCTTTTACACATTTACCAGAAAAATGCTTGGGAAACCTCAAAGCTAATTCCACCACAGCCCTACCATTCGCATCTGTAACCCCCAGCTCGCTGGATGTCCTACAATGTGGTTTGTTCATAGCTCAATCCTGGGATGCCAGACACCTGAAAAATGAAGTTTGTTCTCAAATTTCCCATCTTCACTGTCCCCCCAGGCTCTTTATTTCTTTCCTCCCTGCATTTTGAAATACCATGGAAAGTTTTAGGCTGTCCACAAATTATTTTCCCCTTTATTTACGTCTAGTACCTAAGTGTCATTAATCAGAAAGTAGCCCATTAAAAGGCAAACGTATTTAGTGTCCCACCAAGAAACAGGAATCACACAGTATTGATTTAACTCATAGTATCGCCTTATTTCATGGTACTAGACAGCAAATTCATCTCTACTTCCATCTTTGCACCTGAACAAAAGGGGAGGATTCAACAGAATGCCACATGTTAATTAAAATTTTAGTTCTAGGAGAGGTGTCCCCATGTGACAGGGTAACCAAATTCCTGAGGAAGACACGTCCTCCACAGGCCCTTTCACAGGAATGAATGGCTTCTGGGAAGGCTAGCAATGGGGTGTTCTGAGGCAGTTTCTCTTAAAACTTGGCAAAGCATCTGAGATCTGCTTCTCCACTCTGCAGAGATTTCTGTATCTGACTAAGAATAATTACTACATGATGAGGAAATTGTTTGGTAACTAGCTTTTCAAATAATGCGGTAAGCTTGACTGCACTGCAGCATCTCTGAATTCTAGGGGTGATGGGGAATGCAGGCTCCTGGACAGCTGTACTATTTAAAGTGATTACGCTGCACATCGAGTTATGTGGAACATGTTTATATTTGCAATTAAATTACATGGTGCACACAGAGGAGACCGCGAAGTTTTTCAAATCATTTGCTCATTTCATGTCACTTTCCTAATAAACATGCCCAGTTGGGTAAAGGATTTTAAAAGAGTGGAGAAATCTTAAGTAAAAACAGGTAATCATTTTAAGTAGTTTTGGATAATAAATAACTTCTTTCTGCAACTAGCGCTTTAAATCTCTAGCATTTTAAACCAAGAAAAGGGAGCTCCTTGGCTCTAACCATTTTCTTGAAATATATTATCTACATTAGCAGAACTTAGAAATAAAAAGTCAAAATATTAACACAGATGGACAAAGCCTGGAAAACCGCCAGACAGTGCTGAGTAGTCAGTGCCTCAGAGACCTCGTCTCTGCGGCAGCGTGCGCTCAGGCACATCAATAACCCTGCCGTTGCCAAAGGCCCCTTCTGAAGAGCAGGAATTAAAACTCTTGGCCTGAGTGGAAGTCTGGGATTGGTCCAGATGTTCTCCTAAAATCCTTTGAGATCTAGGATACATGATTCAATGCCACTATTTATGGCCTTATTGACTATAAATCTTCTTGTATGTACGTCCTAAATATTTCAGAGAAAAAAACTGATTTTTAACATGGAATAAATCATATAATGAAATCTGATTTATTAAACAAAGAAAAATATAATGCTCTAAAATATAAACTTCTCTGTTACAAGGTCACATGGCCATTCTACGATAATTCTAAAGTATCATGTAATTGTTTAAAAATAACTTCCTGTTCTCAGGAACCTCAAACCATTGAATTCATCTGTGAGTAGGGCAGTCGCAATATAACATACAAATATGTCATTTTTAAAACTTAGTGTATTAGACACAGGAAAACAGAATTGTTATTCTAAATTAACTCATTAAAACATCAAGAAAAAATATCATGGTAAATAGTAAATATTTATAGATAATCTTACAGAAATAATGCATCCAATATGGTGATTTTGATCTCTAAATGTCTAAGATGTGTAAAGTCAGAGGCCATGTCAAGTAAAACTTCATTAGTGTCTAATTGCAACAAAGGCTTAGAATAAGCTCTAAATATTTTGTCCAAACCGAATTACCCATGGAAGTATGGGAAGATGTTGGTGTGTGTGGACTATACAACAACACTTGATGGTGATGTAAATCTATAATTTCACAAAGGGGCTCAATAAAAAGAGGATTAATGGTGCTTCTGTCATTTTCAGATTCTACCACCTTTGGACATGTTCAGTAATTTCAACACCTCAAATGGTGAGCAAGCATGATGTGACACACGATGTTGACTGCTTTTTGTATTAATTTTTATAATTGTCACCACAAGCTTGTAATGTGTTATTATTATTTGTCCTGTTGTACACACAAGACACTGCACTGCCCCACATGTTGTTTTGACCATACAGAGCTGCCTTCACTAGATGTGACGCATAACCACAAACCACGATGTGGCAAATCGTCCTGCAGAACTCAGGCAATGCTCCAGCTATCAAACTCTTCAAGAAGATTCAGAGTTGATTTTTTCAGAAAAGTTATGATTAACTTCCTTTGTCTTACTTGGTAAAATCTTTCAAATTACTGGCACAGCTATTTGGGTTACTGCTTACCGGACCATTAATTCAGTCAGAATTGAAAAAAAGTGTTGGTCATTGGTCCACAGGACATAGTATTTGGGATTTAATCATTGAAGAAGTATAAGGATTTGTCACAGTTTACGTTTCTCCTAAACATCGAGCGTGTGCACGCACACCAAATACCGCGCCCTGCTCTGTAACGGCCACATGGGTACAATCCTCACACATGGTTAATCCTCTTTCGATTGTATTTTTCAATTTAACATTTTCACACTGAAATTTATTTAGTGTTTGCCTTACAATAAAATTTTGTCATTCTCTCCCCTGGTATTTAAAGCTTCCTTAAAATATATTTGTATATATACATATACGTGTGTGTATACATACATATATATTTGCCAAGTTTTATCATTTCTAAGTTCTTAGAAAGAAGAGGATCTCTCTGGCCAGCACAAGTCTCCTCCATTTCCAAAAACTAAAGAGAGTGATAAATGTTCAAAAGTCTCATTTTCTACAGCTACATTTAAAAATAAATTTAAAAAACTTACTCATCTATTTGACACACACACATCTCCACCTCTTTCAGTGCAGTCTGAAGTTTGCCCAGCAGTTTCTGATAGATATCTTGGGTTTCCAAGTCTTCCTCTTTTAACAGATACCGGAGCCCGTGCCCGTCCTGCTGTGACAGAGACAAGCCTGAGGGGGCCGCCATGGTTGTGATGGTGTGCTGAATGTACACCATAGGGCTCAGCTTCCCTGAGGAGGTAAAATCATTCCACAGTAGTCGTTACTGCCTTTAATTCACACTCACAATCCAGGGCAATTCATTGGAGAGGGCCAAGCTTACATCAGATAAAATGCCAACCCAAGACTGAATTTAACTCAGAGGAGTTAAAACGTATGGGGAATTGCGATTCAAGGGGAGGAATGCAGTTCGATCCCACACCCTGCTGAGGTGGTGGGAATCACATTATGCACCTATATTGCTCTCATAGTTACAGAGCCACTTCAGATGAATGGTTTTCACAGCAAAATGAGCTGTGCCTAGCATGTGAAAGAAAGGCAAGAACAGTCAATCTTCTTAAAAAAAATAAAATAATAAAAATGCATACCCCATTTTCATGCTGTAAATGCTTATACATACTTATCCAAATCATCATAGTGAGGAATCTTTCTTTACAAAAGTTCAGACTTGCTTACACCCTAGAAATCTATCCAGTGTGAGGGATGTGGGGACAATTATGACTGATGAAATTACTTTTCATGATCTGACCAAGTTTCAAAAGCTAACATACCTTGCTCAGATTTGTTTTCTTTATCGTGAGCATTGTGCTTCCTGTTGTCCAACTGAACACCAAATGCACTCCCCAGGGAGGTCGATGTTTTGGGATAAGAAACTTCCATCACATTGACATGGCAGTTGGTAGGGCAGAAATCACTGCTGTGCAGTGGAGATATTTTAGATTTGGCTTGTTTAAAGGTGGGCCAGGCTCTGTTCTTTAGTACACGAGAAAACTGCAAATTAGAAATGAAATACACAGCCATTGAACAGTGATAATGCAAACGCTTCACTCCCATCATCCACAGCAAAATCAAAAGAAAATTAAATCATGTCAAATGGAACAAGCAAAATAAATGATAAAATGTTAGAATTTGTTATGTTAAAATTCACACATTTTAATAAAGCAAAGCAATATGGGTAGCAAATGCACATAATTCCTTTGAAATTCTGATTGCAAGGTAGGTGCTAAGAGCAATTAGGTGACCGATATCACTTTCTAGGATTCAAATGTACAGACTTCTAAAAGCTGAGAGTCTAAGAGAGAAATCAGCATCCTAGGAGCAATTAGGTGACCAATACCACTTTCTAGGATTCAAATGCACAGACTTCTAAAAGCTGAGAGTCTAAGAGAGAAATCAGTGTCCTAGGACACCGGTATAGGGAGGATCTCTATCTTTAAAGTGAGGCAAGATGGCAGAATAGGGTAGCTGTCAAGTCAAGGGTGGAAGAAGATGGGATTATTCCAAATACTGTCAGAAAGCCAATTCAAACCCGAACAGATTAGACAGCAAGATGTGGTGCGGCTGACCCAGAATGGCAGGATGACAGACAGAACCAACTGTACTTCCCACACCTTCTGTTAATCACTGCTGAGCACTTGGGTCAGGATCAGCCTGAGGACTGGTGTGGACTCTGCTTTTATGCCATTAAGAATAAAGCAATACTCAAAGATTTACATGACTTCTAAGTCATCCAAGTCCACCACTTAAAACCTTGCAACCCAAATCCATCCAATCCTTGCCATGTTGTTTACAACCACCCAAGGTCTAATCACACCTAGCTTATATATAGCTTACAAGATCTCTTCCCTTGCTCCCTGCACTCCTGGTCTTCCCTCAGTTCCTCTCATACACCATCTTCTCTCTCTTTGTACACACTAGTCAGGATGCCGAGAATGTTTTCCTTCCCCTCATTGCCAAACTTACTCCTATGCCTTTTTAAGTTCTATGAAATCATCAAGGGGCCTTTCAAAGATCTGGTCTAAGTTCAAAAATCTCTGGTTATGTGCTAGCTTATAGTACACTGTAACCCCCCTTACAATTACAAATAATTTGCCTATGTCTAACCCCCATAGCATACGGTAAACTCCATGAGGACAAGGCTGATGTCTGTCGTATGCACCGTGAACAGACATCTCATAAAGTTGAACTGGATCCCAGTTTCTAAAACAAATGAAACAACAAGAGCCACCAGCTTCTTGTGTTGTAGTTACGTTGTTCCAGTACCTGATGCAATCCTGGGTGAGTCACAGTCTTTTTATCATTCTTAATACAATAAGGGATATGGATTAAATCAGCTCTATGTTCTTTTATTGCTTGAAAACTATAACCAGATCTTATCTATTTATTTTACTAGTAGAATAGTAATTATGGCATTGAAAGGGATAAAAATATATACTGGTTACTGCTAACTTTTGTAGGTAAAGTTCAAGAAAAAAAGATATGACATCAAAAATCACATCTTGAAAATATATGCTCAGCATTAGAATATGAACTATCTTACACATACATTAAACTGTGTTTTCATGTTTAATATACATATAATTACATGTTAGAAGCTATAGAGCTGAGTGAACTTCTGGGACATAGTAGGACCTAAGAGGAAATGGATCGAAATGCAGGACACTTATTAACATAGTTACTGATTAATTCAATAATAACGCAAACTTTAGTCAGAAGTTCTTTCCCACTGTAGTTGAGGCCAAAAAATTTCAGATAAATCCCCCATGGCACACAGAAAGGCTCAGAAATCAATTTTATAACATATTGATATTATGCCAAAACAACTACCACAGTAGGCAGTTATACTTTTCTTGTCTTCTTTCATTTTAACCAACATCAATTCATTAAAAAATACGACGAGAAGCATTTATTTCAGATCCTGCGCTAAATGCTAGAATTACAACTCTCGCTCACCTGGAGTTCAGGCTCTCATAGGGAATACAAATAAACACAGTGTAATACTGTGGCTACAGGTAACAATTATTTCATTATAAATACAATGACAACACTGGATGAGCTTTGGCAAAATACAGGTCATTGGTGACCTAAAAAATAGCCATTTCAGTTACGTGGAGGGGACTGGAGCCCAGCTTGACTGAGTTGAAAAGGAAAGGTGAGGGAGACAGCAGGTGTAGGGAATACATACAGGTAGCTCTTTTTAGGACAAAGGTCAAAGAAATGGAACAGTAGGCAAAGAGGTATATGGGGTTCAAGGGAAATATTTATTTTTTTCATATAGATGATAGGAAGGCATATTTATATAGTGACAGTAATAATTAACTACTGGAAATGGAACTTCAGGTTTTTAATGCTAGTTGGTTCATGAATTAATTGACCATGACAACACATTTAAATCCAATTATAGTGACTTGATTAAAAGTCAAAAATAATACAAAGGTCATTCAACTTGTCATTCAGTGCAAGCTTTCTCAAAGAGGCTTTCTCTAAAAAGTTACCTAAAGTTACCATCTGAAAAAAACAATAAAGTTACCATCTGGGCACTTCCCACCATAGCTCCCTATCTTGATTTCCTCATAAGTCTTTTCAACACTTGAATACCCGCTTTCAAGGTAGATATTTGTTTACTTTTTGTTGCTTCCCCACTCAAACATAAGCACCACAAGAGGAAAGAACTTCTGTCTCATATTCCTGGGCCCAAGGACAGTGCTTGGCATATTAAAGGTGCTCAATAAAAGGTATCAAACAAATGAAACAATTGATCAATTTAAAACAGCCAATGTTCCATGTACACTGTGAATAAGGGCTCTGATCCCTCTGTTAGGAGAAAAGGAGAAGAACTATAGTGTAATTTTAAAAGTTGACTTCTAAATTAGGTGGCCAGGATTCAAAGCCCAACTCTATCTTTTGCTAGTAGGTAATACAATTCTTTAAGCCTCAGTTATTACATTTAGAAAATGTGGAAAAGAGCCCTGGCTTACAGGTTTGCAAAGATCAAATGAGGTAATAGATTTACAGGCATTTTAAAAACTTTAAAAAGGGTGTCTAAATGTTATCATTTCAATAAACTGGTACATAAATAAGTAATGAAAATATCAGGAATTGAATTAAATCTGACATTTAAATAATAATTTAAATAACAATTATATGTAAAATATATACATAGAACTTTTACCTTTTTATAACTGGATATTCTTTGACATATGTGCTCAACTTTTTCACTGCAAATGGCACCAAATATACTCTGAAGATCAGTGGGAATCACTTCATTTAAAGAGTTAAGGCTGGTACAGTTTTGTACAAAATGTTCATCACTTTTTGCCAGGGCTTCAAGAATCTGTAGTTGCACACACACGCCCACGCAGGCACACATGCAAACAAGACAGAACAAGAAAATAAAACCTTTAAAATTAACCGAATAATATGTTCACAATTCCATAGCACAGGTGACTGTCCCATGGTCTTCTTACAACTGCCTAGGATTTCCGTGTTCAGTGAAGCCCTGGCAGTGAAGTGATGGGCTTGTGTGTTCGGCATCTTATGCTTTGCCCTCCGCCGGCTGTTAACAGGCTCCCTGAAGCGGGTGAGTGGACTTCTGAGACTCCTTGCTGGATAAATCAGCACACTCTGATGTGGGAAAACAGCGCCTAAATGGTACTCAGAACATTTTTTGTCAACTTTATAGAAAAATAAAAACTAAGGAAAAACAATACAACAGCCTCCTTACCTGCCCAGTAGACAGAGTGAATTTAACAAACGTCCGCTGAAGGAATGAATAAATGAGTTCTCTTGCAAAAGTAGCAGTCACTGCTACCTGCAGTGTCTGAGCCTATCTGACAAAAAGCATCCTATTATGTGTCCAATTAGTTCATCTTTCGGGCTCTTTGAACCAATGGTAAGGCAGTGTGTGGCTTACCAAACACATCCACACCCTGGATCACTGAGAATTTCCAATGAATTGAGAATTATTTATGTGTCATATTTATATGTAGCATTTTCGATTGTTCAAAGATCACAAGGATTGATTACACCCTTATGTAATGTTTTTAATATTTTGTGAGAAATGCACAGATGGCATTTATATAAACTCCCTCATCACCTCCACTTCTGTCTTACAGAGTGGGGAGTACGAGTTATTTATTTAATCCATTAATTATTATGCGGTATGAGTTACTAGTCTAGAAATGTGAACTCCCTTTATCATCTTTGACTTTCTTTTCTTCATGTATGAAATTGAAATACTTAAGAGTACTAAGTTATACAGTTGTCATATACAAAATAATCCATGTAATTTTGCAAATTTGAAATAACCAGAAAATGAGATAAAATAATTACAATAAGTTGATCACAAATTCTTACTCGGATCCCCTTTAACAGTTTAATACAGCTGGAAAGGTGCTGCATTTCTTAAATATATATTCTTTATCAATAGACACATATAGCGGTAAATGTAATCAGAATAATGGGATTTTTTAAGCTGACTTTCAGAATAGAAAACAAAAACATAAAATAAGCATATTTAAAATAGTATACTTATAGTTCTATAATTATTTTCTCCCACTAAAATTTTAAAAAATACACACTATAAATGTTTTAAGTCTATCTCAACTACACTTATATAAAACAAGGATTCGGATGAAGAAATAAAGGTAGTGAAGCTGTGTCATACTTCTTACTTATAATACCTGAATCCTCACAGGGTGATATAAAAGCAGACGAAGCATTAAAGACCTAGCCTGTGGAGGGTCCCTTAGGAGTCCGATTGATCTCCCTTGTGGAAGGATCATGGAGAGCAAGTGCAGGATCCCCTCCCTCTCCCTACAGAATTTATACATTCGGATGAAGACTCGCTTCCCTATCTTGCTATAGTCTAAGGACTAAGGATGATATCCTTTACTATCAAGAATTATATAAATGTCTGAGGATTTATGCAGAAATAATCTCTAAGCCTCATGAAATTTTATGAAATAAACTTGCGAACTGCAGAATTTGAAATTTTTTATAATGCATTTTATGACTTCAAATACTCTTCAGAAGATTATGTACATTTAAAAAAGCACACCTGATGTGAAAACCATGTGAAATGTATATATGATACAGAATTAACAAACAGCGAACTTACTAAACGCAGAGGAGACTTGCCAAATCAACTAATACTCCCCTGGGTGAGAGTCCCATCTAACTTAACACTGTGCTCCAAAAAATATCAATGAAAAGGAAGAGTGTACACACACTGAGTAGTGGGGGAAAATAGAAGTTGAATGGGCTGATGGACGAAACATACACAACTCCTTACATTCTTTAAGGTGGGAGTGGGAGGGGGGGCTTCAGCCCAAGGGTTGCTTTATTTAGAACGCAGTCCCTTGTTCCCAGAATCACCCTTACCTTGGCAGTGAGGCTAAAGAAACCTTTGGGCTCAATCATCTTCTCCACCACGTTGCACTTGATCCCAGCGGTGCTGTCGTACTCATACACGACCCCGTACTCCAGGTGCACGTTATCCACTGTCAGGCTCACATGCTCCTTCTTCCCGTCGATGATGGCCATGGTGTTGAACTTGTCGATTACTTCTGGGATAAAGACAATTTTAACTTTGCAAATTAATGAAAGGTCTCTTAGTCTTTGCAAATACTTTGAGTCTCTTTGAATGATTTTAAAGAGTTCTTTATAGCATGGCTAAATCTGATGTGCTAAATGAAGCATCTATCCTTGTTAACATTTTTTAAATAAACATTTTTTAAAAAGATGCTTGAGTGATCCAGATCTCACCATTCTAACATGACTAGTCTTATCTTTGCATCTCCATGTATATATTCCTATTTACATCAATGTAAACATTATACACACAATTTTTTATTTTCACATTAAAAACATGTATAAGTTAAAGTCAGCCTTCTTAAAACTGCTTTAAACATTGAATGAATATTCCCTGAAAGCAGGAAAAAATACATGAAGACATATTGAAGAAGCAGAAAGGAGATGAAATAACCATTTTTTTCAGCAGAGAGGGCTCCTGAATTCTCCCAAATAACATCTTCTAGAGATAGCTCATTGAGGAAATTTGTCATCGTTCACTACATTAACAGTTGCATCTGAAATGTCTTCTTATAGGCTTTGGCCTACAACCATTCAGCTAGTAAAAAACAGAACAAACACACACCTAAAATCTTAAGGAAGAAACACTGAGAACCTTAATATTAAATATTAAAGAAGCAAAAATTTATTTAAAAGAACTAAGTTCTAGAACAGTGAAAACAGCACACATAAAATAGGCAAAAGCAGAAAAGTGATTTACCTTAAAATAATTAAGTCCTAGAAGAGCCAGAAATCAACTTCCGGGGCATTTCATCAACATATTCTCCCTTTCACTGTGACAGCAATGAGGATTAGCAACAACTAAGTCTAAATGGGAAATAAGAGCCTCAGGATAAGGTCCTGAGGTTCATCCTGTTTTAAGTTAAATGAGAGTTGATTTATCATAACAAGCTTGCTGCTCCAATGAGATTGTATATTTCTAATGTTGTCCATGAACTGAGTGGCTCTGACCAAGTGGCCTTCTAGGAGTGGTGGGAAAACAGCATGGTGTTACACATTATGTTGATTGCTTTTTGTATTAATTTTCATCATTGTTGCCAGTGTATATAGGGAATTCTCTACCCAGGCTGGTTTAGAAGAAACTAAAACTAAACTAAAAATTTAGAGTCACCCACCAAACATATGAGTGAAAAAATACCAGGAAAATGGAAGAGAAGATTCAAGGATTTCTGTTAAAAACTTCTGAAACAGTAATTCAAGGCATTTGTCAAATGCAAAGTAATTGCCTAGGCCCCTTCCCCTTTGGGAAAGCCACTGGATACAGCAATCTGCTGGTTTGCTTCACAGAGAAAACAGGATGATGGGTCCTTATCAAAAGGTCTCCCTTTCTCTCATTTTCACATCAGTTCGCCTCTTTCATTACTATCAGTGTCAGAATACAGTAGATGTTACTTGAATCAAGAAATTATTTCCAGAGGAACTGTGAACCTTCTAAACTAGGGCTTCTCACATATTAGTGTGCATTCAGATCAGATCTTATTAACATGGAGATGCCGAGTCAGCAGATGGGGGCGGGCGGGACTGGGATTCCGCATCTCTCTCTTGCTCTAGGTGCTGTTGCTGTTGTTGCTGGTGGTCTGCAAACCACATCAGAGAGGGAAGTTCTACACAACATCTAAACTCAAAACAAGGAAAGACATTATAACTTGGGTTTGAATCCTCATTCTACCTTGTACTAGCTTGGGCAACTCCCTTAGCTTCAATTTCTATTCCAGTAAAAGGAGGATGGTGATAATGGTATCCTTCTTATGAGATTTTCTTTTTTGATGACTTTCTGAGATAATCCACATAAAACACTTAATAAAGTGACTAACAAAGTGCAGTAGCTATTACATGTTAGCTATAAGCTATTATTACTTACGCTTTTGACGCAACATCTGTTGCTGACAATGACTTAAGGAAATGGCTTGAATGGGAGGATGGGCAAAAAGGTGAAGGGGATTAGAGATACAAACTTATAGCTTTAAATTAGTCATAGGGATATAATGTACAGCATAGGGAATGCACTCAATAATATCATAATAACTCTGTATGGTGATAGTTACTAGACTGCTCATGGTGGTCACATTGTAAGGTATATAAATTATGTCAAATCACTATGTTGGACACCTGAAACTAATATAATATTGTATGTCAACTATACTTACAAAGAGCTTCACATTCCAGAATGAAAAAAGAAGTGGCTTGAACATGAGAGATTTCCAATACTTGGGAGTAGGCACAGGCACATTGAAAATACTACTACTACAAACAAGGAGAAAAGAAGGAACCCACCTTCCACTTTGCAGTCAAAAGCATCGCCTGCTTCATCTCCAGGGGGTTTGGAGTTAGATTTTTGAAGGTCTTCTTGAGCGCTCTCAAGGCTGTTATAAACCCATTGTATGGAATCTTGCTGGAAATGAGGAAGAAAAAAAACCTCAGAGGTAGTAGTGCTTCCTAAAGCGCACACCCATTTTATAAACCTGCTTCAGAAGGAGAGCTGACCATCTTTTTCCTTTTAGTTTAAAAAAATAATAAAATTTGCAAAACAAAGAAAATCAACATGAGAAACTAACAGAAAGTAGATTAAGAAATACAAATATGTAGTTACACAATAGCCATGACAATGTAAAGTACAGCATAGGAAAGGGAGTAGCCAAAGAACCTGTAAGCATGACCGATAGACATGAGCAATGGTGTGGGGATTGCCTGAGGGAGCGAGGCAAAGGGGGAAAAATTGGGACAACTGCAATAGCATAATACATAATACAACTGCATTGTATTAATAAAATACAATTTAAAAAAGAAAGTCAATGGCAACTATTGTTATTAACAAATTGACCTTTCAAAGCTTGAAATTTTATCTTCTAAAGGTGTTTTTAAGTAAGATATATTCCCAAATGTCTTACTTAAATGCTTTAATTGTATCTTAAAATAAATTATAAATTACATTTTCAATAAATAATTGTTAAATAGTTTTTTAAAGAATCACTCATCTGTAATAGTACAAACTATGTAAAAGCTCTCCTAACGGTCACATGAATTTTAATACATTTAATGCTTCTTTGAGTCAAATCAATAAAAAAGAGTTGGAAAAACATCTTTCATCTTATTGGGTTCTAAGTAATGTTTTATCTTTTAATGGGTTCTATCTTTTAATCTTTCCATGTCATAAATCATACCATATGTTAATTGAGATAGCAATCCCAGTCTTATTGAGATAAATGAGAGAGATAATGGCTATTGAGTAAATGCTTTCAGGGTTATATTAAAGTTTATATTTTTCCTAGGTAAGATGATAAACTGAACTGTGTTACTGAAGTGTGATATAATTCATACTATCCATTTTTCTACTGTATCATTAACTTCCTAATTGTGTTTAATTGTTATACTGCTATGCATTGTTAAAATGCTAGCTCATATTTGATCATCCAAATATGTCTTGGTAACCTGCTGTGGCCTCCAATGGCCCATATCCACCAGCGTCCACATTTTTATGGTAACTCCTTCCCACCCTGACCCCAGGCTTGGTCATGTGATCTGAGTTTTCCAAAGGGATAAGTATGATGTAAATAGAGTTAATTGATTGTAACATCCCCTCTTAAAATCCAAATGCCATGCCAAAAGGAAAACCCTGCTAATGACTGAAAGGAAGGCCACTGTGGCATAGTTCGGACTAAGAGGCGGCCTGCAGCAGTGGCGTGAAGCCAGGTCAGGGCCTCACAGGAACCAATACCGATCAGCCCTCAGAATCAAGAAAAATAATCAATCACTGCTGTTTTAAGCCACCAAGTTGTGGGACAGACCATTTGTGGCAATGGATACCTAATAGAGCATGTAACACATTTAGTAAATTTTTCTCTCCATTTTTTGTTTTTCATAATCATTTTATTGATCAATAACACCTCTCCAAGAAGGCAGGCAGAAAAAAATAAAAAGGAATAAAAGTCAAATCAATTTAGTTACTTATTAAAATTCTGAGAAGAATTTAAGGAAGAATAATAGAAGGAGAATGACTTGATAATTTCAGAAGTGCCCTTTTAAAAAATTCTTTCAATAATACAGTTCAATAAATTTTTATTAAACTACTATCAACCAGAAGAACCTATGCATCGACGTGTGAATTCTAATTAGCTATGCTAGTTTGACCTTATTAGTAAGCAAAATCAGTGGGCTTTTTTCTTGAATGTTCAGTATTTTGCAGGTATCATGCTCGAACTATAAGAAAATGGCCACTCATCTTTCTGGTTTGGACACAAAATCATATTCTCAAATACAGAGAATAGTATTTCACTATGCACGACAGAAAATACACAAAACCTCTCCTTTGAAGTTTTTTGCATTTAAAATCCTTTTGCATTTAGTTAATTGAGTTGAATTTTCTCTTTTAGTTCAATACTCACTTGTACTTCATGACATAATCTTTGTTTATATTGTAATTCTATTTCTCTATAATACTTGAAATTTGGATCAGAGGACAGTGCTAAAAATTTTAAATAGTGAAAGTACTGTACATTTAGGTATTTTCTTTTCAGAGCCAAATTCAGTTGCCTAAATAAATATATCCAAAATCAATTTCAGACCCTATAAAACCACAAGTTCTGTTTTTCACAAAATTCTAAAAATAAACATTGTAAGCACTTATAATTCATATATACAAACACAAGAAGATCATTCTATCTTCTAAAGTAATTACAAGGGTCAAGAAAGCAGTTTAAAGCTTTGGGTTTCATTTTGAAAAAGTCAGCTATTTAAAAATTCAAACAGCAATGAAAATGGAAATGTGCCAGAGCACTCTTTAAACAGGTGATAACACTGCCACAGTACAGTGTAACCATTTAAGCATAATCAATCATAACTATGTCAATAAAGCAATCATGATGAGATTTACAACACTGTGCTGAATGGGAGCCTAGAAGCGGAAACCACAAACATCTCTGGAACATCCTGTGTTGTCCCCTGGGGTTTGTCTGCGAGTTCGGAGTTAGATGGAGATAAGCTGAGAGGCAGCACACCTTCATTGGCCTCCTGTATTTCCTGCAGGCTGTGACATGTGCGATGACACTGGCATGAGTCTCTTTGCTGACATTGATGCCGTTGACTTTGATAATGCACTGGCCAGGGTGAAGACCGGCTGCTGCGGCCACAGTTCCTTTAAATATGAATGAAAAAGTTGCCAAAAACTAATTTCAGGAATAATATTTGTTTTTATCACATATGCAATAAGGAAAAAGCCATGTTAAAATATGATAAAGATCTAACTAGGGTGTTTTTGATAAATTTGGTTCTGATAGCAATGTCCTCTCAAAAGTTTTCTCCTATTTAACAGGCCATTCAAGTTGAGATAAACCGAATATTTTTCCATCTCCCTATGAATTAATTTGAAGGGATATTGAAAAGTAACCTTTATAATGCTAATCAGTTATTTTCCCTTTAAAATGTCTAGTCAATCTAATTTTCAAAATATGCATATAAAATAGCAGAATGAGAAAGCCAGAAACATGCCTTATTTATCTCCTTTAGTTTACAAAATCTCTAAATAAATGGTAATGGAAAAATACAATAAAGATTAAATAAAAACAGTATTCATTTTCATTTCTAAAAATGCCAACAATTAAAAGAAATTCTCAAGTAAAAAAATCAAGTCAATTAGCATCTACAAGTGGACTGGGTTTGCTAAGGAAATGAAGTCAGGATATGTACAAAGGGTCAGGAACCAGAGAACTGGTGAAGAATAACATTAATCAGATAACATCAACTGTCCATAATTTATTTGAATAAAAATAGACTTAAATATGGAAGTGGCATATCTTAACTCAGGGATTAAGATTTTCAGAACTGCCCTGGCTGGTGTGGCTCAGTGGGTTGAGTGCTGGCCTGCTAACCACCAAAAGGTCACCAGGTCAGTTCCTGGTCAGGGCACATGCCTGGGTTGCAGGCCAGGTCCCCAGTTGGAAGCATGTGAGAGGCAACTGACTGATGTTTCTCTTATGCATCAAGGTTTCTCTCCCTCTCATTCTCCCTCCCTTCCCCCTTTCTCTAAAAAATAAAATCTTTAAAAAAACATTCAGAACCTTCCAATCATTATTATTTGGTATTCTGAGCAAATTAATATTTACAAAGCACCATTAATAAAAACAATGAATACAAATTAATATAAATTACTATAAAACTTATCATAAGTATGTTAGAAGCAATTTCTCCCATGGAAGAATTAGTAAACAACAAGAAGGGTATAATTTAGAGTCAAGAATCATCTTCTCACTAAAATTCACTCCCAGAAATATTAAATGCCTTTTCTGGGTTGAACTGATTTTTGCTGGAGTGAGGGACATTCCCACAGGAAGAACAGCCTGAAAATAGGCACTGAGTTGAGAAATAACCTGGACATTTGGGAACACACAGGCAGTTGGGAGTGTGACCTTAGAACAGAAAGAGATACCGGAGCAGAATTGGGTTGTGAGACCCAAGGTGCTTTGTGTGAAGGTCTCAGAGTCTGAACCTAACTATCTATGGAAGAGGAAAAACATGTAAGAATTTTAAGTAAAGAAATGACATGATCCCCTGAAATGGGTGAGTGTCAACAGAGTATGAGGGGATAACACTGAGTGTTAAGGTGCCCGAGGGCCATTATGTGTATAATAAACAATTAGATCTGGACTACAGAACCCAGGAGAGAGGTCTGGGCTAGAAACAGAAATGTAGAAATGCTCCACAAAGAGGATCAAAAAAGATTGCTGTAAAGAACAAGAAGGCAGAGAAGGGAAGAGGATGCCAATGGTTAATAACTCAACAGATGGAAAGATCAGGCAGAGGAGGAGTAGAAGCAAAATCTGAAAATTACCATCTCAGGAATCAAGAGATGAATGGTTTATGCAAATGGTAGTTGTCAGTTTAAACAAATGGCAGGAAAAGCTCAACTAAGATAAGGCTTATCAATATCATTATATTTTCCAGTTAAATCCATGATAACTCTTATAAGACAAATTTTGGAGACATGGGTGGGGGGGTGGGAAGAGATGTCTATCGCACTGGGTTAAAATTCAAATAGGAAGTGAGGAAGGACAGATGAAAGAAAATTTTAGCCAGTATTTCAGGAAGTTTGTATATGACAAAAATAAAGTTATTACAGCATTAGTCTAGAGCTGAGCTTCTCAATCTTTGTCATGCAGACATATCACCTGGGGATCTGATTAAAATGCAGATTCTGACTCAATATGTCCTGAATGGGGCCTGAGATTCTGCATTTCTAACCAGCTCCCTGGTGGTGCCAATACTGTGGGTCTATGGATCACATTTTGAGTAGCAAGGATCTAGAGGAGAAAATAAAGAAAGAGAGGTTTTGTGTTTGGTGTTCTAGTTTAAGATGGCTTTGTTTCTTTGCTGATTTTAAAGGGGGAGAACTGATTCTATACTATAATAATCCAATGAAGAGAAAAGGCTGAAAATTATGGAAAGGGGTATCTGATAGTTCAACACTCCAGAGGAGGATCGAAGGGATGGGATCCAGAACATCTGTGGAGAGATTAACCTTGAACTCCAGAAAAGAGAAAAGAAGACCTCTTCCTCTAGGATGGGAGAAAAGTTGGTGGTGGTGACCCAGCCAGCAACACATGTGCACAAGGAGGGGGTGGGACTTGGAGGACTTCACACCTGAATTTGTCTGTGAGATGAAAAAGGAAGTTCATCTTGGGAAATAGGTGGCAACTCTGAGGAGAAAAAGAGGGAGCTGAGCAGAGACAGATGAAGATCGTGGAGTAGTCATATGGGCCCAGTAAAGACAAGACTGAATTGGGATGAATGACTCTAATCCCATACCTATGACAGTTTTTCCTAGCTGCTCAGTAGAATAAGCAAAGAAGGTGCTTAGGTTGATCTGGCCTGGATGCACCTGAGGAATAAGGATGAGGGGATCTTGATGATGTGGCAGAGTGACTGAAGTGACCCACCATGGGGATAAGGCTAGCTAAGAAAAGAAGTGGAGTCCTGAGGGGTATAATAAGCCAGGAGAAAAAGAGAAGGATCCAAAGAATGGAAGTCTCAATTGAATTGAAAACCAATCTGAGAACATCAAAGTTGATGAGACAAAAATAAGAAAATGTCATCAGAAATCGGCATATTGGAATTTTGGATTCCAAAGGTGAAATTCCAGTGAGTGATATACTCTAGCAGTGGCCATGAAAAAGAGCTGACAAATGGAGGAGAAAGTCTCTTTTTCTCATGGCGAAATTACAGTGCAAAAAGAAATCTTTTTCTTTAATATACACCAGAAAGGAGAAACACAGGAGCATTCCTTTTACTCTTTAGCAGCAAAGAGCACAGTGAGCAGACTTGGGCATGCCCTATCACACAGTTCCAAAGGGAGGACCCTCCTCTCTGTGTGGTGCTGCTCCAGGGAAGGAGGTTCGACATGATTTGCTCAGGTTTGTACTTATTTGATAGTACTGGTTATGATACTTGGCTATGATAGTGACTTACTCCATTCTGGTTTAGTAAAAATGAAGAAGATATTTGATATATCAAATATCCCATTTTAGTATAAAATATATCCCATTTTAGTTTGATAATACTAATTAGTTGCTAGGAAGGTTTTATTTATTTTTTTGAAATGTTTACTAATCCATATATTTTAAAAATCTGAGTAAAAAACAAGCTTTTGAAATAAGATTCATTTTTATCAAACACTAATGAAAGCATATTTATAATCTAACCTATATGTTCTTTTTTTTTTTAATTTTTTTTTTTTTTTTTTGTCTTTAGAGGGGTAGGGGAGAGGGAGAGGGAGAGAAACATCAATGTACGGTTGCCTCTTGTGTGTCCCCTGCTGGGAACTGGCCTGCAACCCAGGCATGTGCCCTGACTGGGAATCGAACCGCAATCCTCTGGTTCGCAGGCCCGCGCTCAATCCACTGAGCTACACCAGGCAGGGCTAACCTATATGTTCTTGATAAATTTGATTTGGGTAACAATGCCCTCTCAAAATTTTTCAGTCTAATGTTTGGGTGATCATCTTAAGGTGCTTTGCAGTTTGTATTTCTTTGTAACAAAGGCAAAGAATGTCTCTTGATGAGATAAACAAATGGCCTCTTATGCTTATAATGACTTCTTGCTACAGCCCCAAGTTATTTACTATGCTTGGCAATATGAGATTTAAACAGTTATTCCCTTAAATCAGTACAATGTCAGTATGAAATTTAAAAGTACATAACAACAAGAGTTATCAGTAGCTAATTTGTCCATCAAACAAAAAGAGAATAAAATATAAACAAAGATATTAGTCACTAAAATTATTAAATTTAAAATGCATTTTATGGTTTGTAAAATGCATGGCTTATAGGAATACTTGAAGTAATCATTTAGTGATAGGCTATAAAGTATGCAAATCATTCTTAAACCTAAAACATCATATCTTTGAATTACTAACAAAAATATAATTATTTGCTGTCGGAAAAAAAACAAATTATATCCTTTGGCTAAACGGAAGTACAGAGCAAAGTGATTTTAGGAGGCATCATTTGCTTATAAATGTTTTTAAAGATTTTATTTATTTATTTTTAGATAGAGAGGAAGGGAGGGAGAAAGAGAGGGAGAGAAACATCAATGTGTGGTTGCCTCTCGTGTGTCCCCTACTGGGAACCTGGTTTGCAACCCAGGCATGTGCCCTGACTGGGAATGGAACCGGTGACCCTTTGGTTTGCAGACTGGGACTCAATCCACTGAGGCACACCAGTCGGGGCTGCTTATAAATTTTTAACAGTGATACATATGCCTTACAATTTTTAAGAATTTTTTAAAAATATTATTTTAGGAATTTACTATCATTCACTTAGTACTATAAAAATATGATAGAGAAAATTCATAACAATATTATAAACATTTTAAACATAATCTTCTTTATCAAAAATACCAGAAAGGCTGGAAAGCTGGTTACCACACAGGAGGGACTCACCTCTTCCTACAGCATGCACAACAGATGGGCCGTAGCCCCGGATCTGGAATCCAAGCCCCTCAGCTGAATCCGGGATTTTCACTGTCCTAGAACAATCAGAAAATAAGGTAAGATGACTTTAAAATGCTACAATTGGGTAAAACAATAGTTGTCCACAATTCTATTTATTCTTTTAATGCATTTGTATTGAGAGTTGATCGTGTGAAAAACACCAGGTTCAAAATCCTTGAAGGAGGCACCAAGGTGCATGTCCTTGTGAAGACAAGTAGCAGGTACACCCTGAGGAGTTCCTCACTGGACGTAGGCATTGCATAGCACATTCTGACTAAGGAACTGGCCCTGGGCTCAGACACACTACACTTTGTTTTGGGTTGCTGATTGTTTTCTTTTTAGAGATAGAGGAAGAGAGGGAGGGAGAGAGAGAAAAAGAGGGAGGGAAACATCAATGTGAGAGAGAAACATCAACTGGTTGCCTCCTGGACACACCCCAACCAGGGACTGAACCCAAATCCACAACCTGAGTATGTGCCCTGACTGGGAATCAAACCCCAACCTTTTGGTTTATGGAACATAAACCTGTGTGGCTCCAACCAACTGAGCCACACAGGCCAGGGTCACACCTTGCTTTGAACCCTCATTTAGTCACTTGATGGTTGGAAAACTTGAAGAAATTCCTTAACTTCTCTGAGTCTGAGTTTCTAGAAAGGTGATGCGTTAAAATTTACTTTGCAAGGTGTCAATGGAAATTAAAAGAGATTGCTTTGGGAAACTGCGCTGCGTTGTGCTGTGAACTATGTAGGTACTTAACAAAGTGGAAGTGTCTCTCAGTTTACTATTACAAAGAAGACATCAAGCACAGAGAAATTTCTTTGTTAGCATTAATATAAAAGAATCACAAAGCTAATACATTTCTACTTGTTGGGAACTCCATCAAAAAAACAACAACAAAGAACTAGTTATAAAGAGAGGATGTGTCAAACACTACATCAAAGTAATTTAAGAATATGATTAACCTTAGCATTTATTCAGTGGAATTTTAAAAGAATAATACATCAAAAGGTAAACCTGCATAAGTAAAAAAGAAATTTTCAATGAATCCACATGGAAAAGAAGATAAAGTGATGGAGAACTTGAGTAAGCTGTCATGGCAAATCAGTGAGGGATGTCCAATTTGGCACTAACCAATGAGCTACTCCAGAGAAGGAAGCCAGAAATCAGAAAATGACAATGAAAAGCGGAGAACAGGACATAAGTTGGAGCCTCACAACAATATTAATGAGTATAATAAATCGCAGAGAGCAGACAAATGAATGCAATGCAATAAATGTTGATGGATAGCCCTTGATGCCCAAGACACAAAAGTGTTCTCCAAAAGCTGATGAATGAATCACAAAATAAATGCAACAGGCACATTAGAATCTCAAGCTAGGTACAGCAGCTCTTATTCGAATCTTACAAAACTGCTGTTGGAGTTTAAGCAACACAGTGCCTAGAACACTTGAGAAACCCAGAGAGTGCATTTAGTACTGAAGGCAGGGGCTGGCACTGTAACCTAGAATGTAACATAGGCAGGCATTCAGGTATTCAGTCACAGAAATGCACATGGTCTATTCCAGGAAACCTTGAAAGTATTACTACAAATTAAATTATACACCATGAGGTTATCTGCACATTGGTGGGATGGAGGTCACATAACTAATTTATTTATCCTTTATCCTTAACTAAATATTTTTTGGTATAGATAGCTGTATCTGTTTTCTCTGAATAGCAACTTGTGATTTTTGTCTGTCAAAGATACACTTGAAAACAGAAAATAATTAAGGAAAGAAAGAAGAAAGATATTTTCTGAGCACGAAACAAGAAAATACAGGTAGCTCATGTTTCTAAATATTATCAATGGAAGTTCACTTTTGCTGAAATAACTTAGAGCTTTCAGGTTACAGTGGCCTCTCAACTGTTTTTAAGCAAGGTTTTTTAGCCTATTATGCTATGGAAGGCTGACCCTACTCTAATCTTCTAGAATATTATTACTATTCTCTTAATAAAATTTGTACAAAACACCATGAGATGCATTTGGTCATAATTTGGGGACTCCCTTCATAAAGTGATCTTTGAAAAACCTGTTTTCCTGGTGGGAACACTATGATGCCTACTAAAACAAAAATTAAATTTATGTGAGAAGGATGCTCTATTTCCTGCTACGAAGCCACTGAAAAATTCCTTGATATTATCTGTTGTAAAATACAGCTACATTCAACAGAAAAATTCTGTTGTATTTACCTCTCGCATTTATTGCTTTTTCATCCATATGAAGGATACTTCATAAATCATAAGTAGCTATTGCAAGAAAATATGAGAGTGATTTATAAAAATCATACACTAGAATGAGGACATAAAGGAAAGGTTGTAAATTCCAAACAAATTAAAGAGAAACAGAAAAAAATAAGTACTCCACCCTCAAAACAGTTTTACAATACAATGTAAAATATGCTCTTGATGTAATAAAGAAGCAATGGAAAAAGTGAAATGAGAGAACAGAAAAACATCATAGATCACATCACTGGAGTACATATTATGGGCTGAGCATGTCACTAGGTTCTTTACAAACCTAGATTTATTTAGTGTTCTTAGCAGCTCTGTCACATAGGCACACTTATCATCCCCATTTTTTATGGATGAGGATGTTGAAGCAACACAATTAGCAAGCAAGTGGTGGAAGAGAGCCTTGAACCTGGGCCAGAAATATCGTTCTAGTTACTGTACAACAAACACCAAGGGAATAATCAGAAGACCTAGGTTCCAACCCTCCTCAGCTAGCAACTACTTCTAGGACTGATGATTGGCCCAGTCTACTTAGTTTTGAAGTCCTCTACCTGTTGAAATGTTTGTAGTCAGCAGACCAGTATTCATAGGGCTAAATCAGGGGTTAAGGGGCCATGGGAAACCTTCTTGGCCACTAATGAGTGCTTAGGAATACTACTCCCTTACTCCTTTCCTGTTAAACATCCTCAAAGTGTCCAGAGGTAGGCAACTAGGTTAGCCTTATCCCACATAGGGTTGGGTAAAGGGGGAGTGATAGATCATAATAAGTTTTAGAGAGATGGCATTATTATGGTTATTTGCTGCTCTCTAGCTCAAAGTCCTTCTGTATTAGTAACTTTAATGAGTCCCACTCTTTCAGACGCCTTCATACACTGTCGATAGAAGAATCTACCTTGACGACTTACTACAGAATCTAGCCCATTACACTCACTTTGACTCTTAAGATAAATAGGGCACCCAGCTTTGCTGAATATATATATAGTCAGGGAAGAATACTATATTACATATACTTAGAATCTTTCTATAAGTAGTTAAAATAAACCATTTAGTTTTTGAAGTGGTAACCTTCATTTATCTTAAAAATAATGAAATTGCTTATCACAACTTATAAATATAATTAAGTATTAAATAATAATTTTGATAGCATCATTGTATATTAATACATTATGGTAAGTACTCTATATGCATTATTTCAATTACCTAATTGGTTAAACACATGAAAACCTGGTAAGGGAACATGAGATCATCGATAATCTACAGAAGAAAAGCCCATGTCTTACAAGTATATCCATAACATCTTATTAATTTTTTCTAAAAAAACCATAACATATATCCCATTTTATAAATAAATGATTGTGCATAGGTGCCAGTACTTATAAAATTCAACTAACACTGAATTTCAAAAGAATAACAATGTATGTAATATAAACAAAACTATAATTGTAACATGATCAACAAAACAAACAAATGAGCAAATTAGAACCAGAGACTTGGAAATAAAGAACAAACTGACAGTGACCAGAGGGGAGAGGGTGATAACAGGGAGAAGAAGGGGAAGGTGCAAACAAAGAAACATGAATAGAGGACTCATGGTCACGGGCATTGCAGGGGATTGGCGGTGGGAGTGGGGGACAGGGTAGGGGTGAGCAATGGGGAAAAAGGAGGGACAACTATAACTGAACAACAATACATAAAAAAGAATAACAATGGTTATTTATGAATGATTATAAGAAAAATATCTTCCTTTAGAAAAGTCTGTACCCTAAATTTCCTATAATGAACATGAGTTTTTTTCTAATCATAGGCAGAGAGATAGGCAGACATATATTTTTTTTAAAGAGTGGACCTATTTCTAAGTACACGCAAGCATGAAAGGCCTTACCCCCAGTCTTGATCCCATCTCTTATCAATGTTTAATTATCAATGGTGTCAAATCAACTCAGGGCCCCTGAAATTCTTAGAGTTGAACATGGAAGAATGCAATTCTTTAATATCAAATGCACTATTAGTTTTCTTCACTCATAGTCAGACTCAACCCAACCCAGAGGAAAATGTAGGCAGCAAAAGGAGAGTATTATTTCTGCTGAAACTACCTGATTTAAATAGAAAACATTTTATCATCATAAGCAATGTAGTTTTTCCCATCACTTAAAGACTAATATTAGTGATGTTGGTGAGGTTTAAATGTTCTAAGCAATGAGATACTTAATTCTAGACATTTGCTTAGTTAACTTTTCTATTTTGTTCACCTATGTATAATTTATTTTTAATCCCACACAAATTGTACAACTTACTCCCTTGGCTTTGTGCTCACAAGAACTCTTAGAGGTTTTCTGCTGTTTAAGCATGATTTCAGGAAGCAATCCACTTCATTGAAAGGTCTCATAAAAACTAGGTCACCATTAATAGCAAAAATTTTTTTCCCAACTTCCATGCCAGCCATCTAAGAGAGAAATAGCAAGAAAAAAAATCAAATTATATTTTAATAAGGGATCTATTTTTTCCCAGAATTAGAATCTGAAAAGGTTTTGAACTTACAGATTTTGACATTTTAACACATCTGCAATGTTTTTATACAACTTCATAAAGCAGAACTGTGGGCAAGATAACATTTATTCTCTCTGACTTAGTTTAAAATTTGATCACCCATCTTGACTGAAATTCTCCCTCCTCCCTCCATGACTTAACATTGTACTCTTCCTGTGACTCTTTCTTCTGCTGTATTTTATAGTTATGTTTTATATTTCATCCTTTTGACTATAGTCAAACCCCAAGTTAATTTTTTACTGTCTTTTCCATCTATATCCAATTAACTCAGAGAGTTTCAATCTCAATACAGACATCAATGACAACCAAATGCGCATCATTAGCCTGAGAAGACATAAGTGTCTCCAGGGCAGGAAAGACAAATGGCCCAGCATCCAAGGGGGAGTGCTCCGACAAGAACAGACTACAAGATGCAGAAAAGATGACAGAGAAGACATTCTCTCTCCATGCTAATCACACTGCTCTTCTTAACCTACCCTACTGCCTATAAACAATATGCTCTTTTGGTTACCAGATAAATGATGGGAATCTGGGAGGAAGCATTTCATCAGGGGCATACCCAGATGAAGCTGTGCTCTAGGAACGTCCTCTGAAGCTATCAGGGAGACACATAACCTACTCACGGAAAATTACTAAAAACAGTCATTTATTGACCTGGCCCACTAACAGAGTATGAGTTGACAAGAGTTATTTTGTTTGACATGAACGTGCTATGCATTAAACTTTGTCTTATGTGAGTTTGTGATCTAGTAAAAGATAGAGACCTTGCGCATTATCAGATGAGTAGATGACTGACACTTTACTACTAACTAAATAGATTCAAAGTTATAAGCCATGTTTCATTCATTACCACATTCTCTATGAAAGATTAACTATTGAGAAGTTTGCTGAGGGATTAAGCATTTTAATGCCAGGAAGCAAGGTGAGAATACTTGAACTCTGATAAACTTGATACACAATACTGGAAAGTAGATTCTATGAGGAGAGGAAATTTTGTCTATTGTGTTTATCGCTACGTTCCCAGACTCTAGAACACTGGTTAGCATATAACAGGGGTCAAATAAATATTTCTGAGTGAATGAACAAACAAATGATTTCTTGCTTTAAGAGGCTGGTGAGGTGAGAGAACATCAGTCAGTATTAACCCAATTCGAAAGTAAGTCAAAGCATGTGCTTTAGTGATGGAGGTGCTATTTATATGACAGTCCAAAGTGATAGAAAAATAGAAGACACAGTCCTTAAATTAATGGAAGAACAACCTGACATATATAATATAGTCACACCCTATGCAGTCGCCACAGGGTTCCAGGACTAGCGTTAATGAGCAGGGAAGTCCCAGGGGGCGTGGAATGAGCTGTTCAGCCTCTCAGGAGATCAAGAAGGGCACAGCTGTAGATATCTCGAATACTTCCCCCCAACTACACCTGAGTACCCGGGCATGGGCTCCTCTCCCAGACTTCAAGAGCATTTGGTAGAACCGCAGGATAAGATTATTCGATAACATTATTTTCAAAAAAGATACTTAAAGGCTGGTTTCAATTAGTTTAGAAATCTATATTTATATGTCATAGGCAACAAATTTAAATACAAATGTTAATTTACATTACCTCAGCATTAGACCCCTTTTCTACCAACTTAATTATTGGAACTTTATTTTTGTCTTCTAACCCAAAACCATAGCTGCCTTCATTGGATTTAATCTGAAATGTGAAATATTAACATTATTAATAAAGCAAGTAGGAAAAAGTTTGCAAATCAACCAGAAATAATATGCATCACCACCAAACATGTTTATGTAATCTCCTGCTAATATCTAATCGAGAAGAAAACATATGGTAAAAACCTTACCAATAATGATTTAGCTATAACATTTTCCACAACTTTTAAATCGTGTTTCATAAGTCGATGTTTCATATTGGATCCTTCCATTTCCTCATCCGCAAAAAAACGGAAAAGTAGAGGTTCATCTTTGAATTCACTTTTTTCAAGGACTAAGGAAACAGAAATATATTCAAATTGTTTCAATTAATCCAAAAATTAAACTCTTTGTCCAAACTGATAGACATTCAGTAAAATAATACCAGTACCATGGCCTCAATTTGATACTCCTAGAACAAGTTACACTCACTATTATCCATATGATAATTTTCTATTTCTTTCTATAATTTTGAGCCAATGCTTCCTTTAATTTACTGTTACCTAAAAACTTTTGAATTTTTAGTATAAGGTATTTTTTCAATGTTAACATTTTTATACTTAACCAAGTCTTTCAATTTCCAGATTAAAATGTAAATTTAAATAGATTATACTGAATAAAAAAATATACAATCCAAAACATAGAAAACTACAGTGTTTTGAATTTGTAGTAAACATTTTAAGTATGTTTTTGAATATGCCGCACAATGGTGGGAAAATCCAGCTGGATTAAGTGTTCTTTGTGTGTCTGAGCAGCTCCCTCTGCGGTCGCTCTGTTCTCATGCCTCAAACCAGAAATAAGTCTTCTGGGTGAAATGTGATTTTAGTTTTCGTTAATTCCTCGATCTTTTCTGTTTAAAAGCATTGTCTTCAAATAACCTTATTTTTGCAAGGGCCACTTTTTCCCTTTCATCTGAACATTAATATTTTCAATCAAATTCGAGGTTTATGTTTTATAAGCCTTTTTAGGAATAAGGGTTAATACCAATAGAAAGCATTTGTATTCAGTGAGCTACTGAAAGCAGTCAAAACATATTAAATGGGAAATCTTTTCTATTTCTATTTCCATTCCTTAGTACCTTGAAGAGAAGTCTTTTGGGACAGGTGATTTATCAAGCAAGGGAGTTAAAGGGGAGGCAGTGGTCCCCAAGCACAGCAGACATGTAAGTCTTTATGATGAGACAGACCTGCATTGACATTCCAGGTCTGGGATTGATTCTGGTTTAACATTGGGAAAGTTCCATAAACTCTTTGAACTTTTGTTTCTTCATCTGTGAAATGAGGACCATAAAACCTTCTTCATAATGTTGCACAAAACCAAAATGAGGTAGTAATGTAAATAACTTGGCATGTTGTAAGCAGGCAAAGATAATAGCTATTTATTTCATTATTTTTATAGAGTTCCAAATGGTAATTACTGACCAGGTAATTGTACATACTGATTTGTGGATGAAAGACTGGCTGGCAATGTGAGTTAATAAATGAAATTATGGACCACAAGTTGAAAAGTAACACAAGTCATAGCTAACGACAGAAATGAGAATATACGTGAGATCGAGTTAGGTCTTGTCTATGTGACATAAGCAGTTTCCCGAAACTCACATGGTGCTTTACTACCGTTTTCCTCCCCAAAATGGTCTGTCTGAAAGGAGTAGGAGAAGACGACGCCAGGAAGGCCAGGCCTGAGTTGGACCGATTGTGCCTTACTGACAGAGACTTTCATAGGAAAAATGTGTGCTGTAACTCAACATTTTAAAATAAGTCTTGAAATCAAATTACTGCTTATTTATTACTGCTTGCTTTCAGCTTGATATTATAGTTTTAATTCCATAGAATTATATCATTTCTTCCATTCAATGGTTTGCTCTTCAAGGATCAATATTTCTATATCACAACTGACACTGTACTCTAGAGATAGTGGAATGTAATGGAATTCCCAAAGAAATATACAATAACCAAGGATGTGGTCAAAATTGCTATAACTTTTGCTGTAGTTCCTTCTTCATAAAAAGGTAACAACTTTTTGAAAGTAACTGACAAACAGGTATCAAATATTTGATAAGTGCTATCAAATATATGTCTATAAACATATATATGTGTGTATATATACATACACATAAGCAATCAAAATAGATTGTTAAGGTTTATGAAATCTCTAAGATGTTATAGAGAGGAAAAACTAAGATGTTATTTTTTTATAAATTTAAGGGAAATTAAGTCTTCAAACAAGAAAATCAATCCTTAATTAGTAGCCAAACAACCAGATTTCTTCCAGAGATTTACTATTTTGTTCTCTGATATAAGTTTAAAAATATTTTTATAAAAAATAAGAAAAAATATGTGACTATCCATATCTCTCGCTGAATCATTTTAATATAGTCTAGCATTCAGAAAAAGTGAGTCTGATCTAAAATAGTTTCAACGCATGTAATCTATTTTCTTAAGAACATCTGAGCTCGAGCCCATGCTCTTCTGGAATCAGTTCTATTCTAGAAAAAAAAAAAAAATGGGTGAGTAGTCATGGCAACCAGGAGATAATGCAGATATGGTGACCCTGTGTGCACACAGGGCAAGGCCCAGACCGTCTTGCTGGCCCATCTCTAAAAGACTTCACTGGAACATTGAGATATTACCAGTGTCCTAACAAAAACAGAACAGTAACATACACCTGTAAGCTTCCAGAATAAACATTCCTACCATGGTGCATAAATCCGTTGTCACAGAGTCCAATGCCAAATATCATTGCCTCTTCTCTGGTACGGCAATCCCCCTGTTAACCATAAAAGTACTGTACAGGTTAATAGGCAACCGAAGGCTTTCATCTTTATTAGCACTAAACTGACAAAGTCGTTCATATATTATGGTACGCATTGCTTTCATAAGCCCACAATATATCTATTTGTTATAAAACATTCACTTGATAATGAAAACATACTCCATTGATATTAATATTCTTAAGAAAAACTATACTTTATTAAATATAAAAACATGTGAAGTGCCCAAAATTTATTGATACCCAAAATGATTCCTTTCTCATATTTCTTCAATCTTGTATCCCAATTTTTCATGAAGGAAATATCCTGTACAATGAAATCACATTAAATAAAGCTAAGTAAATCATTATGCATGCTCTCAGCTATCACTTCCCTTCTACCAAATGGCTTTACTCTTTAAAAACCCCTAAAGAAACCTACTAATCTAGGGCGACTGGCTGGTAAGACCCTTAGAGTAAATTGTTTGGCTGAGCCAGAAAATGTAAGCTTCTTTCTTATTATCTTGCCTGAAAAAATAATCAAAACATATAACTGAACCCAGAAAGAAAGCCCAATGCAACTTCTTGTCATGGTACCTACTTTATTCATTTAAGTATGGATGCATATACATGAATATGTAAGTGTATACATATGTGCATGTATGTAACCCTAGATTTGTATGTTTATGTTTTACAGTTTAAGAAGTGCTTTCCACATATTAGCTCATTTTTCCCTAGTCCTTTCAGCATTCAGGTACTCTACCTAATCTATCTGCTCCCCAGTCTATCTATTCCATGTCTGTGTCAACACTCTAACATTTCTGCATCTAAGATTATCATAATTTTTTGGTACTTTTTCCAAAATATGCTGTTACAGAATTAAATTTTATTACACAGAAATGCCATGTTCCAACACTTTAAACAGGCTCCCTTTCTTACAATCATAACATATGAAAATTTTCTATTTGACTTTCAAGGACATCCACATCCTGGCTTCATCCTCTCTCCAGCTTTACTTTCTAAATATGCACACCTTTTGCTCTAGCCAAGTTGGGCCCCACTCTTGCCTGAACTCTGTGCTCATTTTCCTCCTTGCTTTCTCTCATGTGATTACTCAGACTTACAATGCCCTTCTCCTCACCCTTCACCCATTTACACCCTAGCTCTCTGTCCACCAAGGACTAAGACAACTCCACCTCATGCTGTGACACCTCCTACCCTCATTAATCCTTCAGTTAACTAACAAAACACTTACAATCTGTATCTGCAGACAATGCATCTATGTCCTTTTCAAATCCTAGCTGTTAGGTAACTTTTACGCATTCATTTAAAGATATTTATATTTTTTGCCACATAACATCCCAAGTGCTAGAGATAATACAGTAAAACATTCAAACATAAAATACTTTCTTGCCCTCAAGAAATTCGAATCTAATGAAGGATGTGGCCACTTAACATGTTCCCTATAAGGGCCAATGAGACATTATATGAGGTACTGCCTTTAGTACCTAGTACTAAGTACCTAGAAAAAGGTTAAATAGGTCCTTGCCCTTAGAAATGTCTCATTGGCCACATTAGGACACTTTCAATATATTATGGTGTTTGCTAAGACAGATACACCCAGGAAACTGGGACCACAGAAGAGGACCCTGGCCCAATGTGGAGAACCCGCAAAACTTCCTGGGGGAGATGACGCTGGAGCACAGTCTTAGAGGACACAGAAAAATTGTATCAATCGATTTGAAGGCAGGACTCCTGCCTACTTCCTGTTTTGTTGGTTTGTTTTATTTTAATCATCAAAGCACTTGTTAAACTTACCATAAGAGCTTGTTTATTAATCATTGACATTCAGCTGATTATTCAATTGATATGCAAAAAATATGATCTAAAATGCTTTGGTATCCATATGCCTTATAAAGATCCTACTTGTGCCACATAGAACTGGTGAGAATTAAAAAGGGCACAACAGAAATGACTTTGGATGTGAAGAAGAAAAACATTATTTAATTATAAAATACGACTGGCCCATAAACAAATCACAACTTACGTGATTTAAACAATGTTTGAGAAGTACATCAATGTACTTGCTACATAAGGAGTTGATTTCATAGACTGTGTTACTATACACCATATTGTACTAGAAGCAGCACAACAGCGAGTGAAAAATGTATGGAGAAGAAAACGAGAGTTACCATATTGTCCAAGATGACATTATACCATATATTGCAGAAGAACAGAAAAACTGTCTCATGCAGACTATCCTCCAAACAATACATAGACTAGCACACTGGAAACAGTACTGTATTCTGGCCTCTAAAGTTATCCAAACCAATTAAGCCTATGAAATTTAGCTGCTTATTATCATTTTTGAGTATTGGTGGAAAGAGACCCTTACTCTTTACACTAGAACTTTAGTATGCTCTTATCATTTCATTATTTTCCTTTCATACTCAAAGCCAACCCATGTTTTCCTAATCTGAAGCTAAGCAATAAGAGTTAATTATGTCTGATGCTTACATCTGAATCATATCAGAATCATGATGCTTTACAATATCAGAATCATGACGCTTATGTGACAGAGAAGAGATGACATGTATAGCTACCACAGTGAGTAGCAAATGTGAAAATACAATATAGAGAGAGTGAATGCCTTGTCCAGGTTCACATAACTGCTTATCGACAGAGCTGTCATCAGAGCTGGGCTACTGAGTCCCAGTCCACTGCAATTTATGCAGACACAGTCATAACAGACCACTAAGAAAACCTGAAGAAAAATACTTGCAACTTGGTCCAGGTTTTGAACAACTTACGCTATTCTTCTAATTCTCACACTTGGAAAGTAAAAATGCCAAAAGGAAAAAAAAAAAAAAGATGATAACTGACTTCCCAAGTCAGAAGTTTAAATATTTATTCACCACCAGCTTTTATTTCAAACAAATTGTTCTTCAGTTTTCTCACATAACCAACATATAGTATAAGTTCATGTGAATCCTGTTGCACTATAGTTCCTATGTGAAATCCCAACTCTGATGTCAAGTACAGAACCTATTCCAATGACACACATTGGCCATCATGTTAGAAAAGGCTCTGCTTAGCATAATGCTTTCCAGTTATGCTAAGCGAAATAAGCCAGGCAGTGAAAGACAAACACCATATGATCTCACCTTTAACAGGAACCTAATCAACAAAACAAACAAACAAGCAAAATAAAACCAAAGACACTGAAATAGAGAACAGGCTGACAGGGACCAGAGGGAGGGAATTTCAGGGGAAAAGGGGAAGGGTTTACAGGAACAAGTATAAAAGACACATGGACAATAACAAGGTGGGGGTGAAAACAGGAGGGAGGTGGGGAGAGCTGGGGGGGTGGGCTGGGATGGGAATAAAAGGCAGAAAACTGTACTTGAACAACAGTTAAAAAAAAAAGAAAAAAGGAAAAGGCTCTGACCTAGTAAACACATGTGTGATGAATTAGGGTTTTATCTAAAGATAACTGTCAGTTTAATAAAAAATCTTAACTTCTAAATAGAATACGTTTAAGCTATAAAATACAAACATAGGTGGTCTTGGATAATTTAGAAATTAATATTAAAATACAATCTCAAAATGCATATACATAAGCAAATGTGAGTTAAACATTAATATTTTAAACAAAAATAAATACCTTTATGGTTAGTATCAAATGTTATTATTCACCTGTAACAGTAAGTAGGCCACTTTCTTTAATAACAAAACAGTAGAACTGTTTATGAAATTGACTCAATACCCAAACATAATGACAATATTTCAACCAAGCAATATTCTGTTTTCCAAAATAGTATGTTCTGTCAAAGTAGATATCACTTTTCTTAGCCTTTTTTAATCAAAAGAAAATATTTGATCATTTATTAGTTGATCTAGTATAATAAAACATTTAAATAAATTTACATGTGAATATCTATTATGATGGGTGAGATGCCCTGATTGGCAAACACCATTTTCCCAGCTCCCATATTCTAAGAAACAGAATAAAATCACGACAAATTTTGTACTTTCCTATTTAAAATTAATGGAGGTGGTTATTAAAGTTCATAGTATGAAAGCACAATTATTATCTAACAGAGAAAAAGGCATAGGAAGACAAGAATAACTTGCTAGGACTAATAAAAAGATACTTTAAAACAAATTAGTGAACAAAACAAGCAAAAAATTTAGTATATGTCCATTGTTTCTTTTCAGTGGTATTAAAATCACATGTCATTTTTGATTTAAGTATCTCATCTGATAATTTAAAAATAAGAATATATTCTTGAAAGATGACATAGCACAAAATTAAGCCTAAAGACCCTGCAGTCAAATCAATTAAGTAGGTTCAAATCCTAACGGCTTCATATTAGCTGTATGAATTGGTCAAGTCATCTCACCGTGCCTCGTCTGTAAGTGAGGATAAAAAAAAAAAATACCTGAATCACATGCTCAAGCATTCATCAACAATGACCATAACTCAGCAACTTCTATTTGTCTACTTACCTGAGCAATTAACCAGTCTATCAGTTTGTTGGCCATGACTACAGATTTGTAGGTCCTTAAATGGTAATCTTTATCTCTACAAAAAAAAAAAAAAAAAAGAAAGAAAAGAAAAGAAACCAAAACCATTAAAAAAGGAGATAAGTGAGCACAGGGAAACATTTTGTTTAGTATGTGCAACAGAAACATTTACTCAAGGTAATCTGAATCAATTGTCCACATCACGTATAAAAAAGAGAGGTTTACAAGGTCTGCGCAACACCTGAAAACTCCATCAGCTCCTACCAGTAGAGGAGACCCTCTAGAGGAGACCAAAGCAGGACATTTCTTCTTTCACATTTTCTTATATCCAAGTAGATTATTACTGCTATATTACCTGCTAATAACTTAATAGAAATACAATATCTCATTGGTAAAAGAATAATAAAATAGATTTTTTCCCTTTAAATCAAGATGGATTCTGCAAAACCTCTCTAAATGTGGAGAAGAAAGCAGCCGTTTAATTCTCAACCCTGACCTCTCCAGGAAGGCTGTACTTGCTCTGAAGGACCATTCATTTAGCTCGGCTACAGTGTAAGACCGTAGGCCTGTCCTGTGGTAAATACACTGAGAACTGTGTCATTCATTTTGTCACGATCATGTCACATCCCCAGGGAAGCAAGGTAATCAACTGTCCCACATCAGACTCCTTTCAGGTAGACTTCCCAGATCTGAGAAATCACTCAAGTTTAGTTAGATACCAACAAAGTGCTGGTGATCAGAACCCTGCAGGCAAAAGTCTATATTTCATTGAGTTTGCAGGCCTGGATCAAAAGGGAACAAGAAAGTGACAGTCTTTTCAAATTGTCAAAAAATCCAAATTGTAAACAACTTGAAGTTAATGAATAATTACTTGCAATATTCAGAGTTCTCTACCCTCAGTCAGGGATTTACAATTAATATTTGCATCATTTTATCCATTTTAATAAAGAACTCTCTGAAATACAGTTGAAATTTCTGAGATTTCAATAATAAATGCACTAGGTTAGCCAGTAATCAACAGAAAAAATTTTTAATCTTTTAAAATCTGTCTCTCTGTTGATACCTCACCACCTAAGAAAAAATTAGGAAGGAAAAAGTAAATCTATTATAAACCATATGTTGGTTTGTGGGTTCTTCACCCAAGTAATTTTTTTCATAAGCTGAGTTCATACATATTAAAAGCCCAACTATCATACATTCCATCTGTTTGATGGTTTTTTTCTCATAAATTTTCCCTAGATAACTCATAAACAATTGTCATTTTTAGCCAAAGAACAATTCTTTCTTATCAGCTCTTACCAAGTGTAACTTCTTGATAAGAAATTCCATATGGCTAAAATATATTTTCAGAACACATTTTCTCACATACAAACTCAATATCTGTGCAGATGACATAAAAATTAACTATTATTGTTTTCTAATAGTTTAGCAGAGAAAATTAATTACCCACTTGCTAATGAGTTAAACAAACTCCTTTTAGTGTTAAATTATTCAAAATACTTGCAGGGTGTCTGTGCCAGAGAATCAACAAATGTTGGTTCTTTTTCCTCTTTCTACCTATCAAAGTGGAGAGGGCACTTCCAGAGTAACCGGGTGAGATCCCCCGTCATCCCCCAGGACCTGCAGTGTGTTCTCTCTGAAACATTAGTGGGCAATCCAAAACACTCAAACAGCAACTTCTGGAATGTTTGTATTTTTAATTAAGCTCTGTATTTCCTTAGAATTGGAAATCCGAAAGAAAACTAGAAACACTGTATATCAAATATCTGAATTCTCTAGCCACAATTGAAAAGCTTCTTTGTTCATTCTGGAAATTGCAGATCCATATTTTTCCATGCAAAATGTTTGTCAATAAACACTGAATGATATCTGGCCATCTGAAATTAGTTCAACATTACATTCTATCAGTCAGTGTCCATCAGTGTACATTACAAAGCACAATAATACTGCTAGATGGTCTCCTATATTTTGAATCATTATAACATTAAGACAGCAGAAAACTGCTGTCTTTCTAAAGAGACAAACTGAAAATTAATCTTGATTCCACTTAAAAATAAAAAGCGTAGCTCTTCAGAAGGAAAAACACAAGGGAGGATAAAATTATTAAATTATACTTATTAACTCCAAAGTGATTCTTTTTTAAAAAACATTTTATTTATTTATTTTTTTAGAGAGAGAGAGAAACATCAATGTGTGGTTGCCTCTCCTACTGGGGACCTGGCCCATAACCCAGGCATGAGCCCTGACTGGGACTCAAACTGTCAACCCTTTGGTTCACAGGCTGGCACTCAAACCACTGAGCCACACCAGCCAGAGCTCCAAAGCAATTCTTAATTTTCAATTATAAAATCTTTCCTTTGAATAAAAAAATCATTGGAAGGAAATATTGTTTAATAAAATACACACTCAAAATTGGATTAAAAATTTTAATTTAAAAATTAATATACAAGTAATCATAATGGTAAATATTTATAGTAAACAATACCTCTAAATCCTCTCCCAATCAACTATTATTTATTAAATGGTAACAGAATATGGGTCATTTTATTATGAAGTCAATAATTTATGGTGAATTGAAGGCAAATAATTTTAGAAATTAAAATAAAGAGTGGAAGAAACTATATATTAGAGCCTCAGAAAATTTATGTATATTTTAAGATAAATTATTACTTAATCTTTAAAAGTAAAATTTTCACTTTTGGGAAAAAAAAACCTAACGTGTTCCAGCTGGATAATATTTACCTAATATGAAATAAAAATATTTCCGTATAAGTTGCCCATAACTTAGAAACCAGACTCACCTTATCACTGGAGTAAATAAACTATGAAGACGGCAATACAATCGTACACCCTATTGTAAAATAAAGATACATCAAAAGCAAGTAAGTTCACTCAAAGAACATACCAATGACATTTTGAAATAAAATTTATTTACTGTTAACATTTTGGAATCATTACAAAATCTCAACTTACATATGTTATTCAAATGTCACATTATAACATAATACATATGTTGTAAGTCATAGAGATAATGACTTAAATCATTAAAAATAGGATTAAATTTTGCTATGAATTTGTCATATACATGACATATATATACACAAAGGGTTTTTCAAATTTTCCTTAAAATACAAAATATTAAAAATACAAATATTTACAATACAAAATACAAAAATACAAAAATTATAGCTTAATATTTTGTATTAAATATTAAGTACACATGAAATATATACTTAATATTAAAAGTATATTAAAATATATATTTCATATTAAAAAGTACTTAATATTATAAAGTATATTTGTAAAATATTAAGTATATTGTATAAAATATAAAATATTAAGCTATAATGTAAACAAAAATAAATCTGTACAGCAATATATCATACTACTGGTTCACCGCATGTCAATATAAATTTTGTCAAGTGTACAAAGAAAAATGATATTACATTAAATTTATATATCTGTATTGTTTTTTATTTATTCATGTATCATGACCACTTATTACTACATGTAAAATAGCTTTGAATGGATATAACCTTCTGAATGATGTAACTGCATTACTTCCATTGAGAACTAGGTAAGACAATGAAAAAATGATTTAACATTAGAATTCTTGAAATAGCAAGAAGAAATTGAGAGGTTTGTCATTTAGTAATTGTCTGTACCAGAAGAATATTTTAAGTCTTTCAACAGCATTTTATCTTGCCAAACTATGACATGAATTCTGCTATTGATAAAAGGTTGTAGAAGCTCTTACCTTTGAAATCACATCCTGCATCTCATTTCTTGGATAAAATGTTCCATCATCATAACGAAACCTATATAACATCTGTTCTGGTTTGAATTGATGTTTATCAGTAACTAAGAATACGAAAACAATATATTAAAATACTGACAATCTAAAAGGCGGCGGCAGCTAAAAACATTTATGAACTATTCCCAAACACTGAAACTTCAGTTTTACCAAATACTTTTGTTTTCCTGACACAGTGATGCAAATTCAGTATTTAGACAGTAAGATTTATAATAAGATTTGGTTATATAATACATTTACCATTTTCATATAATGACTTAAGAACTAAATTGAGGTTAGCAACATTTAGCTAGCATATTATATGTATTTGTGTGTATTTATATGTATATAAGTATACAAGTTTGTGTTTTCTATTTCTTCACAAGGCCACAAAGTTGAGCACAATGTGCTCTTCAAAGAGCAGATATTCTGATTTATGTTTTGAGTCTCTGCCCTACAAGTGAGGTTTAGCATTTATCTGTTTTATGCCAGAGTGATCAAGCCCAGACCACACATACACCAATCTTGACCCTAGATCCTAAGTTTAGATCCCCAGAGCAGATTACATAATTTCAGTATGTAATTGATTCTGAAATTTTAACAGTTTTATTACAATGAGAAATGCTTTTCTTTCATGTCACTTAATTCTTTTCCTCTGTGGAAAATGAGAGTAGTCATCCTTCTCTTGCATCCTTAGAATAAAATTTTCATGTTCATAAAAACTCCTATTAAATTTCCTCTCAAATTTTCTTTTTTCCAGAAGTCATTTTATAGACAATATTTTTTAAATGATTGTTCCAGAAAGGAAAAACCTCAAATGGAAGCTCAAAGAGTTTAAACAAAAATGTTTCCTTCACAGGGAATGCAACATTTGCAGAAGAGATCATGTGTTGCAATGGGCTCTATTTTCATGATTAGATAGAAGACTCTGACCTTCACTTTTTGCTAACAACATTGTAGGGAGAGAAAAAGCTGTCAGAATTAAATCTCATGAACTACATTTGGTGAATACAGAAAATAAAGCCAAAAGACTTACAAAACACACACACAAAGTTTCACCAATTTTACCCCAACCCATTGAAAACATGGGCATGGCTTGTACTGCTTGTAGTCATAAAACTGAGACAAGATTGCTACCCACCCCCCCCCCACAAAAAAGACAGGCAACCCAGCCATTTGGCATCCCTTTCCCAGAATAAGCCCCAAAATCTAAAAAATGCATGTGTGAAAATAAAATCAAGAGAAATATTTTGAAACCCTATGGCATCTTTCAAGACTAATTATTTATTTCTGCTATGCAATCTACCTATTCCCATTGTTATCTCACAAGGCTCACTGAAATAAATTATCGTCTCAATATTCCAAAATTCCAGGAAATGCCGGGGCCAAATTCTCTTGCCACAATAAAACACATGATGGCTTAACCTATTCTAAATGGAGTGCTAAACCCTCAGGCAAACTCCTGTGGCTTTCAGAATTAATCTTGGGTTCATCTGCACTGCTAAATGTTGAATGACTGCCCCTCTGGGTGGCAGATCTGATCTGTAGCATTCACCAAAGTTCTGTGATGTAAACACTCTCACTGTGGCCAGTTTCAAGATACTAAAACACAGTTACTTAACACAGAATTAGCATGCAGTGACACACTATCTAGTATTTCCCTCACACAGAAATCATATGCATAAGTAACACCAAGAACACAGTTAACAATAAAATATAGTAAAATAATTAGGAAGTGCTGAGTTTTAAGAATATATTACTGTTGTGTATAATTTATGTACCACTATGTGTATGTAATATAGTAAAATAATTAGGAAGTGATGAGTTTTAAGAATATATTACCTTTGTTTATAATTTATGTACCTCTATGTGTATATAATATAGTAAAATAATTAGAAAGTGATGAGTTTTAAGAACATATTACCTTTGTTTATAATTTATGTACTTACATGTTTCTATAACTTAAATTTTAGTAATAGATGTGTTTAACAACCACCTTACAAATTTTTAAAAAATATTTTGTTTTTAGAGAGGAGGGAAGGGAGGGAGAAAGAGAGAGAAAGAAACATTAATGTGTGGTTGCCTCTCATGTGCCCCCTACTGGGGACCTGGCCTGCAACCCAGGCATGTGCCCGGCCTGGGAACTGAACCTGTGACTCTTTGATTCTCAGGCTAGCACTCAGTCCACTGAGCCACACCAATCAGGGCAAATTTCTTTAAAATTTAATTACCAGCTCTCTTGAGCTTATATAAGCCAACTTCATCACACCAGTGGATATATATAACAAATGAGGTCTCTGAATTCTCACATAAGCATATATAATGTAAATAGTAGCACCAGACAAGAAGAATATTATCAGCATATCACAGAGAAACCATATGTGCTTCAACCTATGAATTCCTGGGATAGCAAGGCTTTGCCTCTCTGATGGAGTTCTCAGCAGTATTTGCAATGTGAATAACAGCAGTAATAGTCTACTTTCTACTTTTTTTCTGCTTGCTTTCCTTAAAACAGATGGTTCATTCAACTTTATTTTAGGAACTCTATTTTCACTAAAATGCAGCTGGAACCACATACTAATGAAAGTAGCATATGTGGCTCATATTCTTCATCCTAATAAAATTATTAATGTGAAGTTGCATAATATGTTTTCTTACATCCAGTTTGGGGGAATATGTTAATTTTAAACACTTAAAAAGAGGTTATTTCCAGTGACAAAAATTCTGTATGCCAAATCTGACAATATAACTGATCAAATCCTTAAAATAGTAATAGCGCAGGCCCCTAAAATCAAACTGTGGTGAACAGAACAATATTAACAGAGAGTGTTATAGTTCTCAGAAAAAGAGTTAATCAATTTATAAATGTCACTGTCAAAAAGATTTAAAATCTCATAAGTTAAATAATCAAACACTTCTAGCATTTGAAATTTCAAAATAAACGTTAACCCAGAATTTATCTCCCACTTCCTTTTTAGAATCGTGTTGTTGGAGAAGAGCGGAGCCTGACAGAGGGGAGATAAGTCGATTAGAACTGAATTTCTCCCATCTGGTATCTCTTCCAAACAAAAAAATCCTATGTTGTTGTTGGGTTTTTTCTTTTAAGAGGGAGAAAAGGAACTCCAGAGGATTCCCGCCTGGATATCCGGTAGTGTGTGGCATCAGGGGCACCCAGTGTGGTGGGGAAAACAGGGAGGATGTAGTTTGTTTTCAGCCCACCTGAACCTCAAAATACGATAGCCAAGCATCCATGTTTACTCATAATTCCCAGTCCTTTTTTCCTCTCCCACATTTTGCATTAGGCATTTTCCAAGCTTTTATCCTTAGTCTCATCATCGTTGCTTTCTTGTTTTTTGTTTGTTGTTTTTCACTGATGTTCTGAAGAATCTGATAACTCATTGAAATGATTCCCAACTCTGTCTCTCACTCTCTCTACCCTAAGCTTCACACACACATCTTTCACATTTGCTGGGTACTTCTCCACATATGTCTCGTATCTAATCCACAGCAAATCTTTATTTTTCTTCCCAATGTGTTCCTCCTCCTGAATTAGCTCTTTCTGCTATCCAAATAGAAAGCTCAGAATATCTGATTTTGCTCATCATTTTTCATCTCCCTCAACCAGTTATCAAACACACTGTTTCAGTGTTATCTGAATCTCTGCAATGGGCCACTCTCAGGATGCCCACTGTCAACGCCCACTGACAACACCCAGGCAATGCCCTTGTTTTTTCACTCCTGGGGATGGACTGGGCCCCCAGTGCACAGGGCTCTCCACAGTCCCTAACCTGTCTGCTCCAGGTTCCCCGTTGCTGCATTTAACTCCAAAATCAAGTCTGGTCACTGCTTTGCTTAAAAGGGTCCATCAGCTTCTTACCTCCAGAATCAGCCAGAGATACTGTAGCCAGGGAGTTAAGATCTTCTGGACCAGGTGTTTGCCCACCTTTCTCACCCTGCCTCCTGCCCCAGCATATTCATCATGGAAGTACATTGTCTTGCTACATGAGACTGTGCTAGTTCCTGGAGAGGCTACCATGAACTTGCCCACTGCTGCACTTCAGTGCCATTTAACACCCCCCAGGGTGGGATGTCTTCCTGCACTCTGGGTTCCATTCATTCTATGATGCCCAAAATTAATCCCACTTCTCCCGTGAAGCCTTTATAAATAATCACCATCCCTTCCTCCACAATTTTACAATACTACCTGCATTTCTGATTCTTGCCTGTGTTATAATTTTTCATTTTAAAGTTAGCAAATATATCACTGTAAACCTGAAACACAGTTCTACACATATTAGCCACTTGAGCTGGGGGTGTGTGGGGTGGGGGAAAGTAATGGCAGGAAAATGGAGACAACCGTACTTGAACAACAATAAAAAAAAGAAAAAAGAAATTAAGAAAAAATGTTGAAAAAATGTAAGTGTCCTATAATGTGGAGATTTTTTATAAACTGAACTAATCAATGGAACTAAGATACACAAAATCTATGGACAAGCAGAATTAATAAACAATTAATAATATAATTACCATGGTGTATAATTCCATTTTCCAACAATGCTTGCCCCAAGTGAACGCCTTCTTCGGGCCTGTGAATCTCTCCAATTTCCAACAGCCATGACACAAATTCACTGCAATCCAATGAAAAGGTTAAATAGTTAGTCCCCCCTCCCAGAAAGTCTGTGTCATGCATTCATCAAACAGCTATGAAAGGAGTCTCAAAATATAAAGGAATATTTTCAGTGTATTTCAGCATACTTTTTTTCATATACATAAAGTCCACAGTTATTTAAATTGGACTCTTCTAGAAAGCCCATGTTCATACATTCAGACTTACCTTCACCATACTTAATAACAATTTAACTCATTGAGACTTTTAATAAACAGAAAGGGAAAATCTTAAAGTAGCTTCAATGATAAGATTACTATCCACATAAAGGCAAATTTGGGACTAAAGAATATACAACAGATCCTAAACATAGCTAATGGACAAAACTAGATAGGGTAATAATGACCTAAAGTAGGAGATAAACTCCTTTTTAAAATATTTCAATCACAGTTTACACTCAGAGTTACTTTATGTTGGTTTCAGGTGTGTAGCTATACAGCTGAATTGGTTCAGGGAGACCAGCATAGTCACGGGGCTGTGAAGTGCAGTGTAAGGAATGTAGCCAACAATACTGTGATAACGATGTTTGGTGCCAGGTGGGTACTGGTAACATCAGGGGAACTTTGTAAAGAGAGAAACTCTTGAATGTGGTTTTCCAAGCACAGAGAACCAGTGGTTGGAAACTCCAAGAGGGCAAACAAAACAAAACTGTGTGTCCCATGTGGCAGACAGAATGCTGAAGATGTTTTCCCGCCCCGTCAAAAACCCCACCCCTTGGTTTTTTAATCACATCCTAATGTAGGCTAATGTAGGGAGTCCCGTCAATGGACTTTGCATATGTAATTAAAATCCCAAGTCAGTTGACCTTAAAATAAGGAAATTACCCCACGGGGCCTGACCAGATCACTTGAACCCTTTGGGGCCTTAGAAGCAGACTTCTCAGGCTGGTGGCCTAAGAGGAAGTGAGGAAAACCAAAAGCTTAAGAAAGATTCAGTGTGCTACTGCTGCCTTCGAAGGTACAGGGGCCGTGACACAAGGAATCCAGGCAGATTCCAGCTGAGAATGGCCCTAGACAACAGCCAACATAAAATGGAGCCTCATTCTTATAACCAGGACTGAATCCTGCCAACAACCTGAACATGCCTGGAAGTGGACGCCTCCTCGGGATCTCAAGATAAGGGCCCCAGGCCAGCCCACACCTTGGTTTTGGCCTTCTGAACCCCTAAGCAGAAAACCCAGTACTGCACCCTAGACACCGGACGTATGGAGCTGCAAGCTAACGAATGGGTCTGGTTTCAAGACACTAAGTATGCGGATCATTTGTTTTGCAATAATAAAAAATTAATACACATCAAAAGACATAGAGAAGTTTTACTAATTTTTTCAAATTTTAAAATTACTCGGTGAACTCATTGCCTCTAAACTGTCATCCATACTGCAGCTCAACACCATCCATCAGCACTGCCCACCACACACAGCTGCTGGGGCTGTGACAGGCCTCGGAGGCTCACAGCTCTCATCTGTCACCATGTGAGGAGGGGTGAGGAGCCCCAGGCATGGTAGGTAAGAAGGATGATGCTTTGTAACACCTAGGAGATAGCGCATCAACTCAGTAGTAAATTTTTTTAAGGCCATCTATTATCATTAAAAGAACACTAAATACAGAGACATTTTACAATAAAAATTGTATCACACGTATGTTATAAAAATCTAACATCTGACATTTTACATAAACTAATGAATATATTTTAGGATGGTTTCATTTTTACACAGAGGCGAGAGAAGCAAAGCTACAGAATGTGGAGAAATTACTTTTCCCTTTATTTCACCAAAAGCAACACATTTAGCTAAAGTCAAATAGCCAAGGAATATGGAATTTTAAATATGATGTCCAGTCTAACAAGCACATTTTAAGGAAGAAAAAGTTTTTAAAGTGCTCTTTATTCTTCCATTAAGTAAGCATCATCCAAGAGAAAGAAACTAAAAGAAGTGAAATACAGGACTGCAGTTAAGATTGCATAATTCACAATAAGACAACCTGGATTCAGATCCGGTTGAATCTGCTTCTAATAGCTGGGCGGTGCTGAATTAGTCAATCTAGCTCTCTAAACCTCAGGGTTTTTAGTCCATTACAGAAATAATATTCACCTCTGAGTACTGTTACAAGATTAAACGAGCTGATGATGTCAGGAACCCAGCACAGTGCCTGGTGCATCGTGAGCACTACTAAATGTCAGAGATTGACAAGTGCATTGAGATAGCTAGTCTCTAAAACATAATCTTATGCTCTGACATCCCCAGATTCCTCAATATGTCAAATTCAAGTAAGTGAAAAAGCACATTTCAAGTGCCACTATAAATTAGTAGTATAGACGAAAAAGGGGCATTATAATAAATGTAACCAAAGTAACTTCACAGGGTAATTTGGTCATAAATTCCTAACTGGCCAGGTCATGAGGGACACAGGGGGGAGTGTGCCACTATGGAAACGGACACAATTAATAATGGCTAATATTTACTTAGTCTTTTATGTATCAGGCACTCTGGGAAATACTCCGCATATCATTGCAATTAACTAGAACGACAGCCATAGGAGACAGTGTGGGTAAAGAGTTAACAAAACGCCATCTCCTCCAATAAGGACAAGTTTGACCCTGGATTAACTTTCTGACCTCATTCCCCTAGAAACCTGATGAAGGCAGAGTGTCAGGTGCATTGGTAGACTAGGTGCCTTATAAAAATGACCTCGATGGCTAAACTGCCTATTCATAACACCTGATCACTTCACTCCAGAACTTAAAGTGATTCTCTCGTAAGTAGACAAGCTCTTGTGGGGACTTGTAAGGTATGTCCACGAGGTTGTTAGTAAAAATAGTGTCTTCTTTGTAATACAGGGCTTCTAAGCCAAGGTGGGCTCACATTTGCTCATTCCTTTGCACAAGAGCCATCACCTGGGGGACTAGGGACACTAGCAACACAAGCCCGTTGGCAGCTGTGTGGCCTGCTGTGAGGACCACAATCACTGAAGAAGAAATGCCCTCCCTGCAAACAAAGGTTTCCTGACCTCTTCTAGTGGGGCTGGGAGCTGGTGTGGCCCATGGTGAATCTGTGTGTCTGCATAGCTAATCAGTGATACATTCTGGTAAGTATTACAGGTAAGCATTACGATAATCTTCATTTTTAGAGAGGAAAGAAAAAGTTAACTTTTCCAAATCTCAACTAACCACTGGCAGGGCCAGATCTGGGGACAGTCTGATTGTGAAGTTGGAGCTTTGAACTGCTACTCTAGCTACTTTTATAGAACTGACATTGACATTCACTAGCTGCATGAACTTGGGCATGTTAAACTCCCTGATGCCTAGTCTCTGAATCTTTATAAAATGTAAATATGTACTCAATGATTAGAAACAACATATAAAAATAATCCAGCCCGGAGCCTGGCCTTCCTGAGGGTACCTGAGGCACCAACCTTCCCTCTGGCTCTGCCTGCTTAACCCAGCAGGTACTGCCCGCGTGCCGCTGTCTGAAAAAACCCAGGGCACACAGGGTCCATCTGCGCTCTACGCCCAGGCCACTTCCCTGCTTGTTGCTCCGTGCCTGCCCCTCACATGACCCACTTTTTCAGACTCTTCATCTCTAGCCTTTCATCCTGAACCCAGCTGTCAAAATTCTAAATTAATTGGTTGCTTAGACTGTGTTTTTCCAGTTCTTTAGTCTTCTCTTTCAGGCCCTGTACTCATGTCCTTGCCAGACTCTGTCCCCTACAGGCAAACCTGCCTGCCTGCCTGCCCAGCCTCTGCCTCGCCCTTGGAACACAGTATATCAGAAAGTACCAAAGTCATAAATGAATGAATAAATGCCTTAAGTTTCCTTGTCATGGTTCCCAGCTCTATGACCATTCCCTCATCCCACTATGGTCTAGGAAATGTAGGTACTAAAGAAATATTAAAAAATGCTTAGGAGAATACTTTTTAAAGAAAAACAACACACAAGATGGTGGAAATATAAATATAAATGTAAATGTAAATATACAAATACACACACACATACACGCACCCAGATTACTGACCCTACCTTCCAAGAAAGCATTTAGGGAACGTAGTCAGTTTTCTTTTTCTGTCTTTGATCAGATTTCCTTGTTTGCACATCATTTTATAAAGTTTCTCACCCTGTTCAGAGATCATTACCCAGGTGTCTTGCTCCATTCCTAATTTTAAACCTATCAAAAATGAAACAGAGGACAGGTAACTGAAAAAGTCTCTTCATTCACTCACCAGTAAATGAACATGTACTGCATGTCTACCATGTGCTGGGGCTGTACACACAGAGCTCTGTATTTTAGGGCCCTGGTTTTCCGGAAGCTCATGGGATACAGGGAGATAGTAGAGGCAAGATGCCCAGAGCCATTTGGCACCTTCATGCAAGATGTGCCTCAAAGTTACATGGCTTGGCCAGTGGAGGCAGAGCAGTTGAATCTCACACTCTATGGACCCCTTCCGCAGGGCTCAGTCAGCACAATTGGAGTGGGTGGCCCCAGAGACAGCCTTGGAGGAAAAATTGTGATACAATAGAAGCACATTCAGAGTAGCTCCCTTATCTGAGAAAGGGCCAGAAAGACACTGCAGAAGGGCCCTGTTTGGATGAATAGGAATGAATAGGATTTGCAGAGAGAGAATAAGGAGTCACAAGAGCTAACTGAGGTAAAGCGGCACCAGCAGAAAGCCCTGGGTTTAGGTGAGGACACAGGAGATGTGCTCATGGGTTAGGCAGGGTCCTTGTTCAACTGCAGTTCAAGGCCCTTCATTCCTTAGGTATAGGGGAACCCTCTGTTTTAACCAGAGGGGGAGAAGGCAAGGTAGTGCAGGAAAGGAAGTATTGTTGCTTTGGAAACTAAGCTCAGAGGACAAGCTGAAATGGAGAGAATTTAAATAGAGGGAGACTACTAGGAGGAAACTGCAAAAGTTCAGGCAAGTTCAAGACCCTACAGACAATAACAGGAACAAAGTTGAGAAATATGTAGGAAATGGTACTGGGAAGAAACACCACCAGGTGAATTGTAGGCATGAAGGCAAGAGAAGAATCAGGATGCCTTGCAGGCTTTAGACATGACAACTGAATGAAGGGTGCAGGGTGTGGACAGTAGGCAACAGGTTTAGGTAAGGAGGAGCCCAGCAGCTGAGCACATTGACTTTGGGCATTGAAGTAGAGTCCAGGGGTCAGTGAAATACGTAAGTCTGAAGCTCAGCAGAGAGGACAAGTCTAGACATAAAGATTGAGAACTTGGCAATGTAGAAGTGGAAGTTGATCTGGTGACCCAGGTAAGGAATCGAGTTGAGAGGAGACAGTGCCAAGGCAGAAGTCCTAGGAACACTGCCACCCAACCAACACTTTCATGAACACTCTTGCAGAAGAAGAAATACTTGGAGTATTTTAGTCTTCTAGCTACAAAATTTCTTACTAACATTTCATTTTTTACAATACAGGAGCCATTAACATTTGTCAATAATAGTGAATAATCCAGTAAGAATTGAGCCTATTAACATGTACAGATTTATAGAACGTGCTTTCTTTCTTTCCTTCACTCTTTCTCCCCTCCTCCATCTTTTACGGGGGTTCTTGGACATATCTACATGCATAGTCAGTCTGAAAAATACAAAGCTTCAGTATGATAAAAAAATCAATTTATCTTTTAAATAATTTGACATGTTTGAAATAATTGCTAGATTCAATAAAACTCAGGAGTCTATTATGCATTCATTATCTTTATCCTAAAAATTCCTATCTGGTTCTTCATCCAATATCAATCAAAGAAGTAAGTATTTGGAAATTCTTACACCACTGTGGACCATAGATATTTTAATTCAGGCAGAAAGTTTTTTGTTCATTCTTCAAGGGAATATATCTGAAGATAGAAAGGGCTCTTCGTGTTCTAAAATGTTATCACCAATGAAATGTTTTATTCCTAGATCTCCGGGGAAAGGAATAAACACTGTGGTGTTTCTTATCAATTATTTGATAAAGAAACTAGTAGCTGTACAAGCATTTCTGTTCCCTAGCTGAATTACAAAAATGTGGTTACTTGCAGACAAACTCCACAAAATTGAATATTGCCAGGCCAAATACCTCCTGCAAATCTTCCTAAGAAAGGAAGCAAATTTGAGCTAGGCCGCCTCATGTGAACAAGCTCCTTATTGGGCTATATTACATTATATTCAACAGCACTGTAACATTTTTAAAAAGTTAATATATACCCAAAGTGTCTTCTTCTGTAATGAGGACACTAATGTATTTGGCCTAAGAATTTTCAATGTCCTATTAAATATACAGAGAAGAATTGTTGGAGGCACTGTAACACTGCATATTATTGAAGCTTGTCTCTTAAAGGGAAACTCCATGACAATGCTTTAGAAATGGCAAGCATAAAGTGCAAAGAGCATTGAACACATTTTAAAGCAAGTGAAACTATCTGCCGTAGGCTGAATGTCTGTGCCCCTCAAATTCATACGTTGACACCTAATTCCAGTGAAATGGCATTAGGAGGCGGGGCCTCTGGGAGGTGATTACGGCATGAGAATGGAATCCTCATGAATGTGATTGGTGTCCCAACACAAGAGACTCCAGAGAGCGCCCTCTTGCTCCTTCCACCTGGTGAGGGTACAGCAAGAAGGCCTCGTATGAGGAAGTGGTCTGTCACAGAACACAGAATCTGCGGGTGTCATGATCTTGGACTACCCAGCCTCCAGAACTGTGAAAAGTAAATTTATGTTGTTTGTAAGCAACCCAGCCTGCAGCAGTTTGTTATAGCAGCCTGAACAGACTAGGACACTACTAAAAAGACACTGCCAGTCACAAAACAATCATTCTGCTAACTACATAAGGTTATCCTTGTCTTTTATTTTAGTAAGGAACTGTTGGAAGTATTCGGAAAATATTTAAGCATGGGGCTTACATCACACAGAAAATTCAAGTGCATAGTAAGTACCTTTTCACTTTCTTAAAACTTTTGCCCATTATCTGCTTTGCTGCTAAGTTAGAATCTTCACAAAGTATAATAGTGCCCAATGCATATACCTACTTTTTCGTCTTTCTCTTTCTTTCAAAATAGCTTCTAACCATTCATGTTTCTCTTCGGGTGTTTTTGCCATACACACAAACCACTTATTTTTTGCTGTGTTATGTATCTTCCATCCATTAACCACAATGTGTCCACTGCTATGGAAGTCGGCTGGAAATTAAGGACAAAGGTGAATAAGCAAATATATATAGTATAAAATCAGTGCCATCATTCAATTCACAAAAGTTCCAAAACCAGTACATCCTTCAAATTGTCTTTGCTTTATATGTGTGTATTGAAGAACAAAAACATTAATACAATGTTTGCACGCTGAACGCAGTCTGTGCTCAGTAACCATTTCTAACATCACCCCTCATAGGCTCTCGCTCCCCTACATCTGACACAGACACACCGAGGACAGCACTTTATGCCCATCTCCCCAAAGGCCCTGGATTCTTACGTCTTTATCTAGTGCTCCAGTTTCCCATGAGCTCAGTAACCAAGTAATCAAGAGAACATTCACTTAGACAACCAGGGTACTTGGTATAAATGTTGACAACCAGATCATCTGAGGGAGAAGGAAGGAAGTGAGACACAGGAGCTCTGCTGCCATGGGAAAAGGGGAAGAAAACAAACAGAGCGCTAAAGCAACAGCGTGGGGAGTTGACTGCCATCCCCTATCTCACTTCCACCTCGAGCAAAATGCGGGCTTTAGGATGTTCTCTTGAGCATTCAGGTTACAGAAGCAAGAGAGTTGTTCACATTTTAGACAGGTAGCCTTCTAAGTGTCACTAAACAGTCTCCTCAGAAAGCTATAAAATGAGCTACTCCACCTGACAGACACTAATGTGCACACACCCTGTCATGGAAAGGTAGCCTGCTAGGTCCCACGTGTGATCACAGGGGTCTGCAACTGCACTGAGGTCTGCAGCACAGAAAGGGACTGGAAGTGTGAGATTTCTCCCTGTCCCTGTTGACTGACAGCTCCACACCTTTATCCCACCATCAGCCAATGAGGATCATCTCCACAGCATGACTTGTTCCCAAGGTAAGTGCCCCGTCTCAGGAATAACCTGAATTGTGCTCATTGCATGTCTTTTTCCCATACCTGCAGCAACCACAGTTCACTATTTGAAGTACCAGACAATTTGGATGCTAACAATAAGATAAAGGAATGACACACGGGTAAGGATTTGAAAACCTGTGATCCTGACAGATTATAAACACCCTGCTCCCCTCTGAGACCCAGGAATGATAACAAAGGTATGGGGGAGACAGTGCTAATCTGTGCCCCAACCCCATGCTTAAACTGACTATTTAACAAAGACATTTATCTATATGGGAATAAAAGTGATTTATCAACAATTAACATATTTCATATTATCTTATCTTTTCTCTTAGAAGCATACCTTTGAAATTCTAATTAAAATAATTGGGAAAAGCGATTCAATTAACTAAGCATTTATAGTATAGACTTTTTTCCAAATAGTAAGTAATGTATTTTAACATCATTTTACTTAAAATTTGTGACTAATCATGATTTCCATACCTTTGAACCTGCAGAGGAAAAGTTTAGTATCTTTGTGAAATAAAAACTTAAAATGAGCACTTAAAATTACACAAACCACCTCCATCCACAACTTGCTTGTATAAGCAAATCGGCAACCTGTTTATATTAATAATGTCTGTAGAGTTAAGATAAAGCTAGAGTTTGCTATATTCCACATTGAATATATTAGAGAAATACAATGTCACATACATGCTTATACACATAGCATGACTCAAAGAAAATCAGTTCATTCACTGTTTTCCGCATTCACACTCTCCATACTAGGAGCTGTGTGTGCCTCCATGCACTGCTATTCCTGCTCAGCTACTTCTGTGCATCTTTGTATTTACTGTCAGTGTGTTTCAGCCAAATATAAACTCCTGCTACAACAACAGTCCTTCTCTCCCTTTCACCTTTTTCCTCTGACTGCTCTACCTAATGAAGTATTTCTAAGCTCTGATGCACTGCATGTGAATTATTCAAGGGAGAAGTCTGTCTTACAAGGGAGTTTACTATCAAGCCTCTCATTGTAAATTTCATCACTCACCTGTGCCATCATCCACATTCTCCACCTCCATCACTTCGGTATTGATCCGGCCACGAAAAAGGTATCGATGTCCATCTGTAGATGTCTTGCTGTTCTTCAACCGTCTTATGAAGGAAGGAAATCACAAAATCATTATCACTCTACTTAATGGGAAACAATATTGAAGCAATATAATGTACGCAAATCTCTGAAAAAGAGGTACTGATTCAATCAACGATATCCAATGTTAGGCTCTTGGTGTTTTTACTTGTGTTCTCCCATTCCTAACAGCACTGGTTGCTTTATGAGAGGTGATTTATTTATAGTTTTTTAAATAAACTGAAGCTCTAGGCTCAAAACAATATGAGCTGGAAAGGCAAATATGTACTTTTGCTCAATATAGGATATCAATGGTGCCAAGTCAAACTCGGACAGACACTAATAGTGGGTTAAAATTTCCTGTGACTTCTTTCACCTTCAGTTCTCATTTTTTAGTAAGTAGCTGCTAATTCCCCAGTAAACTTCAGTTAGTTCCTATGATCCCTCTGCAAAGAAATTAACTCTGCTGGTTCTTAAGCATTACCAAGTTGAAAATAGTTTGCTATATTGTTTATATGGAATGATAGCTGTGTACTTGTTAGTAAATCTTTTAATATATTTATGTTCCTTCATAAAGGTTTTATTTACTTTCAAAATAGTCCAAAACATTTCAAAACTTTGCATATAGTGGGTTCGGCACTGGTCTTTAATCTTTATAAGTATGTAACACAAAGATTAAAAAACTGAGGTTTGCAGGTGAGTATTTGTAATAATGAATTAGGACATTGTGTGTGTTTATAGTTGAATCACTAAACATTCAGGAGAGATTGTTTTAAAAATGGAGTCTTTTCAATTAAATTTAAAAGGAAACATTGTAAGGAATGATTCAAGAGGATTAAAGATTACTTAGTCACTCAAGAGATTTCAATTGCCCTGAACTATTCAAGTTGACTTATCAATGCAGTCTAGGTAACAATTTAACATGCTGAAATCATTATTCATTTATTGTGGGACACAGACACACCAGCAAAAGTTAGGACGTAACTGTGCACCAACTCCAGTGTTCCCTCTCCTCTCCTCCTCTGTAGTTCGATACCCACCATGCAGTGCAAGGAGGTGTCACAAGATGTCTTCACAGTCCCTAACTTTCTTCTTGGGAAAAGAGTGTAGATACCCGCTTATCTGCCTCAATGATCTTCATGATCCAGGCCTTCATGATCTTGCACTCTCATGCTCATTCTGAAAGCTACCTCCAAATGCCCCTCGTCAATAAGCCCAAATAAATGCTGTAAACCAGGATTCGGCAGGGTAACTGTAAAAGTTGGCATCACTGGAGGCCAAAGATAAAGAATTCAGAGCCCGCTAAGAAACTAGTAACTGCATATTCTCTCAGGAAGGAAATTGCATCATGGTGCACTACAAAAAAGAATTTCCTATAAGTTGATACATCATTTTAAAACCAATCGTATTTTGAAAAGCTTAGTATCCTTGATGACAGTTTTAGTCACAGGCAAATAATCGTGGCTTGGAATCTATCGTCAGGTCCTATTTTCCAAAGTATTAATTTTCTCTGTGATCCCTCAGTTAACTCTGTACAGGCTTTTTATATTTCTCTTGACCTGCAGATGATAAAAGTCGATGTGAAATTCTAGTAACTGTGTATCTGTACTGTAACACTTAGTTCAATCAGACCTTGGGTCCCTTCAGAAAATGTCTCTACTGAGTTTTGTTTTGTTTTTTTTAAGATTTTATTTATTTATTTTTAGAGAGGGGAAGGGAGGGAGAAAGAGAGAGAGAGAAACATCAATGTGTGGTTGCCTCTCATGTGGCCCCCACTGGGGACCTGGCCCACAACCCAGGCATGTGCCCTGACTGGGAATCAAACCTACAACCCTTTGGTTCGCAGCCTACACTCAATCCACTGAGCTACACTCAATCCACTGAGCTCAATCCACTGAGCCAGCCACGGCTCTATTGGGTTTTAAAAATTAAAAAGCCTATGGTTTAAAAATAATTTTACTCTATATTGTAATGTTGAGTACTTGCATCTATGACTTCCTTCCTAAGTATGTGTTTGAATGGTCATTAGGATAAGTGGACAGGAATGTTCACAAGTTTGATCTATCCAACAAGTACCTTATGAAAAAAAATCATATCTATGCTTTCAAACAAACAACAATTACATCAATAACATTAATACATAATATTATTTAACTATGGCTATACCAGGAACCTGCTTGGGTTTCATTCATTCCATCATTTATTCACTTATTCAACAAATAATTCTTTACATAACAGGTCTGCTCCAGTCTTTAGGGAAGTAGTAATGAAAAAGCAGCAGGACCCTTGTTCTCATGAAACTTGTGGTCTAATCTTATAAAGGTGGTAGAAAATAAACAAATAAGTAATGGAGAAAATATCAGCATACACTTTGCAGATACTGATAAGGTGGCTGGGAGGTTTCCCTGGATAGGGTGGGTCAGGAAAGATATTTCTGAGGAAGTGACATTTAAATGAGATCTATAAGACATGAAGAACCCAGCCATGCAAAACTCACAGGTAAGAGCAACTAGGAAGGAGAAAAAGCCGGTGCAACATGGAAGAAATAGAATTCTTGATTTCTTCATGGGATGTAAAGTACAGCATAGAAAATATAATCAGTGATACTATAATAACTGTGTATGGTGCCAGCTGGGCACTGGAAATATCAGGGGGATACTCTGTGAAGTACATGATTGTCTAATTACTATTTTGTACACCTGAAACTAATACAAAATAATATTGAAGTAAAATGTAATTGAAAACATATTAACTTAAAAATCTCCCCCCAGATTTCTTTATTTCCTCTCCTAAAACTGTTCCTCTCCCAGTTTTCCCTATCCATTAGTTTCCTTGATTCCAAACCACAGGCGTTAGCCTTGGGTCCTATATTTCAGTCATCCTCCCACATCCAATCCATTATAAAATCTCACTGGTTCTCCATTTAAAACACCCAAAATCTTCCCACATCTCTTCGCCTAGCCTAGCCCAGCCCATCGGTTTCTGCTCCCCAGGTGACAGTGGTAGTTTCCTAACTGGACCCAACACGTACTCGAGTATTCAGTGCTCCACAATTTGTGGAACACTTTCATATAAAGATATGAAGGTGTTTTAAGAAGGAAGAAGTGTCAAATTAAGCTAAATACTGCTGAGAAAACAAGTAAAACTGTAAAGAGCAGAAAAGCAACCACTTACTTAGAAAACACAGAGGTCAATGATGGTTTTGACATGAGCAGCTTAGTGAAGCCTCCAGAAGGCTCCTGGGGAGGTAGTGTCATTGATAGACAGTCACAGTCACAGTTCAGCTAGGTGTTATCAGAAGATGAAGGGGACAGTCATAGGACAGACTGAGCATGCGGAAGTTTGCTGACGAGACCATGAGTTCCCAGGACCAACCACAGAGGAAAAGGTGGGACCTGTGAGATGGACAAATGGCTTCTGAAGTGTTTCCTGTGTATCCTCTCACCTGTGTTTTCTTTTGCAATACACCAAAAGATTATCGAAAAGGAAAAACACCCGTTCTTGAATATTCCCAGAAGAAATCTTCAGCAGGACTCCACACATGAGCATTTCAGTGCAGGTGTCAGTGATGTTGGACCCCTGAGTCAGGAAAAAAAATGGAGATAAGGTTTGATCACTTTGTATCAACTTTCATATGTAATTCTTTTTTTCCTTAAAAGCATATTTGTGTTTATTTGAAGATACAATATATGGACAGAATGAAAGTTCAAACAGTACAAATATTTATACACAGAACTCAGGTCTCCTTCCCTTCTGCTCTCCTCGTGGTTGGTCTCAGATGATACAACTGCCGTTGAGAGATTCTGGGTCTCTCTTAGCTATTTTACATATGCACGCATACATTAGCATCTATGCTGTGTGTTACCTATGTTCTTTAAAAAGGAAATGATTTCAAACCGGCTCATAACATTAGTGTTCTTCATAGTCCTTCCTTTCTCCTCTCTTTCTGGTATGAGAAAAGGGCTCCATGGGCACATGGCAAAGAATAAGAAAATGTTTAAATTTTTAGCAGGACTCAACTTATAGACCCAGCCCTAGGATAGAGAGGAAAAAGAAAAGAAATAAAAGAAACAATCTATGTATTTAAAGAGAGCAACCTTCCACAGAGCTTTTCACCGTACTTATTAAAAGTTGGCACAGACACTCAGTACTAAATAGGCCTTGAATACCCACTGAAGTCATGATTTAGTGACAAGACTGATTCTTAACACAAGTGCAAACCATTGGAAGTTCAATGGAGCCACAAGAAGGAAGGAGCCTGCACCCCTAAATCATTCACACAGGAAAACTGCCTGCTGAGCAGAACAGGCAATGCATTGCTGTGTGAATTGAGCATAAATGTCCACTCTGAGCCATTGTAAGTACTATAGTCCATCAAAACTTGTGCACTGAGTCAGATTTTTTTAAAAAGGAAATATTCAGTATACATCTGTTAAGTGTGCTTTATCTACAAGAATATTTTCATTTGAAATATGTCTGGTCTCTTTAAATCTGGGGATAAATTTCTGATTCTTATTAAATTTAATGACTTAATTTTTATTTTTAATATTTACAACTCAGAACATGAATTTTAGATTGCACATTTCCACAATAGTTAATATAGGTTTTCTGATCAATTATAAATATTTAAGTTAAAATGACAACTAATAACCATAATAAGAAACTTCCTGAAGGGAAGTTAATTAAGACAGTATTACTGTGCTAATTTAAGTATGTATATTACAAATGCACTTTAAATTTTAGATATTTCCCTCTCTTCTTTCCTTTCATCATAAAGGTGTGTGTGTGTGTGTATGTGTGTGTATTCTGTCAGACATTTACACAACTTTGTATACTTTGTCATGTGATAATTAAGCAAAAACTGTCATCAATTGTGAATATAAATCCCAATTCCAGTGGCAATGATTTCTTATTTATAGTGAATACTACCCCTACCTTGGAAAAAACAGCTAAGATGAAAAAACAGTATTCAATTTTTTTATACATTGAAAAAAAAATGTGTTATACATCACCTTGAGAGCTGCACAAGGGACCTACACAACATTGTGAAAAATGACTTTGTTAATAGCAATTTTACAAAAGGCACAAAATACTTTACCTTGGACTATTTCTTACAGTAGCCTATAAAAGCCAAGGCACGAAGATCATAGGTTATATTATGAAAGGGTTACTACTATAAATATACTATTTGCATATTTCCCCTCACTTAAATAATAAAAATCTACCTCTCTCTGTACCAAAAAAAAAAAAAAAAAACCCTGTAGCTTTATCTTTGAAATATATAAAGTTTATGATATTTTAAAAATTATGTGCATTTTTTCACTTATCAGAGTTTTGGGGGTTAGGGATAAAAAGGCCAAGCTACAAAATTCACAGGAGAAATTGAAATAAGATATGGCTACAAGCATTAGATTGTAAGGTAAATGTCAGGAGCACTAAAGTCTATTACAGGGAGAATATCGGATGAATGAGCTAGGAAATCAAACAAGCCAGGCAGCTCAGCAGAAGAGATCAAAGCCTGTAGGACAATGGTTCTCAATTTTCAGAGTGTGGAAGACACACCTGAGGGGCTAGTTAAAAATTGGAACTACCCTCTGGGCCAACCCTCAGGTGCTGAGGCATGTAGTTTTCCACCCACACTTCCAGTAGCACTGCTTCGGAGGCTTGATTACCTGAGCTCAGGTGCTCAACAACGCAGCAACCATGCTAACCTGGAGACAAAGGTGAGCACAGGTCTCTGCTGGAGGCAGTCCCTGCCGCCTCTCCTGCCCAGCACCCAAAGGGCTGTTATCGCACATTTTGGGTCACAGTTACACCTCCAGGGTGTTTCATCCCCATGGAATATTTCATCACCACTGGATATTCACTTAAATCTGCAGAAAGGGCTTTAAAACCTGGATAGTATTTTGTCTTCATTTTGAACACTGATGTTAATTTTTAAACATATTTTTCACAAATCCATATTTGATCACTGAACAACTATGTATATAATAAACACTTATACCTAGGTGAGTACTAAAGTCAGGTTTTCACAGTTCTATACCATGCCAGTCAATGTGCTGAGTATTTTCTCCTGGTGTAAGTCTCTGACATCTGGTCTTCCTAATCCTAAAGTTTTAGAAAAAAAATGTTCATTGAATTAAATCAGCTTTGTAAACTATTCCATGGGTCACCACGTCTTTGTCAGAGGAAGCAGACTCTTGCACTGGGAAAAAACTGCGACTGTGAAAGATGTACTACCCGTGAGCATAGTAAGCCACTGGAACAGGGTGCCGATGCATCAGAGAGTCATAAACCAACATCTGAGAGGTAAGGTGTGAAATAGTTACTTTTAAAAATAAGAGCGCTTTGCATAAATCATTAATTGTGAACTGCCCCAAAGCCATTACATGTAATGGAATACGTTTTTGTGCATATTTAATGCAGATACTTTTAAATAGTGTTTTTACTCTCTATGATTTGGAGCCCTGCTGTCTTTTAGCAGTTCCTTAAAATATAACCAAAGTAATATACTTTTATCATCTAGAATTAATGTACATTTCCCTTTAGGAAGCTAAATAGATGATGTAAAATCAGACACAGTTTGTTTGCAATGAATTACATATATTGAATTAAATACTGTAAAAACCCCAACTAGGAAGTTACATGAATGACTGCTTTCATTAGATCAGGAAAGGAGGCAGACTGACAGTTCAAGGTAGGAAGTAATCATAAATAAATATGTGACCAGTGATGGAAAATGTACTAAACAAGGTCCCTCTCACTCCAAAAGCTTCTCTTTCTACCCCAAGCTGTGCACCTATCTTATTCTTCTTCATCACCACCAGCCCAACAGTGCAAAGGGTGAAATACACTGAGAGAAGCCCACGTGTAAATGTTCATGAGAGAAACAGCATCTGCATTGTAGAAGTACCTTTATAATGGCTGAATTTCAAACAAACTTCAGGGTGTTCAACTCTAACAAGGAAATGAAAAAAAAAAAACTGACAAGGTATATTTGTGTATTTGTGAACCATAAACCAGAACAGGATGCTAGAGATTATTAGAGAACATCAAAGTAACAGAATAATGAAACAAATACTGGACTTTAAATAGAACCATATCAGAATCACTGCCATTAAACAAAAGAGCCAAGCACATCCAAAAATAGTAAGAAGCCACTAACAATTAATACATAACTACAATGTAATTACATCTGCACATAATTACCATTCAATTCACTATGTATCAGAAACTATCTTAGATGCTGGGACCCAGAACTTGAGACATGACCCCAGCTCCCAAGAAACACATACACTAGTGGAAGAAACGCAAACGTGAGCACAACTAAATGCAGTGTGATCATTGCAAGAATAGAACATTAATAAAATGAGGGTTGGTATGAGTGAACAGTGATGAATCAGGGATGGCTTGTGTGTGTTTATGATCATGTAGGCTTATCATTAATGATATAGTTCATTCCATGTTGTGGTTTCAGGCTTCCATCATTCTCCAGTAATTGTCTTCTTTGAATTTATGACGCACACCATATAAATATCACCCTGCAATATGCCTGAGAGCAGTCTGAACAGGTAAAACACATAGTGACTTCAGTCATAGATGAGGACCCAGAGCGGCCCATTCAGGCCGCACTGCTCACCACCAGCCTCCCTTCCCGTTGTGTGTGCCTCAGGTTGCAGAATCCAGCAACAAAATAATAGCAATTCGGAATCTAAATTGTTAAGTTGAATAAAGCGTCAAGTTCAGTCCAGAACTTGAAATATATCACAGGCTGCCAATTAATTATATGGTCAGTCTACATGAAAAACTATTAAATTTCAATGTTTCAACCATTACAGAATTTAATGTAGAAGCATGCTAAATTTCACGAGAGGACACCTGTTAGATGCCAAAGTATACTTTCAGAAAATGACAAGAGCCAGAAAAGGCCATCAGAAGCATGTGTATTTATTATTTCATTGTTTCTTTTCTAATTTCCAATGTTTCTTCAACATTAAAATCATAGTTTATGAAGAACTGCAACAATAAAACCTCTTCTCAAAAAAAACCATAAAAATAATACTGCTAAACCATACTTGGACTATTTAATCTTTTCTGTGCTAACAAGTTCTTTCAATATAAGTTACTTAAGGGTTCCATTGCTGATTCTTTGCAGCTACAAGGTGGCAAAAATCATTGTAATAGGAAACCATTCACTGATTATCTGACCCCATTATCGGCTTTCTCTGCTTAACACCAGGGGCTATCTCATTTATCTTGTCAACTCAAGGCTGAATGTCAACAGCAGAGAAACACAAAATGACTGCTGAGAGGAAACCATAATCTGGGGAAAGATAAGTGATGAACGAAGCCTTGAAACTTCCTCCCTCACACACGGCATCGGCATCGACAGAAAAGACCTACCTGCGCTACACCCACCCACAGGGAGGAACAGAAGGTGGACAAGAGGGACACACCAATGGGTGCCCAGAGAAGAATGGGTCCAACATCAAAGAAATTTCTTGAGAAAATTAATGAAGCATTTGAATATTCTTTAAAAAATACTTTAAAACTGCTAGGAAAGTTGAATGGGAAATAAAGAATACCACATTGTTTTATTACACAATGTTGTCAAAAAATGTATGCCCTCTCCAAAAAAAAGACTCAGCATTTGATTCACTCTTTTTGAGATTCAAATTATTAGCAGAAATTATAACTTAAATTCTGTTACATACTAGATAAAACAAACTAATAATATAAATTTTCATTTCACTAAGATAATGTCCCAATCGAACTTTCCCCCATCCCACATGTGAAATTTTGCTCTCCCTTTTATGTGGATTCACTTTCAATGGTCTTTTCCCCAAACCACTCACCCTTAAATAACAAGGACTATTTATAAATCAAGTCTACCTCAAGGTAGGCCAATCATAACTGCCAAATCACCTCAGAGAGGAGACAAAAAGAAACAGGTCTCACCATAACCTTTGCAAGACTCACAGTCACGAAATACAAGAGAGTGTGACTTGGAGCCAGGACACTGTCAGACATAAACTTCATCCAATGTAAGCAGCAAACAGATTCCGAAACCACCAAGGGGCGATTTTTCAACGGTCTTGCAGCATTGCATTTCTCCGTGTAACAAGGTACGTAACAGATGTCAGATTTCTATTGTTTCTTCTGACTTTCTAAAACACAATTATTATCTTGAATCTTACTTTTTCCAACACTTGATACATTAATAATTTGCCCTCTGACCTTTTATTGTGATTTTTCCCCCTGATTTGAGAGATCAATCACATCAAAGGATATAACGGTGAATTACTAAAGATAAAATGTTTATTGATACTCCTTTGTCAATATCAGTATCACTCCAAAAATTATAATACTATAGTTACAATACTATCAACTCACCAAAAAGCAGAGTAAGAACAGTCCTGTTCTACAAAATGAATCAATGACCCTGGTTTAACAGTTAATAAATTGGTTTTCAAGCAGTGATTACTGCTCTACAATTACCCTTAGTAGAATATCTTGTGGAATGTTTGGAATGTTGGATAAGGTGTATGACTGAGATATCATAAATTATATTAATAAAAGGTGCACTTCAAATATGAGCAATTAAAGCACCTACAGATCTTCTGTGGGGGCAGTCACTATGTAAATGCTGGCAGACCTAATTTTTAGAATAGGCACATTTACCTGAGAGATTTCGACTATATAAAGCCTTCATGTGATGAATGGGGAAATAAGACCTTAGATAATTAAGTAAATTATTTGAAATAATAATTCCCCTAAAGTGGAAATAAGGCAAGTTCCTGGCATATCTGACTCAGATCCCATTCAAGAGAATGCTAGTTAGTGGAGCAGGAGTCATGTCTAAGGTGGTCCTAAATGTGTGCAGCAGGTCATGGAAAGAGCTAGAGGAGGAGCTGGCTCCCAAGGTCAGCTCAAGACTCTCAGGCTCAAAAACTCAACTCTCAGTCCTGTGACTGTCAGGCCAGCAGATGTCTGTCCTTGGCTCTGCCCTAACCCCAGGAGAGCCACTCTGAACAGACGCAAAGCTGTCTGTAAACTGAACAAACCTGTTAGCAATTTAAAGAAAGAAAGCTCTTTAACCAACCATCCCCACTCCCTCCCAAGCCAGGATTCATCCTGGACAACTGTGTCCCTCTGTCTTGTGACCTCTGAGTCCCATTAGATAGCAGCTGCTCCTAATCTTCCAAGGAGGGCCCAGGCCAAGTACTCAAACGGCATGCCCCATCTCTCTAAGGTGGTGGCCTGAGATGAGGAATCGGGTTCTCAACACAAGTTGCTGGCCAACTGGCGGGGCTGCGTTCCAACCTACAGTCCCTTGAAGTCCCCAAACTCCCAAATCATTGTATGGCTGGGACTATCATTTTCTAATCTCCTCAAGGAGATGATGTTGCCACTCTTTCTGGGGCCCAACATTCACATTATCTCCTGCTGGAACTGAAGTCACAGCTGATTTCCTCCCACCAGTTTCCTCAGTATCAATGCTTCTCCCTTGCACGCCAGTGACATGCACCCAGTGAGGCTGGTGAGGTGGAGATGCCCACCGCTACAGGTCACAAATGACACAGGATGATCTCCATACAATCTTCCTTGGAGTAACCGGCGTGTACCATACAAGAAATATCAATACTTTTTAAATAATCGCTCATTCCTACAGGGGACTCGATTTTGGGGATCTTGTACATGTAGGAAACAAAAATGTTACAGATCCCATTTCCATAAAGAGTCAACAGAAACTTTGGGGTTTTTGTTTTGGTAAAAGGCCTGGCAGACATCACCGACAAATCCTTCAATTTTAAGCAAGTTCAGTGTTTCTTCCACTATTTCAGTGACAACGGACAGCAAAAGCAAACTTCAGTCCATTTTTCTCAGCCCAGCAGGACAACCGCTCCCCAGGAAGGGAATTATCATCATGAATCGACTGTAAAACACAGGACTGTTTTGATTGATTGGAATAAGTAGCAGTCGTGCTGAATGGGGGTCACCCTGGACACTTGAAATGGAAGAATATAAATGAGGAGGAAGCTAAGTCAGATCTCAGTAAGCATTTTTAAACATTCATGGGAAAGAATGGATAAAGAGGAGAATTCCCTGAGGTCAAAGTTTGAGATTTCTTTGCAGATCTAAGTGGCTGTAATTTTCAATGTAAATGGAAACCAATACATTGAAGATAAGAAACAAATTAGTCATAATGCCCTAACAATAAAAGCTACTTGGATTTGTGTGATACAATATTTGGTTAGAAATACTTTAAAACCTGTTTATACTTTAAGAATATTATAATTGCTTACTTTACAACAATAAAAATGTATCCCGGTCCAAAGCCCATGCTTACCTAAATAAGGCAACTGAAAGACAGACAATTTTAGTCTGTCCTACAAGTAGCACTAAAGTAATATAGGGTTCCATCCACAAAGTAAATGGGATTCGAAGTTACCATAGCTGAAAGCACATTACAGATTCTGAATACCATTCTTCATTGACTTTGTTATAATTTTTAAAAAATATTTCTTTAATATTAATAAATCATGAACCCATAAAACTTGTCATCTTGAACAGACCTTAAAAATCCCATCACAGCTACTTCATTCATTTTAGAAATGAAGAAATTCAAATTTAGAGAGATTAAGTCAGTTTACAATGAAATTTACCATCAAACCCCTAATTTACAGTCTGGAAATAGTATCACAGCACATGTACGGAGCCTTAGTCTCTCTCTGTACTCTCTCCAGGATTCAGGCTATGTACTTATTGACCACAGTTAATACAGGAAAAAAGGATAATCTCAATGCACAAATACTGAAATATCAAATCTTAAAACCCACGCAGTATTGTCTGGCTCTCTTACAAAGCTTGAGGATAAGCCAATTAACTACCACTTTAAAGATATTTAAAAATAAAAATGACAGCAATTTCCAGAAATACTTATAGCCCCCTAGCATTATCTAGGAAAATGACCATTTACGGCTCCATCCAATGCCAATCCATTCTACACACAGCATGAGAAATAGCAAAACTAGTTTAAACTCAATTGTTGAAATAGTGACTGTACCTCCCAGCCTTCTATGTGAGACTGCCATTCCTCTAAAACTTCTAACTTCTCCATCTGTCTCTTGGCCTCGTTTATGTTGGAACAGACGGCTTTCATGGCTTGGAGGGCTTCCATCACCGCTGCATAGTCACTGTGTTTCCTTGGAGTCCGCTTCAGCAACTCCTGTTTATACACAAAAACAAATCACCCTTTGATCTTCAGCTTTCTGGTACAGCAGGTTCAGACTGACCAGGAAATGAAAACTGCAAAGATCGTGAGAGCCACTTTCAGAAGTGACATCACAAACTCCACCACAATTGAGAACAAACAAAAGACTGAATCAATTTATGTGTTATTACTCTGATACACATTTTTGCACTTTAATTTTTCCTGAAAAATTATTTTGTTCTTAAAAACTAAATTAGATTTCTCTTTTCAAGTTGTCAAATATTTCACCTGCAGTATGTAATTTTTTTAATAAGTTTGACTTTGAGTCCAACAGGAGTACATCTTTATATGTTAATTTCATTTTCCTAGAGACTTTAATGGAATAGTAAATCTTTAAATGAATATGTGCCATAATTTCAAAAATAATTTAAGTACCTTATTTTCTAAAACTTTTTGAAGAAACTACAAAAACATGTCATAAAGTAAAACTTTTGAAGAACACCTTATACTCTAGCAGAATAATTTATAAATTCCACAATACTCCATCATTAAAAGAACAATTTATGCCGTTTTCACAAATTACTCAGGTACATTCTCCGCTATGAATAAACTGCCATACACCCTTCAATAGCTTTATTTTTGTTTTTGTCTTGGGACAGGGTTTGTTGGCTTGTTATTCATAGTTTGTTTGTTTTTTCCCATTCAGGATATCAGAACTAAAGTGATCTTTAATCTTGTAAATATATTAAAAGGGCTTGTTAGTTGTTTAGAAACACAAAATTAAACATTTTCACCCACAGTCTAGACGGCTGTGACCACATTGCTTTTTAATTAGTCATTTGTTTCCTTACTGCACAGCCGTCACCATGCAACTAACACAATTACAGAAGTCCTGAGGCAAGTCGCTTTAAGAATTTCCTTAATTCTTAACATACAGTGGGAAAATACGCAGTTGCTATATTTTCTGGAGGTCTGCTATTCTTCACAAATTTGCCATAAACTTTGACCCTGTATTCAAATGTGTTCAGACTCTGTTCTTCAGAGCAAGCATCAAACGAACGCACATTAAATCACTGCCAAGACAAGGTTTAAAAAGTTATGCTGAATCACAAATACATAAAGGAGATAGGAGACCTTTTCCAGAAATTCTGAAGAGTAGAAATATTTGTAAATCATGTGAAAAGATCAAGTCAGTTTGCAAGATATGAGATTTGGAGCCCCATGGAATTGTGCCCAGTGAGTATCTGTGGAGTCTAGACATGAATTTAAATCATGTGAAGTAATGAGAGAAGTGACTAGTACAATCCTCTCTCAATTACCTGCCATGCACCCTGTTCTGATGTGCCAACCCAATAATTTCAAACTCCACAAATGAGAAGAGCATATCTTTTCTTTAACACACAGCCCAATCCCACAATGTTTTTCTCTGAGTAAATAAAGCCCTCCAAAATCAGAGAGAACAGCAGCACAATTTTTCAGCTGCTACTACCAAAAAAATATATATATATATATCAACACCAACATATCTATTACACAGGTAAACATTTCTTCATGTTTCTCTGTGAAAATAATCTCCCCCGAATTGAAAAAGATGTCATCTTCTTACTGCTTAAAGGTGTTCTAAAATAGCTTCTTTTTTCCTAAGTAAGGACTTGTCCATGATTCTAGCTTTTGAAATGCCAGCTCAAGCACCTGAGATCATCCTTATCAGAAATGAGTGACTTGGAACAACCACTCGACATAAAGCACTTCCCTTAATATTACTGTGCCTTCTGACTTTAAAACAAACAAATCCCTGGGACTCCAAAGGTTGGGCCAGGCGTAACTGCAGTGATGAGCACATATGCAAATCGGAGTCACCGGGTTAGAGGTCCACAGGGACCTCAGGGACAGAAGGCACATCTGTGCCAGCCCTCCCCATCCTCTGGCCTGTGTGAAAACTCTGGACAACTTGAGATCTCTGAGTTAGCTTCTCTCCATGGCTTTCCTAAGCAACTTGACTTGCTTTTCAATAAGAAGAGATCCTTTCAATGAAATTTTACAGACACCCAATTTATGTAGCTGAAAAAAGTAATAGTAAAAAGGGTGTTTTTAGTTCAAATTCATCAAATTTATTTCTCAGAAAGTAAATCAATAAGAATGCCAGTTAATATGTCCATAGCATTTCCGAGTATTTTTAAATTTGGATAACCAAGTAGTAATTAATACGTTAAAATAAATCAGAATCAAATATGCATGAATAATAATGGCTAATATTTATGGAGTATATACTATGCTAAATGGTTTATATTAAATAGTTCAATTAATTATTAGGTAATAATTTATATATATATATACAGATATGCATATATATACATATACATATTCTTGTAGGTACATGCTATAATTTCATCACCACCATCATCATCATCATCATTACCCTTTCTGACTCACAAGTGAAAACCCAAGGCTTTAAAAGATTAGATTATGTGTTCAGTCATACAGCTATAAGCAGAACACTCTGTACTTGAACTCAGAAGTCATGTGCTCAACCACCACACTGAACTGCCACTGATTCTGAGGTAACAGTTCCAAAAAACATTGTTTCCAGAATTACTGTTCTCATCTATTCTTAGGCCCTTCCAGTATAAGCAATAATTAGTACTTTACAATACATTTTTCACAATAGAAATGTTGGTCATTATACATAGGCAATGTCCCTACAACCATTAATGAAGCATTTTCTATCTCCAGAGGCAATGTTTTCTTGACCTTGTCATTCTACATTCATCATTTACTGTCACATGTGACCCGCACCATTCCCTGTACCAATGATTTAAAACCAGGCTCTGAAATTATGTAGCTTTGAGTTTTACTTCATTAGCATCAAGAAGGCTCTGAATTATGTTACTTTGACCTTTACTTCATTAACACCAATGTTAAAGTAAATCAAAAAATACACCAACTGAGAATTTACTTGAGATAAAGAAGATAAAGTGCTATATAAACTGGTCATAATGTATTTAATGGGACCTATCTTGAAACTAACACCCTTACTATAAATGAAACTCAAGTATATTTTCTGCAAAGAACACTTTTTGTTTCTTTAAAGATTTGTGTCCTACTCCACATATAAATTAGTGACAAAATAGTCATTTTAATTGAGTTTACTGGGGTGACATTGGTTAATAAAACTATATAGCTTTCAGGTATACAAATCTACAATACATCTCCTGTATATTATATTGTGTGTTTACCACCCAAGTCAAGTCTTTTTCTATCACCATTTCTCCCCCTTTACCTTCTTATCCCTTCCCCTCCCCCAATGACTATGAAGCCCTTTCTTTAGAAGGTCAGACTATTTAAAAGAAAAAAAAAATTTAAAGATTATAAGCCAAATATGCAGGTAAAAGGAAAACACTACAATAAATACAAAAATACCTTTAAAAGAAGAGGGTACTTGCATATTCTTTGTATTGGTGTCACTAAGTACCCTTCCAGGGGGACATCTGTGTTCTTCCGTCCTCCGAGCAGCATGCAGTTCTGGGTGGAAACAGACATGACTGATTATGTTTTTAAAACCTGAAGCTGTAAAACTTTCTTCCATCATAAAATTTTCTGCTGAGAAGTTGTGAAAGGATGTCTCTATATAGCTTCTTTCTCTGAGAAGATCACATTCAGTCACAAACAATATTTACAGGAGAGAAAGAGAAATACTTTCGCCTTTCATATTAGTTATAGAAGCCAAAATGTGTTTTTGGATCTGTATCTTGAAAATTAATTCACATATATTCTCCTGAGTATAAAGTCTAAGGGAAAAGATAGAAACAGAGATAAAGATGGAGAAAGAGATAAATGGATGAAGAGATGAGTAGATGAGCGGATTGATAGATGGAATGGATGGAACAGTTGGGTGGGTTGCAGGCTGGGTGGGTGGATGGATGGAGGGATGGGTAAATAATAGACAGATACATAGATGAGGTAGTGTTGTTTTGTAGAAGAACAGGCCTAAAGACAACTGGGTTCCATGGGTGCTCTTCCATGGACTAGTGATGTAACTGGATTGAGACATGGAAGAGTTTTTGTTTTTTCCTCAAAGTAATAGCAAAAGCCAGAGTATCATTATTTTGGGGCCAGTTTCCCAAGCCCCAATTCTCACGTTACAACACAGACAAGACTGAGTGACATGTGCACATGTATAACAGGAGAGGAGACCTGAGGTTAGGGAGAAAGGATCTTCTGTACGGGCAGCATGCATGTCTACCCATTCCACAGAAGGAAGACATGTATCTCTGAAACTGTCTGTGATACAAACATTATTTAAAAGAGCAGAACAAAGGCAGTCAGTTCCTCTGATGAGAAAGTGTGCAGAAATACAAGACCCATGGAGAACTGCCTCCCAAGACAAACTTCTAAATAAACAATGGATCAAAGAAATTACAAAGGAAACTGGACATTTTTAAAAACTGAATGAAAATGAAAACACATGTCAAAATGTATGGGATGCAATTAAAGCCACATATAAGGCAAAACTCAAAGCTTTAAATACCTATAATTAGGAAAGATAAAAAGATCTTAAAGACTCTCAACACGCTATGAATAAGATGGAGCTTCCTCAACCCCACCCAATGAAGAACATCTACAAAAACATCTACAGACAACATCATACTTAATGATGAAAAACTAAATGATGTCCCCCAATGATGAGAAACACAGCAGGAGTGTCTATCCTTACCACTTCTATGCAAGGAAAAAACAAGACATCTACCTTGAAGAGGAGGAAGTAAAATTGTCTTTATTCTCGGATGACATGATCTTATATATAAAATATCCTCAAGATTCCCCCAAATCTTCTAGAATTAACACATGAATTTAAATCACAAGATGGAAGACTATAAAATATACAAGATATAAGACTACATAAATGTCATTTAAATTTCTACATACGAGCAATGAGTAACCCAAAAATGACATTAGGATAATCCCCATTACAATACTATCAAAAAGAGCAATGTACTCAGTAATAAATTTATAAAATAAGTATAAGATGGAGAAGGAAAATGGCGGATCTGGAGGAGCAGTTGTCTGATGAGAAGAGTAAATGGAAGCTATGAATACCAGGATACCTGAAGGAGACTGCACCACTAAATCTCACAGGTATTCTACCACAAAAGTTCACACCAGGGAGCCAGAAGAGATCAATTTAAGAAGCTGAGGCTAACAAGAAGAGTCTCACAAACAATGGGAAGACAAAGAAACAATCCCCAAATGAAAGGAAAGGAGGAAGCCTCAGAAAGAATGCTAAATGAAACAGAGGCAACTCAACTATCAGATATTGAGTTCAAAGCAATGGTTGTCAGGAGGCTCAATGAGCTCACAATGAATTACCGGAAACTACAATGAACTCACTGCAACCTATGTCAACATGAAAAAGGAAATAGACACTATCAACGAGGGCCAAGAGGAAATGAAGAATACAATTTCTGAACTAGAGAACACAGTAGAAGGAATCAAAAGCAGGATCGATGAAGCAGAAGATTGGATTAGCAACTTGGAGGACAAAGAAGAAAACACCCACAAAGAGCAAGAAAAGGAAAGGAGGCTCAGAAAGAATGAAGAGGAATTAAGAGAAATGCAAGACAATATGAAACATAGTAATATCCATATAATAGGGATACCAGAAGGAGAAGAAGAAGAGCAAGGGATAGAAAACCTATTTGAAAAAGTAATGATGGAAAATTTCCCTAATTTGATGAGAGAAAAAGTTACACAAATCCAGGAAACACAGAGCGTCCCAATCAAGAGGAACCCAAAGAGTCCCACTTCAAGACACATCATAATTAAAACGGCAAAATTCCAAGACAAAGAGAGAATCTTAAAGGCAGCAAGGGAGAAAAAGAAAGTAACATACAAGGGAGCCCCAATAAGGTTAGCAGCTGACTTCTCAATGGAAATGCTCCAAGCCAGAAGAGAATGGAAAGAAATATTCCAAGTAATGAGAACCAGAGGCCTGCAACCAAGGCTACTTTACTCGGCAAGGCCCTCAATCAAGATAGAAGGCCAAATTAGGAGCTTCCTAGACAAAAGAAGTCTAAAAGAATACACCTCTACCAAACCAGCTCTCCAAGAGATGCTAAAGGGACTGCTTTAAGGAAAAGGAGGAAAAGAGAGCAAGAGAGAGGAACACAGGTACAAAAATGGCAATGAATAAATACCTATCAATAATAACCTTAAATGTAAATGAATTAAATGCTCCAATCAAAAGACATAGAATAGCTGAATGGATAAGAAAATGTGACCCACACATATGCTGCCTACAAGAGACCCACCTCAGGACAAAAGACATACATGGACTGAAAGCGAAGGGCTGGAAAGAAATTTTCCAAGCAAACAGATAGGAAAAAAAAGCTGGGGTAGCAATACTCATATCAGACAAATTACATTTCAAAAAAGGGCCACAAAGAGATACCCAGAGGTCATTTCATAATACTCAAGGGAAGAATCCACCAAGAAGACATAAACATTGTAAATATATATGCACCCAACATAGGAGTACCCAAATATATAAAGAAAATCTTAGAGGACTTCAGGAAAGATATTGAGAGCAACACAATTATAATAGGGGATTTTAACACCCCACTGTCAAAAATGGACAGATCTTCCAAACAAAATATCAACAAAGATATGTGGCATTGAACAATGCCCTACACGAAATGGACTTAACTGATATATACAGAGCCCTTCATATCAAAGACACTAAATACACATTCTTTTCAATTGCACATAGAACATTTTCATAGATAGACCACATGATAGGACACAAAACAAGCCTCAACAAATTCAAGAAAATTGAAATCATACCAAGCATTTTCTTGGATCACAGGGGACTGACACTAGAAAACAACCCCAAGGAAAAAAACCCAAAACACTCAAAATCATGGAGATTGAATAGCATGCTATTAAACAATGAATGGGTCAAGAATGGAATTAGGGAAGAAATCAAGAAGTTTCTGGAAACAAATGAAAATGAACTCACAACAACCCGAAACTTATGGGACACAGCAAAGGTGTCCTGAGAGGGAACTTCATAGCAATACAGGCCTACCTAAAAAAGATGGAAACATTTCAAACAAACAACCTAACCCTATGCCTACAAGAACTCCAGGAACAACAACAAAGACAGCCCAGAGCAAGTAGAAGGAAGGAAATAACCAAGATCAGAGCAGAATTAAATGATATAGAGACTAAAAGCACAATTCTAAGGATCAATGAATCCAGGAGCTGGTTCTGTGAAAAGATAAATAAAATCGACAAGCCTTTAAGCAGGCTCATCAAGAAAAAAAGAGAGAGGACCCAAATAAACACAATCAGAAATGAAAGAGAGATTACAACTGACACCACAGAAATACAAAGCATTGTAAGAAGTTACTACAAAGAACTGTATGCCAAGAAATTTGAAAACCTAGGTGAAAAGGACAAATTTCTAGAAAAATATAATCTTCCAAAACTCAATGAAGAAGCAGAAAACCTGAACAGACCAATAACAGCTGATGAAATTGAAGCAGTAATCAAAAAACTCCTGACACACAAAAGCCCTGGACAGCATGGTTTCACAGGAGAATTCTACAAAGCATTTAAGGAAGAGCTAACCCCTATCCTTCACAGACTATTCCAAAAAAACCAAAATGATGGAAGACTCCCAAACTCTTTTTATGAAGCCAGCATCATCCTAATCCCAAAACTAGAAAAAAGACACAACAAAGAAAGAAAACTTCAGGCCAACATCGCTGATGAACATAGACACTGAAATCCTCAACAAAATATTTGAAAGCCACATCCAACAATACATTAAAAAGATCATACACCATGACCAAGTGGGATTCATCCCAGGGATGCAAAGATGGTTCAATATTCACAAGTCAGTAAATGTTATACATCACATAAACAAAAGCAAAGACAAAAATCACATGATCCTATCAATAGATGCAGAAAAAGCATTTGATAAGGTACAACACCCATTTATGATAAAAACACTCAGCAAAGTGGAATACAGGGAGCATTCCCCAACATAATAAAGGTCATATATGAGAGACCTACAGCCAACATCATACTCAATGGGAAAAAACTAAAATCTTTTCCACTAAGATCAGGAACAAGACAAGGTTGTCTACTTTCACCACTTCTACTCAATATAGTGTGAGAAGTTTTAGCCACAGCAATTAGACAAGAAAAGGAAATAAAAGGCATCTAAATTGGGAAAGAGGAAACAAAACTGTCAGTGTTTGCAGATGACATGATAGTGTACATAGAAAATCCTATAGACTCGGCTAAAAAAACTGCTCAACCTAATAAATGAATTTGGCAAAACAGCAGGATACAAAGTCAATATCCTGCTGCAAGAAATCAAAGGCCTTCTTGTATACCAACAATGAAACAGCAGAAGCAGAAATCAAGAAAAAATCCCATTCGATATAGCAAAAAGAAAAATAAAATACCTTGGAATAAACCTAACCAAAGAGGTAAAAGACCTGTATTCAGAAAACTACACAACACTGAAGAAAGAAATCAAGGAAGGCACAAATGGAAACATATACCGTGTTCATGGATCGGAAGAACTAACATCATCAAAATGTCCACACTACCCAAAGCAATTTACAGGTTCAATGCAATAGCTATTAAAGTACCAATGGCTATTTCACAGACATAGAACAAACACTTCAAAAATTTATACGGAACCATAAACAACCCCAAATAGCTGCTGCAATTTTGAGAAAGAAGAGCAAAATAGGAGGGATCACAATACCTGATACCAAACTGTATTACAAGGCCACTGTAATCAAAACAGCCTTATACTGGCATAAAAATAGGCACATGGACCAGTGGAGCAGAACAGAGAGCCAAGAAATAAACCCAAGTCTCTACAGTCAATTAATATTCAACAAAGGGGGCAGCAACATAAAATGGAGTAAAAATAGCCTCTTCAACAAGTGGTGTTGGGAGAACTGGACAGCTATGTGCAAAAAAATGAAACTTGAGCACCAACTTACACCATACACAAAAATAAATTCAAGGTGGATAAAAGATTTAAATATAAGCTGTGACACCACTGAAGTCCTAGAGGAGAATATAGGCAGGAAAATCTCAGATATTTTATGCAGCAACATTTTTACTGATATGTCTCCTAGAGCAAGGAACATAAAAGAAAGAATAAACAAATGGGATCTCATCAAAATAAAAAGCTTCGGCACAGCTAAAGAAAACAGTATTAAAACAAAAAGAGAACCAGCCATATGGGAAAACATATTTGCCAATGATACCTCAGACAAGGGTTTAATCTCCAAAATATATAAAGAACTCACACGACTCCACTTTAAGAAGACAAGGAGCTCAATTAAAAAATGGGCAAAAGACGTGAACAGACACTTCTCCAAGGAGGACATGCAGAAGATTCAGAGACACATGAAAAGATGCTCAATATTGCTAGCTATCAGAGAGATGCAAATTAAAACCACAATGAGATACCACTTCACACTGGTCAGAATGGCCATCATAAACAAAGCAACAAATAACAAGTGTTGGAGAGGATATGGAGAAAAGGGGACCCTAGTGCACTGTTGGTGGGACTGCAGATTGTTACAACCATTATAGAAGACAGTATGGAATTTTCTGAGAAAACTAAAAATGGATCTACCTTTTGACCCAGCAATTCCACTGCTAGGATTATATCCTGAGAACCCTGAAATACCAATCCAAAAGAACCTGTGCACCCCAATGTTCATAGCAGCACAATTTATAATAGCCAAGTGTTGGAAGCAACCTAGGTGCCCATCAGTAAATGAATGGATCAAGTTACACAATGGAATTCTATGCAGCAGAAAGAAAGAAGGAGCTCATTACCCTTTGCAACAGCATGGATGGAGCTGGAGAGCATCATGCTAAGAGAAATAAGCCAGGCAGTGAAAGACAAATACCATATGATCTCACCTTTAACAGGAACCTAATCAACAAAACAAACAAACAAGCAAAAGATAACCGAAGACACTGAAATAGAGAACAGGCTGACAGTGACCAGAGGGGAGGGGGGAGGGTATTTCAGGGGAAAAAGGGAAGGGTTTAGAACAACAAGCATAAAGGACACATGGACAAAAACTAGGTGGGGGGGTGGAAATGGGAGGGAGGTGGGAAGGGATGGGTGGATGGGTTGGGATAGGAGTAAAAGATAGAAAACTGTACTTGAACAACAATTAAAATAAAATTTTAAAAGTATAAGATGAATACAGATATCTTAAATATGACAACAAAAGCACAACCATAATGGAAAACATTTAATAAATTGGACTTTAACAGAATTTAAGACATTTGATCTTGAAAAGACAATATTTTTATTTTTTTTAAAGATTTTATTTATTTTTAGAGAGAGGGGGAAGGGAAAGAGAGGGAAAGAAACACCAATGTGTGGTTGCCCAGCTGGGGACCTGGCCTACAACCCAGGCATGTGCCCTGACTGGAAATTGCACTGGTGACCTTTTGGTTCACTGGCTGGTGCTCAATCCACTGAGCTACACCAGCCAGGGCCTAAAAGACAATATTTTTAAATGAACAGACAAACCACACACTGGGAGAAAATATCTGCAAATTATGTCTGATACAGGAACTGTTACCAAAATAAAGTTATAGCTCGATATAAGATAAACACTACAGTTTAAAAATGGGCAAAAGATATGAAAAAGCATTTCACCAAAGGAATATATGAATGCCTAATAAACACATGAAATCGTGCTTACTATCACTGGTCATTAGAAAAATGCAAATAAAATCACCTTGCGATACAACTCCATGCCCACTGGCCTGGCTATAATTGGAACTTACAATACCGTGTGTGGGCAAAGATACAGAGAAACTGCAGTCCTCACACACTGCTTGTGGACGTGGCACGGCCACCTGGGTAGTTTCTTAAAAAGTTAAACATAAACTTACTATGACTCAGCAATTCAACTCTTAGTATCTACTCAAGAGAATGAAAATATATGTCCACACAAAGATTTGTACAATACATAGTGTTCATAAAAACATTATTTGTAATAGCCCAAAGTGAACATTTCCTGACTTTTCTACACTAACAAATCTCTCTCTCTGAAATGAGCTGTCATAGGCAGCACCATAAGGTCCACCATTATCCTAGTCACTTGCTGACCCAATGTTCGTATCTGGCAGTGGATAAACAAAATGGTACAGCCACCCAGTGGAATAGCATTCAGCGATAAATTTGAGTGGAATATAGATACATACTATAAAAAAGATGAATACTCAGTAAAAGAAGCCAGGCATAAAAAAAGTATACTTTGTGTGATTTCACTGATACAAAACCCTCAGAAAAGGCAAATCTCCAGAGACAGAAAGCAAATCAATGATTGGTGGGAGAGGAGATGGACTATAAACAAGAATGAAGGACCTTGGGAGGTAATGAAAATGCTCTAAAACTTGATCATAGGGATGGTCGTTCCACCCCACAATTTGCTCACTAGGAACCTGTGAGATTCACAGACAACACAGAATCAACCAGGAGAGGGCATTATCAGTATGTCCCCACCACTGGCCTCTCCCAACTCTCACCTCCTACATTATCAAAGGACTCTAGTTTCCTAGGCTGCGTATGTCAAAGGAGCCGCCCCACAGCGGTTTCTACCCCACATTGATGCTGTTCCTCAGTGCTTGGTGGGCCTATCGGCAAAGTGTAACACATGCTAACACATTATTCTTACCAAAAGGAATGTCCGGATGGTTCTAATTTTGTTAAGTTCAAGAAGCAATTTTTGTGCCTTTTCATGGTTACTGCAATATTCATCATAGATACGGAACTTGTCTTTCTGCAAATTCAAGTAAGAATGAGTTAGAGTCATTTTATTAGCCACTTTGAAATATTACCCCTTGTGATGTTTATGAACCAACTTTATTAAGTGTTCACTAGATTTTACAAGCTATACCGTATGTATGTATATACATTTCTTTTCCCTGATCCACGAAGAATAGCGCTGGAAAGAAGCTACACACATTATCCTCCAATACGATGTGTGCAACAATAAGTAAATGAACCATGTGGAAGCAACTTACAGAAAAGATAGTCCTTAGCTTTGCTGAGAGCACTCAGACACAGTTTTAAAAGGAAAGTAACATCAGAGCAGGGTCCAGAGAGAGGGATCCATGATTCCCAGGCAGGGGGAGGGAAGAAAGAAAGTATGTTAGGTACAGGGAAATGTGTGTGCCAGTTTCTACAGAACTCCAGAAACAAGTGCTGTGCAATTCACAGGCGCTGAGTTGGGCCACACATTTAAGGCAAACACTAACAAGCAGGAGACTATTCAGCAACAGGTGAATAAGGTAAGGAAGCCAGTACATAGGAGAGGTCATTTCAGAAAGATACAATGTTAGTTTATAAAAATAAGAAAATGGTAGCTACGTTTCAATAGCTGTCGTATTGTAAAGAATTTACAACTTTATGTAACTCCAAAGTACAAAGAAACAATTGGTGGAAATTGAAAGGGAGTGATGGCCAGTGATTGGCAGATTCGTGATTAATATAAAGATTTTGTAACAATTAGAGCTTTCACTAAAAGTAATCAAGTAAAAAAAGATACACAATTTTCACAGATACTATAGACAGGATACTTTCAAAACAGGAGGAATTTTGCCATTATGATCTCTCAGCTTTCCTCCATCTGTGAGATTTTCTCTAAATATTTATGGTCTATATCTATCAGAGAAGTACCAATCAAGGAGGAAGACAGAAAGTGTATTGATCAAATATTAGAACAGAAGTGTGTCCCCTGAAATTTTAGGGATATGCAGAAAGAAACACAGAGCGTACACTATATAGCCAGTAGGAAATGTATTGAATTACTTATTTTAAGAGATGATATGAACCAGAATAAAACAAACTTAAGAAATAGTTTAGTTAAATACATGGATGACAGATTGATAGTGTGTTACAGAGGAAATGGATGTCAGGGTGGAAGATTCCCAAGAATAGCTCTGAGCTGAGATAGCAACCACTCCAGCTGGCAGGACAGTAGAATTCTCTTGTGAAAGCGAACAGTCTGGGTTCGGTGGACTAAACACGCCTGGCTTCCAGCCATACCCAAGGAAAGCACAGTTCATCTTCCTCCACCCAAGGAGCCTCTCCCTTTAATATAGTTATCTTTATGAAATATTTTCTGATTACAAAAGTAACACATACAGAGACTGCTCACTGCATATAGATATAGATTCAGAAACTACATAGTTACCTTTATAAAAGGCTAAATAGAAATTCAAAATAAAAATTGATACAAAATACTCTTACATATTTTTAATAAAATATTAATTATGTAGCATATTTTTAATCCTCACCCGAGGACATGCTTATTGATTTTAGAGAGAGAGGAAAGGAGGGAGAGAGGGAGGGAAAGAAACATCAATGTGAGAGAGAAACATCCATCAGTTGCCTCTCCAAGTGCCTCGACTGGGGACCGAACCTGCAACCCAGGCATGTACCCTGGCCAGGAATCAAACCCTCAACCTTTCTTTGGTTTATAGGATGACACTCCAACCAAGTGGGCCACATTGGCCACAGCTATCACATTTTGATAAATATGGATCTGAATTATTAATCTGAAAATTAGCATCAGTGGAACGTTATAAATAGTACTTTTTTGAGATAAATATTTTTTAGTTCTGAAAACAATTTTCACCATACAGGTGGCTTTTCACTTTGCAAATCAATTGCATAATTTTTTTTCAGCTATTGTGTGCAAAGTGATAAAAATGACCATAGAAGCCTGAGGTATAATGTGAAATGGATAAGTACTGACTTATTCTTCTGCACTGCTCGGCACACCCTTCTGAGAAACCATCCTGGAGGAAAATCCAGACAGAGACATACGTGTGCCTCAGGTGAGCACGTTTGCTCACCTCCAGGTTTGTCTCCAGTTGATTAACAAGGGAACATTTTGACTAATCAAGGGCTCCTCATGCCATTAAAGAATAAGAACTTTCTGCCTCAAGAGAGAAATGCTCTATGTTTGAGAGAAACATAAAAATCCATTCATTATGAACAGCCTGAATATTCATTAGAATTCAAAGCTACAGAGGATGCGAAGAACTAACTCGTTGGGAAAAAGAAAAGGCTGTTCATTCTTCGCTGAATAAAATGGATGATGTGAGGCGCTCTCCCATTTTCTGGCCCCAAGTGGAAGATTTCATTGGCCTTAAAAGACCCCAAACTTTTGGTGTCAAATTTTACTTCTAATGCTGAATTCTCACATCCTACTAGGCCAAAAGCTAAACTCTCGAATGTAGGCGGAAAGAGCTTTTAAAATAAACAGAAATTTATCCTACAAAGTGAAGAAAGCAGGTTCCCACTTCTTGCTGAGCACTAGGTTCAGGATGTAAGCATTCTTCCACAACTTGTAAGAATTCCTTATGTACTGCAAGGATATCTTCAATGTTTGAGAACAGTATCTGTAAATAAATGAACGTGTCAGTAAGTGCAATAGTGAAGCAATTAAAAAAAAAGAAATCTATGCAAGTATAGTATTCTCTTCCAAGTTGAAAACTTCAGTGGATAGCTGTTTATCCCTAATCCATTCCTTCCTGCCACCCAGCGGGCAGAGTACCAATTTTCTCTGGACATCCTCTCTACTCCCACACAGCATTGAAAACCAGGACCTATTCTTGGCTCTCAGGAAAGCCTGAATGACTGAATCCAAGTATGGTGGTCCCACCCCATTAACTAGAATGGGCTGGGTAAAACAGGGCAGGTGGACTGACTGTCAGGCTCTTTAATCCTAGGAAGGGCACCCTGGAATGGACAGCCCTTTCCACCTCTGGAATGAGGCCTTTGTCTGGACAGTTATTGGATCATTTTGCAGTTGTGGGAAGAGCCAGTCCAGAGGCAAAGCTGATAATCTGAATGGAACAGGCAAGAGCTAGAAAGAACCTGGCAATAATTAACTTCCCTGAGTCACCAGTCCTGAACCTGCTCTTCTATCTGGAGTTCCTAATACAAGAACCAAAGTTTCTTCAAGTCAGTTTGACTAATAGGTGTCTTTCGCAACCAAAAGCATGCAAACTAAATGGTAGGAGAATTTAAAAGTTAGTATTGAACTTACAGGGAAATAAAGCAAGGAGAGCCTATAAATTCCTTGGAAAGTTTTTATTTCCAGTAAAGTAAAATAGCAGGTTAGCATCAAAAATAAGTATTAATGATGATTTATGCAACCTAACTGAGCAACAATGACTATAGCAAAATTCATTTTCATTTCCCATCCTTTTTCCCCAAAGCTCTTCAAAATCACCCTTCCCTGCAATTTAAGAAGAAATGCTTATACATTTGTTTCTGGGTTGCAGATATTATGCAGACTTTCTTTTCTGCACCAGTGGACCATCCAAACCGTCTGTTCTATAGTGATTAGAGGCTGGAAGCTGCATCTGCTCCCATCCTATCTTCCTGAGCCACCTCCAGCAATCATCTTACACAGAGCTCAGCGTCCTGCCTCTCACAGACACTAAGGTTCTTGGTCTTGGCTTTTTCTTTCTCTTTTCGAACTTTCTCAAACCATTCGCAAAAAATAAACTCTCTACTATGTCTCCTACTCCATCCCCTTAAATCCCCAGCCCTTTTTCCAAACTCTGGTTTTCCTTTTTCTAATTTTCACCCACACAAGTGAATGGCACAAGAACTTATACTGGGACCGAAGAAACCTCCTACAGATGAAATTTTAGCTAGGGAAAACTTGAGTTTAGGCTGAGGACTGACTGTACCTCCTCACCTTGACTGTTTCCTCCGTGACATTTTTGTCAACTTTTGATGCTGCCCACTGGTTCATTCGGTGTAAGAACGCCTGCATGGAACAAGAAAAGATATTATAAAGGTTACATTAGGTTAATAAAGTAACCATGTTGATCCAACTTAAATTAAATTTTTTACAAGAAACCAAAGTTTAAAAATCCAATAATTGTTGAATATAATAGTTTTATTGTAAATGGATGACTCTTTATGCATTGCTGCTCCTACCCGGGAATTACATTTCCGTTACAGTTTTGGGTCAGGGCCACAAGGGATCACGTACATGAATTAAATTTACCCACTGGAGACTCAAAGTTCTGGCGCGAACATTTGGAATCAGCTGTTTCCTGAACTTCTAAGTCTTAGGAAGCACAAAAGACCAAAGTCTAATAAAAAAGTGGAATTTCTAATGAGAAACAAAAGGGCCAGAAATTCTGAATTATCCCCTTTAGAACTGAGAGAGGCTGAGAGAGGGAGGCAGAGGAAGAGAAAGTGACTCCTCAAGAAGAGATGGATGGATATCCCTTCCCTTTTTATCCCAACTCCCCCACGTTTTAGGGAGCCAGAATTTACATTTCTGGGATCAGCTCAGACCTATGGTAGACCAATAAGTTCATCAGCATTTCAAAGATCTGGACTTGTCTGGATGATCATTGAGCTTTGACCCATTGCTAAATAAGCTATTATTTCTGAAAAGGAAAAAAAAAAGAGTAGAATGAGTTATTTATATTGGGCCTTAAAAGAAAAAGTTTAGAAAGGAAAGGAGAAGAGATTTTCCTTCCAGCAAAGTTAATCTGTGACTTCAAAATACTGCCTATTGACTAATGCCCAGGTGAGTCCATTCCTTCCCTTGTCTGTCTTAGGACTCTCCCCACTGCCTGCCAAGTCAGCATATAACTAACTGAGAAGGACACACCTCCCCAGGGCACAGAGAAGCTTCAGAGAACTTCTGGACACTGTATCAAACAAAATAATGTACCCAGTTCTGGCATAATAAGCATTTAGGAGATTAACAAAACCAAGGATTGGTCATAATGTTCCAAAATTATCACCCTCAAGAAATTGCCAGTAATAGTATAAAATGGCGCATTTCTGAGAGCAACCTGACAACATATCTCAAGTTTTTAAATGGGCACTCCCTTTAATTCAGCAAATTTAACTCTCTAGAAATTTATCCTAAGAAAATAGTCAGATAAGGGGTTTCAGTGTATTGATTACACTGAAGTAGAAACATCAGAAATAACATAAATGGATACCAGTAAGGGAATCATTTGATTTCTTTTCGTACATTCAGATTTTAGAACACACTGCAAAAGTATAATAATAAATGGAATGCTATAAAATTATATATACATATGTATGTATGAAACAGTTGTCTCCAAGGTTTGGTGAAAAAATTTACAAAGTGGCATACTTGATATGCAGGTACATATACGTACATGCATACATATATACACATACATACCACTCTATGTACTTATACACATGTGTGTAATGTCTGTATGCATGCATCCTGAGAAAAAACATGTAGCATATATCAAAACGCAAGCAGGGGTTACCTCCAGGTAGTCGGAAAGCGACCTTTGTGTCCTTCCTTATTTTTAGATGATTTGACTGTGAGCATGTTCTAACTTTTGTAAAAAGAAAACAAGACTACTTGAAAGAAACAAAATAAATGAGCCACAAGTCCTTACTCCTAACTTTAGCTTCAGCACCATCTTTATTTCCTATTCGACCAATTCATGTTTCATATTCTATAACAGCAAAGCTACATCAGTACTTTTCTATTTGATGTACTTACTCATCAGTACTTATTCTACTGAAGCTACTAACAGCTTCAAGAGAATAAAATAATTCAGCTGAAGTAAATGAGTAAGAACATATTGGATGTTACCTTAAATTTTTATTTAAAAAACCTGATACAAATTTTTTTTATCTAAAATTACAATTAATTAGCAATGGAAACACAGGTTTTGGATTTTCTGACTTTAAGAGCCCATTTTAATTATTATTAGTGTGTTTAATTTTAGTTTTGTCTTTCTTAAACATTTTTCCACATACTTGTACCAAAAATGCTCTTTAGCCTTTTCCATTTAGTCTTAAAATAACATGGGTCGTTTAGTTGCCTGGTTTACATTTCAGTTTTGACCACATAGTAAACAGGTAACCTCTCATGCAAGCAAAGCTTCAACTTCAGATCTAGATTTATAAATCTTTTCTTCATAAACTGAACTCAGTCACATCCTGAAACCAATAATTTAAAGTAAGGAGGTAGTAAAAATGAATCAAATATGAGTTAGAAGAGGAAATACAAACTAAGAAAGTAAACTATATCTTTATCTGACTTTATCTTCTTACCCTCTGACAATACGGAGCTTTTTGCTTAACTGTATGTAAATGAAAGAAAACCTGGAACTTACTAGCATTTCTGACCAAGTGTCTATTTTTCCCAAGAGCCTTGTTTCACACAATAATGAAGGCAGATTTTGGATAGTCTGTTGAGAGTGCCAACTTACAAAAACTGGCTGACATTCTTTATAAAATGTGTAAGTCTTCCTTGATAAATAGCATTTTGAGAACCCTCCCTTACCAGCCAGGATCTGCAGAGCCCATTCAGACTTTGGTGATTATAGCCTTCAGTCTTTCTCACAACAATGACAATCGAGAAAGCATGAATACCCTGGTCACAAAGCCATGGGAGGGGGTTAACATGCTGTTTATGTCTGCATTCAGTTATCCTCACCAGTCCAGAATTTCATCAGAATCAGATCATCTTCATTTTAAAACAAATATATTAAAAATAAGTACTGGAAAATAGCCTTTTTTTTTTAAATTTTTATTTTCATTGTTGATCTTGTACAGTTTTCTGTCTTTTATTCTCACCCGAACCCGCCACCCCAACCCTCCCCACCTCCCTCCCATTTCCACCCCCCCCCATAGTTTTTGTCCATGTGTCCTTTATACTTGGAAAATAGCTTTTAATTCCAGTGGTTCTCCAACTTTTTATTGTGTATAAGACTTGGGAAGTTTCTTCCAAATGCAGATTCCCTGGCCTACCCCCAGGTCATCTGATTCAGCAGACTGGTTTAGGACCCAGAAATATGCATTTTAAGCAAGCTCCCTTGAATGAAAATCAGCATTCTGATGTGGCTGGTCTACAGACCACATTTTTACAACCATTCCTTTATTCTTCCAAAGTCTGAAAAAACAGACTTTAAGAAACAAATGAGTCCAAATGAAAAAAAAATGAGTTTATTATTTCACCTTGACTTTCAACTCTGTCAAATTCTATGTACAACATCCTCTCACTCAGCCACTTGGGATTGCTAATACCCCACCAGAGGACCCTGCCCTCCCCCAACAATGAAAAACTGTCTGGGAGTAGACGGGTCTTAATAATCTCTGAAGACAGGAGACGCAGAGACAGGTGAGCCAGTTAAGAGAGACTAAGTCACGTTTGGAAGCAGTGGGCCTCGCAGGTGCCTCTCCGGGTACCTCTCAGCTGTCAGGCATGTCAGCACGCACTCCCACACCAGCATTCCCCTAACATGATTCCGTCCCAACTTACTCCAGAGGTCACTCTAGTCACGGCAGCCCCTTTCCTGCTCAGAGAGCCGAACTCTTCAACTTGCTCTATGTATAATTTTCCTCCTCTCACGTGTTTGGTAAAAATATGCCAAATGCTGTATGTTAATTAAAGTTTAAGAAAGCAAAACAAAAAAAGGTCAAATTTGCTACCAAGGAATCAAAAAAAGGAAGAAAACTCATTAAGATACAACAAGATGACAGCAATCCCCTCTCCCCTTGTCTGTCCACTTGGGTCACTGACAGCTCAGGCCACACCTGCTAACTTCCTCATTTTCGTGTCCTCAGTGATCCCTCTCAACTCATTTTTGTCCTTCGCACTTTTTTCATTTGTCAGGCACACAGAGTAGATCTCTCAAAAGTCCCACAGATTTTAACTGTCTATACTTTTAATTCTAGGTATCTGATGCCAATCTGAATTTCATAATATTGTACAGGCAGTAAACCTTATTACCCCTATAAATATTCTACATTCAGAAAGATAAAATAATCATCTTAAAATGTGGCTATTTATTATAGATAGAGATGGGTAAATCTTACATATAAAGGTTGAAAAAGGAAAAAATTTAAGAGGGGTCATACTACTGCAGGAAATTGTACACTCATTTCATGAAAATAAATGGAAAAAATAAGGGTAAATATTTTCCTTTTAACTCTTGAACTTAAAACAATATTAACACATCAAAATTCTTTAGAACGTTGTTTGGTTGTGTCTTCCTGAAAGAAAAACAAAGTCCTAATAAATGAAAAAGTCTTGTCATTTGGGTTTGCCTTGAACAACTGGTTGGTAATGCTACCATTTTGTTGGGGGTGTGAGAAGCAAAACGTGTTGTGGCAATGATGAGTTTGAGATGTCTATTGGACACCAATGTAGAGATCTCAGGTAGGGAGTTAACCGTACCAATCTGAGGTCCTGAAAAGAGAACAGAGCTAAAGGTAGAGGTGAGGATCACTGGCACAAAAACATAATGCAGGGAAAGTGTACGTAAAGAGATGAGACAACTGGCCCCGGTCCACTGGAGAGAGAATACAGATGGAGAAGACAAAGGCCCCAGGACAGAACCTTGGGGCATTCCACCATTTAGAGGTCCAGCAGAAGAAGAGAAACCAAAGGAGCCAAGAAGGTAGGAGTAAACCCAGAATGTGGTATCATAAAAGCCAACAGTAGAGAAGGTTTCCAAAAAGAGGGAGTGGTCAACTGCTTCAACAGTGCTGAGAAACTGCGTAACTTACAAACACATACATGACTTGACAACACAAAGGTCAGTCAGTGGTGATTTTGACCAGAACAGTTTCCAAGGGAATGGAATAGAGAACAAAATGGAGGATGTGAAAATGGAGCCACTGCCATAGAAAAAGCTTTTTAACTCAAATAATACTACTCAAGTCATCTCTCACATCACATATTATGTTCCTTTAATACAGCTTCAGTGAAGCTTTTGGAACCTCTCCAGTCTTCTAGATCTCAGCCTTCCCTGAACATCTACTGACACCCATTTTCTGAGTAGGAATGTTTCCCTTAACATGAAAAAAATTAAGAGACACACATATCGTGGTGCTAATATTAATCTGTCAACTTAACTACATATTAACAACAAACTATTAGAAAAAAATTCAGCAATATTTATGCTATGAGCCAGGCATTGTTCTTGGCAGAGGTTCTTAAATGTCTCAGGATTCCTTTATGCTTTTAAAAATTATGGAGAACCACACAGAGCTTTTATTTATGTATATTACATCTATCAATGTTTAACATATTAGAAATGAAACTAAGAAAAAATTAATATTTATATCCAATTAATTTATCAATTTATTAAAAATCTATTATAAACCCATTATATGTTAACTGTATATAACACATTCTTAGGAAAAATAGATATCTTTTTCTAAAATAATTTAGTGAGAAGTACAATACTGTTTCATATAATTACAAATTTCTTTAACATCTACCTTAAAAAAATAGTTGAATTCTGGCCTGCCTGGTGTGGCTCAATGGATCAAGTGCTGGCCTGTGAACCAAAGGGTCACCAGTTTGATTCCCAGTCAGGGCACATGCCTGAGTTGCAGGCTAGGTGCCCAGTGGGGGACACATGAGAGACAACCACACATGGATGTTTCTCTGCCTTTCTTTCTCCCTTTCTAAAAATAAATATCTAAATAAAATATTTTCTAAAATAACTGAATTCTCATGTATGTTTTAATTAGTTGTGATTTGTTGTTTGGAAGCATATATTTCTAATGATAGTTGGAAAAGGGATAGATGTTTTCATTGCTAATAACATTTTCAGATATTTGTGGATATTCTTCTGTAATAAATACCAAACCTAAATAAGTGGTAGTTTCTTAAAAGTTAGTAATGAAATAGAATCTAAAACCATCAGTGAATTTTTCATACTATGTTCCATTAAAACACATTGATCTATCTTGCAATTTGAAGGAATCTTTTATCAATGTGTGTTTTTGTAAACTTTTCCACATTGATTAAGAGTTATGCAAATATTTAAAATATCAACCTATTTCATTATACATTATCAAAAATCCACATTCCATTAGTTAATATGAGTTCCCAACTCATTAGGAAAATCTTCATTAGGAAATTGTCAAGCTCACGGTCATAGACATAAATTCTCCAAAACTCTAAATTCACTTGCAAGCCTGAATGTATCATCATCAACAAATACTTTCAGTTGTTTTCCTTCAAGCGATAGGCTCACTTCATTTTCCTTTGAGAAAATATCTGCAAAATACCTCACTGCCCTGAAACTGAAACCACAGGTTGCCTCCCAGTTGTTACTTCAAGTCAATACAATATTCCATAGCAACTCAATCACACAAATCCTTTCCCTGGACACAATCGTCATACTTGAACAAGCAGCAGAAGTACTTAGGTGTACTTCCCATTTCATCCCACAGAATAATAAAAATACAAATGCTCAAGAGCCAAGATGAAATAAAACTAATAATTTTTAGAGCTTTATCAAAAACATTCTTTTTTTTATAAGAAGTGTTAAAAGATCTTTTTTATTATTTTTTAAAAATATATTTTATTGATTATGCTATCACAGTTGTCCCATTTCTCCCCCATCATTCCCCCCACCCTGCACACCCCCTCCCACCCACATTCCCCCCTTTAGTTTATGTCCATGTGTCATAAGTTCTTTAGCTTCTACATTTCCCACACTATTCTGGCCCTCCCCTGTCTATTTTCTACCCACCATCTATGCTACTTATTCTCTGTACCTTTCCCCCTCTCCTCCGCCCACTCCACTGTTGCTAACCCTCCATATGATCTCCATTTCTGTGGTTCTGTTCCTGTTCTAGCTGTTTGCTTAGTTTGCTTTTGTTTTAGGTGTGGTTCTTAATAGCTGTGAGTTCACTGTCTTTTCACTGTCATATTTTTGATATTCTTCTTCTTAGATAAGTCCTTTTAACATTTCATATAATAAGGGCTTGGTGATGATGAACTCCTTGAACTTGACCTTATCTGAGAAGCGCTTTATCTGTCCTTCCATTCTAAATGACAGTTTTGCTGGATAGAGCAATTTTGGATGTAGGTCCCTGCCTTTCAAGACTGCAAATACTTCTTTCCAGCCCCTTCTTGCCTGGAAGGTCTCTTTTGAGAAATCAGCTGACAGTCTGATGGGAACTCCTTTGTAGGTGACAGCCCCCTTATCCCTTGCTGCTTTTAGAATTCTCTCCTTCATTTTAATCTTGGCTAATGTAATTACAATGTGGCCTCCTCCCCCCGCCACCCCATGACCATGAGTGGGTGACAGTGAAGTATACAGTGACCACTAGCACAGTTTGGTGCCATGCCTTGATTCACACTAAAGCACCAACAGCTTTACACACCATCGCTTTTTCACCATCAGTGCAAATGTCAATGCAGAAAAAACAAGGAAATACAGTTCAGCATTATACCAAAATATAAATATATTGCAAATATTCCACAATTTCTGGTAGCATTTCAGATCAAAAGTATGTCTCATAGTATCACTTAGTGATCTTTATGGGATAAAATAGATTTCTAAAAGGCAGTTCAGGAGCTTACATGAACGTACTCGTAAAACTTTTTCCTTAATAAGATGTCTGGTAAATTGCTGTATTTTTAATATTATACAAATATTTACACAGAGAGGCCAGTAGGCTATTGTGTCTCCAATATAATACTTCATTCATATTGTGCTGCTCAGGAATTGACATTTGATATCAGATAACAAAAAAGCACAACACAATGAAAGAGAAGGCTAAGCGGGAAGTACAAAGCACATAACATAGATAATATTCTCAAGCACAAATTTTTCTCTGGCACAGGAAACTGGTCATTTCCCGAATTCAAAATGCAGAACACTACTCCTGTTGAAGTCGGTATTCAAGAATTCAGTTCCCATGAAAAGGAAACGTAAGCAGCGGGGGGAGGAAAAGTATGTAAAGCTAGAAAACAGCATAGAGAAATGAATCGAGGATGCCAACATGAGGACTCGAAGATTTGTCTCTTCCTGGATCCATGTCCTCTTTCTTCTCACATATTTTTCTCACTGTGCAACCCCATGAGAGAGAGAAAAAAGATTTTCAAATTTGCTTCATGATACATACTTGTTTCAACTAATATAAAGAACCTTTTATTAAGAATTTATATGTCTACATTATTGTTTCTTTAAAACCTGACTCCTGAAATTGTCCCCTCTTATCCTCAAAGCACATACAACTTTTCTGTCAACACCCTGTTGCCCTTCTGACTCAGCATATCGCCGTCTCTTTTCTCATGCCCAAATATTCAATATTCTAACCAATCCTTAGCCTGTAGTTTTGTTTCTTTTCCTCCTCATTGTATTTGAGCTCCATTCCTAACAGGAAGTAATGTGTAGTAATGAAAACAATGTTGGGCTAACATAGACAAATAGATCAATGCAATGGAAGAGAGTCGAGAAAACATCCTGAATAAGAGAGAATTTAGTATTTAAAACAGGTGGTACTTCAAGTGAGGAAAGAATGCACAGGTGTTGAGGTAATAGGCAGCTGAGTTTACAGACTTTGGAAAAATATAATAGAAGACAAGAATGTGACGTGGTTAAGAGCTTCAACGCTGAAGCCCATTTGCCTGGGTTCAAACCCCAACTCTGCCAATTACTAAACATGGGACATCTCAGAAGTTACTGCCACTTTGAGGCACAGTCTCCATTTTGTCAAATGAGAGGAATGTGATATCTGCTATTGCAGCCTTGTTCTAAAAATTAAATAAATTAATATATGTAAAGCAATTGGTACATAAAGAACTAATATATACTGTTTGCTATTATTACTACTTTTTTCTGTTTTATTTGACATCACCAAATAAACTTGCTAGATGTTATTTTTACTAAACAACTGCACACATCATTTCTGAAGGAAGACCTGCAAGAAGGAGAATCATTCTTTTTTACAACATCCAGTTATAGTCAATGCATTAATAAGAGGTATAGGTATTGTGTATGTATAAATATATAAAATTTTTTGAAACTGTTTTTAAGCATTCATAATTTTTATTTATAAGGTTCTTTGTAAAAATTATATCAAGAATCTGCAAGAAGGCAAATATCTGAAAGCATTTGCTTATACTTTCAAGAAATATGAGAAAAAATAAACTCAATTGCAAATCCGGGATAACAATTATTATTGACAATTTTACTGTTTCAACAATGGAGAAGAAAATAAAATATGAAATATAAATACTTCTACATCATAAATCAAATAGGAGCCAGCAAAATCCTATTAATGAGTTCATTTCCATGAATATTGGCTTGCAGCTCTGTCAACAGCTGAATATTCATGAGGTAAGTTAGGTGCAGGTAAAGAAGAAAACTTTCCTTCCAGGAAAAAAAAAGCTACAATAACTAAAAAGTACTTCATGCATGTCTTCTGTCTGGGTCACGTGAAATAAGCCAAAAAAAAAAAAAAAAAAAAATCCCACTAATGTTGTTCAAACTTTGAGTTTTGTTATATAATCACAAATAGTCAACAGATTTGCTCAACTTCTGAAAAATGACAATATCCCCTAATATCAAAAGGTCTCGGTATCAGAGGACCTGCATCATCCCAAGTCCTCCCAATAAGCAGCCTTTTGGGGATGTGCATGAAATTGTCCCTGGGCTGAGTACAGATAACTAACATGGTTTAAGGCAATGATTTGCAAGGCTTAGAGCTTGAAAACGCAAATAATATAAAAGATAAACTGAATGGTAAACTAAAACCTAACCAGAACTAGGCCCAATGTTTTGGAGTTAGGAGGTCTGGGATCCCTAAGCACCTCAGCAAGCAGACTTCAGGTAGCAGTGACAGTGTTCATGAAGATGGGAGCATATGGTACAGTGTCATGGAGGTGAAAGTGACCCAAATTGATGCTACTTGAGGGGAAACGAGGAGAAGAAAGTGGCATCTCACAGAATAATTGTTATTGTCATGGCCTCCTCCAAAAGCAGTGGGATTTAGTTTCCAGCCCAGACCTGAAAATGAACTGAAATAAAAATCAGAAATAAGGTAGAATCCCAGTTTTATAGTGCAGCGTGGAAGCAGATTCTCCTCGGCCTGAAGCTCTCTCATCCCAGAATGCTCCATTCAGAACAGCAAAACTAATTGCAGATGCGGCCTCCCAGGTGGCCAGGGATCCTCTTCCTTTTCCAGCTTGGTTGGAATTGCCTCTGGGACACCTGGGAGGCTGAGGACACAGAGCTCAGAGGCCCAGCAAACTGTGAGTGAGCTGCCTCCTCCACGACAACTGTAAAACTGCACGTTCTGATCAAAGCGTACAAAGGATAATGGCAGGAACTGGATGTCAGACTTCCACACTCAACACTGTATCCTGACTGAATGGAGAGTGGGCACCCCATTGGAAACTAATGTCTATGTCCAGAAGAATCAGCATGATCTTACTTCTTGTCCCCAGATGGAAAAGAACAAAACCCTCATAGTCATTGCCATGGTCAATGAGATGAAGAGATAGTCATTCCATGCCTGGTTCTGCTGTAGGCACTAAGCAGATACTGATAAATAGGCTGATTCTTACGGAGAGTAGACACGCTAAAGGTAAACCACTAAACACAATTTCAAATTCAATTTCAGGTGGTGGTGAGTATGGTGGAGAACAATGAAACAGGCTAATGGGAAGAGTGATGACCTGACAGCTAGGGAGGAATTCTCTGTAGAAGAATCATTTAAAGAGAGTCCTTGGGGAGCTGAGAGAGTGAGCATGGAATTATCTGGACAGGAAGAGGAGGCAGAAACAACAGCAGGTACAAATGAAACAGAGATGACCCAAAGGCAGGGCCGAGTGGACAAAGGGGGTTAAGGGAGGAGGAGAGGCGTGGGAGAAGTGCTTGGCATAAAAGGGCCTATCACTGAGGGTTATGGCAAGGACTTGGCATTTTATTCCCAGGGTGATGGGAAGCCCTTGAAGGGCTGTAAGCAGAGGGCCAGGTGTAAAGCTCACTACAATTATTGTGTGGAGGACTGACTACGGAGAAGACGAACTGTGTTTCCTCAGCTGAGGTGAGGAGAAGTGGTCAGAATCTGCGTATGTGTTGAAGCGTTTGCTGGCAGAACTTACTGACAGACTGGACATAGACTGCGAGAGAATGAGAGAAAGTCAAGGTTGCCTGTTACCTTTTTGGCCTGAACACTAAGTAAATCCTGGTGCCATTTACTGGTTTGGGACAGGGCTGGAGGAAAAACATCTAGAGTGCTCCTCCTGTCAAGGTAAGTGACAGGACAAACGCAGTCGATGTGGGTAGAGGGCGGAAAGAAATAGCTGACAGCTAATGTTAGGCAACATTGGCTCATAAACTATGAAAAATTAAAAGTATTTTAAGTCCATATTTTGCAGATGATGATTTTTCTGCAGTAAACATGAGGGCAAAGAGGCAAGACACCAAAGAGATGAGGACATTAAAAGAACACTGAAGGTGCTAGTGACCGGGTCCGCCTTCTCTCAAGGTCGTGGTCCTGAAACCCTCACCTTCTTCCAGTGCTTGCCTTTCCTTGTATTTTTCCTACTCTGTGCCTATGTCCTTACTGTGCCTCTGCCTAGAAGAGGCCCTTCCTCCACTCCCAACTTGGTCCACTTTCACTCCTTAACAGTCACTCAGGTGTCCTCTTCTCCCTCTCTGTAGCCCTGCACTACCTCCCCAGGCCAGGGCTGGCCCTGCCTTCTGGCTTCCAGAATGCCCTGTATGCTTCCTCGTGGTTGCAGCTCTGCACCACTTACTTGTATTGCATGTATGCACTCCTCTCCCCCAGGAGCTTGAAGCTCCCTGAGGACAAACATGATAGTTTAACCATCTGTGTCCTCAAAACGACTAGCCAGCACTGTGCACATAGTAAGAATTCGATGTTTGATGAATGAATAATAAAATCTGAGTGCAAGTTAAGATTAAGGACTGTTTGGGCTTTAGGGGCCAAAAATAGCATCACCTTATACAGAGTGGAGGAAGTAGAGAACGAAATTAGAGGGCTAAGAGGGAGAAAAGAGTATAGGACCTGATGGGCCACTATGAGGACTTTGACAATTAATCATAGTGAAGGGTTTTGAGAAGTGTTATGACTTGCTTATGTTTTTTAAAAATAAGCATAGTAGCATGTTGATAACAGAAAATGGGATTCAAGCTCAGAAGCAGAAAAAGGAATTATGAAGCCACTGGGTCCCTCATCAGGTAAAACAGATTTTGTTAATATCCACCTTCATAATGAGAAATGTTTTATACACACAGAGATGCACACACACACAAACAACTTCAATTAATAAGCACTTAACCAAAGTATCCTCATTTTCATTTCTCAAAATTATTTACAAGGGCAGTTAAGGAATAGCTGCACAGTGATTCCTTCTGTTTTATGTTCCTCTTTGTCATTGAAATATTCCCTTCGGTTCTGCTGACTGAATTAGGGAAGCCATGAAAAATATTACCAGTAAATAGTGTCAACAACTGCTTTCCTGCTATGTGCTCTTTCATTAAATTAAGAATAGAGATAAATTAAGCAGGAGATGTAGTCATACTTACTTTATAGTTCCTTTATTCCAAAGTTATGTCAATAAATAAAGACCTCTCAGTGTCAAAAGTCCATACTTGAGGGAATATTAGTTCAGAAATGAGAAACATAATACATGTATTTATATAGGGGTTGCTAATGTTTAAGAAAAGTGTCAAATATTATTTAAATCAAGAAATGACTTACATCAATACCTACAGTAAGTAGAATGTTTCATGTAAATTGACGCAGTCCTTTTATCAGGGGCAGGAAATATAAACAACTTTGAATTTCCAAAACAGCTTAAGTCAGTAAGGACAAGCACAGCTGATTTGATGTTCGTTCACTAAATAGTTAAGTTAATGACAGCAGATATGAATGAATGGACATGAAATAACTACTCATTGCCAGATAACCAGAAAAGGCAAGAAAGACAGCTACAGAATAACTAAGGTTTCTGTTCAAATTTCCTATTTCTATTATAGTCATATCAAAATTATAGAGTTCATTTTTTTCACCAGCTATAGAAATTATCTCAATGCTTCAATAATCCTGTGAAGTTAGATGTAATCTTAGCTCCATTTCACCAATGGGGAAACTGAGCCTAGAAGAAGTACAGTTAGTCCTCATCATCATCCACAGGTTCTTGCAAATTTAAGGGAAACCAGGTACAACAAAACCACAATTTGACCATAGGCTAATTGACAGAAACAAGGGTTAAGTTCCTAAGGCATATTTCTGATCACAAAAAATTACCAAACTTCTAAATGAAGACCCAAACACTTCCTAATTATCAAATGGTGAAACGAATGTGAGCTAGACATACAGTTAAGAAAGATTTATAAAAACAAGTAATAACAATTTTCCAACCTGCTTATTCTACCTCAGGGTCACAGTGGCTGAAGCTCAGGGTGCAAGGCAAGACCCACCCTGAACAAGATGCCCTTCCGCCCCAGGCCTCTCGCACCCACCCCCACTCACCCAGACTGGGGCAATGAAGACGCCCAATTGACTTCACATGCACATCTCTGGGATGTGGGAGGAACCTGGAGAACCAGGAGAGAACAACACTGAGGCGTAGGGAGGTGCAAACACCCCAGAGATAATTTTTTGGTCCAGGAATAAAATTTTTTTCTCATCAACGTTGTAACAAAACAACATTAAACAAAAAGGACATTATTGGCAGACCTGCTGTTACCTCTCCGAGGTCAAACAGCCAAGAAATGAAGGAGCCTGGATTCAATCCCTGCTGGACTCAGCACTAGCATGCTAACCACTGATTGGATGATTAGATCCATACTCCCTCACAGGTAAATTAGAATAGTCAGGTCAAGAGACCTCATGCAGAGGCCGAAATAAAACAAAATTACACTCAGTTTCTAAATTTAATTTCCAAAGTTCCTATTCCTGCCTTGGAAAGGATATCACTGTTTTTATATATTTTAGCAGAGAAATTAAGTAAGTCTCTTCTGTTTGACTGTACTGACTTTTTTCTTAACTGAATAAAAGCACAGAATTTGAGTAACCTTATATTTCTGTAACAGAATATTGCTTATAGAAGAAAATTCTCCAGAAACCCTTTCCTCTTATCCTAATTACAGCATGTAAGTTAAGAAGACCACACTAAAGAACACAATACAATTGAGTACCTACTTTCAGTTAACAAGTTCCAGCTGATACCAGGGACAGGCAAAGGTCTTTGTGGTTACATACCATTCACTAGTTTGACTTGGCAAAAGTGTCCTCATCTGAATGATCTTTTGCTATTTGGGGAATTTAGAAACTTAAAAGGGTCACTTCGTTTTAATCAGAAATTACTGTATGAAGAAACTACTACTTAGAGGAATATAAGGTGACTCATAAGGGTTTAGGAAATAGGATATATCCCAAACCCTGAAATAGCCTTCAGAGATCTTGTAAGAACAATGTACTGATGAATTAAAAGTAACATAAAAATCTCTATTGAAGCTGACCTATCGAGTTGGTAATAACAATTATCCTAAGCACTCATTCTCCAGAGAGTTCACTGTTCTCCGCACAATGTTAAAATGTGAGTTCCTTAACCAGCACAACTTCCATAACTATCATAGGTCCAAAGTTCCTAACTCGAAAGCCATATAACTATATTTAACCACTTATCAAACTATATTTACTACTTTTCTCAAACCAAAGGATCAAAAGACTCTATTTTCCAGCACACAATTGGCATTATGATTTTAAATGCGTTAGTGACATTTTCCGAATCTCTTAAAACTAGGAAGTACCACACACACTGTAAACAGAATGGATTCAGATGAGGTAAAGACCTATCTAAGAATATTCTCAACTTCCTAAGTTCACACATATCACAAATATATCACCAATAAGCACACATATTCCAGTGAGTTCATATATCACCAATAGGACACTGAATGCTTCCATAGGACAAAGAGACACTGGGACAGCTTTATGAAGAAAATTAGTCTCTTCTCCATGGATTTTAAGTGAGTATTTTAAGAAGTTTTACACAGAACTTCTGTGTTTCAGTTGCGACACAGAAAGTTTCAAGACACCATTGCTTCCACTCTAACAAGCAGGACAAAATAGATAAGTGACAAAAATCATGATTTTTCAGAGAGCCAATGATGTGAAAAATCTAAATGAAATAAATTCCAGACAGTGGTGAGCCCTTCGTAAGTGAGAGATAACTAGGTGTGCAGCTTACAAACCTGGAGGAGCTATAGAAGGAATATGAATGTTATAGATCAGGTTACGGAGAAATTAGCTCAGCTTTTAAAGAACGTTTAAAGACTACTTCTGAAATTAGAATCCCAAGAAGTCCCGGCCACAAGCCAAGTTCACATGCACTAGCCAACTCTTTCCCCAAGGCTTCACCAAGTGCTGAACGTGCTGAAGGGCAGTTTGCTAAAGACTGGAGACCAAAGCAAGAAAGCTGAGAAAGATCCCCAATGGAACACAGGAGGGCTCTCCCAGTGCAAGGCAAGGACCCGCTGAAGGCTGAGGATCGCACATTAAGAACTGAGGTTAAACAACTCAGCCCTCATGAAGTACATGCGGTAGCACCTGTCTGAATGTTGGGCTCAGGGAAGCAAGACTGAAAGAGAACTCTTGAAGTGCAGGAAGCCAGGTGTGCTAATGAGGCACTAAGAAAACAACTCAGGAACACAAATAGTCACTTGGAGAGAAAGCAACAAGGCTGTAAAACATTAAGAAAACTCCGCATCCTCAGGGCTCCAAACTCTGTTAAAAAAGTCAATCCTGTTCCCATATTCAAAATGTTTGAAGCCAGTGGTGAACAAATGAGTGGAAGGTAAAACTTTTATAAAAACTATTTAATAAAAGCTTAAAATAATATCATTTACAATTGCATCAAATTATCAGATAATTATCTAAGTAATGATAATTATTCCTTAGTAATGATCCAAGGAAGAAGTGAAAAATCTCTACACTGAAAATTATAAAACACTTCTGAGAGATTTAGAGCAGATCTGAATAAATGGACATGTGCCATGCTCACAGGCTGGGAGGCTCCATACTTGGAAGATCTCACTTCTCCAGACGTTGATCTATAGATTTATCACAAACTCAATTAACATATCAGGAGGGTCTTTGAAAAGAATAACAGTTGTTTCTGAATTTTTATATGGAAATGCAAAAGAGAATTAACAAATAATCTCAAAAAAAAACAGGACAGTTAAAAAACTTATAAACACTGATTTCAAGATTTACTATAAAGCTACAGTAGTCAAATAAGGCTTCATGGGCATTGGACAGACAAATAAATCTGTGAAACACGAGAGAGTACATAAATAACTTCAAATATACAGGTTAATTGATTTGTTTTACTAATATGCCAATTGGATTCGATGGAGAAAGAAATTTTATTAATAGATGTTGCCAGAAGAACTGTACATCCATCTGGAAAAAAACAAAACAAACCTCATCTCCTACTTCCTTCCTTACATAAACCTCCATCATAGTTTACCATAGACCTTAATGCATAAGATAGAAATACAGAACTTGCAGAAAAAAGAGAAAAATAAATAATCTTGGGATAGGCAAATATTTCTAGGACCAAAAAAAGTACTAATTATAAAAGAAAAATGTAAAATAGCTTTTATCATGAGAAAAAACTTTTGCTCCTATCAAAACATCATTAATTAAGGAAATAAATAGTCAAGACACAGATTGGGAAAAAATATCTGTAATACATCTATCTGACATGGGGCCCTTTGTAGAATATAAAAAGAATACATACAAATCAATAATAAAAACAAAAAACTCAATTTTTAAATGGGTAAAAACTTGAACACAAAGATATAGCTTAGACAGAGGGGAAGGGAGGGAGAAAGAGAGGGAGGGAGAAAAAGATCAATGTGTGGTTGCCTCTTATGCTCCCAGTACTGGGGACCTGATCTTCAACCCATGCATGTGCTCTGACTGGGAATTGAACAGGTGACCCTTTGGCTTTCAGGCCAGCACACCAGCTCAATCCACTGAGCCACACCAGCTGGGGCTAAATCTTCAGGAAAAAAAAAACTCTTTTGTTTCAATCTTTTATTTCAATTTCTTATTTATTTATATTTAGAAATAAAACTGATTATTGTATTCCAGGTTATTATTTTGCATACATGTTTCATTATCGCTTTCTAGAGTTATACCTTTAATGCATAAGCATAATAAAAGAATTAAAAACATTTATATAGATACGGAATAAGTACTACCTGTGTATAATGGGCACACTATTTTTCCCTAAAATTATTGGGCAAAAGAAATGCACATTATACATAGCAAAATTTATAATATTACATTCAGTAACAACATTAAGGCTGCTCCAACAACTGAATTTTTGTAACAGCATCTGTGCCATTGCAGTATCTGTCCAATGCAAACAATATGATTCCTGGGCTGTGCTGATTCAGGCTTTCACCTGTCAATCATGAGTGGGGCTCTCAGCCAGCCCACCTACTGATGGCCAGTAGACACATTTCTGAGTCAGTAAGTGCAGTCTATGGCCTTCGAACGTAAGAAAACAAGGCCTGGCTTCCCATTAGATGCTGTGCTTTAACTGATGGAATCGCCCAGGACCAAATGACAGTAGACGAACTATCATCAGTTTAAAGTTATATATAGGTGCTATGCATCATTCCTGCAGACCTTCATTTATCTTTTTAAATACAATCTCTCAGCCATTAATCTTCCTAAAGTCATCCTGTGACCCCAGTCACTTCCCCCTTCAATCACCAGTGTTACTAATGATGACACCTGGACACCCCTGTCTATATAAACTCAATCCAGCCTCAGGACCTACACTTCAAAGCCCAATTTCCCCAGGAAGATTTCCTCCAATCTTTTGACCTGTATATTTTTTTCTTAATGAATTGCCAATAGAATTTATTAGATAAAATGATTATTTGACATTTAATCTCATATTTGAGCATGCACATGGTGATTGGCACTGTATAAGGTACACAAATAGGCATAGAAATAAAGCAATATTCCAAAATTTCAAAAAGTAGTTTTAAGTCATAGTATTTTTTTCTAAGAAACTGAAACTATACACAAAATCCTCCTCAATCATCATAGAAGATCAAATGGATGTTACTATCTAGAAAGGGGACATGGTCTAATAAAGTACGACTCACGGTCAGACATGGTCAGGAAATACAGCAAAAACAAGGCATTAGTTTGAGAAATTATCAGTATTTAAGAAAAATGGTATTCTTAGATGAACATCCATCTATAAATATTTGCAAATCTAGAACCATCTTTAATAATTGTTTCCTCACCATTAAAAAAAAATCAAAACATTCTGAAATCTGGTTACAAACTTAAGCCAGATAGTTTTAAGTGGTTCAAGTTGTGAAATAAACAGTTCATAATCATCCAATATTATTTTTCAAGTAAACACTGAAATTTTTCATGATTCTAGCATTCACAATTGAAATGTGCTCAGCGGACATTTTTTTCTAAACAATAGCTAATTACATTGCCTCTGGTTTTCCAAGGTACCAGCTACGAATCCCCCTCCCCTCTACACAACTCAGTGTTGTTCCTAAGGAGACAGTTCCTATTTCGTTCAGAGGAATTGCCCACATTAATGAAATCTGAACCCCTGCCACAGAGGCTGTGGAAAGTAAGCTTCCGACTGCATCTAAATCAAAGTGCTAATATTCAGATCCTATGGTTATACTGCCACTAACAATGATGTTTCTTGCAAAATACTGCACTGGAGACATTGTATGGTTTCTATTCTTTTAAACTTGCTAAGATGTGCTTTATGAAATGGACTATAATGTGGTATATCTTGGTGAATGTCCCATGTGATCTTGAGAAGAATAAATAATCTGCTGTTGGTAAATGAAGTAGTCTATTATATCAAAACACGCACACATACACACTCACAGAGAATGTCTAAACCATTGTATGCTGTATTAGAAATTAAAGAAGAAACCGTGTCTTAAAAATTGCTTATAAAACCCTCAATCTCAAAGGTGATTTTGGAAAGACCAAAGTCTGATCAGAGTTTACGCAATTTCTCATAAAATTATAAAATGCTCTATTTCTCCAAGTCCTTAAAAGTTTCTCAGCCTAACTGCTTGTTGAATAAATAAATACTAAGGAAATATGCATCACTCCTCTCTGGTGAGATTAATACACAAGCACCAAAATTAGAAATTTATCCATGAAAACAGAGCAAAACCAGGATGTTAGTTAAATTGCAGGGGTGGGGAGGGTATATATCTTAACACCTGTGTCTATGACATCATGATACTCTCATCCTTGCTGAACCACAAAGATAGCAAGGAAACCAGGAAGCTGTCCTTGATTTAACCTCAGACCACCCAATGTGACATTCTGTACCCGCAGCTTAGCTTTGGCCTCATAGAAGACCAGTCTACACCTGTTCTGGAGAGTGTCTGACAAACAGGGAGTGCAGGTCTGTATAGACCCTGTCTATGGGAAAGATCAGTCCGTCATCAAGAGACTCTCTATGATCTCTTTTCAAAGAGCCTAATCCATTACTTGTACTATCTTTTTGGAAACTCTGTCTTTGACTAGGGCTTTCCATAGCAAGCATGAAAAAGTGGCGAAGACAGTGTCATTTGTAAAGAGGCTTGCTATGTTTAGAAGTTGGAAAAGATCTACGTTAAAAATCTCAGATATTTTAGATTGACTTTTAAAAAATCAGATCCTGGCTACCTGGGGGCCACATACCTGCCAAGGAGCAACTGACTAGAGTTGAGGGGTGGTGCCCCTCTGAGTGCCCCAGTCCCCATCACCCCTTAATGTTCGCCCATGAACAGCTTTGCTCATTTGTGTTCCCTGCCTCACCCCATGAGTGTTTCCTTTGAACCCCTTGGTACGAAGGTTAATTGTGTGAATTCTAGAGTCAGACGACCTGGATTTAAATCCTACTACTTACTAGTTCTTTCTGCTCTTATTTTCTCCTGATAAAATTAGAATTGGAACTACTTTGTAAAATTGTTAGGAAATACAGTATAGTTCTGATATCGATCAAGCACACAGCCCAATGAATCCATAAATGTACTTATTAAGGAAGACACAGACACACAAATGAGGCTAGGTTTAACTCCCTCTATTCCAGCACATTACTGTGAGGTGTTGTAACCTCTTGGAAGATTTCATCCTGAAGCCAAGGCAGCAGGACCCACAGCCCCAAGTAGCAAGATCTAGGTAAGCTACAGGGGGCCTTGAGTGAGGTGACTCAGTGAAACCATATCATTCGTGCCTGACATTTTCCTCTTAAGGCCAATGATGGTTCTTATCTCTGGCTACACATTACAACCCCCTGGGAAATGTTTTTAAAAAAAGGAAACAATGCCCAGGCCTTACCCTAAGCCATGTACGTCAGAGCTATTGGGGGATGCTGATCTAGACATACTTTCTGAGCTTCCCAGGCACATCTAATATACAACCAGGCTTGGGAATCACTGATCCTCCTGTAAGTAGTACCAGCCCTACCCAGCAACTCTAGGGCTCTCAAAGGTTCGTTGCAGGAGTTCTTATGTTTACAGATGAGCAGCTTAGGAGGTTTTTAATCCCAGAAATTATTGGTTCGTGTGGCAGAAAACTCTCATTTTATTAACTTGCCTGCATTTGGGATGTGTGAATCATATATAAATACTTGGAGAAACAGGAAGACAAATATTTGTGGAAGTGATTATTTCTTAAAGTGCGTCCTTACATAGCTTATTTTAAATGTCTATTTAGGTGCACTTCTACAGGCTTATGGGTAATAATTTCACATCTTCAGCAACTGATTGAATTTATCAATACCATAATAAGTAATTAAAGAGTGACAGATAAGCTATTTTCACTTAATACTGAGATAACTTTAAATTGATATAGTAAAGTCATAGTTTTCTACTTAAAATGGCAAATTCACCAATAGTTTTGCATGAAATATAGAGCAACAATAGTTAAACATTGCTAATATATGTGTAAGCTGTGTGCTGATTTGATTAAATAGTGTAATTACTTATCAAACTGTAGTAATGTATCCAGAATGGCAAAGTAATAAAAACACTAGTCATTCAAGTAGTTTTATGATGAGAAAATAAAATATTATTTCATAGTAGTCTAAATAATTTAACCAGATCTAGAAAATTTTAATTCTTAGAATATTTAAGATTGAGAAGTTTTCAAAATATATTTAAAGACCATTATTAAGCAAAATTTAAGTAGAGACATAACTAACAAATTTGGGGGGCAAATGATTTTAAGGCAATCTTACTATTATTTCTATTCACTCAATTAGAATGCCCCTTGTATCTAAATGTAAATTTATTTTTTAAGGATTTTATTTATTTATTTTTAGAGAGAGGGAGGAAGAAAGAGAGGTAGAGAAATATCAATGTGTGGTTGCCTCTCGCACACCCCCTACTGGGGACCTGGCCCACAACCCAGGCATGCACCCTGACTAAGAATCGAACCAGTGACCCTTTTGTTCGCAGGCTGACACTCAATCCACTGAGCCACTCCAGTCAGAGCTAAACGTAAATTTGGACTAGCTCCACTTATTACAGTGTAAATCTTTTTCATCAAACATTAGCTTTCTTTGCTTATCTCCTTTTCCATATCCATATCTCATTTATTAATTTTGCCCTCCTTTTCTCAAACCATTGATCACAAATCCAGATGCCTGCGAGGCATTCTGATCACATGAGTGAGCAAAGAGGCCGTAGGTATCCAGGATCCCAGACACAGATCACAGAATAGTAGCCTGGAAATCTGGTCCATACACAGGATTGGTTTGTTGCTCTGCATTAAAACTTTTGGAAAACTCAGATAAAAATCCAGAATTTCAGCTTACTATGGAAAAGCAGGAGCTCTGGGAACACTGGGGCCATGCTGCTTCTTAGCAACAGTTGGCAGGAGTCGAGTAGCACTGGCCCCTGGGATGGGACACAGGCTCCCTCCAGCTTGCCAATTCCCACCACCCACTTGTCAAGTACACATAATCTGCCTAGCTCCTGGATAACACTCCCACAAAAGGAGAAACTCATCAAGTAAGAGACCATTCATTTAAGCCCAAGCTTGGATGGGGGTCTAGGAGATGTAGGGTACACAGTGGGCAGCATCCCTGGGCAGTCAGGAGACAGCACAGCAGAATAGAAAGAGAACTGTTGGGGAGACCTCTGCGTGAGTCATGGGCTCTACCACTGTCAGCAGTGGGAACCCAGGGGGTGGCTCACTCTCTCTGAGCAATCCCTCTCCGGAGAAGACAGTGGTGAGGACACACTGGAGTGATGAATGCGCTGCACCAGGCACGTGGCAGGGCTCAGGAGACTTGGGGAGAGATAGCAGGGAGAACATGGACTGTTGGTGGGGAAAGCTGGCTTCAGATCCTGGCTGTACTCCATCATCTCCAGGAGCTTCAGTTTCTTCAGCTGCAAAACTGAAATAATGACCTAAGGCTGCCAGGAGAGCATCAGTTGCAGAGTGCATTCACCTCCTCAACTTATCATCAGCCCTCCCATTCTAAATCTGATCTTGCTTCCTCACCAGAGTGAGGGAGGAGGTGGAGAGTGGATTAGGGTTGAGGGGAAGGAGCTACACTCTGGAATGCAGCTGGGGGATCCTGGGCAGCTGCTGAGAAAGGATGGAGTATGAGCTTCACAGACAGAGAAGGGCTCCCACAGGCAGGAGAATATGGGGTAAAGGACATTTCTAGCAAAGAGAACCATTAAGACCAGACCCAGAGGCAGAAGCTACCAGGTCTGTTTGAGGAGAGGTGATCAGTCCAGCACATGTGATAGAAGCATGGGGTGGGGGATAGGGATGGAAATGAACCTGAAAATGTACCTGGAGAGAAAGTACAGATTCCTTTCAGGCACAGGCCGTGACTTCATTCTGGACACATTCAGGAACTGAAACTTTGCATCCAATGCACATAACTCTCCCCACACAGAGATAACCACAGAATCCCTGCACAAGTACAGTGAGTTGGAGAGGAATAATAAATATTCTCAAGACACCCAAGCAGCACAAAGAAAAAGAATCAAGCTTTAAGATTCTTAAAGCCAGCAGCAGCTCTCAATTGATCGGTTTAGCACTGGTAGCCAAATGCCTTGCTAACTTAGGTTTAAGGGAGAAGTCAACAGGCTTTATATAGTTCTAGAAAGACAGCAATATTGATGATAAAAAGAAAGCAAACATAAACACATCAAAAACAGATTATTTTTATTTCTTTAATCATCTTAGAGTTTGGTTTCAGTGAATTCTAAACTCCAACACAAGACATTATCTCTCTTCCTCTGTAAGAGCTGAAAAGGGTGACATAGGTCACAAGACACAACCCCCTTCCCTGTGCCTCTCAGCCCCAGGTGGCTGGCCCTGTCTCCAAACTCCCCAAGGTCTCTGACATCACGCTGGGGCCAGGGAAACATAGTCAAAGGCCCACGGAATGACAGAAGTGACACAAATGTAATACAAGTATAAAATCAATGACTTGAACCCAGTGTGAAAAATGCCCATGAAAAAGCGTTAGGGAGACCAATTCAGCTGTAATGTCTGCAATGGCTGAGAACAGGGATTCTTATCACAAGAGTTCTTTGGCTCGAATCTCAGCTCTGCCACTTACTAGCTGGGTGATTCTGGGCAATCGCTTAATTTCTTTGTACCTGAGTTTCCCATCTGAAAGAAGGAAAGATAAAAGTTTCTACTTCATGAGGATATTGTGAGAACTAAAAGTTTACATACACAACGCACTTAGTACAGTGCACACTAAGCACTTTCATTAGTATAACCTGATTAGCCCAAAAAAGACCTTAGGAAAATATGTTAATCTCTTCCCCATTTTTCCTGTCTCCAGCCAAAAGAAACATTATGAAAATGAACTTTTCTCTCCATATTTTTTTGCCAGCCAAGTGAAATTAACCTTGAACTTCCATCTCCCAAGTGACAGCTGGCCTGAGCTCTTTCCACCACCACTTGAGTCTTCCTATTCACAAAGCTTCCTGGAGCTTCAAGAAGAACTGTGTTCCCAGCTAAAGACCTCACAGTTCCAATAACAGACTTGAACAGACATCACTCTGGTTATCTCTGGTGGGTGCCATTGGCTGCTTGTGTGGATGGAGCAGCTCCACTGCCCACAGGTAAATGGCTGACCCCAGGGCCAGCCGCCCAAATGCCCTGCCCTGGCATCACGCTCAAACCAGCCGCTGCATCCTCCCTGTTCCTGCAACTTCCAAATGCATTTGGCCATCCAGGAAAGAGCCCCTTTCTACTTCTCTTTCAGCCTCCTACACTCGGCAGCCTTCCTCTGCCTTCCCTGCCTCTCATTTCAGGACTCAGAGGACACACGGCTTAACAGGAAGAGCCTCGGTGTTCCAGAGCAAATAGCCGTGTTCCCACCCCTGACAATAAGGAAAATTAAGCCTCATTAGTGCACACGTAAATCACCGCACAACTAAACTGCTCTCATCTTGACATTTGGATCCAAAGTGAAGTACCTTTTCAATAATTCATCAGATTTTTAAAAGATGACTTGGGTAATATCCATTGCAAATATGTTGGCATCAATATTAAGTGTAATCGAAAGACTGCACGTTAAAATTAAAGTTCACATAGCCAATAGAATTAGTATTTATAACATTATGTCAAAAAATCAGAGATAACCACTCTTAAATAGAGGAAAATTAAATTTCCCATGAAGCTACTTTTTTAGCAAAAGCATCCCTTTTATTCTCCTCTCTCTAAATCAAAATCTGTTAATTAGTTTGGCAGCAAAACTGACCAAATGCCGATGAGTATTCACGGGGCTATTGTATTTGGCTTTGAAAACAAGTCATGATTAGGAAATCAACATGGGAAGTATACTTTAGCCATCCAAAGGCATTTTCTCTGCCTAGCAACTGGCAAGAACTTGGTGTGTTTTTTTCTGCTTCTATGTCATGTTGCTCTGGTCAGTGGAACAACGTGGTCACTACAAGAAGAAAAGGGAAAAAAAACTTCTGCATTTAAGCAGCAGCACAAATTACAAATTTAGCCTGAAAGCTGCTGTGCAAGGACCTGTGTGAATGGGCTCAGTGCCTGCCGCCTGCCGGTTACTCGCCAAGGAGAAGACAGGCGGTGGGGCCCTCCCGCTCCCCGTCCTTGGTTTCCCTCTCACCCCACTTTGCAGCTGGGGACCTTCAGCATTTCCTCTCTTGGGAAGGCTGGGAATGGACTGTTTTTATGAAATGAACATGACCCAGAAAGGCATTCAGCATGATCAGCTTGGGCACTTGAAAGAGTCCTCAGCTGTACTTCCCATCCTCAAGTGTTTGAGCTCCTGTTTATTAAAGCACAGCTTGAACCAGCGGACATGGAGTCTTCCGGGAGAACAGCAACACATTTTTGGCATTAAACCACCACAACTCCTGGCTTCCATTTCTCCACAGAAAATCAGAGAAATTAATTTCTTCTAAACTACCAGAAGTAGTTAAATAAGTGAACAACTCTCAGTCATTATTTAATCAAATGACACAAAGATTCGCAGACACGGATGCCCATCAGCATGACACAGCGACAGAGGGCTCTGAATTAGAGCCCCACATCTTGAAATCAATAATACCACTCCCTCCACTCATGTCATAAAGTGCTTTGCTGTTCAATTCAAAAAATACGGTTCCACAGTTATTTGCTTTTCTAATCGTATTTTTTCATTTCCATTTATTTCCCTTATAGCCCTCTCCCCAGTAATCAGCACACTGTTCCCATGTCCATGAGTCCATTTTCCTTTTTGCTTGATCCCTGCACCCCCTACCCCTCCTCCCATAGCTGACAGCTTGCTTTCTATCTGTGAGTGTATGTCTAACCGGCTTGTTGCCTCAGTTTGCTCATAAGATTCCACGCACCCGTGAATTCATATGGTATTTGTCTTTCTCTGACTGGCTTATTTCACTCAGCATCATGTTCTCAAGGCCCATCCATGCTGTCGTCACAAAGGGTAAATTTTTCTTTTTTACAGCAGAGAAGTATTCTACTGTGTAAATGTCCCATAGTTGTTTTATCCACTCATTTACTGATGGACGCTTAGGCTGCTTCCATATTTTGGCAATTGGGGTTTCTTTGGATAAATTCCCAGAAGTAGAATCGCTGGGTCATAAGGCAGATCCCTTCTTAAGTTTTTGAGGTATCTCCATACTGCTTTCCATGGTGGCTGCACCAATGCATTCCCACCAGCAGTGGAAAAGGGTTCCCCTTTCTCCACATCCTCACCAGCAACTGTTGTTTGTCATTTTATTGATACAGCCATTCTGACAGGTGTGAGGTGACATCTCATTGTGGTTTTAATTTGCATTTCTCTGATCAGTGATGTTGACCATCTTTTCATATGTCTATTGGTCATCTGTATGTTTTCTTTGTTTATTCAGGTCCTTCACCCATTCTTAAATTGGATTGTTTTTTCAATTTCAAGTTTCACAAGTTCTTTATAAATTTTGGATATTAACCCCTTATCGGATGTATCATTGGTGAATATGTTCTCACATTCGGTGGGTTGTCCTTTCATTTTGTTCATGGTTTCTTTTGCTGTGCAGAAGCTTTTTAATTTGATGTAATCCCATTTGTTAATTTCTTCTTGTGTTTCCTTTGTCTGAGAAGATACATCAGATAAAATATTGCTTCAATCAATGTCTGAGATTTTACTGCCTATGTTTTTGTCTAGAATTTTTATGGTTTCAGGTCTAACATTCTTGTAGCCATTCTGAATTTATTTTTGTCTGTGGTGTAAGAAGATGGTCTAGTTTCATTTTTCTGCACATATTTGTGCAATTTTCCCAACACCATTTACTGAATAAACTATCTTTAGCCCATTGTACATGCTTGCTTCCTCTGTCAAATATTAATTGACTTTAAAAGTGTGGGTTATTTCTGGGCTCTCTAATCTGTTCCATTGATCCATGTATTGGTTTTTATGCCAGTACCATGCTGTTTTGATTTCTATGGACTTATAGTATAGTTTGATGTTAGGTAGCATGATTCCTTGAACTTTGTTCTTCTTTCTTAGGATCGCTGTTGCTATGCAAGGCCTTTTGTGCCTCCATATAAATATTTAAAATGTTTGTCCTAGTTCTGCAAAATATGTTATTGGAATCTTGATAGGAATTGCACTGAATCCATAGATTGCTTTGGGCAATATGGACATTTTAATGATGTTAATCCCTCTTATCCATGAATACAGTATGTGCTTCCACTCATTTGTATCTTCTTCAATTTCTTTCTTCGGTGTCTTATAATTTTCCAAGTGCAGGTCTTTTACATCTTCAGTTAGATTTATTCCTAGGTATTTTACTCTTTTTGAAGTAATCACGAATGAGATTGTTTTCTTAATTTCCCTTTTGATAGTTCACTATTTACATATAACAATACAAATGATCTCTGGATATTAATTTTGTATCCTGCTACTCTGGTGAACTCATTTATCAATTCTAGTAGTTTTTTGGTGTTAGGGTTCTCTATGTACAATACCATCACAATTATTTGTTAAATACTGTGTGACAGGCACTGAGCTATCTTCTAAGGAATCAGTGACAGATAAATCATAGTCTATTCTCATGGGTTAGTGATCTAGTAGGGCACAATGATACTCATAGAAATATTTGCATTAAAGTGCATTGCATGTAAATTTATTTTCAAGGTTCAGAAGTAGAACAGAAGATGGAATGTAAGGTTCTTCCGAGGATGGAAAGGGTGATATAAAAGGCTTTGTTCAGAAGCTGATACCTTAGGAGGGTTCTAAATGGATAGAAATTCTTTAAGTTGAACAGAGAAGAGCACTAGAGACAGGGAGAACAGCAGGAACAAAGGCATGAGGGTACAAATCTCCAGAGCAGGCCTGAGCACAGAGCGAAACTGATGGGCACCTAGTGTGTGCCAGGCACTGTACTAAGCTCTTTACCTGTATTAACTCGGTATTGACAACAATCTACAACTCTGGCGCTTATATCACCCCCATCTTACAGATGTGAAAGGGGAAGGAGATAGAAATTAAGAACCTCTTCTATGGTCACAGAGCTTCGATCTGGACCATGTGGATCCAGAGCTCACTTCCCTAATAACTACTGAGGAGGTACACAGTAATATTTAATGGATAATCAAAGAGTAAGCAAATGGAAAAACTAGTGTATTTCTGGAGCACAAAGTCAAGAGTCTGGCAGAAGGGAGAAAGCAGGAGGCTGGATGCTGCTGGAAATTCCAAAGCAAAGTGACCTGGGAGGGTGGAATGTGGACGTTCTAGGTGAATGAACACGGTTACCTCTCTGTACAGAAAGCTCACTGTCATGGAAGGTGGGGACTTATCTGAGTCAGTAATGGAGGTAATAACCTCAAATTAGGAGGCTATTACAATAACTCAGGTATGAGAGTTTTAGAATTCAAAGTAAGTGACAGTGAGGATGGAGAGATGATAGATATTACGAAGCACTTGGACATGTAAGCATTGCTGAGCCAGCCTGGCTGGGCAATGCAGGGGAGAATGCGCACCCACGTGTCCATGGAGGTGGGTCCATTACAGGGAGCATTTAGTCTTTTCTTCATGAGTGTCCTCTGGGGTACGGTAAGTGTGACACAAAGTTTGTATCCTTCACCACTGATTCACAATTGTCGGTATGCAAACACCCAACAAAGTGTCAGAATCTGCTTTCATTAATGTTTGTTTTTGAAGAACACAATCATAAAATTTTCAGAATTAGCATACCTATTTCCAAAAAACACTATAGACTCTATAAATAAATGTTCTGAAGATGCCTTTCAGTATTCCTTAAAGGGAATTAGGAAAAAGGGGACAAAAATTAAAGGTTGTTAATGTGTCTCAGTTCAAGGAAAGACTGAGCATCTGCATACTCAGAGTGGGGTTGTCCCAGAAACGCCACATAGAGACGACAAACGCCAGGCCAAAAACTGAGCTTTAGGTCCTTTGGAGAAGATAAGACAAATACACAAGTAACTATTACTTACAGCAGGAAATAAGCAAATAAAGACAGACATACTCCCTTTCCAGTGTGTAGACGGGAAAAAGTTTATAAAGTGGACAGCATTTTAGATCGGCTTTGAGAGCTTGCGGACGTGACCAGTAATACACAGACGGACAAACACTGTCAGCTGTTCTCATGCATAAAAATGTGAGTCCACTCATGCAATCATCAACTTGCTACCAAATTCCTAAATGGAATGCATATGTTTTTATTATTTCCCCTGTAAAGAATGAAGATTCTAATACTTTTCAATATTTCGTTCACTAACTGTCGCATTCACTTCCATCCTTTGCTACCTGAGGGGAAATGAAAGTGCCATACTGCACACAGTGTGAGTTTTGGAGCCATACTAAAAATTCAAGTAAAAGAGAAAACTTTTATTAAGCATCTACTCTGTACTCTGTGCCAGACACATTTAACCCTCACAATGCACCTCACAACATCAGCACTTTTAGATGGTGGAACTAAGGCATGGAGACATTATGTCACTCTCTCAAAGTGACATAGCTAGTAAATGTTACAGCTGGACTCAATCTGTTTAACCCCAATTTTTCACTGGCCAAAGGTAGGGCGACCCTACCACCCAAGTGGGTTGTGAGGATTAAGGCACTGAGAGGCACTCATTTTTCAGTGGCTGTGATTATAATTGAATGCATCTCAATTTAGCAACTAAGTCATTTCCTACCGGTCAAACCTCATATAAAACTTCTCAGCACACAGCCCTACCTTACACCCAGGGTCAGCTGGCTTCAGAGATCCTAAATACATTCAGCTGGGGCCATCAGGTTCCCACACATTGTAAGGATAGTGAGAGTGTCACATTTACGCTCTCAGACATCTTCTAGTGGCATTGATGGTCATTAGGTGATACTCCCACATTCACAGTATTACTGACAGGTTCGCACTCATTTTTAGCTGGAACATTCCTAGTCCACCGGGAACTCATTATCTTAGAGGTACAGTATGTACCCCAACATTGTTTACTTCCCTAGTCACAGGGAAACCCATTAGAAAGATCATCTCATCTCCCTGGACTTCGTTTAGTGGTTGCTGTCCTCCCACCAGATGATTCTTGCTTTCAACAACTGTCTTGTCACCTTCATTCAGTTAGAGGGTTTAGAGCCTCAGTTTCATTACCTGCAATACTGTCCCCAGACCTTTTACTGCCCTAGTTACCTTCCACAGCCATTCTCTTCCCTGCAATTATCTCTTAAAATATGGTGCCCAGACTAAAGGAAATGCCTGGATGGAGGGTAGGAGATACTTCCTGCCTCACCCAGGGCTTCCTGGTAAGACATTTGCTTCCTTAACAGTCTCAATAACACTGTTCCCTTCTTTTAGGCATTTGCTTAAAATGCCTAACATCTTTTTCCTAGTAAATGTAAAATTTTACAAAGTTGTATTTATGACTTTAAATTTTACATTCCCATTTTCAAGCCATTCTCTCTTCCTATCGAAAAACCATTCTTTGTTGTTTGCTTCTGTCATCAACCACATTAGCATCTATTCCATCCAGCTGTCCTCTGCCATCTCAGCCGGGTCAAGTCAAGGCACAGACAGCGACGGCCAGTGCCCTGCAGTGCTCTACTGGAGGGCTCCCTCCAGACAGCGTGCCTGTGTGATCTGTAGCATCTCTGTTTTAGGAAGGCCAACTGATCTACTTGTTGTTCTGAGACTATCCCTCTCCTTCCTCATATTCTTTTGTTTGTTTGTTTTTTAGAACACTCAATCCTATTTTCTTTGCTGATCAAAAGTTTACCTTTCCTTCAAATCCTCTCAATTCTGGAAAGGGTGACCAGTTCCCAGATTACTGTGATATTCCAAGTGAAAAAGGAAGGGAGACACCTGTGGGATGGGAGGACTCTTCATTTCTGGCAGCGGGAACAGTAACTTACCTCATTCCCATGCTTCTCCTCTCCTCCTCACTCCCCCATGCTTTGAGCTCTAAGCAAATGGAACTTACCACTTTCCTGAACATGCCAAACTTTTCTCAGTTCAGCTTTGTGTTGCCCTACTCCCTCTGCATACATACATCTTTCCCTCCACTTCTTCGTTCAAATTCCTATACTTCCTTTAAGTCTCAGTGATAAATTCATCTGCTCTCTGAAACTTCCTGCACTCCCCTCGGCAGAATGAGTGGCTCTGATCCTACTCTGCTCATGTATCTATTAGATGTCACATTGTAAATGTTCGTCTGCATATCTGGTATTCCCAGTAGACCTCCCCCAAGGCAGCCACGTCTATGAAAATAGAAAGACTCAGAGTAGTATCTGCCCCAAGGAAAAGATTCAACAAACTTTAATGAATAAGTAAATAAATGAATGGGAAGATGCAAGAGACATCACAGTATTTAAAAAGAAAACATACTAGCAATTAAAGGAACAAGGATAAACCAAGATATACATGCGTGGATTTGTTGGTAAACAAATATATTTTAAGCTTGGTAGTTAAAAAGATTCTTTCATCTTTTCACATATCCTGATTCTTCAGAGTTAGCAACCACACAAACTATAAAACCATGTGACATTAATTTGAATCTCTATGCCCCTCATTTTTTTTGTCCAAAAGCTACATACTCTACCAAAAAAGAAAAAAATTCTGGCATATTGGAGTTAAATTTTTCCATATGAAATTTAAGTAAATATGCTAGGGTTAAAAATAATCAGACCTTGACCTAGCTTATTTGAAATGGTTTTATCATTGCGGTTTTTCAAGTAAATAGTCCAAATATTACAGCAAAGAACAAGGAAATTTCTGGAGTTGATTAGATGTGAAGAAAAAATATTATACTTTTAGTACCCATTAATTTATATGACAGTAAATGTTATGAGACAGCTGTAAACACATAACACATCAAAACAGAGAATATGTATTCTAAGACTATTTTCAAGTTACACACAACAATATAATTTGTTAGTTCTAACAAGTGATTCACTGAAGCTTAAAACCCCTAGGTATACTAATAGTACACAGAAACCTTAGTTGTTCATTAGTATCCTTTCTTTCATCATTATAAGAAACAAAGTGATTTTCTTGCTCACACTGTTTGCAAAACAACAAACAACAGCTCTGGGCAAATGAAATGTTTTCCAATAAGTGGTTATTAATTCAACTGAAATGCCTAATTAAAAGGATATTTCCTATTTTTTTGCACTTAAAGACTGGAATGTAAGCTCTATGATTAATTTAGAACATTTTCAGAGAAGCCAAAAACATGTGCTTAAAAAATTTTAAAAGACCAATCAACATATATTTCCTTAATGACAATTCTAAACTTGAACTCTGCTTACAACACATCATGATGAAAAAGGAAAAAAAAATAAAACCTAGTCCTTATACTCTAAAATGGCACACTTAGAGTTTAAATTAACAAATACAAAACAATCATAACAATTAAAAAACTACCCAACACAAAGTATGTTTACCAAAGACATATCTAAGAATGTTGATAGCAATACTGTCCATAATAGTCAACAATGGGAAACCATCCCAATGTCCATCAATAGTAGAATGGATAAACCGTGATACATTCATAGAATGGGATACTACACAGCAATGAGAAGGTCTGAACTACAACTACAGATAAATCACACAAATATAATGATAAGTGAAAGATTCAAGACGCAAAAGAGTATACAATAGATAAACCCGTTTTCATAAAATTCAAAACCAAACTAGACTAATCTAGGGTGCTGGATGTCAGAGCAGTAGCTGCTCAGGGATGAGACCATTACTAGAAGGGGGTGAAAACAGCTTCCAAGGTGCTGGCAATCTGCTGTTTCTTGATCCTGGTGCAAGTTACATATTGTGTTTAATTTGTGGAATTTATTGATGATTTACACGCTTCTGTATGTTATGTTTTAGTTAACTCTTGCTAGGTAATTAAGTATGCCAAAACTGAGTGGCTTAAATTAACCATTTATTTTGCCATGATTCACAGGGTTAGGAATTTGAGAAGAGCTCAGCCTGACACTTCATCTTTGCTGCTCGTGGCACCACCGCAGGGACTAGAGGGTCTGCTGCTGAAGTGGCTTCATCCCTCCATCACTCACATGTCTGGAAACTCTGTGAACCAATCTCTCTCTCTCTCTCCCTCCCTCCCTCTCTTTCCATGGTATTTCATACTTCAAATCCTCCCCATATGACTCAGGCTTCTCATAGTATGGTAATCTCAGAATAGTCACACTTTCTATGTGGTCACTGGCTTCAAGAGGGAGCATTCCAATAGCAAATCTTCCCAAGAGACCCAGACAGAAGGTGCACAGCGTCACCTGAGTCCCAGCTGAGACCACAGTCCCAGCCTTGGGAGTCATCGGTCAATAGCAATTTACAAGGCCAGTCCAGGGTCCAAGAAAGGATGCCAGCCACATAAAGTGTGACCATGGGGAGGTTTAATTCATTGGGAAGAAAACTGGAAATTGCTGCAATAGTGCATTACTATTAGGTCAAAAGCTTAAATACATACATAAGAAAAAATTTCATGCATTCATGTAATCGAAAACCAGTCACCAAATCCCTGCTAAATACTAAGTATAGATGAATAGGATGTGTTGAAAGATATAATTGCATGCTGAAGGTAAACTTAGGCACTGCTTCCCTGCCATACCATTTACAGTAATACCCATCCAAGTCTTTGCTCAATTCCATTGCTCTCTTTTTCTCCTATATTCAGTTTATTAAGAGACTGCTATACATTTGGAAATGTAATTGATAACAGAGGTATATATTAACATTTATTTGCTTCACTTTCAATGCATTGCTCATTCATTCATTCATTCTCCAGGTTCACCACAGAACTAACACTACATGAGAAATTAATTATAGAGAATAAAAATGTGGGAAAAGGCACAGTTTCTGCATGCAGATCCTTGGAGACAAACACAGTAAGTAAGATGGAGAGACAAAAAAACTACAGGCTTCTCATAGGTAACATGAATCAGATCCATTGATTCATTTGTTCATAATAGTTCAAAAGACTGGGAGGCCCTGACCAGAGAAAACCATGAGTTGGGATTAGTTTTCAATAGGTCATGGTCAACCATTACTCATTTTTGGTGTTGTCATATAACCTGATGGCATAAAAGGAGGCACAAGTAAAAGCCATATCCATACATTCATTAGGAAATTTAATTTCTTAGCAGCACAGGAAGGATTTGGGGAATAAGGGCAGAATCAGTCTTGATTACTTAGAGCATATATTACAATTAGCCAATAAGATACTGAACGTTCACTATGTAACAAACGCATGCTAGGTTTTATGGAAACTATAAAGGAAAAATGTGTAAAATTTTAGAGAAAGCAAATGCACCTTGGAAGCTGGAACGACCAAAAAAGCTCTGCACTTGGTGTCAATACTCCAGTCTACTTCCACTTCCTGTTTAACTCTCACCAGCCACGTGTTCCGAGGCTCTCAGTATTACTCTTCCCAACTGTGAAATGTCTGACTTGCTGTATGATCAGGCACAAATACAGTAATGCTTTGTTAACTGTGATATCCATGCAAAGAATTATTAAAGAGACCATATAAATGGCAGTGCAAGAAAGGAATACTGAAGTGATGAAATGTGTATTATGAATAGTAAAATATATAGGAGGTGATAAAAAGTAAGAGTGGTATGGGATAGATTAGGGAGGGATGTCATTACAAAAGAGTGTATTTAAATCAGGACTTGAAAGTCAAGCAGAATATAAGACACTCAAGAAGAGGAGAAAAGTTATCCCAGCAGAAAGAATAGCATAAGCAGAGGCAGAAAGGTAGGTCAGCAGCATGTCTATTTGGGTTACTTGAGAACCAAACTAACCATACAAGAGAGATTCTTAGGGGCAGCTAAAGTAAAGTTTGGACAGATATGGTAAGGATATTTTTATAAAGGTTCTAGAATGTTAAGTTGAGAAATCAGAATGTGAGAATCAAAGACTCGAGGTTTATGACAAAAACAAAAAGGCGAAAGGACTATTTGTGAAAGATTAATCCGGCCATGTTGGCTGGATGGATATCCCTCTGCCTGCTCTCTCCTTGTTCTATCTCCCCCGAAGAAAGGGCATTTAATTCATAGAATAAGCAGTAGAGGCCTGTGGACATTTGGAAATATCTGGAGATGTTTAGGAAGGGAAATCGATAGGGCATTCAGACTGATTAGATGGGGGTGAAAAATAAAGAGACCAAGATGACAGTCTTCTGGCCCAGGGAGACTGGAGAATGACAGTTATACAAAGGAGGTGGAGAGATAAAGAGCCTAAGTATCTTCTAGGAGAAAATGATGAGTTCAATTTCGCAGAGGAGGAGTTGGAGGTGAAAGTGAGACATAGAGCGAAATGTCCTGCGTGTAAAAGACATGACCTTAGGAGTCAAGAGCTTAACTAGAGCAATATGTTTCAATTAAATTTTATTTATATAAAGGTAATTATAAAAATGGCAGGGCAGGGTAGAGGCCATGAGGAGCTGATAAGCTTACTAGGAAAAAAAACTAAAAATTGTTAAGAATGAGGGTTGGAAGCAAAGAGAATAATTACAGAGGTTCATCATGAACCCAAAAGGGTCTCCCTACAAAGAGGACATTTCCAAAAAGTAACATTGATGATCAATGTCAAATGCTACAGGGAAGCAAAGGGAGATCAGAACTGCAACAGAGTTAAGAGGAATAGTTAAAAAATGGCCACTGGAAAACTTCAGGAGTCCTCCTTCTAGCGTGGGGTCAGGAAGCTGGTTTGGGAAGAGTTCGAAGAGGGCATGAAGCAGTACATTCAAGTAAATACAGCAATGTGGGCAAGGAGTCTGAGCCCTTTGGAAGAGAATTTCCATGGCAGCTTGTAGCAGTGGCAAGGAGATGCAAGCAAGGGTTCACTGGCATTTTCAGTACCAAAGGCCTGCCTAATCTGATGACAAAAGTAATCCTGAAGACAGAAAGAACTTAAAGTGACACTGGCTTTTCTTTCTGCATATAAATAGTAATGGCATAAATTCTCTAGAGATCACCAATGGACTTTATTTCAGCATTTACTGCAACCAGAAATCAAACTATTACTATCACAGCCAAAAGCAAAGGCATCTGAGCCTCTCACACCAGTGAACTTTAATTACACCTTCAGGCATGAGGGATGAGACAAAAACAAAACAAGACCATTAAGGACATCACATCAAACCTTAGCAGCTTCCTTGCTCTTCAAAACTCCCTAAGTATACAGATGCTTATATTCACAAATTGGCCCTTAGAAAATAACCCTGCATATCTAATTGCAACAAAGAACTTTGGCAAATACATCAGTCCCCTGTGGGAATCATCCAAAGACTTTGAAATATTAATTTCTACAACATCCTTATTTCCCAAAGTAGCACACTTCCTTTCCCACATCAAGAGTACTCCCCACTAATCACTATTGTCTTATTGCTCTGCTCAGATACATGGAAAATAATTAACTGACTTCTCTCAACCTAAGTTAAATTGAAACTTTAACAACATCATTTATACTACTGATATTTCTAATTACTATTGAAAAGTATTATTGGATAACCACAATGGTTACCTTATAAATGGTCTCCTACCTAATTTCTTTCCTCATTAGCCTCTTGTTCGATGTTTAGTTACCCCTTAGTGTTATAAGTTAATTTTGTCATGGTATCCTTTCTCATCATTCATTTTATTATCAATATTATTTACTTTGGTAAACTCTTAATTATTTATAGATTTGACACCAGTTTGTAGCTTGTTACTAGATCTTCAATGTCCTTCCAATATTTGGAGAAAGTTTCAAGAATTTTTCAACAAATGGTCTTAAAAAGTATTTCTATACCTGAATGTGATATTAAGTACAACTCACATGAATTCATCTCAAAACATTTATGAGCACCTACCATGTGCTGGGAATCATTATAGGGGTTGAGCAAAGAGCAATAAACTGTCATGAACCCCTTTCCTTTCCTAACAAGCTCACTTTCTAGTGAGAGAAGAAACAGACATAAACAAACAAAATAATTAAGGTATTTAGTATACCAGCAAGGGCTGTAGAGAAATTCAAGCAGGAAAGGTGAATGGGGAGTTTTGGATTGAAAAGAGATAAGTTGCAATTTTGAAATATGGTAGTCAGGGAAGGCCTCACTAACACCTAAAAGGAGCAAAGAAGCTGACCATCAGGGTTTCTGGGAGGAGAGTGCTCCAAGCAAAGGGAACAACAGTGCAAAGGCCCTGAGGCAGGAGTATGCCCAGCATGTTCCAGGAGCAGCACGAAGAAGACTGAGGCATCTAATAGACGCACCCAGGAGGAGAGGCAGAAATTCAAGGCTGAAGTTCAGCATAACCGCCAAGGGAATAAACATGAGTAAAGAGGGAAAGGGTCAGAGCAATGAGTCCTGGGCCTCCAAGAAACATATCATGTAGCTTCAACAGCTACACATCACAGAGAAGAGCAATCAGCAAAGGACACTGAAATGGAGGAGCACAGAGGCAGCAGGAAAGTCAGAAGAGCACAGCATCCTGGAAGAAAGTGAGGAAGAAGATGAAATACTCCTCTAGGTCAAGTCAAATGAGGACTGAGAGACTGACCCAGGGATTTAGCACCATTGGTGACTTCGAGAAAGGCATTTTTGGTGAAGTAGTGGAATGAACGCAAGTAGGGCTGGGTTCAACAAAAAACTCGAAGAGAGTAATGTTAATTTATCTGTGTCTTTAGCCTAACCCTTCTTTCTGTTCTCAGAATAACTGAACTCTGCTTTCTTCTAAACAAGAACTTTTCCTTTGTCACTTGTCTTCAAATAACCTTGAACCTGCTGTCCATCTGGGTTACCTCTATAATAATTAATAATGATGACAATAATAATACTAATCTTTGCATTCTCCTTTATTACAAAGTACTCAAAGTCTATCTCCACCCCTTCTCCCCAGAACTGAGACTGCACTGGGAAGCACAGGCTTGGGAACAAGGAGATGTGTGCTCTCTCAGGAACCGGTGAACCCTTTGGAGCTTCCTTTCATCTTCTATAAAATTGGGAGGTTAATCCTGTATCACCGGACTGTTGTGCGGGTTAATGATAACGTAATATAATAAACTTCCATCCTATGGGAGCTACTTGACAGACATCGGTTACTTTCCCCATTTTCCGAGGAAGCAGCAGAAGGACCAGATGTCCGATTCATGTATGTGGAAAACTAGAGTACAGTATGGAAGGGGAGCATCAGAAAATCCCTAAGCACAGTAACTGAAGAAAAAAGCCTGTTTTGGCCCATGATTGTGGTCATTCTGCCTCATTTTTGGTCATTTTGACCAATTTAATAACATCTTTCTTTCTAGTGGTGATTTTTGAACTACTCTGTAAATGCACTCCAATTCTCAGGTCATTCTGTTTTCTTCTTTGTCACCTCAGAGCTCTCTCGCTTTTCAAGGAAGCAAGCATACAATTTAAACCACACTGATCCAGTTTTAGGGGCATGTGGGAAACACACTATTTATCTCCCCCTTGACTGATATGTATGTTAATGCCATTTTGTTCATTTCCCTGTATTTCTCAACCTTACTTACACATGGAGCTAGAATGAGCTAGAGAGCTTTTTAAAAATATTGATTCCTGAGTTCCCCTTTTCCCCTTGCCCTGAAATGGTAATTAAGTTGGTCATCTAATTAAGAGTAAGGCGATCATCATATTCCCCACTGACTCAGTCTTCCAACCTCTGTTGGACTTAATGGGATGATCTCTTCCAGTCCCCCTGTACCCAACAGAGCCACTCCCACCATCTATTGCCTGTCCAAAGCCAGTCTGCCAGATGACTCTTCCTGAGTCAAGGCTCCATTCTGTGATTCCTGGGCTCAGCAATGTCCCCTAGCTGTTCTCCACTGTATACTGATAGCTCTCAGCTGCTTCTTCTGGCATTCAAGGCCATCTCTCCACTACCATCTGACCCCAGGCCACCTCGATCTCCACTGCTATTCCTGTACAGCAGCCCTTCGGGCTGACCATTTTAATCACTGTTCTACAAAAGCAAAACCGAAGAATGAGACAGACTTTTCAACAATTCACATCGAAACTCAAACACCACAGGCCTTTATTCTTTGTCACTAGAGCAGTCATTTTCAACCTTTTTCTGTCTCAAGGCACACATAATTACTAAAATTCTGTGAGCACACCCGAAATACATTTTTTGCAGATCTCACAAAAAAAATAGGTATAATTTTGATTAATTCACATTGGACAGCTATTATTGTATTGGCTGTTGTTATATTTTTTATTTGACAATCCAAGAGGAAAGAGGTCAGTGCCCCTGACTAAATAGTCAAGTATGGCACGTTTTAAAAATTCTTACGGCATACTGGTTGAATATCACTGCAATAGAGTGATGCATGTTTCTCTCTCCTAGTGATGCTTCTCCCTCACATTGATGTTTCTCTCCCCCTCTCTCTCTCCCTTTCCCTCTCTCTAAAATCAATAAGCATGAGCTCCAGGTAAGGATCGGGAGGAAGGAAGGGAGAAAGACAGGAAAAAGAAGGGAGGAGAATCTGTTTACATTAAGTAAATTAGTGTAAGAATCTAATTGTTAAATAGCTTCAGATGGCTGGGCCCTGGGTGGGCGGGGGAAGAAAGGACCCCTGACACCACCAGGTCCTGTCCTGATCCTCCAGGCTCTAATCTAGAAGGTTCTGAGTAGCTTCATGTATGACATCAACTGCATCACAATCTCCTAAGAAGAGAATAATTTTCTCATTTATTTCACATTTCTTACTCTGAAGTCAAAAGTAGGATTATCCCTTGATCAAAAAAACATGAGTTTGTAGCTACCAGTGTGAGAACTCTTAACTCCAAGTGTTTTTGGTATATTTTCCCAAACTAGAAGCCCAGCCCAATCTCTGTAGGAGGTTGGTGGGCCTGAGAACTCAAAGTAAAATGCCAGCCTTTATTTGTAAATTGATTCCATCAGAGACATAGAAGGGTGAAAATAGATTAGGGGTATTGTTATTTTTGCTGGGATAATTAATCCCACGTCATTGAAAGGCTGAGGAACATTACAGTATTTTTCAGATGAATAGGAATGGCTCTCATTTGAGGTTTGGGGATTTGGGGGTTTTTAATCATTTTTGTTTTCAGTTTGGTGTGGTATTTCAAAAGCTGAATTGTATCTGGACCTTATCCTGTGTTACATGAAATTTAGAGACTACGACTCCTAACAACAGATCTTAACCTCATTCTCAACAACTATGACTCAAGCATTGTCAAGTTAATAAAGAAAGCCACTGTGCACTGTGGTTTCCCAAAATGAGGGAGATAAGTGATTTCTCTCTTATTTTTTCATACTTCCTGAATCTCTAACCTAATTATATCACCAGTATAAACAATCAAGGGGAAGAAGTATTTAAGGTGCTGGGAATTAGAATAAATCGAGCTGTAGAAACTTGCGTTGCAGGACGTTAAGGATGGAGTCAGGCTCAGATGACGGGCAAGAGTCTCTAACTCTGTCCCTTTGGTTTGAAACAACCCATTTTACCTCTGTGCACTTGGGACCATAAGTGAACTGAAAGACCTTTTTAATGTTCACACAGTGGTAGCAAAGTGAGCTTGCTGACCTTAGACAAGTTATCAGGAATTTTTCAAGTTTTTCCTAAAGTTGCAGTCTCTAGGTAAGACCAGACTTGATCTATTAAGGAAGGTCTTTGTGTCTCTTAGGTACACTTATAAATCATACAATAATCATAAAACATTAATAAACTTTTCTAGGTGGAAAATGGATTAAGGGAGTAACTATAAACTAATTGGCTCAAATGATCATTCTAATCATCTCTGAAAATAAGTTTAATAAAGGCAGTTAAAATCTACCTCTCTTTGTTACAAATATTGGTCCTAATCTTTATTATTACGGTATCATCCATCCCTCAGACGTTATCACAAGCCTGAAGTCCTTACCCTGAACTACAGGGCAGTCCAGGAAAATGGTCTCCGCCAGAGGATCCTGAAAGTGAAGGATGCTGGGCAGGACCAAACCAGAGTGCGTGGGAAGGGGCTGCGCAGCAGGAACTACATTTCTCAAGAGTAAAAGGCGGCAGAGATCCTCCGAAGCTGCTTCCTTGGCTCCGTGTCACAAAGAACTCAGCTGTGTTAACCCTTGACCCCATTTCCTTTCATGACCCGCTGAAATGTCCAGATGTTATCTTAGACCAGCTTCTAAACGCAGTGATCACCCCCACGGCAGTCCCTGTGCTCTTCCTTAATGAGCACCATCAGCAGCACTCAGTGCCGCCTGCTGGGGCTTGGGGACCCATGACCTGGATGTGTGCTAAGATACTGAGCAGAGCACAAAGCAGAAAATCTCAGAGCCCTAAGAGCTACTGATGGCACTGAGCACTTGTCACAGAATTAAAGGGAAGTTCTATATCTGACTCCCCTTCTAAACACTGTATCTTACGCTATCTCATTAGACAAATTGCTTGCCTTTAAGGCTCACTGCATATATTCTTCACACAGTCTCGTCCTTAGTTCAGCATGAAGCTGTTAGCGGTTAGGGCTGATTTATCCCACACCACATTCTCAAACCCAGTGCCACTGATACAGGCAAGATAAGAATACCAACTTTTTTTTCTTTACTTTGAAACAATCAGGCAGACAAGTCACAAACAGCACAAAAAAAAGTGAATGGAAAAGATTTCAACCTCCTGTGGTAATTGTGTTTGCACTTCCTTTTAACTTTTATGATGTATTAGCCATAGAATGGTCTCTAAAGAGAAACGGAAGAGGAAAACACAGAACCTTATCAAAAAATACAGGCAGCTAAATCCCTTCCCTTCAGTTAGTAATAAGTCTATTTCCTCTCCTTTGTGATACAAATCCAGGGAACTAAAGAATGAAGCTCCACAAAAGGCTGCTTAAAAATATCACTTATTGAACTAACTAACCCTGACCAAGACTTCAGCCTCAGAATCTGAGCTCCTAGATTCTATTAACAGTAAGGCCCCGAGATACTGAGGGGAAAGAACTATTTTCCATAGTCCTGAAATGACCTTTCCCCTCCCCCACAGTCTCTGGCCGTAGCTCCCAGACACTTTATAGGCCACAAAGGGGCTGCATCCAGCTGTCCTCACTTCTCAAGGGAATCACTTCTACGGGGCCATCAGGGAGACAGTACTGTAGGAACACTGAGTGGGGAGGGGTTGCCAGGAACACGGCTTACCCTTTCCTGTCCCCTCTCAGGGAAAGACCTTAAGCAACTGAAAAAGCGTAGGGAAGGGCTTCATACCCTCCCTTTTAACTCACACTTGGGCCTATCTACAGTAACAATTATAAAACGGGCTTTCTATTAAAACTGGCCGCGCAGTTCGGATCTCCGACCGCTCCTCGCCACCCGTCCTGTGTCCTGTTGCGTGCCTCAGTCTGCTGAGGCTAAAGGACAGACACTTCATTTCCAGCAGAAGCTTCTCAGCAGCAGTGCCTGCTGATGACGGTGACAACCTTGGCTGCAGTTCCCACTAGACGTAAAGCTGCTGTGACGGGAACCAGCTGGCTAACACGCTACAAAATAAGCTCCTCGATGACATAAACATGTTACAGAAGGAGGTAGTGACTTTTCGATTTGCACTGCCAAAAAAATATGCCTATTATGTTCAAGGCGATGTACTGAGAAATGCCCGCTGAAGAATTAACCAATGAAAGTCTTAAATCTTTGTCACAATGCTTTTGCTGATCTGTTCTATTAACTTTATTAGCAATGTACATCTGGGTTTAATTTCATTTATAAATTAGAATTATACTGGAGAGTTAAACAAGAGATCTGTTTCCTCTTGGATATCAACTCTTAAGGTTAACGGTAAAAAAATAAATGTTATTTTCTAATATTTCTAGAGACATAAAAAACTGTGACAGAAAGAAGTCAATTTCTGTCTTTTCCTCCCATAAAATGTCAAAACACAGATTTTTATTCTTCCTCTGCTTCATTCAACTTCTTGCTGTTTACGTTAGCTAACATCATACATTTTACTTTTTTGTATTGTATCTCCTGGTTTAGAGTGGGAGCTCCATGAAAGGGATTTTTAATTCATATATATGAATATATATGAATATATATATAAATATGTATATATATGAATATATATATATATATATCCTCTCAGGCTAGAACAGTGATTGGCACACAGTAGGTGCTCAACAAATATGCTCTGGAATATTAAGAATCAAAGTATCTGGACCCTATGTTTTTGAAAATAATTAGTGGAAAAGATAAACTGTAGTACTTGACATACTAGGTTATTATTTTAAATTACCCGGCTCATAAATTATACTGTGCTGAAAATAAGGTTTTTTCACAAATTAAATAAGTTGGTTTTGGAAATGAATCAAAAATTACTCTGAGTCCACTCTGTAGTAATTTTTTACAAAATTTTTTATTTCTGTATTTTAAAATTACTAAAATTATTATTTAGCACATGTTAAATACTAAAGAAAACTCTAGAATATCAGAGAGGAGTTGAAATGTTGAATCTTGGAAGGTCAGAAAAAAACATTTGTAGGGAAGTAATACAGTATAAAAAAACTATATATTTTTCTCTTTAAATCTAGTTAGCAGACTTTTATTTAAAAAATTTATTCAAATATCCTGGCTGACTACCTGGCTTAAGTTTTCATAATGCCATTAAAGTTGTATCTGACCTAAATCTTCAACTCTATAAATGAGTCTGCTTAAAATTAAGAATCCATTCAAGTATCAACTAAACTCTCAATTTTTCTTGCAATCTAACTTATCCTGTTCCTATAATTAAGTCAATATTAAGTATAAACTTGAAAAATACCTTAAATCCCAATGTATATTTATTTGCTACCCTCAAAAATTTCACTATACTGAGAAAGCACAGTTAATATCTGAAAATCATTACCTCACTGAAAAACATACAGCAGAAACATCAACTTCTCAGGTTTTAAATGAAAGCTACACTCATCTATCTGCAGCATGAGTCCTTTTGGACTCAAAGAATATATACAGTTGTGTGACTTGACCTTGCTGGAAACTGAGGAGAACACCACTGTCTATATAGCATGCCTATTTATCAGACTCCATTCCACGATTACCAGAATCCTAGTTACTCTGTCTCATCTAACCGATCAAAAGAAGTAGGCCTGCCAACAGAATCCCAGGAATAACGATCATTTCAATTATGGAGTCACTTCATTTGTGTTTAAATTACATTACTGCCTTCTCCCAATGCAATCAACACACTACCCACTGAATGCAGAGCAAGTACACACATTTTGGAGAGTGGAAAGAACATGCGTGAGTGTGTGTGTGTGTGTGTGTGTGTGTGTGTGAAATTAACCCTTGCCTCAAATATCTTCTGATTTAAGGGTGTATAGGATAAATATGAGCTATATTTAACACCTAAGAATAAAAGTTCAAATCTGTGAACTAGTAAGTACGAAGAGATCCAAAATAATCGTAGAAGAATTAAGCTAAACATGGTCTCAAATATGATGTACATTAACAGATAACCGACAGGAGAACTAAGACTATCTATTTTTAAAAGGTTTGTTGTGTATCATCATTTTTGAGAGGAAAGCTCCTGACTTCTGGATGATCTTTGGCTCCTGAGTACTTGCCTGGCTCTGACCTGTCTTGGTTGAACTACTAGAATGAACTACTGTTCCCCCCTGACTTCTAGCCTTTGTATACTTCCAGAGTGAAGCTCTATGTCTGGATTCCAAAATCTATTGGTTTTCCTAGTCCTGATTAATCACACTGATCCCACGATCTAGAAACACCCAGGCCAGAAAATCACCGGCTGACTCTTGGAATAGCTGCACGGTCCACTCAGAATCCGCACCCTCCCACTTAGGAACTAAGCAGCATGCTCTCAGGTGTGAGTTACCATGATGTATGACTTGAAGGTAGTTGTGAGTTATACATGAATGTGTAGCGCTTGACACATACAAACACATAATAACTGATGATTTCAATATTATCCTGGGATACTATTTTAGAGACTTCAGAAAATCAAAAAATTACACAAAATCTCTAAATCGCCCCCCCAAATTCGTCCTGTAGTGAAAACCAATGCGGGGGGGAACTTTAGGGTGCTCTTACAAACATATGTGAAAAGATAAATATTAGATGGATTTTTATGTGAGTAAGAATATATTATTTTATAGGAAAATAATTCAAATTATATTTTAAGTATGATAGATTCTTACAGTAAAGAAATTCTGGAATTTTAATGTAAATGATTTTCTGAGGACACAGCCTAAAGTATCACTGGGGCCCAATATGTGGCAGAGACCAGAGTATACTTTGTTCCTCAGTATTAATTCTCCAATTCTTTATTTTACTATAGAACTCCTTAAGCTGTATACATGTCTGTTCAACTCACAACACACTTCCCAGTCTCCTTTGCAGCTCATTCAGCCAAGTTATGAAGTTCTGACCAAGAGGATGAACGTGAAAGTGATGTGCAGAATTTGCCTCACACCCTCCGTCCCCCTGGGTCTGGAATAGGTAAAGGGCCCTGGCATGCCAGCTTCAACCATACCAACAAGAACACTCTAGCATATTGGTTCCCCAACCTTCTTTGCACAATGGAACCACCTGGCGAAACTACATAAAATACTGATGCCTGGCTATCTCTCCTACAGACTCAGATTTAATTGGTCCTGGGGGATGGCAGAGCAAATGACAGAAGGAACAAGAGTCTCTGAATAACCTGATGGAGCTGAGCTGCTTATTCTTCTGGAACACTGTTGGGGAATAGTATCAAAAAACTAAATAACCAGAGCTCTAAGAAAGAATGCAAAAAAAGCTGCGTTGATTACATACGGCTTTCATATTCACAAACAATCCTTCTGTGTCATTTAAACTACTGATATTTGGCTGTGGTGAAAGCAAACAAATAAGCTTATAAACATATATAATAAACACAAAAATTCTGGTCTTCAAAAGAAAGAATACCTAAGTACAAGTAAAAAAAAGTTGCAATTCCTCTAAAAAAAGCCACTAAAGTATACCAATAGCAAAAAAAAAAGAGAGTATGGTCTTAGCATAATCCAGGAAAATCATTGGTAAGCTAGAGAAGATTCATTAAAGAAAAACTAAAAATAAAATTTAAAATATTAAGACTAATCAGTTAGACAAGACAAAGGTAGAAAAAATATATTAAAGTTTGCTAATTAATTAATAATTTGCATAAATCAATGATAACTTGGAAGCAAAATGCAAAATCTCAAAAAGATGATTTTAGGACAGAGTTAGATAAATACTGACTTATCTTACAGGCTCATTTTTGATAGGTTACAGGTTAGACTGCTTTAATAAGGAAATGGACTCCTCCTGTTTTGTTGCTCTGTCATCCTCCACATGTGACTTCCGTTTCATGGTCCCAAATGGCTGCCCATCACCTGCCATCACAAGCTCACACCAGCCAGGAAGAAGGGAGAGAGTGCATGCTCCTTTGTTATAAGAACACACTTTGTAACACTTCTGCTCATCCCACTGCCTAGAACCTACACAGATGCCCACACCTAACTGCAGCAGAGGCCAGGAAACATGATCTGAAGCTGGATCACCATGTAATGAGCTAAACTTCTATCACTACAGAAGGAAAGAATGTTGGCCATTGGAAGCAGTTAAAAGTCTCTGTCAGAGGTCTCACGATTAAAAAGGTATAAAAAATTTGAGATAAAACTGTGTATAGAATATTCAAAAATGTCGTCAAATGTAAAATATATAAATACTAAAAATATTTCTATGTAAAAGATTAACATATATTAAAGTTATACAAAGTCAAACACAACTGAGATGTATGTACAGTGTGCAAAAAAATGAAAGTCCTCTTTCCTCTCACAGTTTTACCTCTGGGGAAGTAATGACTTATTAAAGTACTCTTGGAATATGTGGGTATGGGACTACCATTTAGGTGAAATGATGCCTTTCTATAGCTCCTCTCCTAGTGCTATTGAGAGAAATAAAACTTTGGAATGGGAGATGGCATTTCTGGAATTTTAAGACTTCTCTCTTTGGGGCAAATGAGAAAAAACTAGAATCCAAGGGAGCAAGGCCAAGTTGAGGCATTTCAAGGCATCAAAGGCAAACATCAACACTACTTGCACAATCACTAAAAATGTGTCGCCATCTATAAAGTTTCTCCTACTGGCCAGAAGACAACTTGAAGAGGTAATTAAAGCAACAAAAGTAGCAGAGCAAAGCCAAACATAGATATCAACCCTTATTTGACTGTCTCAGAGAAACAAAGTTTTCAGATGAATAAAAAAGTTTACCCATTCGTATTCTCTATGGCTATATTTTTGCTAAAAACCTAGAGAATATTTTTATATCAGTATTCTAAATTTAAGCAGCTGGAGTCATTTCTTAAGTATTATACCATTTAACGTTTTCAGATGAAGGGCTTGCCTTTTAATAGAAAATACGTATTTTGCATTAATGACAGGACACAATGTCCTTGGCTTAGATATTTTCTCACAAAACAGGTCCTTTTTTGTACATTATACTTAGCTATATAGTAAGGCTAGAATACAACAAATTTATTCAAAGAACCAAAATCTGAAACCATCTACACTAACTAGAAGTGTTTAAAAGTCATTATCTCAACTTCATGTATCAATTTTCTTAATATTACAATCATTAAATTCCTGTATCCAATAAAATAATTCATAAGAATGGAAAAAAATAGAAAAAATTTATTAGATATCAGTATTTGATTGATTATGCTTAATACTATTGGAAAAGTGACCCACACTTTTAAGCAAGGAAAATTTACTAAAGATGTCTTTCCTGTATTTTTTATTATTTCTATAATGTCATAAATCAAAGAAATCTTGATTTTAATATAGGTAAGGCAATTTTAATAAGTTGAGAATAAAAATTCAGCTATTATGAAAAGTAAATATACATATATTCAAAGAATTGATGTAAACAAAAAGAACTATTTTTAGGTCAAACTAATTGTACTCAAAACAAATATAATTTTATTAAGAATTAAAATACCAGAAAAAGTGTCAAAGAACACTCAACAGAATGCTGTTAAAAGACCAACACTGAGAAAAATGTAATCACAACAAAACATTGTCAGATAAATCAATGTTACTTTTTAAAAAGTATACACAATGCTTGCTGTGTGCGTTAAATGTAATATGGAACTTCTACAAAATTAGTATCATGGTTTAAAATTATTACATCAATATTTCCAAGGTTTGAACCTCATCATAATAAATGTAATACATCAGGAAAGCTTATTTCTCTGTTTTGACTTTTAAATTTATGTTGCATTTAAGAAAGTCACATTTTAAAGAAATAATTATACAAAGATACTATATAGACACCCAACAAACCTCACATGTCTATGTTCAATTCCCTTTACTCCTCCTGAAAGTGTATGTTCCAAATCTTTATTACTGTTTTTAGAGCACCTCACTCTCAACCAATACAAACAACAAAACAAAAACAAAGCAGAACACAAGGAAAACACAAGTTCAACTCCACAGAGAAATAAAGGCCACCAGGTAGATACCTCCAACTTCCTTGTCCCCTAGCGTGACCCTTGCTTGGCTTTACACCCTTCCCTCCAGAGGAAAACATCCCTCTGTAGCTCCAAGACCACCCTCCCTGCATTCCTGAAGGACCCTCTGGCCTCCTCAGGACCTTTATTTATTTGTCAGACTCTCCTATGTGCTTCTAGGTTGGAAAAGGAAGGGGTCAAGAGGAGGCTAGGCAGCCTGAGCAAGTTCCAGGCTCAGTCTGTGAGGCAGGAGAGACAGAGGAGAGAGAAACGAATTCAGAGCTGGGGAAGGGAGAAAGAAAAAACACGCTCGCTGACTACCTACCAGGACCTTACCACAGGAGCTGATTAGAACTTCAGGCCAGCCTTGTGAGATAGCACATGTGTCTTCCAAATACGGAGCTAGGCATAAAGAGGCTATGGAATTTGTCCCACTTCACACAGTTTGTATATGTCATGCCAAGTCTTTAACCCAAATCATCAGATTCCCTAAAACGACGCTTTCTACCTTCACCCGCTTTGTCCCAGTGGGGAAGGTGGAGCACTGGCAAGTGTTCACAAGGAGGTATCCCAGCAGTTCCACAAGCTCTAGACTACAGAAGCAGCAAGCAGAACTTTTAAAAATATAGAAGAGAGAGCTTGCTCAGTCCTAGTTCTGCAATGACGTTTTGCTGTGGGTATGCTCCGCGGCACGGTGGCTCAGTGAGTCTTGCCCTGGTTTGCCAGAAGGTGCACCTGACTTCAGCCATGTTCCTTAGTTCCCTTTTTATTATTTCCTTCTCCTTGGCTATACACATCTTCCTCAAACATCTTGGACAGAACCATCCCTTCACAATACTAACCTATTTCTTCCCTTGCATTTACCACCAAGCTCCTTGAATAGTTTCTCCACCTTCGTCACCTCCTCAGCTTCCACTCGTGTCTCACCTCATTCTTGGCCAGGCTTCTGCTCACAGCCACTGCTGAAGCCAAAACCCCAATGATGCCCTAATCACCAAACTTTCTATCTTTACACTACCTACTTCTCTAAAGTTGACACTTGAAAGAAAGCTTTCTTTTGGGAACTAAATCCTGCTTGGCTGTGAAGAGATCACTATGTCCTGGTTGTTTGTTTCCACTTTTGACGGCTCAATCCAAGTCACCTGGGCACTCTCCTCTCCCTCTGACCTTTCAGCATCGGCTCTCCATTGCCCTAACCTTGGTTTGTATGTTTTCTTCCTCAGATTGTTCCCCTTGTGTCATCAGACCCACTCCATAGCTCCAACACAGATGACTAGTTAATTTCTAGATCTCTAACTTTTGCCCAAATTCTTTCCTAAGTTTTATCTTCCTGTCTTCCAAAATCAGAATTTGCAGCTCAGCGTGCAAAGCCAAATTCACTTTTCTCCTCCTCCCAGTGCTGTTTTGTCTCTTGCATTTCATTTCTCATTAACCACACTACCCATCTTATCTTCAAACTTGAAACCTACAACCGATCCTGTGTTCTCCATTCTACTTACCTTCACTTCTGAGTGAACACAAAACCTAGAGTTTCTACCCAAGAAATGCCTCCTACTTGTTGGGTGTTTGTTTTTGTGTGTGTGGCTCGGTGTGGTTTGATTTGGCATCTTCTTCATCACTTCTGCCTTAAACCAGACATTTCACATTTCTTACCTGGACCATCACAATGGCAGCAACTCCCAGTGGGTAACCAGACTCCAGTCTTTGTTCCTCAAAACCTTTGACAGAATTATCTTGCTAAGAAACAAAGCTAATCTCGACAGGTTCTATTTTCCCATTAACATCATCAATCATAGTAAGATATACTCATGCAAGTGAAACCGTAGACTAAAGACACATCCCTCTACATAGGGAGTAGGCTCTGACCATAGGATGAATACTTCAAAAATCAGAATTATGCCCTGGCTGGTGCAGCTCAGTGGATTGAGCACAGTCTGCAAACCAAAGGGTCGAAGGTTCAATTCCCAGTCAAGGCACATGCCTGGGTTGCAGGCCAGGCCCCTAGTGGGGGCCACATGAGAGGCAACCACACATTGATGTTTCTCTCCCTCTCTTTCTCCCTCCATTCCCCTCTCTAAAAATAACATAAATAAAATCTTTTAAAAATATCAGAATTATGAATGAGTCCCAGTTAGTTCATGGTATATTTACTGCAAAACACCTTAAGCACAGCTTCCCGATGCCACCTTTCTGTGTGCACTTCAGGCCAATGACTAGAAAATGAAGAACCCAGTCAAGTCAGCCCAGGAGTAGTGCCCCACCAGGGGGATCACACAAGCTACCCAGGGGCTCGAGATAAAAATAGGGCAGAATCTGCAGACCCGATGAGCAAGATGACTTTGGTAAGAGAAGAAATCTGTATTACACAAACAAGGCTATGCTTCTTTCATGTTTGTTCTAGGATTATTGGCCTATGCTCTCCTTTAGTAAATAATAACAGTGCCATTTGAAGGTATAACCTGGCCTAGATTAAGAGGAGCAAGGACAGGTCTTCTCCGTGTGCTTGGGTGGACTGTTGAAGAGGCAGCACGTGCTGAGGGCCGGTGAGGCGGCAGAAACAGGACATGAGAAGGAATCTGAAGGTGACACTCTGAGACACAGACTCAGGGAATGTGGCCTGGCAACTTCTTCCCACGGGAGACCCCTGCCCAGTGCCAATCGTGGTGGCACTTGAAATTCTTAAACTTCTTTATTATTTCTTTTTAAAAAGAGCAAGCAGCCCTGGAGGGTGTGTCTCAGTGGATTGAACACCACCAGCCTGTGAACCTAAGGGTGGCTGATCCGATTCCCAGTCAGGGCACACACATGGGTTGCTGGCCAGGTCCCCAGTGGGGGACGCATGAGAGACAACCAGACATTGATGTTTCTCTCTCTCTCTCCTCTTCCCTTCCCCTCTCTCTAAAACTAAATAAATAAAATCCTTGGCGGGGGGGGGGGGGGGGAGGAGAAGAGCAAGCATATCCTTATAATTGACTTCCCATTGCCTTTAGTTGAAGTCCGAATTTTAGAGTGAAATCCTACTCAAACCAGACTGAACTTGTCTCATCCCCTGTGAACACCCAAAAAGTATATGGAACTTTTTATCTTCCTTAAGGAAGGATCTTTCAATGCCCACTGCATGCCAGGTCTTGCCAGCCTACCCAGCATGCCCTCCCAAGGTCACACTGAGCATGCTACACTGTGGGGATGGGTAATTCTCTTCCCTTTCTGGCACATTCCTCCTTAGCCTTCAGGAACCAGCTTTGTTCTCACCTCTTCCTCAAAACTTCTCTTGACCCCAGACCGAAGGCGCACCCTAATGTCTCCCTGCTCCTTTGCTTATCACTCTACTGTTGTACCTCCCACACGATACTATGATTATTTGTATACTAAGGGCTGGGGCTGCAACATGAATTGGGGGGAGCACATTATAGCCAGTAACATAAGCCTTAACATAATGTGTTGAATGAATTAATTTGTGCCTAGAAAAGTTAGATCATGACTGAAAGAAGTTGTTTTCAGATTCATTCAAACTGTTTTGTTTGCTTTTGCTTTATTTGCCTGTTTGTTTTCTTGAGCACCTGCTCTTTACAAAGCACTACATTTAGGCCAAGAAAAGCATACACAGGAAGTAAACATACTGTTGCTGTTCTCTTGGAGTTTACCATCTAGTTAAGTGGTTTTTCTCAGCTTTAGCAAAAACACAAATCAGAAGAAGGTGGGGCTATGCTAAAAGCCAGGGTAGAGAGCCTGAACTCACACAATTCAGCTCCCCGGGGCCCTTTGTGAGGACCCTGTAGCCAAAACACAGCACCCTGAAACTCTAAGGAGCACCATTTGAAAGAGCTAAGAGACACATATATCAGACCAGATAATGTAATAAATATGCAATAGTTTAGGGTAAATTGTAAAGCACCATACTTACTACAGTTGTTACATAGATATAAAGTGTTCTCACTGTCTTAAAGACTGCTGAGCACCTACAGAATAGCATGGGAAGGAGTGCCCTGACAGAAGGAAACACAGGGTAGGGAGCCAAGAAGAGGCTCCGAGACACAGCGCACAGGTAGAGGAGAATGTAATAGAGACAAAAGTTATACACTGAGGATGAGCAGCATGTGTGGCTCTGCATGCCTACTGCAGCATCAGAGGAAATAACGGTGACTACTCATCGAGCCCTCCCAGGGGGGCAGATTCTGGGCTGAGCCCCGTGCATACATCATCTCACCCTCCCAGCAACCTGGAGACATTTACTGTTTTCCCACTTTCCAGATGAGGAAAATGGGGCTTAAAAAGCTCAGGAATGTGTCCAAAGTTATTGCGGCATATCTCATGTCAAAGACTGGGCCGATAACAAATTTCAGTATCTTTAGTTTAGGGCAAGACACATAACTTTGTCTTAAAGTGCCCGTAGTGTGCGGATTTGCCAGGAACAATCCGTTTCCCATTGTCATCATTAACAGCACTCTCACTCTCAAAAGTGTCCCCACTTAGACAAGAATGAACATGGTCATCCGGCCTCAACACCACTTGCTACAGTAAAACATGTGTGCGCAATTGTCCAGGCCCAATGCAAAGCAAAAGTGGCAGGCCTTCTGTTTAAAAAGCAGAGGAAAAAGTGCTATTGAAGGTGCTGAAATATGACGTTTTTTCTTTCTTTCGTGTATCCACTTTGCTCACACTTCACTGTCCCACTGGACTCCACTTGCAAATGACAAGCTCAAAGATAGAATTCCCAAGAATTTCAAGACGGTGATGGCAGAGCATTACACCTAGCAAGGTCCTTCTGAGCACTAAGCCTGATGCGACTGCTATGAAGTGAGACCCATGAGGTTGGCCCTGATCTGCCCTTTTTCCATCCACTCAGATGGGTCTGTGAAACCATCGTGACCTTGGCAGGCCTGTGACCAGGGTGCAGACAGGAAGCTGGCTGCAGCCTACTTCTGTCAAGACTTAGGACATTAAATACTAGATCTATGATAGCATTTCTTTAGAAGAAGTGTTTTATTAGAGTATTTCTAATGAAACACAGAATTTCATTTCCCAAACAAAACAAGAATATGTAATGTATTTGGCCACTCTCCACCATTTTATTTTTGACCTAAAATAATTAATCTGGATAATGTAATTTATCCCTAGTCTCTAATAAAAATTTAGAATACAGAAAAATTTGTAAATTCAAATAACACTGTTATTAAGTTTTTAATACCTCAATGCCTGATTTAAATCATGTTTCTGTTTTAAATGAAGATAAAATACTTTGTTACAAAAGTAAAGATGTATATGAGCTTAAGTAATTATTCCACTATCTATATAAATCAAATGTAAGAAAAACAAATCGGAAGTTTAAGGATTAAGAAATTGTCCTTAAAAATGGGTAGAAATTTAGAAGATGGGTCCATTTGCTTGTTCGTTCATTCATTCATTCATTCATTCAGCATGTACTAAGTACCTACAATATCTCAAGCACCATACAAAATTCTGGGGAAACACAGATGAATGAAATGTAGCCCTCAAGAAGCTTACATCCTAGTAGAATGAGACAAAGGTAAACAAATACATGCATAGGCTGTCTTTGGTGTTAAGGGAAAAGTAACCACAGGGCATAGTAAGTCCACAGCAATAACCACTCTAACTTTGGGGGGACGCAGCAGAGAGAGAGGGGCTCATGAGAGGTTTCCACAGGACTTGAACTAAGCCTTGAAGGCCCCGTAGGAATCCAGCAGGTAACTAAGGGCTAGAGAGGAGCAAAAGAGCCCTGAGAAAGCATGGCACCCTCAGGAAGAGAGCCACTCTACATGACAGCAGCAAACTTAAAGGACAGTCCCTTGTTCAATCAGAAAGTGTGTTCCTGGATGGCAACTAGAGAGAGAGTGCATACATACTGAGTCGAGGTACAGAGAGCAAGGCCATGTTCACGACTACCTGGGACTGAAGTGGGAAAGGCGCTCTCTCCTTCAGAGGTGAAAGGTTGGAAGAGAGAAGAGAAAGGAAGCAGAAGTAAAAGATCTTAGTAAGAAAAGTTATTCCCTCAGGCTACATGATCATTTAATCAAGAGCAACAATACTATTGTGTTGACTTATTTATGGGCCCACAAGGAAAAACACGTTCTTGGTAAAATTATGTTTTCTATTTCTTTGTAATAAAGATAGGTGTTACCTTTCATCCATGTTAGTGGCTTGAGGTAACAACAAAAATCTGAATTACTAAAATAACAAATATTTAAATTTGACTTAAGAATGCATTATCAAATTTTTGCAACAAATTCGCCACAGTACTTACTTCATACTACAGCTAATTTTTTTAAGTTACTTTTATTGTTTGCCTGCATTTCTAATTATTCCATTAGGATGGACTTCTACAAGATGAATTACCAGGCCACAGGGTTTAAATATTTTTAAAGCTCTTGGTACGTATTAGCTTAGGCTAAAATTAAAACTAGATTGACTACATCAACTGAAGGTAAACAAATAAAATACATGGAAATTAAACGTTACTATAAATAATACTCAACAAAGAAAATCTAATAGTATATTAAGTATATCTCAGGATCTGAATAGTTATAAAACTATACAGAAGTAAGGGTAAATTTTAGTTAAGGATGACTTTCAGGCCAGTCAGTGTGCTTGTATTTATGTGCGTGTGTGTGTGTGACCACATATGTGCACAGATAGTGGACAAAAGAAAAGGAAAAGTCCATAATTTCTAAATCAGATGAGAAGAATGAAATTATAAGATGATCTACCTGTAAATAGGAAAATACAATTTATTTTATGCCTCCCATTACTCAGCTCTATATAGCAATTAGTTTGCAGTTTTAATAAGCAGGTGTTAACATTAAAGGGAAAATGATATTTTAAATAAGGATCAACTTAGTTTTCAAGGCAGCTTAGGTTAGCTATTTCTCTAAATTAGGAATCTGCACAGTATCTTTTTCCTAAACTTCAGAAAGGAGTAACTAATGCAATTTAAAACATGATTCAGATTTTTGTAAGCCAAAGGACCTCATTACACCAAAGTTTCAGAAAGCGATATTTGAGGTTATTAAAAGTCAAATCTCCTTTAAAAACATGCCTTTCTGACATTGTTGCATGGAAGTGTACAATTCTACTTATTACCAATTACCAGTATATTCTCAAATGCCCATATATTTCTAAAGAATGTAGTCCCTGGGGCTCAAGTAGATTGATTTTAACTTGTGAAATTAACCAGAAGCCAACCTGTGCATCTTAAATCCCTTGAGAAAATGTTCTTTCCTTTTTGCAATAGCTAAGTAGTTAATTTCCTCTATCATAATCATAAGCAGAACGCTTACACCTTTCAGAAAACTGAGCAGGAAGTTTGGCCTACGAAACATTTTCCTTTGGACCAGGGGTTTCCCAACAGGGTGATGAAAGAGGAAGGCTGGAAGCTTTGGGGGAGACTGCAAAGGCTACAGCTCCTGAGTCTGAATGATACTCTCCTGGGCATCTGGGTGGAGAGCAGCCAATCCTCAAATTCTTTCTCTTTGCAGGAGCGAGTAGAAAAAAATTCAACTTTTGAGTGATGTCTCAGAAGTTTCTTTCACTCAGTTTTGCCCCTTCTGATCCTACAATGAATGAACCGTCTACAAAGGCAACTTCCAGTGAGCGAAGCTGATACTTTGAAACAAAGTTCCTGCCAGTTCTAGGAAATCTTGAAGTTGTTTGACATGAGTTTTATTGTGCGCCTTTCCTGGGCTCAGTGGTCACAGGGGACCCAGGACCTGAGCGAGGACTGATTTAAACCAGGGGTGGGGGAGGAGTTAGTAGGACTAGGATGGGGTAACCACTACATGTGGCTTTAATATCAAACAGCTGCTAGAGATCATAACCCCGCTGCTCTTTCTGTGCCTACCCTCCATCAGAATCCTGCTTCAAAGATTATTCTAACTAAAGAGACTTGACTGCCATGGAATCTGAATAATGAACTCAGGCTCTAGAAGAATCAAAGATTAAAAAAAAAAAAAACTAAATGTATTTGAATATAGCAGACTGATTTTAATCAGCAAGCCAAAGTCCTAACACAAAATCCCTAGGGGAGAAAGAAAAGGGGGTTTTGGGGGGGATGCACAGAGCAACCGAGCACACCAGGGAGGGGGCTGGGGGGGTGTAAAGAAGAGTAAGTAAAGATGGGGACTGCCGGGATTCCCTGAACAGGCGCCGTCTCTCATTCCAGCTAACTTTCCAAACTAGCAGCTCTCCGAGGCCCTGGCAACAACGTGCATCCCCAGGCATTAAACTTTCCCCGCGGGGGTCAACGCACCCGCAAACATGGCAACCGAGCCTGGATTCAGGTGGCTGGGATGCTGGGACCCATCCCTGTCCCCGCGCAGACAATGCCGCCCGCGCCCCGCCATCCGCCAGCGGCGCCCCTGCACGCTCACCGACACCAGGAACTCCAGGGTTCCCACATAGTCTCGCTCGGTCTTCTGGAGCTCGCTGAGCACGCACACGCGCAGGCGAAGCTGCTTCTCCAGGTCCTTGGCGCTCTCGGCGCGGCCGTCCGCGCGGCTCTCCTCGTTCATGGTGGCGGTGGGACCTCGGGCTGGCGGCAGCGCTGCGCGCTGTCCCGGTCCACGCGGTGGGAAAGGAAAGTTGATGGCTCCGCAAAGTCCGAGGAGGGACGCGCGACTTTACATGCTAGGTAGAGGCTTCCGCTGGGGCGCGGGTACAAGCCGGGGCGCTCGTTGGAACTCCAGCGTGGGAGGCGCGGGGCACTGCGGAGGAAACTCCCGGGAGATGGGGCTCAGGCCAGGGACCTGCGCGCCTGGCCCCGCCGCTCCGGCCTCACACGGCCCCGGCTGGAGGGGAGGCGGCTCTGGCAGCCACAGCGGTGACTTGGACATTAATCAAATGCTTTGTATCCATGTGACTCCGACCCTTTACCCTTCGCCAAATCTCAGGAAAAAGGAAACACAACCCTGGGGAAGTGTGTTGCGTGCCAGCTAACTAAACACACACACACACACACACACTCACTCACTCACTCACTCAGCACTTGAGATGGAACTAATGGGAGATTCCCAAACCTAGGAGGACACACTCCAAGACGCAGCTCCAGGGTTGCTCCTGTGTCTCCCGCCTATTGTTTAGCTTTAATGTGTTTTGTACAAACCCTGAAGGCAGAGAAACAAGTCCCCAGGCTTACATAACTGGATGGGAACAAAAACAACCATGGTATTGACCCTTCCGTCTTTTTAAAAAACAAAACACATTGATTTTTTTGTTTTATTAAGGCACAAAGCAGGTTTGCTTTTCACCACTTCCCCCCAACCGAGAATATTCCACAGGGCTGATACCATCCCGCCTGCCTGGGGAGAGTCAATTAGCATAATAAGCAGAGACACTATGGGAAAGTGACTGCCCTGGCCTATACAATAAGCTCCAGATACAATAAGCATCACCATTGCCCTGTGCTGTTTGGAAGGGAGACCCTTAGTAAGTCTGTAACTTTTTTTCAACGTCTAGATATTGTGTAAACCCAACCTGAGGCAAGAATATTTGTGCCAGTTTTGTTTCTAAGAGCTGCTATAATTTAAGACAGTGTCGCTAATTACAAAGACAAAGTTGTTACCAAATGCTCATCAAAAAAAAAAATAGTGATGGCTTCTTAGGATTTGAAAATGGAGCATGTCTTGATTTTAATGTTTATGTTTATTGCCTTTTCTCACTTGAAACAGATCCAGAACCTAATGAGCACTGAATATTTCCAATTAATTTAACAAGCAAGCAAAAATAACCCATATACATTTTGTCTTGATACTATTAATGTGTATTTTTCAGAGTCATTTTTTCCTACTTACAACAACTTTGAATAGTCTGCAATAAATGACATTTAAATAAACGGAAGAACAAATTGTTTTGATGCAAGAAAGTGGCACGTTAATTTGCTCCAGTAGTTGAAAACATTAGCAAAACTCTAAAAAATAAAGATGCTTTCCAATTATTGCAACTAAAATAATGATTAGTTTTCCAGACAATGTCTTTCCAGAGCACAGTTTGTGATGAATCACTATGCCCCTCTGTAATGAAGTGAACGGGGACTGTCTGTCTCTTCTTATACTGAGGACTCAGTTTGAATGATGTGTGAGAAGCCAGTGGACAAGATGTGATTTTCCCCTCTCTTTTGCACATAGCTATTTAGAGGTTGCCATGAGCAAAGGGCAAATAAGTAAATGGCTTCACACCCTGTGGCAAAAGAACAAAAGACAAGGCACATGAAAGAGCAGACCTCACAGCACCTAGTAAACAATAAACAAACAAATGGAAGACCTGGGACAGTAATGAATGGAAAAATCAAACACAATTGAACCTTTCACAACATACTACAGGCAACAAGGAATGGACGCATTTCCTCCTCCCCAGGTCTGCACCTTCCTCTAACGTAAAAAGTGAATAAAGCATGCTTTGCATCAGATGGTCTCCCAGATAAAATAATATTTCTCACCAATTGTCCCCAATTGAAGAACTGTTTATGCAATTTTTTCTATCCAAAAAAAATGAACTTATACACAACCCACTAAAGCTTCAGTCTCACCTCTGAGAGCAATGAATTGCGCTTGAATCATCGACAGGGTTTCACCCACCCAAAGCACACGCCTCAGTTCCACACACATGTGCTGAGGACCTCTTTGTGTGTTGCATGGTGCCAGGGCCTGAGACCATACAGATCTTGACCTCTAGGCAAGCATTTTTTTAAGGTGGGTCCTAGACCAATACAGGACAATCCCCTGAGATCTTGTTAAAATGAACATTCTTGAGCCCCATCCCAAAGTTATTGAATGAGAATCTCAAAGATGTGAGCCCTAAACTAATCTGACAAGGTCTTCAGATCCTTCTTAGATATGCAAACACCTGAGAGCCACCATTCTAAAGACAGTGGCACATGTTTAAGTAATTCTATCAAAAGACAAACTGCAATGATTGCTTTGCAATCAAAGCAATAAATTAAAAAATGTGCAAAAAATAAAAAAATGTGCAAGGAAGCTGGCAGAAAAATATTTACTTAAAGTGTTTAGACACAGTCTTCTCTCAGAAGTGCCCTATGAAGGAATTATTAATAGTTTCTGCCCATTCTTCTGCTCCTCAGTGTACTCCTCAACAGCATTGGTAATTAAAGAACAGCTTTAGGACACCGGGTAGTGCCTTCTGCCAGGCAACTTTCAGTGTCTTCTGTAGCCCTGGCTGAAGTTCTTAATTCCTCATCAAAGACATAAGAGCATAAGAAAACAGGGCTGGAGTATCTGGAAACCTTCACTTTGATGGTAAATAAGGTCTTTCATAAACTCTGAATGTGTTGTGTCCCTCCCCACTTCCTCTATTGAAATTTCAGGCCCTGTCTGCCAGGGAAAGGAAAGCAACAACAAAAATGATGGACAGGATCCAGTTTTTTCCTAAAATACTAATGAGGTTGAAGCATCCAATAAAAAGGAGATGGAAGAAAAGGAGATAGAGAGAAGAGCTTGCTGAGTAGTAAACTAGCTCAGCTATTAAATTTATTTCATATGCATGAACTTGGCAGAGTTAGAATCCATATCACACAGTTCAAAGAGCCAAAGCACATGGCAGCCCAGGTTTCATTTGGTCCGGTGGAGGGAAGGACTCCTGGACTGAATGAGACAGCCAGTGCTGTCCTTTTGTACACAGACGGCATCCCTGGTCCTGTTTCACATGGAGATCAGTTTAACATTCCTGCCATTTCAATACTAGATGAAGTAATAAATCAAATTCGATGTGGACATTTATTAAGATAGCAGCACTGAAGAAAAATGGAAAGGTTGATTGTATGTCCATCTAGTTAAATAGAAAATTCTAAGAGTCAGACTATTTTTTACTTACAAGTAAAATCCTGGTATTTCCTTCACTACCCTGGTCTATGATAGATGATTCTAAATTATACCAGTATAAAAATATTACAGATACATTGAGCTTTATAATGCATAATTAAGAGTCTTAGACAAGAAGAAATTCTAAAACCCTCATTAATTCAGTTATACTTTAGTCATAACAACCATGGGATGTACTGGAGCATGTAATTAAATATTTCTATCATACCAATTCAAGGACTTTAGAATGTGTATTGCCTGAAAGGACAAAATATAGTTTTCATAGCCATGTTTTAATTACAATGTTTATGGCATATAAAAGTAAATAAATGTTTTGATAGGATTACTTGAGCAAGACTCTGAAGTTCTTAAAGAGGTGGTCTTTTCCACACTGGCTTGACTAACCTCTCATGGCCACAATCTAACGTGTAAAGATAGTCACTGTTTTTATTATGGAAATTTAACCTACAACCATCCCTCTGAAATAAATAGCCAGTTTTTGTCAATGGTTAGTCTCAGAAGAGACTTGATACATCCTTGCATTGTACCATCTGCCTGTTTAGCCTTCCCTTATCACCTCCATTAAAAATCTTCTCCAATCTCCCATGCCTCAAGCTACACCCTATTTATCTCCTCCCTGTGAAAATCTCTACCTGGTTGCCCTGCCTCTTATATTAACACCCTCTCATATGTTCTCCAGGATTATCTTTCTCATATACGTAAAACATATATTATATCATTCTAATATACATAAAATATATGTTACTTTCTAATTATTATCTATACATGATATATTATGTATCAAACACATACTCATATGTACATATATCATTCACCACTTGACCTAACCTGGTTTCCTCAGAAAGCGGAGTGTGAGACAAAAGCTAATGCGAAGATAATATATATGGTAATATCATCCCAGGGGGTAGGAGCAAGGGAAAGGAATAGTCAAACAGAGAAAGAGGGAAAACCAATACAAGAGCACTTAACAGAGTTGGCTGCCCCTGTAAGAAACTGGATGCTCTATCCTATAGGGCCTCCTGAGAAGCCTTGTGAAATACATATCAGAACTACACACCCGGAGGAAGAAAGAGGGAAACATCTATTCATCATTTCCTATTCTCAATTGGTCAAGGATTGTCCTGAAGGGCATAGATTGGCCCCTGTACATCCACGTTGCCCATGCATGAGTGTCTAGAGGTTTTCACAGATAAGATTTGAGTCAGGAAGCGAGAAGGGTGAGGCACTCTTGGACTGTCCCTGTATCAGATTGGTCTAATCATTTGAGGAACTGCTTCCCTGATCCTCAGAAGTGAGGGAAGAGGTCAAGAGAGTTTTTCCCTTGAATACATGGGGTTCCGATCCTGCTTCAGACACTTCAAGATAAAGACTGCTGTCATTGTTGGCCTACTTCTCTGGCTGCATTCCATGCTGCTCCCCACTCTGCAAATGCAACTCAGCCATGCTGGAGTACTTTCAGGATTCTTGCAATGCCAAGCCCCATAGTACAGTCCCTTCTCCCCAGTGTAGCACTGATTAGACTTCATCGTAATTGCCAGATCAATTGATGGAACTCACTACCAGACCACAGTGTCTTGAGGGAAAAAATTGTGTCACCCATGTGTACCCTGTGCCTCTCGATAATCTGGCATGTAATTATTGCTAAATGAATATTCGCTGGTTGGATAATGAATGAATAAATAGAAGAATAAAATACACTGGAACTCTATTGGCCTCCCAGACCTTAATCATTCCATCTCTAAACAAACACAGGTCTTTGTCATATATTTGTTAAACATTTGTAATGTATCCACCATTGCAATATCATGCACAATAATTTCACTGCCCTAAAAATCCACCTGCTTATCTCTCCCTCTCTCCAAAATCTTGGAAATCACTGATATTTTTACTATCTTCATAGTTTTCCTTTTACAGAATGTCATATAGTTGGAATCATACAGCACGTAACCTTTTCACATAGGCTTTTTTTTGCTAAGCAATACGCTTTTAAGTTTCCTCCACATCTTTTAATGATTTGATAGCTTATTTCATTCTGTCACTGCAAAAATTTTATTGTCTGGATGCACTAGTTTGTTTAGCAACTTACCTATTGCAGGACATCTCAGAGGCTTCTGAATTTGGCAGTTACAAATAAAACCATTATAAGCATTTGTGTGCAGGTTTTTGTGTGGACATAAGTTTTCAACTCTTTTGAGTAAATACCAAGGAGTGTGATTATGGATCATTTAATAAGAGTATATTAAGCTTTGTAACAAATTGCCAAACTTTTCCCCACCAGTAATGAAAGATAATACCATTGCTCCACATCCTCTCCAGCTTTCGGTGTTGTCGGTGTTTTGGATTTTGGTCATATAAACAGTACCTAGTGGCATCCCATTGTTTTAACATGCAGTTGCCTGTGACTCATGATGTTAAACACCTTTCCCAGGGCTTACTTGCCATCTGTATGTCTCTCTAGTGAAGACTGTTAAGGTCCTTGGTCCATTTTTTAATTAGGTTGTTTGTTTTCTTATTATTGAGTTTTAAGAGTTCTGTATATATTTTGTTGAATAGTTCTTTATCAGATGCGTCTTTTGAAAATATTTTCTCCTAGTCCGTGGCTTGTCTTTTTATTTTGTTGACATTGTCATTTTGCAGAGCTGAAGGCTTTCATTTTAATGAAGTATAATTTATCGATTTTTTCTTTCATGTATCACATTTTTTGTGTTGTACCTAAAAATGTGTACATTTATCACCACCAGAGCCAAAGTCACCTACATATTTTCCTATGTTATCTTCTCAGACATTTATAGTTTTGTGTTTTACACTTAGGTCTACGATCCATGTGTTAATTTTGTAAAAGATATAAGGTTTGTATTTAGATTCTTTTTTTTTTTACATATGGATGTACAGTTGCTCTAGCACAATTTATTGGAAAAAGATAACCCTTTAAATTTAATCTTTACTTTGCTTCTCTTTGAAAAGTCAGTTGATTATATTTGTGTGAGTCTCTCCTGTGTTCTCAATCTAGCACCTTGACCTATTCGTCTCTTCTTTCATGGGGACCACATTGTATTGATTATCCTAGACATCGTATCATAAGTCTTGAAGTCAGGTATTATCAGTCCTCCAACTTTATTCTTTTTCTTCAATATTAAGTTGGCTATTCTGAGTATTATGCCTCTCCATATCAATTTTAGAATAAGTTTTTAAATATGTTCAAATTAACTTGCTGGGATTTTGGTTGGAATTATGTTGAATCATAGATCAAGTTGGAAAAATTGTTATCTTTACAATATTGAGTGTTCTACCCATACTCATGGAATAGCTCTCCATTTTTTTAGATCTTCATTGATTTTTTTATCAGTTTTTAAATGTTTCTCATATATATTATACATATTTTGTTATATTTTTATCTAAGTTTAATTATTGCTGTGTGCTAATTTAAATAGTCATGTTTTTAAATTTCAAATTTCATACCATTCTATACCATTGCTGGTATAGAAGAAAGCAATTGGCTTTTACATATTAACCCAGTATTCTATCATCTTGCCATTATTATTTATTAGTTCTAGTAGAGTTTTGTTGTTATCGTTTTAGTATTTCTACATAAACAATTATGTCATCTGTGAACAGTCTATATGGCTTTTATTTCCTTTTCTTGTCTGATTGCACAAGCCAGGACTTCCAGTACAATGCAGAATTTGGGTGGTGATAGCAGGTCTTCTTTCCCGGCTCCTGATCACAGTGGAGAAGCATCTAGGTGCTCACCATTAACTCTGATGGTAAGTGTGAGTTTCTCACAGGTGATCTTTATCAAGTTGAGAAAGGCTGTACCCATATTTGATAGTTAGAATTTTAATTCTTCTATTGACAATCTTATAAAGATAAATAATACTTAAATTACTTTTTTTCTAGAAGATTTAGTAAGTGTCTCTTGACTACCCACTATATAAAATGAGACTACGAACAATGTTACAGAACAGCAAGTGGGGTCCCACTGCCCATCGCTACCCTCTAGGTAAAATTCCAGAGGCAAAGCTTTGGTAATAAAGGAAAGGAGTCTTTATTCAAAAGCTACACAATTTTGGAATAACAGCTTTGCACAAGCACTAGTCACTTAAGCCGATGAATTAAGGCTAAACTCTTCAATGCCCGAGTTCTAGCATTCCCCCTGTTAGTTTTTAATTATCTTATTTTATAGGATTAGTTTACAAACTAAAACAACATAGGATACAAAAGCTACAAAATTCTGCCTCAGAGCTCATCCCCTCTAGAACACCCAAAGAAGAATAACTCTGCCACCCCACCCTCTGCCAGGCCAGTCCAATCCAAACTTTGCCCAAAGTTGCTTCTCCCCTCCAAAATCCATCCAAAATACTGTCCTTTGGGAAATGCAGGCAACTGCAGCACAATCATCCAGGCACCCTCAAGGAAGAGAGACAGAGAGCCAGTCTCTGCCTTCTTTTTATTTTAAATCTTCTGGTCCATAATTCTATGCACTCCAAAGGTATTCAGCTTCTCTGCCAGTCCCATCCTAGACTGTTTACCATTGCCTCAGGCAACCTCCTCCTATAGGCCCACCCTTCTCCCCAGTGATCTGATCTGATCTCTCCAATCAACAATTCTGCCCTTTTTCTCTTATCTCACTGCCTTCTACCTTTTGAGTTTTGCCTTTAGTTTTGTGTTGTCAGGGTTGATAAATTTATCTTGTGTTTTGTAACCACATTTAAGTCACCTAGGTTACTTTCCAAAAGCTTAAAATCAGTAAGTGGGGTATATACTCTCCCCTTTGGGTCCAAAGTCGTAACACTCACGACACTCCAGGGACCACTTCTAGGTTAAATGGTTCCTGTTTCATAACACACCACCAGTTACTGAAAGACACCCATGACATCTCTTGATTTCCTTATAGTTGAGCCATGACTTTATTACATAGTTTCTTTGTTTTTGTTTTCCATTTTTGGTGGAAATCATATTTTTGATGGAAAGAAGAAATATATTCTTTCTTCACAAAGTCACTCACATTATCTAGCCCCTTAGGTACTGTCATTTTATTTTGTTTTTATTCTGTTCTTCATTCTTCTTGGAGCCCTTTGATTTAATTTCCGATCTGGGCTGATTGCTGAGGACCTAATAGAAAACTCTCATCCTGGGATTGTTTTCCAAGGGGTTCGGGTGAATCCCACCATCTCTTCTATCAGAAATCTGTTCTCTGTGTATTTAATTTTCTAGGGCTACTGTAATAAGATACTCATATCTCACTGTTCTGAGGGCCAGAAGTCCAACATCAAGGTGTCAACAAGGTTGACTTCTCCTGATGTCTGTGAGGGAGAATCTGTGTATGCCTCTTTTCTATTGTCTGGTACCCTCAGGCATTCCTTAGCTTGAAGATGATATTCTTCCTATGTCTTCACATGGTCTTCACTCCATGAGTGGCAGTCTCTGTGTTTCAATTTCCTCTTCACAGAAGGACACAGTCATATTGGTCACCCTAATGACCTCATTTTACCTTGATAATCTGCAAAGACCTTATTTCCGAATATCACATGCTTACAACTATAATATCTTTGGGGACACACAATTCAACTGATAATACTTGATATCTACACTCATTTTGCTGAATTATATCTTAAAAGATTTCCTTAGAAAGAGTGCATGGGATGTAAATTATCTGAGTCCCTTTTATTATGGTTCATTAATAGCTTGACTATGTTAAGAATGGTAGGTTCAGAATTATTGCCCATTAGAAGTTTGAATGCATCACTTATTTTTCTCCTACCATTTTTGTTAGTGATTGGGATAAAATTTTTCCTCTCTATTATTGTGTGCCCATTTTTCTGGAACTTTTACTAGTTGAGTTGGATCTCCTGGAATTATTCTCTGTATGTAATAACTAAAGTGTTCAATCTCTTTGTTTTATTGGTGTTGTCTCTTTGTTTGGTTCAATCTCCATTGGCTTTTTTCTCTATGTTGTAAGAGACTTACTCACTTTATACTCCAACCTTTGTTAAGTTTTTCATTTGGCATATGATTATTCATGTAATATTCTAATTTGTTTTCTGATTTTTCTTTTCTCAGAGTGTTCTGCTCTTGTATTCCAGGGGCACTACCTTCTGAAATCTTTCACTGAAGTTTCTTTGTTTCTTGTAGAGACAAGTTTTCTTCTCTTTTACTTTATTTTGTTGTTATTGTTGTTGTTGTTGTTTAATCTTATCCTTTCTTTATCTTATCCTGTCTTTAATCCTGTCTATTTATGATCCTGTCTTTGGATATCCCTCTATTTAAGAGCGAGGAAGAGGATAGTTTCTCTCTGTAACAGGGGTGTGTTTCCCATATTTTTGTAGGTAAGTCTGCTTTCCTGCTAGTTGGCTCAGTGGTTGAGTGCTAGCCTGCAAATCAAAGGGTCACTGGTTCTATACCCCATCAAGGGCAAATGCCTGGGTTGTGGGGCCAGGTCCCCAGCAGGAGGTGCACAAGAGGCAACCACACACTGATGTTTCTCTTCCTCTCTTTCTCCCTTAGTTCCCCTGTCTAAAAATAAGTAAATAAAATCTTAAAACAAACAAACAAACAAACAAAAAAGACACGAAACACTGATTGGGAACTTTATGTTGCGTCCGAGGCTTATCTAAATGAAATGAAACCATCGATGGGAACAGGCAGGTGGCAAGTCTTTAGCTAGGGAGCTTCCAATCGCCTAAATGGGAAAACTTTACTCTGGGGTGCTGACACCAAAAGTTCTAATTCTGCCTGTGCAGGTATGTACATCTTATTGGAACAGAATCTTTAGGTATTTTCAATCTGAAACTGATGATTGGTTCCTACACTAATCATCGGAGAACACAGAGAAGGGAAACAAAGACATAGGCTTGTCAGCAAGAAAGCATAACTTGCTCTGCAGAGAGACTTCTCAAGTGAGTCACTAGGCCCCTCTGTCACCCTGTCCCCACCAAATCTCCTTTTCTTCAGCCTTCTCCTGTTACTCTGGTCTAACGCTGCTTTGCTCTCTTTTTCTTGTCAAAACCTTCCATCCTCTTTTTATCTTTCAGCCATTCATTGAAATCTCATACTTAGGTTCCTCTTCATAGCAATGGGTGTTTTCTTTTACTATTATCTAACTTTGGTGGCTGCAGTGGGTGGTATTTTTCTGTAGCTGTATACAGAAAAATATACATCCTCAGACCATTACCTTGAACCACCTTTACTTAGAAGTTTCAAATTCAATGCAATATAGCTGTCAGTGGAACATTTAAATAAAAGGGTTATGATAATCTAAAAAGAAAAAATCAGTAGTGTCTTAATATTTTGACACTAAAATAAGCATGCCACACTAAGATGTGGTAGAACAGAAAGCCAGTTTTGAAAAGAAAGTTATGAAAACTGGAATATAGAGGAGTCTACATGATAATTTTTAAGGATAATACTGGACAATGGATTATGCAACAACTGTAACTTGCTCTGCATAACTAGCATTACTTATCATTATGAGTAGATCATGTCCTTTAATGAATTATAATTCCTTGTGTTCACATCACTCAGTAATTTGACAATTCTGCTGCTCACATTAAGAGATGAAGTCTATTTTTTCTCTAGCTTAAATGTAGCTGACCTTGTTAACTGAGTTTACCAACAGAACGCAATGGAAGTGATGATATGCAAGTTCCTGAGATTAAGTCTTAAAAAACTTTAACTTCCACTGTTGCCCTCTTAAAAACCTAAGAGCAACATGTAAGACAAATACCCAGGGTACCCTACTGCAGAATAATAAGCCACACAGGGGAGAGCCAGGACACTCCAGCCAGCAGTCAGTATCCATTGTCAGACATGAGGGTGATACCATCTGGGAATTCCAGCCACAAGTGAACTGTTATATAATTGCAACCACATGAATGACCTTAGGCAAGACCAGAAAAAGAGACATATGGTCGACTCAGAAAATTAAGAGAAATAATAAATCATTGATGATTTAGGTTTTGGAGTGGCTTTTTCCTTGAGCAATAGATTCCTGAAACAACACCAATAATATCTAATAGAAGTTCTTAACACTGTCTCTAATTGGACCATTTTAATGACATGTGCCCATCTCTTCAACAGTCTCTATGGCTGAAGTAAGTAGGTTAGGGCTGAGTTTTTGCTTAACCTTGAACTAGCTGTTGCAGCAAGAAATTGTAGTGATTGGCTTAGATCAAACCAGGTCCCATTCCTAGAAGTGAGGGTAAGTTCAATCTTAGCCAAGCCAATGGAGAGGGAGTGAAATGATGCTGGAAAGGCAATTACAACATCCATGACAGGCAGGGGGAGGGTTGCAACTGACCGTTATTCATGCCCTGCTTCTCTTGAAGCCAACAATGTCATCATGGAAATTGCTTGCATCCTTGCCTAATCTGGACCATCAGAACTGCCACCTCTGAGTCCACTGTACTGCTGTCATTACTCTAAGCCTATTGCTGCCAACGTTATGAAACAACTCTGCATCCTAAGTGAGCATTCAAAGTGAGCAGCAAATACAGTCAATGTGTTGGACCACATTCCATCCTAAACTGAGCTGGGAACAATGTATGGAGGGCATAAATGTAAACTTGGAAAGACAGAAGATATGAGACAGAAATAAGGAACAAACTGCAGGAAGGAAGATGGATAATTTGCTAAGGCAAAGGACCCATGGATGGGATGGGAAAGGCCACGTGTTCCTTCCATTACAATTGCAACAGATTTAGACATTGCAAGAACAGCTCTGACTGTAGAATCAGCTATGAAAGAGAGAAATGTTCATTACAATTTAGGATCCAGGGTTTGAGGAAGTACTCCGAGTTCCAAGACACCCACCACAGCTGCTACAATAGAGTCAAGAGTGAGCGTGCCTTGCAAGTCAAACATCTGCATCTCTGAAGAGTGGCTCTTTGCCTCCAGGATGTCCTGGTTCCCTGACATTTGTGTATTCCCTCAACAGTTGCCAGAGATGATTTTCTCACACTAATGACTGCTAAGCCCTAAGAGACTGTATATTACAACTTTGTAGGTTTGGCTGTAGCAAAAGTACAAAACTGCTCTACAGCTGAGCCTAGCTCAGGTTGACACGTGGGCAGTTATTCTCAGGGATGAGGGAGGAATGAAAAAGAAAAAGAGAAGGGAAATGATATCCATAAACAATATGCATATCCTAAAAACTATGCATATCCTGGCCAGGTTTTTCTTAGCTCTGATATTCTCTCCTCACACATCTGTATGTGTTGCAAGTCATATTTTCCTTTAAAAAAATAATAATAAGGTGCCAATACTTGGATTCTTCTTGATATAATTTTATTTTTTAGATTTTAAATCCAGACCATTGACTTATTTTCTAGTAACTTCTTCATTTATGTTAAGAATGCAGTTAAATTTAATAACAAAACTTGTTAAAAAGAACACAAAAAAGGAAAACTACTTATTCTTCACTGTTATGACTATGGTGCAAATTCTAAATAAAGCCTGTTCTTTTTTTAATCCAATCTAACTGTATCTAACATTTAATATGAAATTCAGTCCACTCACAGTGTATCAAAATGACCAAGGAAGATTTATTTTAGGAATGGAAGGGGATTCAACATAAAAATATTCCAATTAACATAATTCACAAAGTACACACTAAGGAAAACACTTTTTCATCTTTTCAATATATATTTTGAAATGGCACTTGATAAAATATAGCAGAAATTCTAATAAAAACTCTAAGAAGACATTGAAATAAGCGGCTTAAATATGATGAGGCAACAAATATTATTCCAAATGATGAAACACTAAAACCATTTCCACCAAAATCAGGAACAAGAAATAAATGCTCTCTAGTATGATCATTAACAACATTGATTCTACAGTTGTAGAGAATTGCAGTTGTAGGGGATATACTATGGCAAAGTAATAAAAATATTGTTTACTATTGAGCAAGAAGAAATTAAATTATCTTTTTGCTGATATGATATGCTGTAAAAAGTAGATTTGATTAGTTCTTAAAAGATAGATATGCAAAAAACAGTAGCTTTATTCTATACTGGAAATAATGAGCAAGAAACATGAACAGAAAATACAAGTCATTTATCATGTGATTTAAAATGTAATATTTATTTTTAATAATAAAAATAAAGCACTTAATTGAATGTAACTATAAGGTATTATTTGAGGTCCTATAATAAGATCTAAAAAGGGAAAGTCTTTATATCATAAAAATATATCTAAAAGCAGTAAAAAATAAGTATGAAAAGTACAGTATTGATCTCCCTTGCAAACATTCACACCTTAACATAAAATCACCATGATCAAAAAAATGTCTTATTAGCACATAAATAGGCAACTATATCAGAGTAACAGAAAACAGTCAATGTACATTATGATGTATGTACAAATTCAATATCTAACAAAGGCAATATTCAAATGTAAGGAAAATGAGTCCTCTACTTCTAGCCATGATGTCACTATAGGGACTGGATTTAGTCTTTCATCTTAAACAACTAGAAAAGCTGATATATGAAACAATAGTTTTCAGACATTGAACTACAGGCAGCTTAGAACAGTGATTCCTAAGAAAGGGGAAACAAGAAAGCTGAGACCCATGAGTGACCTAGCTCACTGCACAGAGAGCCTTTCCAAGCTAATACCTAGGAAGAGGAGCTCAAATAGTCCAGCAATCTCATTAATTGAGAGACAGAATTTAGGAGGCCAAAGAAGTATAATTCTCTGGGCAGAGGGCTGGGGAGGAGAAAAATGCACAGGGAGGGATTCACAAATCTGCAGAGGGGCCCTCTCAGGATTTTCCCTAAGAACTGATTTCTGTGTGTATGTGAGAAAACTACTTAAGGGTGAGGAAAGAGCACCAGAAAGGAGTAGGTGGAGAAACACTTGGACCTCATATGGAGCCAGGAATAATTCATGCTCCTACCAGCCAGAGTGGAAGGATCTAATAGATGAGCAATCAGGGAGAGTACACAGAAGGGTATTGTACTGTTTAGTATCAAGCCAATCATCCCTAAGTTAAACCTGCCCAATGAAGATTAAAAGCAAACCTGAGGGGCCACATTGATTTTATGTAATTTTATTTGTCCAGGACAAAGCCTCAAAATATGTAAAAATGTACAAAAATATCCAGTACTCATTAATGTAAATCTCACAATGTCTGGTACTCCATAAAAATTAACTGATAGGCAAAAAAGCAGGAATACATAAGCCTTAATCATTTCTCAAGAGAAAATTCAATCAACATCAACAGACCCAGAAATAAGGTGCTAGAATTAACAGACAAGGATGTTATAAATAAACCCCTTATGTTCAAGAAGGTAAAGTGTGGGGTAAGGAGGGGAGAATTAAAAGGATATAAATCTAACCCCTAGCAATGAAAAATACAATATCTAAAATGAAATATGCTAGATGGAAATAAAAGCCATTAGACACCGCAGAAGGAAATACTACTGAACATGGAGACATAGTAGAAATTATCCAAAATTAAACACAACAAGAAATTGAACAGAGCATCCTTGAGTTGTGATAAAATAACAAATGGCCTGACTTATATTTGTAACTGGAGTCCCAAGGATACAAGGGGGAAACTCAGGGGGACAGAAATAATATTTGAAGAAATGATGGCTAAAGTATTTTCCAAATTTGATAAAAACTATAAATGTACAGATCTAAGAAGCTCATTGCTATGGACTAAAATGCATTCCCCCAAAATTCATATACTAAAGCCCTAACTCCCATTCTGATTTTTGGAACTGGAACCTTTTGGAGGTAATGAGGTTTAGATGAGATCATCAGGATGGGGCCTTCATGATGGGGTGATGAGAGGTAGGGGAGGGAGGCCAGTGAGTTAGTCAGTCATGCCTATCTAATGAAGCCTTCATAAAAACCCAAAGCATGGGGTTTGAAGAGCTCCCAGGCTGCTGAACACCTTGAGGTGCTGGGAGAGCGGCGTGCTTGGTTAGGATATGGAATCTCTATGCTCCTTCTCCATTCCTTGCCTTATGCATTGATTTCATCCAACAGTCCCTTACTTATAACTTTATAATAAATTGTTAATCTAGTAAGTAAAATGTTTTTCTAAATTCTGTGAGCTGTTCTAACAAATTCATCCAAATCAAGGAGGAGGTCCTGGAGACCTGCAGTCTACAGCTCATGGGTCAGAAACAGGCAGCCACATGGACTAGTGACCAATGTATGTGTGTGACTGGGGCAATCTTCCAGGACTGAGCCCTTAAACTGCGGGATCTGACAGTGCCCCAGGTAGACAGTGTCAGTGCTGGATGGCAGGACACCCAGTAGGTGTCACAGAATTTCTAGGTGTGTGGAAAAAACAACACTCACTGGAACTGGCGTTAGAATCATGTCTTTGGGTCCTCAACTATAGACCCTGAAGATCAAAAATTGCCTTTTTTTTTAAAAGCAAAAATGCTTCTAAAGTGCTTTAAAATCAAAATACGCCTTAACTGTTGCCCCAAGTAAGATGTTTACTTATCAATGTTGATCTTAATCCCTAATCTTTATGAACAAAGGAATGCATTTTTCAATTAATATTCCTTTTCTGGAATTCAAAATAATCTGTTAAATGGGAAAAGACTACTTTGATTTGATTGACATGGCCTTTCAAATATTACATTAGGCATTAGGGAGTATATGTAATAGCTTCTTTGGACATATCTTTGAGGGCCAGCTAATCCTTAGTACAAACTTTCCTTTTTAAAAAATGGGGGGAAATATAGTCAAATTAGACATCATGGAGAAGTTGCCCTTGATTTTAATCAGAAATTTCTAGTATTCCCATTTTCATAGGATCTAGTGCTCATGGTATATGAAGGAAAGGTTTTTTTACATGTTCCTTTTTAAAAGGAATACTAGTTATTGGTCTCTAAGAAAACTTTTGAACAGGTGAAGTGTGTGATGTTTTAAAAATATGCTTGTTTGTTTTTAACCAAAACCGATGACCTAATAATCTGCTTTAGGCCCTGGCCAGTGTGGTTCGGTTGGTTGCAGCACTGTCCTATAAACAGAAAGTTCACATGTTCGATTCCTGGTCAGAGCATATAACTAGGCTGTGATTTGGTCCCCAGTTGGGGCAAATACAGAAGGCAACTGAGCAATGTTTCTCTCACATCAGTGTTTCTCTCTCTCTCCCTCCTTCTTCCCCCCACCCCCACCCTTTGCTCTCTTTCTGGAATCAGTGAATATATATCCTCAGGTGAGGATTAAAAAACAAAAATAAGCTGCTTTAGGCCTTTTTCTGGGTTTTTCACTAAAGCAGAGATGAAAGCAGATTTGGGAAGTCCAGTTAATTCTTATTTTTCCAAAATTGAGTGGCTTATCTCCCAGTTAAGATAGAATAGTATTCTTGACTCCAAAACTTGCCGTTTTTATACTTAACCTATTTTTTAGATTAGCTTTACCATAACCATAGTCTCTATCATTGAGGACGCAACCACACCCCACCTCACCCCCACCCCCATTCATTGTTACATGCACTTGTCTTCTCAATTTCGTATAACGTTCTGTGTAAGCCCAGCTTCTAGACAAGGTCCCCAAGTTTTTCCTCCCTATCTGATTCACCCTCTGTAAGCTTTCCTTTACACAAATGTAAGGCTGCCACTGTGGTCAGCTCAAGAGACCTCACCTGACTTGCATTACCTGGTACGGTCTTCCTTGCCTCATACTTCATCTGTGATGAGCAAATATTATTGTTTATCCAGAAGTTTTAACTCCACATGCATAGGCAGGAAAGATAAAAGAACATAATAGTAGGTCTCTTCTTTAGTCAAAATCAAATTTACTAATGGCAATGCTAATACCACTAAAGACAAAAATTGGGCAGAACAAGCTACTTAGAAATTAAATCTGCAGTCCAGATCTTAAGAGACCTTGGGGCCAAAGATATATTAATACTCGTATACATACATACATATGTAATAATTATTAACATAGTTATAAATATGGTAGATAATTTATTCAGGCTAGGTTGACGATATCAACTCATCCATTTGCAATTAGTGATTGTGTTTTAAGTAAAGGGTCTGTACTTCAAACTTTTATTTTAATTCAAAAGAGTGTGTTTTCTTACTCAATGTCATTTTATTTGGTCTTCAATGATCCTCTGTGTATGTATGTATGTGCGTGTGTTACTATAACCAAAGACAAAATATGTTTCTGATTTGTGTATATACTACTTAGGATCTTACCTTCTAACTGGGATAAATAATGCAATATTTAGGGCAATGTGTTTTTCAGATAAACTTTGGCAAGTATCATTCTCCAGTCTTAAACAAATGACAAGCCTTCCACTTCTCTTGTGTTGGTTGGCTTTTGCATGATCCAATATCTATTTTAAGATGAATCCAACTTATTCAAATTTCAAGCAAATATTTTAGTTAGGAAACCTAAATTTAGAAGTAAAGTCTCTATTTCCTCCACACTGATGAGTTTATACCCAGAATCAACATTAGTGGAAATTCTCAGATATTTCAAGTACAGAATAGCCCCCTGCAGAGATTATAGGAGAATAAACCCAGAAAAATTTTGGTCAGAGCCTCTTTATGTTGTTCTCTTCAATTAAAGGCTAAAATTGCATCTCTAAAATAACTGGTTCTGGGAATGAAACATATTCACAAGTCTGGCACAAATAACACCTCTTCTTTATTACAAAATCATAAACATGTAATTCTGTAACATAACAATATCACACTCAAGCATACCCTATAACATTTTAGATGAAATATTCAAATTAAAACTACAAATTATTACACCCATATTATTACCCAATCAACCACACTTAAGCAAGCCTTACTTCTGCTGGACCTTGTAGAATAGCTTAAAGCAAGTCGTCTTATTTTCAGAGTGTAATCTATAAGACTAAGAATAAAATTGTAGCAATGTAAGAAAGTAAATGCATTAAAATTAGAATATCATTTCTTAGAAGTGAACTTCCTAAACTGGTAAATGTGCTGTTCAAAGAAAAATACTTCAAAGGCATACTTCTCTATGTGATTAAGATTCTTTGCAATTAAAAACCTCTGTCTTGAAATATTCTTTAACTTTAAAGGCATTGGTAGTCAGAAAATCCCTGTGGACTCCTTGGTGACACTTCTCTCTCTCTTTTTTTTTTTTTTCAGTAATAGGACATGACAATACCAAAATACAACAGAGCCCACACATCTGTTAGCCACTTTGGCTGTAGGTGCTCAGTTGATGCAAGATGTGCCTCTTGAAGTGTGGGGGAGGGGCACAAACCGACAAATGCAACCTGCTCACTGAAGCACCAACTCCAGAGGTAAAACAACAAGGGGAAGGATCCACTTTAAAGTTTATAGGTGTATATGTGAGCATGTTCTATATGTGTGTATTTTGCCTGGGGACAAAGGTACTCAATAAATACTGGTTGATTGATCAATTTTTATTTTGCAAAATAGAGATCCCTCTTGAGAGACAGAATTGAAATAGTCTTGAAAGAGCCATGTTGAATTCAGAAGTAGTTTTCCTATTAGTGTAATCAGGATCAAAATATTCACCCAATTTACTTAATTTTCTCAGTATGTGTGAAGATATAAATTAAGTAAATGCACTGAAAAAAGCATAACAATAGTCTGATGATACCTTCATCAGCAAACATTCAAAATAGTATAAACAGCTTCCCTGTACTAGCCACATCCTCTGTTCCAGACACTGGCTAACATGTAATTAATAACTACTCCATTTTATAGATGAAAACATTAAGGTTATACCCAGCTTCCTCAGAGTGAACTGGTAGCAGATCTGGGTATTACTCAGGTGTGTCTGACCTGAAAGCTTATTTGTTCATCTTTGCAAGGAGTTTTCAGTGGTGACCCCCTGACCAAAAACAATAGCGTTACCTAGAAACTTGTGAGAAGTGCAAATTCTCAGGCCCTGCCCTACATCTACTGAATCAGAAATCTGAGGGTAAAGCTTAGCAATCTGGTTTTTAACAAGCTCCTGGGAAATTGTGATACCTGCTCAAATTTGAAAATCACTGCTTTATTCTATTCCACCTTTAATATAGACTATTATGTTATGATTAATTGAATATGACAAAGATTCTTTACTTAACCAAATTTTATTCAGTCCCCTGAATCTTCTCCTAGGACTATCTGTGCACTTTCTTGTAAAATCCAGTTTTGATGAAAAACAAAGTCAGTTTAACCAGCACGCTCCCTGCTCCACATCTGATCTCCTTCATTATATGATCAGATTGCTCATCCTTCACCATCCCTCCATGTGATGTCTGATCATCAAGGCCCGTCTTCTGAAAAAATCCCATTAGGTCCAGTTTACCTGGGACCCCTTTTACTCCTAATGCTTCCTCTTAGTGATTTTTCCATTCACTAACCCCTACCTTACTCTTTGGCTATAAATTCTCACTTGTCCATACTGTATTTGGGGTTGAGCCTCACCTCTCTCCCACACTGTACTATCCCATTGCAGTGGTCCCTATACCTGTCTTGATGGTCCTGAGTAAAATCTGTCGCACCATCTTTAACAAGTATCACTGAATATTTTGTCTTAACAAATATGCACAAATATATTAAGCATGACTCAAACTATCTAGAAGTTGTATAGCTTAGTCACTGTTTATATAAAGTCAGAAATACCCTTATAAGTGGCAGTAAAATAATTTTGAAATCACCACATATATAACTTGTTCTAAATTTTAATAGCATTTTAAAAAGTAGTTACCTGTGTATATGAGTTCTGTCCATAAAGTATCCAGCCACATACTATGAAAATAGAGACATTTATTGAAGAAGATGCAAAATACAAGAGACATTGTACATAGGATGACCCCTCAGTCCCCTTCAAAGTAGGCACCTTGGGACCTCACACAGTTCTCCTAGCATCTTTTCCACTGTTCAAAACACTCTGCAAAATCATTTGTTGGAATAGACATCAGCTACCCTGCTGTATTTTTCTGAATCTCATTGACAATCTAAAATCTCTACCCTTTCAAAGGTGATTTTAGTTTTGGGAAAAACCAAAAGTCTCAGGACACCAAATCTGGGCTGTAGGGGAATTGAATGACATGGGTGATTTGATATTTCACCAAAAAACTCCACACTAGCTGGGAGGCATGAGCAGGCACGTTGTCATGATGAAGCTGCCAATCACCAATTGCCCATAGCTGTGGCCTTCTGAATTATCACAGAGGAATATTCAAGCTTAATGAAAATTTGATGCAGATTAGTTGCTCTACTCAGTCATTTCGAATGTGATAGTCACACAGTACACATGCTCATTCAACAGTGTCTACTACCCCCACTGACTAGTACAGTGAAGTCATCACTGTTCACACATGCACATTCCAGTCCACTCTCCTTGGCTGTCAGGTTACATCGATGTCACACTATCATTCTCATTATATTAACAAGGGCTGGACTTTTTCCAGACATACCTCATTATGTATTTGTCAAAATTGAATCAGAATATCCAGAACCTTTCTCTAATATAAGATGAAAAAATAAACTTGAAAGATAATGTTAAGAAATAATAATTCTAAAATGGAAATTCATTTGTTGACCATTTTTAATCAATTTAGCTATTTATTAACATTTATTATTAAAATATGGATATTAGTTTATGTGTAGATGGTTATATTTCCATAATTTATTGTAATCAGGTATAGTCACTATGTGTAGCCAATCATTCTAAAATGTCTTAAATATATTCATTCTTCAACTTTAAAATAGACTATTTTAATAACAAACACAAATACCTATCTTCAGATTATAAAAGACTGAACAACAATGCACAACTATGAACAAAATAAATAATGCAATTTTAATGAACCATGGAAATCCTATGGACCAATACAAGTATTTTATAAATCAGAAAATTTGTTCCAATGAGATAACATGGACTTTCTCCAAATAACATAACCTTTACCTTGCATGCAGAGAATGCTTATAGCTGGCCTCCATAGATGTTCTCTGACCATTTTTTTTCTCTCTTCCTATATTCACATGCCAGTCCTCAAATCTAGAAGTGCAGTTTATTTTCTCTTTGTTTAAGGAAGCCTTTATTTTTGTTTCACTTTTGAAGGTTTCTTTCACTGGGTATGAAATTCCCTTCAGCACTTTGAAGATGTCACTCCATTGCCATCTTTCTTGCATGGTTGCTGGTAAGAAGTCTGCTATTTACCTCACTAATGTTCTTTTGTTGATAAGCTTTCTCTCATTGCTCTCAAGATTTATCTTTGTTTTCAGTTTCTAACAGTTTGAATATGATGTGCCTAGGTTTGTTTTTTTGATTTGGAGATTGTTTTAGAAATTTACTCTGCTTAGTGTCCTTTGAGTTTCTTAGATCTATGGTTTGATGTCTATGGTCAGTAATTTTGAAAATATTTCAGTCATTATTTGTTCAAGAACTAATTCTGCCCTATCTCTTTTCTTCTGGGATTCCAATTACACATATGGTATACCATTTGATATTATCCCACAGATACTGAATGCTGTGTTTGGTTTTTCACCTTTTTTCTCTTTGTTTTTCAATTCAAGTAATTTCTATTGACCTACATTTAAGTTCACTGATTCTTTTCTGGCTGTATGAAGTCTACTGCTGAGCCCATCAAAGTTAACTTTTCATTTCTCTTACTAAGTTTTTGACTTCTAGCATTTCCATTTGATTCCATCTCATAGTTTACATCTTTCTGCTGAAACTGCCTCTCTTATTGTGCATATTTGTTTTTTATTAGAGAGTTTAACAAATTAATCAGTTATTTTAAATTCTCTGATAGTTCTGACATTTATCATATCTGAGTCTGATTCTGATAAGTGATTTACCTTTTCAGATATTTTCCTTACCTATTTGCATTCCTTATTAGTTTTGTTGTCATTGTTGTTGTTAAAATCTGTTCATTTTGTATAAGATAGTAGATATTTAAGGAAAAAATTCTTAAGTTTAAAGATGAGCCTGCTTTCTCTTCTCTAAAGCTTTTAGGGTAGAGTTTTGTGTTAATATAGTCAGAAGTGAGGCTGGTTTTGAAGTTTTTTGTTGCTATGATCACCTTTAGTGCACTAGAGCTTCAAATTTTTCTAAAAATGTCATATGTTTACACTATGGATTTATTTGCCAGTGTGTTTTCTCAACACTTGTTTGAGAAAACACACTGGTTGGCCCTGGGTCTTCCATTAATCCTGGTTTCCCATTGAACATTCCACTTTTATTTATACTCAACACTTGTTAGTGAGGTTAGACAGAGAGTCTTGTGCTCTGATGTTCTAATTAAGTCTCAGTCTTAGGCAGGCTCTATGAACCTTGGGAATATGCCCTTTACAAGTATTACTGCATCTTCTTCAGATGTAAAGCCTGGTCCAGAACATATTTCTTCCCTCTGCCAGCTACAGTGGGTTTTCACTAGTACCTTCAAGGTACAATTTTTGTTGCCCTTTCTCCTATAGATTAAGACTTTTAATTCATAGGGAGATAGAGGAAAAAGATCTGGACAGAATGGCAACAAGAGCTGCTATTCCCTGTCCCAACCAGCACTTAGGCACATTTTCTCAAGATTCTATCTGGTCTTCCTTGTGAGTACCTAGTAGAATTCTTCAAGGGAAAACTGGCAAAAAGATTCAATCCCTATACTTGGTTTCAGCAATTTATTAAAATTTGCTAGATGAATATTATACCAGCTTTTATGGTGCATGGTGGTGTCTGTCCAAAGTAAGCAAATACTCATGTTTTATTTCTTATTGCGGATCCCTATCTCTCTGCAGATTTGAAGTAATAGTCCAGTGACCTTAGCAAATTAAAGGGTTCACAATATGTCATAAGTATATAATTTGTCCTGGTTTTGTCTTGTTGTAGAGGTGTGTGAGACATTTTATCCAGCTCTCTATTCTGAGCTGAAACTCTCATTTCCTTTCTTTAATAATCTTTACGAATTGCTAATGGCCTTGTGATTGGCTTTGACCACTAGAATACAATAGAAGTTACAGCATGGGACTTTGAGACCAGACTTATAAAAGAATGGCAGTTTCTACTAACTGCCTTGTAGAGTTCTGAGCCAGCCACTATGTAAGAAACATATGCAGCCTACTGGAGAGAGAGGCCACCCAGTGTGCCTGCAAGTCAGGGAGGAAACCATCTTGGATGATCCAGCTCCACCGACCACTCAACTGCAATTTCATGTGAGACCCCAGACAAGCCCAGCAGAACCACCATCCAGCTGGGCCCCCACCAACACACAGAATCCTGCAAAGTAAGATTGTTCTTTTGAGTTACTATGTTTTGAAATTGTTATTCAGCAATAGATAAAGTAGTGTTCACCAACTATTTGCAGGGTAAATAAATTAAAATCTTAGACTTATTACCTCAACCACAATTCTCTAAATACTACATTTTTTCCTTCTAAGATCATTATGTAGTCAAGCATGTACAGCAAAGGACTAGTGAGAGAAAAATTCAACCCACAGGAGGTTGAAAATGAAAAGCGTTATAATTTTCCCCCATTGGATCTGAAGGGGGATCAAGAGTCACTTTAGAGATGAGAGAACTGATGTGTTGTCTGTACCAAGCACACTCTCAACAAAATGTTGCCACATTAAGCTCAAAATTAGTTCACGTGGAACTAAGGAGCCATTGTATTTGAATATAATGATCTTTCAAAGATAATCTTTTATATCATGATTAAAATGAGATCTAAATAAAATATTATTATTCCAAGAAAATTACCCCAAAAGTATGCATGATATTTTAAAGCTATTTCTACACTTAATGTATTTGTGAATTTACCCTGTTTACTTAAAACATAGCTTAAAGTTTTAACCACTCTGAAGAAAGTCAGAAAATTACTAAAATTTGTCAAAACAGAGACATTTTTATCAGCTTAGACAACAAATTACACCACATACAATTAGTGCTACTCTGTAACCATGGCGTCTCTTAAAACTTAATTAAAGTTTAACAAAGAAGGCCTAATGAGGTACATGACTCAAAGGCTAGTCAGCACAAAACAAAAATAAATTCCAGGAACTGAGATAAATAGGGTAAATTCACAATTGGGATAAATTTAGAAGTCTCTCTGAAGTATTATATTAGTTCCCTTATCAAGATTCCCTTAAAACAATTTCTTTCTCAAATCTCCTATTTCTAATAATAAAAAGAAAATTATAGCCATACTATTAATTGTATAAGATGATGCTCATTTGCATCAGGCTTATCTAGATGAAAGTTAATGAAGCATACCTTCCAACAGCATCTGCTTTCTAGGGCTACAGTTGAAGGGACAATATACAAGCTTTATGACATTTGGATTTAAAAAATTTCCACTTTACATTTAACTTCCAGAATTTAATCGTTGACGTCCTTGGTTACCTAACTTAATTCATCCTAGTTGATTAGCGCAATTATTACAAATATTAAGATTCACAGAGAGCAGGTTGACAGCTCTGGGTGGAGGGGTGAAGGGATTGAGCAAAAAGGAAAAAGGACTCATGGACATGGACAACAGTGTGGTGTCTGTGGAGGGGGAGGGTGGGTATAAGGGGGATAAATCTAATGGAAAAAATACAATAAAAATATTAAAACTGGAAAGCAGCGAAAGTAATTTGCATTAAGGAGGCAAAAGTACCTTGAAACTAATGTCTCTCTTTGAGCCATAGTTAAAACAATCATCAAAGCAGTAACAACAAGTGAATAGAGGCAACTGTGAGAATTTGTGCTTGGAATTTCCTCTGGAAGTCTAGATGCTTCCCCCTTTTTCTCTTTTGTGATGGTAGTCAACGATTAAGGCTTTGTGTATGTGGCATAAAGCTTCCTGCACAGGTGTAGCTTGAAATTTAGGGAAGAGAATATAAATTTACAATTTCTTTTATTGTTGGTTGTGTTGCAGCTGAGATTTTAAGTTTTTTTCCTCAAAGAGAACAATGTGTGAATTGTATTATAAGAATCATTTAGAGCTACAGTGATTTAAAAAGAAGGAAAAAATAACATATCATGTTTATTCAAACTATTATCTGTCAGACATTGTATATAATTTAGCTAGTGTAATTCTTAGATATATATATATATACACTAAAATATGCTAAAAACAATATTGGGCCTATTTAAAGATAAAAATTGTGGCTCAGAAATGAGACATTTAAGTATCTAAAACAAAATTGGTAGCCAGATTATAAGAAAACAGTGAACCAAAGTATGATGTTTTATTTTAGGACACACTGTGACAATTAGGAGGCTTCAATTATTAATAAATTAATTGACTTATAAAATAAATGTTAATTACATGCCTACTATATTCTAGAGCTGCACTAATCTCCAAGGAGCAGTAGAGAATTAGCAAGACAAGGTCTTTTCCTTGGGAGCTTATACTCTAAGATCTCTGATGGTTTGTCCTGATGAATCATTTCTTCTTAGTCAGACATTCAACATTCATTTATTCATTCATTCAGTAGAAATGTATTGAGAACCTGTTCTTGGCCAGGTCCTATTTGAAATATAAGTGGTAAATATGACAAATTTTAAAAAACACCTAACTTCTTATAGCTTACAAGATATTGGAGGAAAAAGACAATTAACAAAATAAATTAATTAATGAAAACAGAATGGGGCAAAGCTGCATTTACAGTTATAAGTGAAAAGGAGTTTATTCTTATAGTATTTTTAATCATTGTATCATTTTCCATGTGAACAACTATAGACCTACTTTTGCCCCACCCTGTATATAACATGTAACTTAATAATAATTACTAAGGAGAAATGAATAAATGGTGAACAGGGGGAAGGAATGGCACGGGTGGCCAGAGAGGTTCACAACGAGAGGATGACAGTGTCAGGAGAGGCCTTGAGGAAGTGAGGCAGAGAGCATGAAGATTGATAGATATCTGGGCAAAGAGCCTTCTAGGTCGAAGTGAAGACAGTGTCAAGGCCCTGAGGCAGGAATATATCTGGGGAGGCTGATGGGAAATAGGATGAAGATTGGGGATAATAGTACTAGATGAGGTCAGAGATAAATGAGGGTCAGTCATGCGTGGTTGTGTAGACCAGAGTGAGGACTTGAGTGAGATGGGTTCTGTTAAGAGGTTTTTGCCCTGACCTGTGTGGCTCATTCGGGTGGGCATCATCTTGCAATGCAAAAGGTCACTGGTTCGATTCCTGGTCAGAGCAGATGCCTAGGTTGTGGGTTCAGTGGAGAGGCAACCAATTGATGTTTCTCACGCATCCATGTTTCTCTCCCTCTCTTTCTACCATCCTCTGCCTCTCTCTAAAAATTAATAAATAAAATCTGTTTTAAAAAGAGGTTTTGAGCAGTGGAAAGACGTGACCTGACTTTAGTTTTGCTGTTGATTCAACAGCATACACTTGCCCTGGAGCCCAACACAGGGTAACAGATTCCTTTTCACTTAAAACACAAGCAGTGCAGCTTGATACATAGACCTTCAAGCATGGTTTGGATTTGGCACAGATGAGGCTGCCTCAAGAAAGGATAAATTAACTTGTCTTGAATAAGGTATTTCCTGTGTTATTTTCAACGTGCCCATGGGAAGTTGGAGGCGCTAAGCCAAGGGATACAACATCAAGCACCATTTTTACTAACTGCTTTAAGGAGTGTGTATAGAGCTATAAAACTGTTTTTCAAATTCAGTGAAAAGGCATTCTTTAGTATTTACCCCCTCCTCCAAAGCAATTGATTTTAAAATAGTAAACCACCCAGGAAAATAATAACCATGGATTTTTTTTTCCCAATAGCAAGAGGTCAGCCTGAAAATGGTTGATATTCTCACCCAGAGACACTTCCTATTTGTTAAGAGCCTCACAACTGTGCTGTTAGACTTTAGAATCCTGGTATGTCTGTTGACAGGAACTTTCATTTAAATGCTTTTCCTAAAGTTGCACACTTCCTTGTTGGCAGTGATAGAACCGTATCTAATTAATGATGCATCTCATGAATGAACATCTTCACTGTGCTAGGCTGTAGCCTATGTACTTCAGGTTCAGTAACCGTGAATGAAATTGTACTATGATTCTATGATATGGGCATTGGTGCTCTCAGTTTCCAGGTGTATAAAGTGAGTCTCACAGAGACAAAATAACTAACTCTCCAGGATCACAGCCGGAAGGTAATAACTCCAGGGCTACCTGACTACAAAGCCTATTTTCTTTTTACTAGGCAACATTCCACTTAAGAAAAGTAGCGTGGATCCTTAGAGATAACCACACCTCACACTCTTTTTTTAAATATGAAAGCCAATGGTTCAATCTCAAAATTCTAAGGTGTAGTCAGTTAGTCTCTAGGACCTTCTGCATCTATATAAAACCCCAAAGCAATATTATCCTTGAAGATGAATAACTAGTCATATGATCCATAGCAAAGCCTTTATTTTCAATTAGAAATATCCAGAGCATGTGTTTCTCAAGAAGTAGTTCAGTAAGTCGGCTTTATCTTACCCCATATAAACTTCAAAAGTAGCCTACAAATGTAGCAAGAAGACAATTATTTTCAGAAAAAGAAGAGTAACACCTTTCAATCCTACTAAAATCTCCAGGTTCTTATAAGTTTATTCTCTCACACACTGAACACTATATTCCAGGGACTGGAACTGGACTGCCTGAGATCTATATTTCAACATTTATTCTTATTTGCTTCAACATGGAGATGAATAGTGATATTTGGCAGTATTGACATCATCAGCAACTTTGTATTTGAAATCACTTTTACATTATCTTCACTTACCATCTTTGAATTAGGGTTTCAGAAACTGTTCCATAAAATGGGGGGAGAGGATGGAGACAATTATACTTGAGCAACAATAAAAAAAAGAAAAAATAATAAAATAAAATAATCGTAAATCCATTACCTTAAAAAAAAAAGATGGGACCCTGACTCAATTCATCCATTGATTTTATTAAGCATGAACCTGGAAACTATTAAGATATACCTTAGAAGCTTCTCTGTTTACTTTCAGCTATTCATGGGGGATTTGGTAGAAATCAGTCAGTGATTTAAGGTAAGTCACTAGCTTTTCTTTGTCTCCTAGCATTTGTTCTGGAAGAAATGCTTTTGATTACATAAAAAGTCTACAGGTTTGGCAGTGGGAGAACATACTTTCAAAGTCTAGGTAAATAAAAAATTCAGTCTTTCTGAAAAACTTCAGAGGACTTTATGTACTTAATTTCTCTTCTGATAGTTCATTATTGGCATATTGGCATATAAAAATACAACTAATTTATGGATGTTATGGGATTGGCCAAAAAAATTGTTTGTTTTTTTTCCATATGACAGTTGTAGTAGCACTTAGTTGTCTTTAACTTCATTTGAAACAATTTTGTTAGATTGTATTGTGACAGTTGTTATATCAGCATGTATTTTTAAAATGTATTAAAATGGTAAAGTTTTCTGTAGCCATTTTAATATTGAAGATGAAAGAAAATATGCAACATTTTTGGCATATTATGCTTTATTATTTCAAGACAAGATAAAAACACAGCTGAAACACAAAAAAATTGTACAGTGTATGAAGAAGGTGGTGTGACTGATTGAACCACATGTCAAAAGTGGTTTGTGAAGTTTTGCACAGGAGATCTCTGGATGATGCTCCACAGTCAGGTAGACCAGTTGAAGCTGATAGCAATCAAATCGAAAGATTAATTGAGAACAATCAACATTATACTACATAGGAGATAGCTAACTCAAATATCCAAATCAATAAAGTTATTGGTGAAAATAAAAGAATGTGTCTTTTATTTTATGAGAAAAAACTAAATAGACTTTTGGGGCAGTCCAATAATTTTGTATCCTGCAACTTTACTGAATTCATTTATCAGTTCTAGTAATTTCCTGGTGGAATTTTTAGGGTTCTCTCTATACAGTATTACATGTCATCTATGAATAAAGACAGTTTTATGTCTTCCTTTTCAATTTGGATGCCTTTTATTTCTTCTTCTTGTCTAATTGCTATTGCTAGGACTTCCGATAGTATGCTGAATAAGAGAGATGAAAGCAAACATCCTTGTCTTGTTCCGGATCTTGTGGTGAACGCTTGCAGTTTTTGCCCATTGTGTATGATGCTGGCAGTGAGTTTGTCATATATGTCCTTTATTATGTTTAGGTATGTTCTTTTTATTCCCACTATGCTGAGAGTTTTAATCATAAATGGATGCTGGATTTATCAAATGCTTTTTCTGCATCTATTGATATCTTTCACTTTGGATTTGTGGTATATCACATTTATTGATTTGGACTTTATGTACTTTTCATCAATACATTAACATATATGAATAAAATGAATTAATAAAAGCTCATTTAATATTAACTTAGTGTCCTGGTTGAGTGGCTTAGTTGGTTGGAGCATCATCCCATACACCAAATGTTGCCAGGTTTGATCCCTAGTCAGGGATCACACCTGGGTTGCAGGTTCAGTCTCTAGATGGAGCACATACAGAAGGCAACTTATCAATGTTTCTATCTCACATAGATGTTTCTCTCTCTTTCTCCTTCTTTCTCTCTCTCTAAAATCAATAAACATATCCTCTGGTGAGGATTATGAAAGAAAGAAAGAAAGAAAGAAAGAAAGAAAGAAAGAAAGAAAGAAAGAAAGAAAGAAAGTCTAATTTTAGACATCATCCTGCCCACATTCTCATCCTCCTCTTGAAAAAAAATCAATGACAGAAAACTGTACAAGATCAACAATGAAAATAAAACTTAAAAAAAAAAAGAAAAGAAAAAAATCAATGATGCTAAGAATTTACTGGTATGGTATGCCATTTCAAGTAATGCTTTGAAATAAAATCCCATGGATAAAACATGTTGCTTTAGCATTGTTGAAAGAAAGCAAGGGGGGATATATAAAAAAATGATGACTACCCTTGAGAATTTTTTTCAATCTTAAAATCAAACTAAGAAAACATCATACACATGTATGAAATGACACCAAGTCATCCTTAAATGACTATCAGAAGCTGTTGTAAAGCAAATAGATAGGGTATGGACCCAATAGACATGTTTCTCGTACTGACATATTTTGCTTATGACCAGCCAAGAAAAGAAAGAATTAAACGAACTATTGCCTACTGCCTTACTCTTACAGTACTTACAGTCTTGGAGGATGAGGGAACATGGCAGTGTGAGAGCATCAGGCTGATAGGTGGCAAAGGCTAGCATAAGTAGCACAGGTTTGCATGGGAACACGAAGAAGGGATGTGGGGCCTACTTTGGGGATTTACAGAATACTCAGAGGAGGTTATGTCTTGTACTGAAGGACAAATAGGAGTTAGTCCAGTGGAGATGTGGGTAAAAGGGTGGGAATTGTGAGAATGAGAAAGAAAACAGGCTGTAGAATTCCAAGAGTGTAAGATGACAGCAGAGGTTTGCAAACTTGAGCCTGCCTCAGAATCCCCTAGAGAGCTTATTAAACTACAAATTGGTTTCCATCCAGTGTTTCCGATTCTGTAGGTCTGGGGTGGAACACTGAGGAGTCCACACATCTGACAAGTTCCCAGGTGGTGCGGATGCTGCTGGCTGGGGACTACCCTGAAATCCCCTGAATAGAACAAAGCCTGTGAGGTGAGTCATAGCACAAGCAGGCTGGAGCCATAATTGGGCTTCTGTCCCTTCCCAAAGGAGCTGAGGGGATAGAGGCTTGAAGACAGAGAAGGAGAAGTTGAAATCTGGGTTTTAAGAAGGACTATTCTGGATGCAGTGAAAATAAAGTAAAATTGCAAAACTGAAGGTTAATTATGGCCTTGATAGTAATTCAGAGGAAAGATGTAGGTCATTGACAGATGACAGACAGCCTCCTGTTTGAAATTTTGGAGGAAACCAGAGTCAAAGCAATGTGCAGTGAGGCTAGAGAGGGGACTCTAATGCATCACCAAACAAACGTTCCAAGAATGTAAGGATTCTGGAGACAAGTGAGGGCAGAGGGTGCTAAGGTCTTGGCTGTGACCTAAACAGGTTCTGTTTTCTTCTTCAGAAGGGTCAGTCATGTAAAAGAGACCAAGGATGAGGGGAATAGCACTGGGAAGGTATTTTCCTTAAGGAGACCTGTACCATTTGAACATTTTGAGATTCTGTCAATTATTGCTTTGTATGGTAAAACACCTGAGGTTAGTCAGTAAAACTGAAACTAAAGCCAGATGACAAGGTAACTAGATTAGAGCCTTATTTATTCTTTCTCATCTCTGTGAGGATGCTGTTTTCATCAAAACTATAGTTTCCAAATTCAGTCATAGTGAAGCATAAGAACTATTTGCATTACATTCAACTGTAATTAGACCATTTAACCATAAACTAAGCAAAATGAGGTCTTAAACTAACAGGATATAGTTATTAAAGGTATCGAGAAACTGCTGCTCTTGTTAATCATAGTAAAATAATTTGAACCTTTAAAAATGAAACAATGACTATTATCTGGAGAAAATATGCCTTGTTCTGTACTGATTTCCAAAAAAGGACATTTACAATTTATACTAAAATAATCTCGTGAGTCCACAACAGAGGCATGAACACACACACATACACAGAGCTTGTTCCAACTATGTATTATATGTATTTTTTTCTTTTCTTTTTTAAATTTTATGTAGTTGTAATCATAGCATAGATACATTTATTTTTATTTTTATTTGAGAGAGAGAAAGGAAGGGAGAGAGAGAGAAAGAAAGAGACAGAGAGAATCATCAATTTGTTGTTCTACTTAATTGTGCATTCATTGGCTCCTTTCTGTGTGTGCTCTAACTGGAGATCCAACCTGCAACCTTGGCATATGGGGATGACACTGTAACCAAGTGAGCTACACAAGCAGGGCTGTGAATTTAAGAGCAATGTAGATTTGTCATCAATACTAATGAGAACTGCAGTCTCATCAACAGAAAAATATAAATTCTATCAAATACTATAAGCTAACTCTCCAAACACGTTGATCATACTGAGAAACAACAATTTAAAAGCCCTCAAAAATGAAGATACCAACATTCCTTAATACAAGAGGGGTGCCAAAAATTAGCAAATCTCCACTCCCCCCACCCCCGCCACTTCTTTCATGTTTGCTTGCTTTCCTTCTGGCCAGCAGTTGCAGACAAAGCTGCTAAGGAGGCTCTTCCTACCACAAGCCAGCTGTCCCCAGTGTTGGGACGCCTCCAGTCATTGCATTACCAAGTCTGGTCACTCACTGATGCTTGTTAAAAGCCAGAGCTGTGTTCTCTTGCTGAGCTTCAAAATAAGATTCTTCATCAAGTTGGAGAACAGCATGGAGCCATGTGCAAATTAGAATAAGTTCTCCAGAAGCTCATTTCCCTTTCAAGGGCTTGAAAAGTGCCCAATTCAGGGAACCTCTCATTCATCTTGCAAAGACTGATTCAGTACATTAGGGCTGGGTTGGGGTACAAACGAATTATTTCTTTGCAAGAATTTCTTAGAATCGTAGATTTTGAACAATCCATAAAGATCTTCTAAAGGTCATTTCCATGACTTTGTCAAAATATACAAGCTTAGAAGTTACCCTATGCCCATTCTCCCATGCCAATATGGAATCTCCATTAATTCTTTTGATATGCAGGTTTCCTCTAAGAAGTAAACAAGAATTTTTGTCTTAATATAAGCTACACTAACACAGTGAATATTCACAACCTGACTTCAGTGCTTTATAAGATGGAAGGTCCTGTCACCATTTTCCAAGTCATTTCAGTAGAAAAATGTGTTTCCAGTAGAACGCTGTGCACCGTTTACAGCTTCAGAGCACAGCCTTCAGGGTTATCTGACCATGCTTCCTTGGGGGTCCTGTGGACTGCATTGTCGTCCGGCTGTGCCACCACTCCATAAGCTGCAGACACTCAAAGCAGTGCAGTGAGGATTGTATATACATAAACGAACACATTCTGCGCAGGAAGGGAAGCCCCTGACCTACACCTCACTGAGGAAGAAGACAGAAGGAGGGGGAAAGCAGTTTTGCATTTACTGGCACATTTATTCAGTACTTCTTATCTATAAATGCCTCTGCTTCTTGGCATCACTGAGCCAGTTGTAACACATTTTTGTTTCCTCATTTAATGAGATAAATAAAATCTTTGACATATGGTCACTTTATATTTGTATAAGAATCATGACTTCACCTTTGAAGTAAAACTTTTCTCTAACACAACACTATGATTTTAAAATAATTCTTCATTGCAGTCATTGAAACTAATCAAATCCATTTTCCTTGGACTGCAATAGTCTGGTTAAAAACAATAAGCTATCCAATTGGCCAAAAAGCTTCCAGTCTCTGTTATGTTCTGATATTGTCTATGTGCTGAACAAAGGTTCAGGCTCCACCTGGTAGTTTGATGTGAAACTTAACTCAGTGTGCATGTGCGTGCAGGTGTGTGTGTTTGGGGTAAAAAGAAAAAGAAATTGATTGCATATCAGATATGAAAAATACTAACGGGAATAAGATGTGAAATTGACATATTGCAATGATAGAAATTCTAAAATAATCTATCTGACGAATCAGAAAAGCCAACTTATTTATCGCATGAGGCATAATATAAAACTCTCCTTGTTCTCTTGAAAGAAGTTATTTCAACTCTTAAAAATGATTTAGCACTTTACGCATCTTCCAGCTTTCCTCCAGTTTGTACTGCCAATAGGTTTAATATTTAATTACATTGACTATCATGAATAAAAAAAGTTGAAGGAGTGTTACACCTCAGCCACACTTAGTAATATCTTTAGGGGGATGCATTCACTTGAAAATCATAAAAAATTGATCTGTAAGACATCACATTGAATATTATTACAGATTAATTTCAAGCAAAGAGGTCTAGCCCATCAAGATATTGTAAGGTAATGATGCTCTGATTTCACCACCTGGCTCTGGCACTAATCTGGCTGGGTGGACTTGGAGAAGGTGCCCAGCAATCTTCACACTCTGCCTCCTTATCCATAGTAGGAATAAATCCTTCCAAGCACATGGTTATTTCAAGGATAGAAATACACCACATATATGTAAAAATGTCACAAAATTCTATCCACATATTAATTATGATATCTAATTTGAAATATGTACAGTTCAAAAAGTCATAGATATCGAGAACAAGCTTTTGGTTCTGACCTAGGATGTTGTCGTTGTTGTTGTTGTTGTTATTACTATGAGACATTTTCCATACATTATTTTATCTAATAACTCCCCTACAAAAGCATATTTAAAACCAATTTATCCAAAATGTAAAGCATCAGGATGAGATACTTTAATTGGAAAATGCTACCAAGCATTTAAGGAAGAAATTATACCAACTGTCTACATCTTTCAAAATATGAAAGTAGAAGAACTGCTTTCTAACTCATTCTATGAGGATAGACTTAGTGTAATGCCAAAACCATAAAAAAGATATAAGGAAAAAAAACTATGGACCAATATCTCTTATGAATATAGTTATAAAATCCTTTAAAAAACAGTATATCCAATTCAAAAAGTTATAAAAAGAATTATACACCATGGTCAAATGGAATGCATCCCAAGGATGCAAGGCTGGTTTGACATTTGAACATCAATTAATGTAGGACTTCTGGTCAAAATGGTGGCATAGGTTAACACTGCTCACCTCCTCACACAACCACATCAAAATTACAACTAAAATGTAGAACAACTATCACTCAGAACAATCACAAATTGAGTTGAATGGAAGTCTGACAAGTACAGAATTAAAGAAACCACATCCATTCAGACTGGTAGGAGGGGCAGAGATACAGAATGTGTTGGTCCCATATTGACCCATGGTAAATAAAATATTAGGAGGACTATCATGGGAATGAGGAGTCCCAGCTCCATACCAGGGCCCCCAGGCCAGGGTTCTAGTGCCAGGAAGACAAGTCCCTATAACTTCTGGCTGCAAAAACCAGCAGAGACCGAGTCTGTGGAAGATACTTTTGGAGTCCCAGCAGCACCTTTTATGCCAACTCACTCTCTCTGAGCTCTAGCACTGAGGGAGCAACTTGAAGGCACCAGTGGCAACAGGGAGGAATTAAAGTGTGCATCAGGGTGGGAAATGGGGGAGAAGCCATTGCCCCTTTTCTGAACCCTCCCTCCACAAAGCCACAGACCTGGCAGGTAGAGGCCATATCTGAGACTCCATCAACCTGGCTAACATTGTTTGCCCCACCCTGGAGATTTCCCGAGGCTCTGTACCACTCAACTTAAGGGCCCACCAAAGCTGTTAACTGTGACATTTCCATATAAATGGTTGGCCTTGGCTTGTGCTTCACAACTTCCCAAATCCTATCAAATAAGCAACAGCCAGCCTCAGGGAACCCCCAACCCCTGTACCTTTTGCTAAATGACTCTGGGCCTGGCACTAGTAGCAGGACACCTAGGCTGGCCTAGTTCCAAAGCACACGATTTTTGCAAATTTATTTATTTATTTATTTATTTATTTATTTATTTATTTATTTATTCCTCACCTGAGGACATGTTCCCATTGATTTTTGAGAAAGAGAGGAAGGGAGAGAGAGAGGAACATCGATGTGAGAAACATAAATTGGTTGCTTCCTGTATGCTATAGCTGGGGTTTGAACCCATAACCCAGGCATGTTACTTCACAAAAATTGAACCAATAACCCTTCCGTGCACTGGACTATGCTCCAGCCCACTGAGTCATGCAGATAGGGCCAAAGCACATGACTTTCAACTGTCCTACATAATTGCTTATAATAGTGGGGGATTTTAATCTGGCTAATGAAGAAGTCCTATGTGCCTTATAGAAATCTCCTCCAATCAAATATGGGACTTCTGGCCAAGATGGAGGCATAGGTGGACACACTGTGCCTCCTCGCACAACCAAAATTAAGGACAACAAAGATTTAGAAACAGAAAAAAAACCAAAACTGATAGAAAAGTGAACTGTATGGAAGTCTGACAATCATTCATCCAGACCGGTAAGAGGGCAGAGTCCCGGCAGAAAAACGTGGAGGTTGGTGGACCCGGGCGCACAGGAAGCGGCTAACAGACCCCGGGCACCGGGTGGCAATGGGCAGACCCAGTGAGGCTGCACAAGGCAGCTGGCTGACCAGGCGGTCCCACATTTGCACACAGATAATCCAGGCGAAAACGGGGAGCAAGACAGACCTCACAACCCAGGGCCCCAGCGCCAGGAAGTAAAACCTAAAAACACCAATTGAAAACACTTGTGGGGGTTGAGGTGCCAAGAGAGACTCCCCGCCTCACAGGAGAGTTCGTTGGAGAGACCCGGAGGGTCCTAGAATGTACACAAGCCCACCCACACAGAAATCAGCACCAGAAGGGCCCAATTTGCTGGGGGAAGCAGCGGAAGGGACTGGAATCCAAGAGAGAATGAAGCAAGTGCCATTGTTTCCTCTCGGACCCTGCCCCACATACAGTGTCACTACTTAGTGACTGGGCTGCCCTGCCCTGGGAAACATCTAAGGCTCTACCCTTCACTATGTAACAGGCACAACCAGACCAAAACAAACAAACAAACAAAAACCCAAAATGGCTCAAACGGGAGAACAGATCAAAGACCCAGAGCCAATTCATCTAAATGACCAAGAGATAGTCAAGCTATCAGATGCACAGTTCAAAGCACTGGTGATCCTTGTTCACAGAATTGGTTGACTTTGGTCACAAATTAGTTGAAAAAATGAAGGCTACAATAAGTGAAATGAAGAAAAATGCACAGGGAGCCAATAGTGATGGAAGGAAAACTGGGACTCAGATCAATGGAGTGGACCAGAAGGGAGAAAGAAACAACAAAACAAAAAAGAATGAAGAAACTAGAATTCAAAAAAATGAGAAGAGGCTTAGGAACTTCCAGGGCATCTTTAAATGTCCCAACATCCAAATTATAAGGGTACCAGAAGGGGAAGAGGAAGAGCAACAAGTGGAAAACTTATTTGAACAAATAACAAAGGAGAACTTCCCCAATCTGGCAAAGGAAATAGACTTCCAGGAAGTCCAGGAAGCTCAGAGAGTCCCAAAGAAGTTGGACCCAAGGAGGAACACACCAAGGCACATCATAATTACACTAGCCAAGATTAAAATGAAGAAGAGAATTCTAGAAGCAGCAAGGGATAAGGGGACAGTCGCCTACAAAAGAGTTCCCATAAGACTGTCAGCTGACTTCTCAAAAGAGACCTTCCAGGCAAGAAGGGGCTGGAAAGAAGTATTTAAGGTCATAAAAGTCAAGGACCTACATCCAAGATTGCTCTATCCAGCAAAGCTGTCATTTAGAATGGAAGGGCAGATAAAGTGCTTCTCAGATAAGGTCAAGTTCAAAGAGTTCATCATCACCAAGCCCTTATTCTATGAAATGTTAAAGGGACTTATCTAAGAAAAAGAAGATCAAAAATATGACAGTGAAAAGACAGCAAACTCACAGCTATTAAGAACCACACCTAAAACAAAAGCAAACTAAGCAAACAGCTAGAACAGGAACAGAACCACTGTGATCATATGGAGGGTTAGCAACAGGGGCATGGGAAGAGGAGAGAGGGGGAAAGGTACAGAGAATGAGTAGCATAGATAGTGGGTAGAAAACAGACAGGGGGAGGGCAAGAATAGTATGGGAAATGTAGAAGCTAAAGAACTTATGACACATGGACATAAAGAACTATGATATATGGACATAAAGGGGGGGAACGTGGGTGGGAGGGGGTGTGCAGGGTAGAGGGGAATGATGGGGGAAAAATGGCACAACCATAATAGCATAATCAATAAAATATATTTAAAAAAGAATCGAATATGGTACATTGTTAACATGTCATCAAACTAGGACTTTCAGTCTATTGATTCAGGAGTAAACTGTCCCCATAAGGAGAGACTCCTTCACTCTACTGACATTTCTCAAAATTCAAACACACAGGTTCTAAGAAATGTTTCTAGTTTGGTAAAGTTTTCTGAAGTAACTGAAGTAATCATGCTGCCTGAAGTAACCATTTTCCTTATCCATTCAACTATCAAAAATTACATTGAACTAAAATGCTTTGAGGAATTTTCTAGAGTAAATATTATAAATAGTTCCTCTAACAGGGAGCTAATCTTGATTAAGAAATGCCTGAAAAAGGTAAGATTGTTATCAAGTATCCTGGTAGTAAAAATAACTCCTATTATCAAGAGCCTAGAAATATGTCCTGTCCTTGGGAGGAAATAAGTAATAATCCAATGTAAGAAATAAGCTTTTCTGAAGCTAAATAAGAACTTTAAAAACAAGCCAAAGGTAATTTGAGAGCTATCACACTGAGTTCTGAGGAAAGACAAAATTATAAATCTGTCAAAATTCCTCAAAGAACTTATGATCTGTTAAAGAGTTCCTTATTTTGATGATTTGTCCATGTGGAAATGACAGAATGTCAGCTGTTGATATACCTCTTTCTGTGAATATTTCCCTGAGGAGAAAGAGAAAGACCTTCCAGAAACAAGATTCACCAGGACCTTCCTAATAATTAACTGGCACTTAAATAAATCTTTTGAGAAAAGATGGAAAGTAAAACCTCTGGTTATGTATGAATGCATGAGGGAGAGAGGTTAGAATTAGGAGAGAAAGATGGTCCAAGCCGTGAGCAGGTGCCACAAATAGCTTAGATCAGAGTGAAAGAGAGATTCAGAAAATGAGACCGAGAAGGAGTGGCCAGAGAAATAAGTGTAACATCAGAGGACTGGTGGTCATGGAAGACACAGGTATTGTGTTTGACAGAAGGAACTATAATAAATTGTGTCAAAAAGCAATGAGAAGCCAGATGAAATGAGAGCTCCAGAGTGTGCATGTATCTTAATAATAAAGGTCTCTGTTGATTTTAGAGGAGAGTCATTTTGGAGAAATCATGGGGCTCAAAGCCAGATGGAGGGTATGGAGAGACAAACAAGATGGTAAAACAGAGGCAGTGAGTGAACATAGAGAACTTTTTAGTGATTGACTGTAAAAAGAAGGACAATCCGAAAATGGTTGTAGGAGGACTAGAACGTATTTAAATGTTGATGGGATGAATCAAAACTGAAAATACAGGCAAAGAAGGAAACACTTAGTAGGCTGACTTTTTTTCAAAGTTGAGAGAGGATAGGATCTCAAGTGCATATGGAGACACCAACCCTTGAAAAAACCAACATCCCTGGGAAAAAGGAGGAAAGGTTGGAGAAAGAGGCTGGCAAGTCTACTGCTCAAACAGGGTGTTAAAGAGAAAATCACAGGCCCAAAATGACATCACTAATTTTAAAGTGCATGATACCAAACCTAGATAATACCTGACCTAATTGCTGTTTCTACCTCTCCCAGAAACATAATCAAATGATCTGGGATTTTCTAGCCAATACCAATGATATAATCTGGCACGTGGGCCTTCTCCATTCCCCATCACCACCTCCATAGAAAGAAGAAGTAGTGTGCATGATAAAAACACTTGCCATTTCCTTCCCCACAAAAGATGTCCTAGTTTAAAAATAATCCTCTCTTTTCTTTTGCTAATAGCTTCCTTGCTGCACCCTTCTTTTCGATAAAAACGTTCCTTCTTGTACAATCCCTGGAGTGCCCTTCTTGTTGCTAGATGGGGTGCTGCCCGAATTCCGAAGTGCTAATTTGAAAAATTAGACCTTCATATTTAGCTGATTGAATTTTGTTTTTTAAGAAAGGGAATAAGGGAGTCTCTTCTGGTGGTTTCAATTTATTTTTCCAAAAACATAGAGAGTAAGTGTATCTGTTGACCATGTGAAAACTAGAGAAGTGATATTTTATTTTTTCTTTATCTTTTATCATTATCTCAGCCATGTGCAGATTCTAATAATTATGTTATTTAAGAACATTAACTGGTGGTGGTTTAATGGGCTTTTTGTGTTCTTTTCACAAATGAACTGAATCCTGAGATAGGGAGCTTCAAAGTTATGCTTGACATTGCTCATTCTGCTCCAGGAACAGATTCATTCACTGGGTTTAACTTCCAACGCTGGAAGTCAGGCAGGAACCTCCCAAATAAATGATGGGTTAATTCAGAAAAGATGCCTGTTATCACAGACTGTGGTAAATGCACTGATAACCATCAGCTTATTTAAAAATCAAGCTTGAATATTGGCGACAAAGAAAAGCAAAATGATGCCTTCTGTTTTTCCTGTTTTGTTTTTTCTTAATGAGCTCATGTTAATGGAGATGACTTTCGTTATGGGGACTGATTCCAATCAGAAGCGCGGGGAAGCAATGTTAACTATGGAAAATCTTTGAACTACCACAGAGGAGCCTTTCAATTTAATCTATAATAGTCAACAGAAAAGAAAATTAGTCTGGTTAAACAAAAATGACAGTGAAGCACAAGAAGTAGGAAAAGGAAATAGAACATCAGTTAAGCTATAATTTCACTTCTGTGCTGTGATGGCCAGCAGCCAATAAATGAAATTTCCAGCTACGAGAAGGAGAAACTGGATAATAGGTAATAGGAAAAACTATGTATATTGAGAGTGTGGACAGAGGAACAAATCTAGCATATATGTGGAACACAGGGACAGTGTTCTTAAGGTGATATTAAGCATCACAAAATAAGGGAAACAGTACACACTGTGCGTAATGGAATCAGATTTTTCAAAAGCCTTATTAAATAAAGAACTGGCCTCATTTCTGAAGCATGAGAAAGTCACACACACAAAGAAAAACACAACATACCATTCATTAGCTGTAATTAATTTCACACAGGGTTTTTTGAAAGTAACTAAGTCAAAACCAAGCTCTGGCTTGGACTGAACATAATTTAGGTTAAAATAATATGAGAAGGGACTGGCTACTAAAGAAAAAGTCACAGGTAAGACTTTGTTCCCAGAAGTGAGGTGTTGCTAGGTGTGTAATCTCCGTATCAACTGGGCTTGGTCTCCTACCCCTCTGAGATCTAAATAGGTCCAGGCTTGAACTTTCATTTTACACAGTGCAGAAATCCGAAGCCTTCCCATTCTTGGAGAACAAATCTTCACAGGGCCAAATCCATTTCTGGGTTCATACTTCTGGGTCTGCCATGTCTATTTAACATTAAATTGACCCAGGCATTTTCTCAAGTCATCATGGACACCCATTGTGAGTGTGGTCCACTGGGACCATCCAGCAGAAGAGTGTGTTTAGTTGCAGGAATGCAGACAGTTTTTGTTGAGCCTTCAACAATCCTCTTCACAGAAAACTCTTCGGCCACTCTGTTTTTCCCCCTGGCTCTTTTATCTCCTCTCACTCAGCACACATTGTGATTTCTTCTTCCTATCCTCTGCCCTCTGCCCTCTCTTCTTCGGTTCCCTCACTTGCCTCTGTAATTCTCATAATGGCCATTTAACCAGCCTCTTTGGTGGCTTTGACTCTGCTGAAGCGCTCCATCATCTATCCAGTAGCTAATCAATGCCTTTCCTCAAAAGTAGTTTCCTCCCCAAAAGGCATTCTGGTGCCATTTGCTAAGAAAATACCTAAATCACTGAATTACCTCAAAAAAGTAGATTTGTCACAAAGGAGAACAACCAATTGCTTGAAAGCCTGTGTTGTATGACAGTACTATTCAACGTAGCCTGCAATTATTGAAACTAATGTCTTTTGTAGACTCATTGTGCCTATAAGGCGGTCTCCCACCTTAGGAAAATTATCAATAAAATTGTTGGTCACAGATAAAAAAGCTTTCAAAAACTAAATAAATAACACTTGGGAGAAGTCTGTATTTTGTAGGTGGGGATAATTCCTGTTGGGTGGCCCAAGCACGTGCTTCCATCATCACATAGTCCTCTTCCATCTGCCTCAGTAGAAGTTGAGGAACAACCACTGGTCAAGACCCCCTGTACCACGGTCTAAGTCAGGGCAGGCTCGTTGATTGCCTGCCTCCCTGTTGGTCCTGAGTTCTTTTTTTAATTTTTATTTTTTAAACTATATTTTATAGATTATGCTATTACAGTTGTTCCATTTTTTCTCCCCTTTACTCCCCTCCACCCTGCACACACCTCCCACCAGCATTCCCCTCCATTAGTTCATGTCCATGGGTTGTACCTGTAAGTTCTTTGGCTTCTCCATTTCCCATACTATTCGTAACCTCCCCCTGTCTATTTTGTAGCTACCATTTATGTTTCTTATACCTGTACCTTTTCTCCTATTCTCCCTCCTCCCCTCTCCACTGATAACCCTCCGTGTGATCTCCATTTCTGTGATTCTATTCCTGTTCTAGTTGTTTACTTAGTTTGCTTTTGTTTTTTAGGTTCAGTTGTTAATAGTTGTGAGTTTATTGTCATTTTACTATTTGTATTTTTTATCTTCTTTTTCTTAGAGAAGTCCCTTTAACATTTCATATAATAAGGGATTGGTGATGATGAACTCCTTTAACTTGACTTTATCTGGGAAGCACTTTATCTGCCTTTCCATTCTAAATGAAAGCTTCGCTGGATAGAGCAATCTTGGATGTAGGTACTTGACTTTCATGACTTGGAATATTTCTTCCCAACCCCTTCTTGCCTGTAAGGTTTCTTTTGAGAAATCAGGTGATAGTCTTATAGCAACTCCTTTGTAGGTAACAATCTCCTTTTCTCTTGCTGATTTTAAGATTCTCTCCTTATTGTTAATCTTGTGTAATGTAATTATGATGTGCCTTGGTGTGTGCTTCCTTGGGTCCAACTTCTTTGGGACTCTCTGAGCTTCCTGGACTTCCTGGAAGTATATTTCCTTTGCCAGATTAGGGAAGTTCTTCATTATTTGTTCAAATAAGTTTTCAATTTCTTGCTCTTCCTCTTCTCCTTCTGGCATCCCTATGATTCAGATGTTGGGAAGTTTAAAGTTGTCTGGGAGGTTGGCTAAGCCTCTCCTCATTTTTGTGAATTCTTGTTTCTTCATTCTGTTCTAGTCGAATGTTTACTTCTTCCTTCTGGTCTAAATCATTGATTTGAGTCCCAGTTTCCTTCTCTTAACAGTTGGTTCCCTGTATATTTTTCTCTATTTCACTTTTCATAGGCTTCACTTTTTCCTCTATTGTGAGACCATACTCAACCATTTCTGTGAGCATCCTGATTACCAGTGTTTTGAACTCTGCATCTGATAGGATGGTTATCTCCTCATTGCTTAGATCTATTTTTGGAGTTTTGATCTATTCTTTCACTTGGGCCATATTTCTTTGTCTCCTAGTGCCTGTTACATTGTAAAGGGTGGAGCCTTAGGTATTTGCCAGGGTGAGGGCAACCCACATTGCTACATTGTGGCATTGTATGTGGGGGAGGGGTCTTAGAGGGAACAATGCCTTTCAATTTTGTTTACCACAGGTTTCCCTGCAGTCAAGGCTCCTGACTCATTCCACATCCTCTCTTTCCTTGCTGCATAGCCATCATGCAGGGATTTCCCTTCAACATCTGAGAGTTCTCTTAAGAGCACTCTGTATTAACATGCTCTTCCTTAGATCCAAAGGCTTCCCAGCACTGTTTATATTCCTTTGAAAGCCACTCAGAGTCTAGCTTTTGGACATGGCCTCATTTTTTCTCTCTAGAATATGCTAGACTTTTGTTTTCTTATTTGCCTCCTTTCATTTAAATGGCTGAGTAGTCAATTTTAATCTAGAAACACCTATCCTTCAGATCTAAGAATTTTTGTGTTTTATTTCCACCAATTTTTCCTGTCTATTTTCTTTCTGAAACTCTTATCCAGATATTGGTCCTCCTACACAGATCTTCTTTTTTCCTAAAGATGTTATTTATTTATTTATTTATTTAAGAGGAAGGAAAGGAGAAAGAGAGGGAAAGAAACATCAATGCGTGGTTGCCTCCCACTGGGGACCTGGCCTGCAACCTAGACATTGCCCTAACTGGGAATTGAACTGGGAGCCTTTGGTTTACAGGCCTGTGCTCAATCCACTGAGTTACACTAGCCAGGACACAGATCTAAAGTTGTTTTAAGTTTCTTCTATTGTCCATTTCTTTTTCATCTATTTTTGGAAAGATTTTCTTGACTTGACCTTCCAACCAACTTACTGATTCTTTTAGTTCTCATATATTTTAATAGCCATAAGAGCATTCTTGTACTCTGATGATTTACTTTTTATAACATTCTGCCTTTGTTTTGTGGGTACAACATCACCTTGGAACTCTTTGAAAATATTATTAAAATATCTTTTGAAGTTGTTTTATCCTTGTTGTATTTTCTGTTTCCTCTATGTTTTTTGTATGTTTAATTTTTTCCTGAATTTCATGTTAAGAGTTCTATTTGTATAAGAAGATTAGACAGTGGTGAATATCACTTGAAAGTCATCTGGATTTTTCATTGAGGGGTACACAAATATAAGTATCTCTATTTTTTTTAAATCTCAGGCCAGTCAGTTGTCCCTGGAGGGTAACCTCTATTCTCTAACCTGGTGTGTACAAGTGAGGCTAGGAGCATTCTCATCATTGTTTGGAGAAAGATTTAACCATTCTGGAGAGTGAGGTTCCTTCATCTTCTGCTGGTATGAGGACAGGTAGCCCACACCAGCTGGAGATCAAAGAATCAGATGTGAGGACCTGTTTCATAAACAGATGTTCAACTGATCTGTCAAGGTTTTCTGATACCTGAATTCCCAAGTTCTTCCAAGGTTCTAAGACAGGAGCCATCTTGCTTTTTGTCTGCCTGTCCCTCAAATTACTGCATTCACTTGCACATTTTCTAGACTAATAAGTAAGTTATCCCTTTTCTATCCATTTTCCATCTTTTAAAAGCATATTGGAATCTCTCATCTGCTGTTTTCTGCCATTTAGTTGTTGCGATCTTCTGGGTTCATTGCTTCATGGGAAAAAACCTCTTTTGCTGTCTTTTTAATGGTGTTGTGAAAGGGAACAGAACTAAACACTTGCATTCAATATACCTTGTTAACTAGGGGCACAGTTCTCTCTTCAGTTCTTATAATCTGGTTTTCATTCTTACCATACCAGTAGAATTACTTCTGTCAAGGTCACAACCAATCTCCATATTGCTATATACATTGAGAATTGCCTCAACCTTATTGATGTTTTGGCATTTAATATAACTGGCCACTCCTTGAAATTCTCTTTTTTGAAATAAAATGATTCCACATTCTCCTGTTTTTTTTTTCTTATTTCATCATCTAGTCGTCAAGTCTTCTTTGATTACTCTTCTTTTGCCATATCATAAATGTTCAAGTATGACTCCCCAGATATTCAATCAACAAGCTGGACATTTAGCAGAGCTATTGGTGTAGTTCCATTTTGAAAGCTGAAAGGATTGAGACATAAGAAAAGCTGATGTTTCAGATTGAGTCTGAATGCATGAAAAGGCCAATATCCCAGCTCAGTAGTCAGGGAAAAGGAGTTCTCTCTTACTTGCAGAAGAGTCAGCTCTTTTGGTATATTCAAGCATTCAACTGATAGGGTGATGCCCACCACATCAGGGAGAGCAATCTGCTTTACTCCATCTACAAATTCAAATGTTAATCTCATTGAAAAATTACCTTCACAGACAGACTCTGACTCAGAGTAATGTTTGACTAAATACCTGGGCATTCCAAGGCCCAGCAAAACGACACAGAAAATTAACCATCAAAGTTGGTTAAACAAAAAATGTCAGTCATATTAGGTAATCATAAAATACATACATAGAAACCTTGAACTTTTAATTTTACTTCAAACATACAATATAAATGCATACTCATTTGCCAATCTTTTGTACTAGACCCAAAGCTTTTTCTTTGTGTATGAATCTGGTGATTGAAGTTCTACATGTTCTTTTGCACAAAGCATTAACTGCTAATTCACCTTCTACATTTTCTAGTGTCTGTTTCCTCAAGTAAGAAAAAGAACTTACAATCTAAGAACAAAAATTTTTCTGGACCTTGAAAGTTTTTTCCCAATTCTGTCACAGGGTTTTGATTTGATACCATTTTTTTAAAAGTAATTTGATTTTTGAACTCTTTGATTTAGTTTTCACAGCAACATTTTCCTGTTTCATAAACAGATGTTCTACTGATCTGTCAAAGTTTTCTGATATCAGAGTTCCCAAGTTCTTCCAGGGTTCTAAGACATGAGCCATCTTGTTTTTTGTCTACCTGCCCCTCACATTACCGCAAAACTTGTCATCTTAAGCCATATGTAGGTTTGTATTATTACATTGACTATGTTTGGGGTCAAACTGAACTGAGTCTAGGGAAGCATACAACTCAACTGGTGGGAGCACAAGTACATGGACTGAATGTGGAGTAGTATGTATCGCAGCATTGAGGATCAGTTTGCTGTGGGAATCAGCCAGTATGGTTGACAGAGGAATGGGAGAGAGTCCATTAATTGGGAGAGTCAGTTCAGTTTGCTTAGAGAGTTGTTCTCCATACACCAGGCTAGGACATTAAGCATTAAATGTTTGCATTAGATTTACTGAGTCCCTAAAGGACACAGATTACCATGAAAAACAAAGTAAACAAGAAGAGGAAGAGAATTCACTTCCATAATTTTCTAGAAATGTTCTTGATTTCTTTTAGTTATATTTATAGTTCCTATTTCCGTGATTGCCTTCAAATATATAATTTAAAATTTTTAATTCTTACTCTAGTTTCTGTAAGTTACATCCTTTGTCATCTCGAGACTAAAAATGTGCAATGTTAAAGTATCTACTTCTATTGTAACATTTATGTTTTTTTAAGTAAAATTCTGCTCTATTTAGATGATAAAATAACCTATGCCACACAGTGAAAACAACTCAGAAATAAGTACTCTGGGGAGTCCTTTTTTTCACTGTTTGGTAATGATAAAACACAACATTTTCATGTGACAAGATAATACTATAGAGAAATTCTATTACTTTTGCTAATTACCTGCATGACATATTTGTAAATCTAAGTAACAAAATCCTTAAAAGTCAAGCTTTGGAAGATTAAAAGACTAATTTTTATTTCTGAATAGCTGAAAAGATAATAATGCTCTCGTCCTCATGACATTAGGGACAAGTAGCAATATTTATGCTGGGTGATTTCTATATTTTCCTTTGACATTATAGCTTATTGGAGGCAAAATAGTGTGCTGTGCATGACGGGGTTTCAGGGTCAGGCTACCTGGGCTTCATTCTCAGCTCCATTTCTTCCTGTCCGGATAAACATCAGCAATTATTTAAGTTCTGTAAATGTTAGTGTTGTCAAATGCTGGATCCTTGAAAATATCACCAAAATAACCTATTTAAGTCTGAATTTATTGCTTACCTCAGTAAGGGAGAATATCGTTTTCACAATGAATTAGTAGCATGTTGAAGAGGAAAGAGCAAAGTTGATATTTATGATGTTTGAGGGTATGGCTGAAAGTAAATCTTTCAAGGTGAGGGTTAGGGCTTGCTTAGGATTGGGTAAGGTCAGGATAGAACACCTTAGGATTGGTGGGCACAGCAAAATGAGGGTTTTGATGTAAGATTATGGAAGAGTCTTAGAAAAAAAGCTGTTTGATGTTATAATTAAAAAGTAAAGCAGTCTTATGTTCATTAAAAATAAATTTTTCAGAAAGTTCCTGAAAGGAACATTAAAGTTATTTTTAACTTTTATCCCTCTGGATAAGAATTTCCTGAAATAGTTAAGACATTGTGATAAAGAAGACAGTGGCAGAATAGAATCATGATAATGTGGACAGTAAGCTGTGTTTGAGGGTGGGGGGCAGAGGTACATCATTAGGATTCTCAGTTTCTCATTTGCAAAATGGGAATAATAATAGTAAATTTACGGATGATGGCACTAAAAGTTAGTTAGTACTAATAAGTACTATTACTAACTAACCTTCTAGAAGGAAATTACATACTATGAAAAGAGAAATGGCTTCTAGTCAGTCAAACATAGGTTTAAATGTAAGCTACAAGTGTTAGTAGGTATACTCTTTTTTGGTGACCTTTACAGTGATACCTCTCACAGGGGTATTGTGGCAATTAAGTGAAATAATTTATGGGACATAGTGTTTCAGGCAAGAAAAAGGCAGCTCATTCAAAAAGGAGAATTGCAGATGGTTTGATGCCGGGCTGATTGCAGAGGATGAAGAGCCAACAAAGGATGTTGATGCAGCAGCAGGAAGACCTGTTACTACTCCTAGAACTGCAGGCACAAGGGAGGGAGCTGGCCTTGAGCCTGGCAAGAGCTGGAACCCTGGGAGAGAAGCCAGCTGACAAGAGCTGAGGCCATCTGGTAAAGTAATGCAGACACTGCCAAACCAGGCAGCGAGCAGCAGGAATAATACCCTAACCTGTCTCTCCTTTCACTCTCCAACCTCCTGCATAGCATTTGTCACAGTCAGTGCAACACCAGAGGGCAGGTGAGCCTGAATGATGCAGACCTTCCCAGTCAGCTGCTTGGGGCAGGGTGGAGAAGAGCGAAGACTGTCAGCAGAGGGACACACACACAGAATAACCAGCACTGGCAGGGACTTACCAAGTCTTATTCCCTTGCCATGGTCAATTTAGAAATGGTGATGCAGCTGCGATGAGGTATATTCATGCTTCAGTACTCGCCAGCTTCCAAACTCCTCAAACCCTGTACTCATCCCATTTTGATTAGAAAACAATGTTTCAGCACTCAGTGCTTTCTTGGGACTTGTCGCACTTGCTAGAACTTGTATGAATCAAATGCCACCCTGCAAGAGAAACTGCTTCATCATTCCTTGCTTGTTTAGTCGGTTTCAGCATTCATCACGAGTTCCAGAATGAATCAACTGCAAGTACTTAGGTACCATCGTACATGCAGTATAGTACTGAAGAAATCACTCCATGTCTAGGTGGGGGAAAGACCTTTTAAGCCCTAACAATGTGCAATTCTTAGTGGATTCATACATGGTTAATGTAATCATGGGCCTGTTTATAAGGGGGCCAATATGATATCTGCTTGTTAGCAAATCAGGATATAAGAACATACAATGTCCATTACATTCAGAAATACAGTATCCATTCACAATGTCCATTCAGTTCAAGAAACTCCTCTTAACAAAGCCTTTAAGTTTTTTCTTTTATAACTTGCGACAAAGAAATTGGTTAAGTAATTGGTTATGAAATAAACTCATATATGGAATAAACATACCAAAATATGCAAATCATATACAAGCGTGTCTATACAGGGCACAGATGCTAACCACCAACGTGCCATCATGGGACATGCTGAGGAGCCTGGCCAGAAGCATAACAGGGCGCCTTTCCGGAACCTCTCTGCGTGCTGGCGCAGTGCTACCCTCAATCTCACTTATTCTGAATCTCGACTTGGTCCATGTAAGGTGACCATTTGGATTGAGAGTTGACCCCTCTCAAACATAGAGCTGATTGGCCCTATTTCTTTTGCTATTTAAATTCCTTTCGAATGTCCCAGAATACTCAAGAATATTCTCTGCAAATGCTTGTTTCTGCTAAACATAGGGAGGTATTAGACTACCTCATTCCCACCCCCATCTTCCCACAATGGTTTTAAGCAGGGAAAGACTCATTTTGAGTATAAGTCTGCTGGCCTCACTATACAAAGTCACTTCCTTTAGGATCTGGTTGTTTCTCATTACCAAAATGTCCACATCTATGGGATGTTGAGCTGCACTAACTTCCTGAACAGGACATGAGCCACAGAATTCTCCCTTTGTATCGGATATTCTTGTTGTTGTCTTATGTAGAAAGTGTTGACAGAGACTATTCTCCCTTAAGTAGATTGTGGAAAGGGTTTCTATGGACCATCATTCCTATGTCCAGGACATTTTATATCCCAAATCTGTCAGTGATACCGTTCCCATCATTTTATCATCACGATTCATTTTTTAATGAAATATACTTTGAAGAAATGATAGGGTAAACTTTCTAGGGGATTTTTTAAAAAAGAAACAACACTAATTTTGGTATATAATCTCAGATATGCTTCTTTATTTTAAAAAAATCAATCCTATTTCTTTGCAGTTCACATGAATTTTTCAGTGTTATATACTCTTAGGTATAAATCCGTTCATGTTTTCTAAAAGATTGCAAAATCCTTTAAAGCTAAGACTATACTTTATTTATCTCTTTTATCCCACCAATGTATTCCTGTGCTTAATGACTTTAATTCATTTGGGAAGTGCTGCCACCAAGTGAAGAGCCATTAAATGGAAAAAGAAAAGCCATTAAATTTAACGGAAAAAGTTATGAGGCATTTATGATGTTTGGGCCCAAAGCCCAAATATCTGAACAATTTGTTAGAAAAATATATGAGTTGAACAATAAAAATAAGTTATTGCAATTAATAAATAAACAGTTTGAGTAAATAAATATATTTTATACTTAAAATGTTATATAATAAAAGATGTAGTGGTTGGCAGGTGGTGGAGGAAGGGTGTGAGAGACGTATTCTGTGAGTCTCGTGGCGGTCTTGTTCTCAAATCTACACTCACAGCTGTGGCACAGAAACACACTGTTAGGGCAAAATGAAGGTGGAATAACCATGAGAATGTCTCAAAACGCTTCAAAATAGCCTACATGAGTAACTAGCTCAAAACACTGCCTTTTCATTGCTTTTGCTTGTCCTGTGTATACACGAGAAACATTTTGGGTGCATCCATTTATGGTGTGTAATTTAAATATGTTCCGCATGCTGTTCTCTGACCCAAAACTTGTTTAGAGAAAACAATAAGCATGTCTTTACCTAAAATCATAATAGTGAAATACCACTTCTTATAGCATATTTATTTAGTGTCAAAATCTTGTTCTTCTGGGGAAAAAGAGTCATTGTCCAAAAAGTAGGATAACTTTTTAAGATAGGTTATGTTGAAAAGCGTTAACTAAACCCTCATAAGGTAAGGTAGGTCAGAGTGTATTACAAAGCGTGTAGTTGCAAAATGAATAGTTAATCAATGACAAAGCACTGTTCTTCAAATAGCCTTATTAGAAGACTATGTAAAGCACTGCTCAAATTGTTCAGTTGCTGCTGATGAAGTTGTTTTGACTGCAACAGTTAAATGTCTTCCAAAATATTTAACTTGCTACCAAGGCTGTTTATCCCTGTGTATCGGAAGTATGTTTGCCTTATTGGAATATGGTGGAGCCCTCACACTGGTTTTCCGAAATTTTGGAGCAGAAACTAGAGGCACGTGAACATGACACCTATAGATTCTGGAAGGTGAACCCATGGGGGTGGCAGAGTGAAGGAACAGTGTGAAAAGCTAGAGCCCTGTCAGCTGTCAGTACAGTGCTCCCCCGACCTGAACGCATGTGGGGAAGGGACCAACACTTCCCCCCACCCCGTCCTTTTATGTGGCCTTGTTTTATACTCATTTATCTTCCTTTATCCATTCTTCTTTTATGCTCACCCTAGCTGTTTCCTTCCTAGTTCTAATCTAAGGGACTCTCCTCTGTTGATCATCACCCAATTTCTGATGTTGTAACTACTTTACCTACTTAACAGGTATCTCTTTTCTCCCTCTCTTTCCCTTATGTCCCTGTCAAAGGCTCTAACAGGACAAAGTTGGGAGACTCTCTGGGACTGTGAAAATCACAGTGTCTATCTTTATCTCAAGTGCATCGCTTTATATTTACGGAAGCTTTTTATGATTACACAGACATGAACTACAAATGATTTCTTATTTCTAGCAAGAATATTATTGCAAATTACAAGTAAGTGTTTGTTAAAAAAAAAAAAACCAAGTAAGTGTTTGTTAACATCAAGAAGAACAATTCTGGAAATTTTTTGAATGTGTTGGTCAGTTGCCAGGTAAATGCATGAAAACTTTGGTTATTGGGTGCTTAGTCAATGACTTTTCAACAAAACGTATCTTAAAAAGTTATCCTATTTTTTATACGATGACTCTTTTTTCCCCAGAACAAGATTTTGACACTAAATAAATATTCTACAGAAGCAGTATTTCACCATTATGATTTCAGGCAAACACATGCTTACTGTTTCTCTCTAAACAATTTTTCAGTCAGAGAACAGCATGTGGAACACGTTTATGTTGCACACCATAAATGGGTGCACGCAAAATGTTTCCCCTGTGTACACAGGACAAGCAAAAGCAATGAAAAGGCAGTATCTTGAGCTGGTTACTCATGTGGGCTATTTTGAAGTGTTTGAGGCATTTTTGCTATTTATCTCCAGATCTACCACCTCCCTTATCCTCCAAAAGGGTTAAGATTACAAGACAAATTAAAACATAAATAAGTCCAAGGACTTCAAATTTCCCTGAAGAAAAATGTTATACCGTTGTGGTTTTAGTTCTGTTCAGAGTAATCATTCAAGCACGAATTAAAATTGTTACTTCAAATATTAGTAGAACCTATCAATAACTTCAAACAAAAAAAAAGGAAGAAAAGTTGACCAAAAAGTAATCAACTAATTAACAAAGACAATAAGATTTAGCACCTAAAGCAAGCATATATGAATATGAATATTTTTAAAGAATTTTTTTAACTTCTGAAAGAAACACTAGCAAAAGTTAATGGGACACTTCCACCAACCCAAGTACCCTCTGGTGTGAGTTGTCTTAATCAGCTGTCAGTGACAGTATGGCTCAAGGGGTCTTTCCTCTGCCTCTTTCAGAGAACTCCCTTCCAGGATCAGGAACCTACTGAACAAAGGATGCAGTACTCCATCCTTCACATGGTTCTTACGAAACACTGCTGTCTCCATTTCATCTCTTACAATCACCCTAGTTATCTTCCTGGGAAATACTATTTCCATGTCCACTTGTCAGAAATTAACACTTAAACCCATCTTTCAAATCTGCTGGTCTATTGGTATAACATTCGCAATGCTGTGCAACCATAACCACTGTCAATTTCTCAACCTTTTTCATCATCCTCAAAAGTTTTGGAGATTCTGTAATCATTAAGTAATAATTCCCGATTCTCCTCTCCCTCCCCCAGCTCCTGGTAAACTTTAATCTACTTTCTGTCTACGAACTTACCTATTCTAGCTATTTTATATAAGTGGAATCATACTATATTTTTCTTTTGTGTCTGCATTATTTCATTTAGCATAATATTTTAAAGGTTCATCCATGTTGTAACATTTATCAGAACTTCATTTCTTTTTTATAGCCTAATAACATTTCATTGTATATATGTAATACATTTTGTTTATTCATTCATCCGTCAATAAACACTTTGGTTGTTGCTACTTCTTAGTTATTGTGCATAATGTTGCAATGACCATTGGCATACCAGAATCTGTTTGCGCCCCTGTTTTTAATGATGTGGGGTACATACCTAGGAATGTAATTTCTGGCTCTTTTGGTAATTCTATATTTAACCTTTTGAGGAACCATCAAACTTTTCCACCGAAGCTGTACCATTTTACATTCCCACGAGCAGTGAATGAGAGTTCCAATTTCCTTACATGCTCATCAGCACGTATTTTCCATTTTTCTAAATTATATCCATCCAAGGGGGTGTGGATTGGTGAATCATTATTGTTTTGATTTGTGTTGTCATAATTATTAGTGGTATTGAGCATCTTTCCATGGGTGCATTACCTATTTGTATATATTTGTATATATTTGGACCAATATCTATGAAAGACATTGTCCATTTTTTATTGTTTATCTTTTTGTTGTTGAGTTTTTGGGAGTTCTTTACACATTCTGGATATTAAACCTTTATTGGATAAATTTTTTGTAAATATTTTGTCCTATGCTGTAGGTTGTCTTTTAACTTTTTTTTTGATAATGTCCTTTGATGCACAAAAGCTTTTACTTTTGATAAAGTTCAATTTATCATTTCTTTCATTGCTCATGTGTTGGTGTCAGATCTAAGATTTCACTGCCAACATAAATAAAAGAACTAAAACCATAAAACTCTAAGCTTATAAAGATGAACTGCTATGTTCATGTCTAAGAGTTTTCAGGCTTAGTTTCTATATTTATGTTGTTACTGCATTTTGAATTAAGTTTGCAGTTACTTGTGAGTTACTTGTTTGTTTTTGAAGATTATACCTTGACATAAGTGGCAGGGTGACGTGTGGGTTATTGTAGGAACCCAGAAACATGTACTCAATTCCATCTCCATGAATGGGGCATCCATGATTGCTCTAAATTGTGGAAAGTAATAAAGAAAGCAGAGAAGAAAGTTAACAGTAATTCTGTTTGTGTGTGCAGAAGACAAGATTTCAGCATAAAAGAAAAAAAATATTTGAAGGTTCAATCAGGTACAACTTACATTGCCTGTTATCCATACACACCAATTCCCCATACAAAATGCTTCAAGATGAATAGAGGAAAGGAATTGGAAGGAAGATTTTAGATCAGAGGCATCCCAGAGAAATGAAATCTGTTTTCACCTCCTAGGCTGATTCCTAGCAAGAGAGAAAGACAGAATTCCATGCTTTGAGGGGACCTGAAAGCCAAGGGAAGAGTATTATGCTTCTTACCTGGTTATTTGTAGAAGCTGCAGGCCCCACTGACAGTTTAAGTCATCCTCATGATGACAAATAGTAGATAGAGTAGGTGGCTGTATACCACACATGCACACATGGACCAGTGAAGAACCTCAGAAATAACTGCTGAGCCTCCTTCCCATGGGGCATAGGGAGATGCTAAACTTCTTACATGAAACAGTGCAAATAACCATAAGAATATAGGGTTTCTGATACAATGACTTTAAAAGTCAAACTCAAATTATATTTAATTATGCCCAATAAAATTGCATACATCCAACAGTGAGCTATTACATTTTGCAGGAATAAAAGATACAGGTGAGGTTTACATTCAAACCTTGCTTCACCTGGTGATGAGAAGTTGCTCACCGAATCTCACTACTCCATAATTTGGGGATTAGTCAATTTAACTTACTCCATAGCAGCTAGCAAGTAAATATGGGTGAATACATTTATTAGGGGCTATGTCACAATATTTTAAAAGTACACCAATATTTTCATACAACTGTTTTGCAAAAGCATAATATCATCATTTGATATACCGTTGCATGCAAATAAATTCTCTAATCTGCTTCTGTATCTCCAGTGCAATTTGACACACAGATGCAAGCAAGAGTGAAGGGATGAAAGCTAAGAGAAATTTGGCAGCAGTCAGAAGCCTCTCTCCTCACATACTAGCTCTGTAGATGTCAAGATGAAAGGCCAGAACCTGTTTTCTGCTGTTACTTCAAAGGAATCCAGGCATTCAGTCTCTAGCGCTCCCATGTCTTTAGCAGAAGGCTCGTGAATCCCAAGGGAGGACAAGGTGATTTTCCACACACAAACACAAATTATTCTGGTGGATCTTAACAAATCCAGCATGAGGCAGAATATGTTGAGATAAGGACAATGCTCAACATACTGAAGAGAATGGAATGTGAAATTTGGTCATTCTCACCAGAAAGACCTTGAGGGAACAGTCATAGGTGAGATCTGCCTCTGTGCTCGCAGAAAGTAGTTATGATTTCAAATTTAAAGACCCAGTTGACTGGCTTAAATCGTTATTTGTTTTTTTAAAGAGTATTGTAGGAAGCATCATATAATTTTATAATTAGCACTATTTCTTTGTTAACTCCTTTTTAAAGATTTCATTTATTTATTTTTAGAGAGAGGAAAAAGGAGGAGGAAAGAGAGGGAGAAAAACAGCGATGTGTGAGAGAAACATCAATGGGCTGCCTCTCCCGCATGCCCCAACCCGGAACCTGGCCCACTACACAGGCATGTGCCTTGACCAAATCAAACCAGCGGCCTATTGGTTTGCAGGATGACACCCAACCAACTGAACCGCACCAGTCAGGGCAACACTATTTCCCAGCAGTAAGAGACAGACAAAAAAAGCAAACCCAGTTCCACTGGTGGGGTCTGATTTACCAAAGGTCCAAGTGCTTCCCTGTTAAATAGCCAGTGACTGAGAATGGGTTGACATTCAGCTCCATAGTTACACACCGAACCCACACCGAACCCATACTGTGAGCTGGGCACAGATCTGTTTCTTTGTTAAAAGGGAGACCCAGATATTTATAAAATGCAATTCAACTAATAGGTTGTGTTTTCTGTGAGAGGAAATGCAGAGCGAGCTGAGCGGAGGTTAGAAGAGCCATTAGACTGTAACACATGTCTGACCCCAAGTGAAAAATAGAAGAAAGGGCGTTCAGGTGAAAGTGTCTTGGACTGCAGTGACTTGTAAGGTAAGTACCGCAAGGTTGTTGAGGAGTCCTCAACCACAACCACTCATCAGAAGAGGCCTGCATATCCCAGGGATGAGACTGCCATAGTATTCCTGCCATGCTCAGCCAGTGACAGAGAGCAACACATGGGAAGTGTGGCTTTGGTGCAAATGTGGCGATGGATTTCAGAGCCAGGTAGCTGGGGTTTTAGGTCAGTTACAGTCCCTGCAGTGGGAGGAGGTCTGCAAGATGAATTCTCATAGCAGTCATACCAAAGAGCCAACTCTTCTGGGAATGCCTCACAAGGCATAGACTTAGTATAACGCAAGTATATTTATTCACCTTCTAGCATTACAAGTATGCTTGTTTAAATTGGGAGGAAAATTGATTTTTATATATACTTGGTAGAGAAATGAGTGTGTTCTACCTCCAAAAGATAAATGAATTAATTACTCAAAGAATCTCTGTACCTACTGTGCTCTTTAGGCAGCTACTGGATGGTTTTCAGTTCAAACAAAGTTGCCACTTCCTTCTCAGTAAATGGTAAAGGAGAAAAAAATGTATTACTGCAAAAATATAGAGAAATAACAGCTCTGTTATTTTGTTTTCTCAAAGTGAGCCTTTCTTCTTCATGACAAATGACTATTCTGCCCGAAGCTATTTGTCACTGGGGTAGAGGCAGAAGGGTTGAGTAACCGTGTCTGCAATATTTTCAGCGCCTCCACATTACAGTTTAATTCTCCACATCTGTTTCCTACAGAAGAACCTCTCCCCAAAAGAGTGTTACCTACATCATAAGTTAGCTTGAGTAGGACATGAGCAAAGAGTGGCAAAGAGTGGCATACAATTTGCCACAATGATTTCCTTGTTTTCTTGATGCCAAAATTTCACCCTGTCATGATATAAGCTCATCTCATCATCATGGCCAGTGGACACTAACTGAATAGCTGTTACCACTTTACCAAAGAGGATGCAAAGAGGACTCAGAATCTTGATTTGAAGAGGCTTACTATTGGGGTGAAGAATGCATGTATATAAAAACAACTCAGGTAATATAGACTGCTGGGCCTGGTTTTGGTTTTATTCCATGTATAAGCTACAAAATTAGTCTGTAACAGTTTTCTGGTTGCTTAGCAGAAAACGTGAGATCCTGGGTCAGAAACAAGGGACTTTCTCATTCATAATACAGAAAGCATCAGTGGAGCTTGGGAGATCCACAGCTTTTCTAGCAAAAAGCAAGCCAGTCTGTTCTTTCTCCAAGAAGGGATACATTGCTTATCTCCCAGTTTACCATCTGTATTAAAAAAACCATGAAGGATGGCCTTACATTCTTGGCACACCCAGCCAGACATAGAGGAACCCAAGAAGCATAAGTATATATTTCTCTCAATGTAGGCAGAAAGTCAAATGATCAACACAGGTGACAACACCACCAGAGGCTGAACATCCAAAGTAACAGGACACTCATCGGTCAGGTAGGGGAATTGATGTTGACATTGGCTACAAAACAAACAAAAAAAATTGTTTGCTCCCATAACAAATTTATTACCAGCTTTTCTCTAAAGTCAGCTGTGGGTTGCTTACAAGGAGGAAAAAAAGGGTTGAAGAAAGAAGAATGGGTCTTTGGAAGTTTTACTATTTGTTACCAGTGATGAGATTGGACTACCTACATTGAGAGATGCAATGTAAATCTATCATTCTGAGCATTCATCTTCAATGATTTGAAGGAAGGGATGTCAGATGCAGGAATCTAATCATAATTATGGGAGTTGAATGTTACCTCTTTCCAGATATTTCTGCATATTTTCTATTAAACATTCCTCCTGAACCATAATAGAAACAATAGGAACAATGCCTGTTTTAAGTTTCGGTTAGCTGCATAGAGGTTGATGGGAGTATGGGGATTTAAAACTCTTCATGCTTTCATTAGATAAAAATCTGTGACATGTAAGTCATTATTATTCATCAGCATGAGGCCAAGTAAATTAGTGGAAGGCCAATTCTTGCTCCACACCCATGTCTGCTTGGCCCAATTCCCTCAGTGAGTTCCAGAGCCACACAAGATGTTATAGCCAACAGTGACCTTTTGTACCAGAAGCTCCACTGATTCTAGCAGGAAATTGGGTTTCCTCTACTTCCACCTCAGTTCCAGAGGGCACTGAACATGACCTTGAAGCATTTTGTGATTCTATTGTGAAGCCAACAGCCATGAAGCAGCATTTCCCAGAACAAAAGTAGCTGACATCAGGAAGACACAAGACTGACACTTATGAAGCAGGCCAGGACTCCTCGCTTGGGAGAGGAGGAATGGAACCAGGGTTACGGCCACTGCCTTGCTAAACTTATCACTTTATGGCAAACAGAACATGACAGGTGGAAATCATTGGCTACCACTGAAGTATTATGTAATGTGTAAAACAGGCCCAAATAAACCTATGGAATTTGATGGTTTTTTTTAAAAAGTAATGTTGATCTTTCATCTTTCAAGGATAGTGGTGAATTTTCTCAATTCATAGCTTACATATAGATTCTGTGATCATGGAAACAGCTTCTCTCTCTCTCCCTCTCCCTCTCTCTCATTCCAGAATTCACTTGCACATTTTTAATTAAAATCCCATTTTAGGAGAAAAAAAAGAGTCCTATGTGTAGAGAAGAAAAGAACTTTGGGAGATCTCAGGGTCCCCTCATTTGAGGACCTCTTTCCCACTCCCTGAAAATGCTTCTTTCTCCTCTATTTTTCTTTACTTACCCACTTCCTACTTCACAGCCTGCCCTAGCTCACCTAAGCTCCTAAACATCCTTTTCTTCAATGATTTGCAAGTATGACAAAGTGCTGTGACTACCTCAGCGCTATTTGCATTTTGAAAGAGAAAATTTGTATTTCAAGAAAGAAAGTGGTATGTCAGTAATAATGTATTTTTAAGGGATATCTCTTGAGGGAGGAGCCTGGATTCTGCCCCTTTTAAAGTTAAAAAGCATTTAATAAAACATCTAATCTGCTTTTGCTCAACTCTATCTCGGGTCCACTTCACCAAACATAGGATTTCTATTCCCAAACTCAGACTGAATCCTTGCCTTTAGACCTATTTATGGACATGCTAAATATCCCATGAAAATTTTCCAAATCCAGCAATTGAGCAGATGTGTTATCTGATATTGAGTACCCAGATGCTATTTGAGAACACATAGATGTTTGATTGAATTTTTCATCTGTCATACGGGTATTTGGCACTAAATACAGTCTTTAGAAATCACAGAAGGAACTCATTGTCCAGGCGTTTCGTGCAACATGCCCCACAATGTTGCTCTCTGTTCTGAAAGAAAGTTCACAGTGTGTGGAAAGCGGCAACAGCATGGAAATCTGTCCTAAGAGAGAACTTGAGTATTTAGAGGGCTATTTTGATCTTTGGGGAAGCCAGGGCCTGTCAGGAACTGAGTTGCCCGTTGTGTTATTATGGATAGGCTAGGTTTGTGGGGTAGCCCCAAGTGCTCCAAATTTCAGTGACTCCCACAGCCAAGATGTATCTTTCACTTAAGTCACATGTCCAGCATGGACCTGGGGTGGCTGTAGGTGGGAGGGGGAATAGGTTGGAGGGTCTCTGCTCAGTAGTCACTCTGGGACCCAAGCCAAAGGAGTCCTCATCTCAGCAAGTGTGTCTGCATTTGCCTCACAGGGAAGAGCAGAAGTGGCAGGTCTCTTGTTGGCATTTCTTAAATTTTTATCAGAAAGGATCCTCTCCATTGGCCAGAACTAGTCACATGGGCACGCCTAACTACAAGCAGTCAGTAAGGTTCAATTCCCTGAGTGTACCTCAGAAGGTAAATGGAACCAGATATCAGTGATTGGTAGTAATATTGGTCACATCCATCCAGGATTTAAAGGAAAAATTCACTGAAATGAACTTTCCTTAAAATTGGGTTTCTTCCTAGTGCAAAATCAAACATTCCTTGCTTCTTTCAGACTAAATGCAGGGTAATAATTTATCAATACATTATAACATTGATAAGACCACTGGAAGCATATTTTATTTAGAATTTAAAAGTTTATTCTCTCAGGGACCGTCATCTTATTCCCTGTCCCCACTAAAACAAAAAAAGAAATAACCAAAAGAGAGAAAATATGTTAAAATTTTAGTTCCCCATGTAAAGCATGCAAAGACTCTAATTGTAAATTCAAACAAGGGAAAACCAAATCTATTTGCCTCCTGGCAAAACATTACTCTTAATGAGAACATGCTCTGTGCTTCAAAATCTCATTATCAGGATTAATCACTATTCGATGTGGCATATAATCAACTTTCCTAAGCATAGACAAATATGCATGGTTTTTACAAAATAGGGATTATATCTGTATTTTTATTTCCCACTGTTAAAATAGTGTTATTGTGATCATTATACAATTTGTTGAGACAATTTCAATGACTACATAAGATTAAATCAAAGAAACATAATTTATTTCACCATTTTCCTTTTGGTTATTTACATTACTTGACACGTAAATGTGATTATTTTTATGTAATTATTTGATGAATGTTTGTTTGCCTCACGAGAGCTTGTTTGTAAACTCTTGTGTTTGTTCTTGGTCAGCATGATACTCCCATTGCTAGCAGTACCTGAAATATGGTGGGCGGGCTACAGCACCTGTTGAATGAATGAAGAAACTCACTCCTTGGCCCTTGGTTCAAGTCGGCCTCATCCTCAAAATATACTGATCTTCATCTCCATTATATATTGTAGTCTCTCCCTCTTCTAAAATTCCTCTGCGGTTATTTTTTCTGTAACTCCCTTGCAGGGAAAAAATACAAAATACTATTTATTGAGCACCATTATGAGTCAAGCACTGTGCTGGACATACTGTATTCAAGAAGAAAGTCCATATTATAAGAGTTGCAAATTGACCTAGCAGACATGTAAAAAAAATAACCCTGCCATGAAAGTTTCAATAAAGGATGCTTCCAGAACTCTTCAGTGACTGCCAAGCAGTCTGACTTTGGAAAAAGCTTGAGTCCCTCCCTAAATGAGATCTCTGTCCTTCATGCCTGGGGACAGTCTAAAGATGGAAACCTAGAACACACTGCAGCTCAGGGGACCTGCCACAGTGACTGATCCCTGGACAGAAAGATATGAGCCAGCATCTCAGGAGGAGGTGTACTTATATGGGTTATAAACAGCTCCAATTATCAAAGAGGAAATTAGAAAAACTTTGTGATATCATCTACAAAAATGGGAATATACAAAGGAGAAAGCCCTCAATAATAAGGCATTCTAGAGAAAGGGAGAAGAATGCATTCTGAGATTCTGTGTCGTTAATATATTGTACTTATTCTCAGAGGTACCTGCCCAGAATGAAGATGCTATTCCCATCTCCTTAAATTACAAGCCTGAATTAGATGTGTGAATGATCATTCACTTAAAATTCTTTCCCCCTAAATGACATTTATAAACTAATGAATTTCTCAGATCTTTTACCTTTCATATGGGAGACACCAAAACTGAATGCTTCGACATCAAGAATTAATGGAAAATAACACATTTCCTTTCCTTCACACCACAAATATTGAGTAGCTCTATTTTTGTGTGTCTTAATGCAGATGTTTCAGCAAGTGCTCAGGAATCTAATAATCTTTACTGAAGATGCCGGGAAGATGCTACTTTTGCTAGTTTAGGGAGTTTCACTGATGTAAAATCCTGTATCTAGTCATTTCTTCCTCCCCCACAACCCCAGGCAACCACCAATTTTGTAACTGTCTCTATAATTTTGCCTTTTCCAGAATATAGTTGGGATCATACTGTCCATACCTTTTTAGATTGGATTTTTTCACTTTGCAATGTACATTTAAGTTTCTTCCACATTTTTTCATGGCTTTATAGCTCATTTCTTTTCAGTGCTGAATAATATTTTATTATCAGGGTATACCACAGTTTATTCATTCATTCAATTACTGAAGAATATCTTGATTGCTTCTAAGTTTTGATAATAATGAATTCAGCTGCTATAAACACCCAAATGCAGAGTTTTGAGTGGATGTAAGTTTTCACCTCCTTAGGGCCAATACTAAGAACTACAATTACTAGATTTACAAAAAGAGAATGGTAAGACCACCAAGCAGTTTTTCAAGGTATTTGTGCCATTTTGCATTTCCACTAACAAATAAGTAAAAGCTTCTGTTGTTCCACATCCTTGCCAACATTTGATGTCAGTGTTCTGGATTTTGGCCATCCTGGTAGATGTGTAGTAGTATCTCATTTTAATTTGCATTTCCTTTACGATATATTATACGGAGAACCTTTACATATGCTTATTTGCCATTTGTATATTTTCTTTGGTGAGGTGACTTTAAATTCATTGCTCTATTTTTATTGCATTTTTGTTATCTTACTGTTAAGTTCTAAGAGTTCTTTATGTATTTTGGGTAATAGTTCTTTATCATATATATCTTTTATAAATTTTTTCTCTCACTTTTTATTCTCTTGAAAAATACCTTTCACAGGGCAGAAAATTTTAATTTTATTGAAGTCCAGTTTATCAATTCATTCTTTCATGGATTGTGCTTTTGGTGTTATGTCTAAAAAGTCATTGGCAGCACTAGGTCATCTAGATTTTCTCCTATGTTATCTTCTAGGAGTTTTATAGTTTTGAGTTTTACATTAGGATTACGATACATTTTCAGTTAATTTGCAAAGAGTATCTGGTCTGTGTCTAAATTCATTTTTTTTACATGTGGATGTTCAGTTGTTCTGGCACCACTTGTTGAAGAGACTATCTTTGCTCCATTTTACTGCCTTTGCTCCTTTGCCAAAAACCAGGTCACTATATCTGTGTTATCTATTTCTGAGCTCTCCGTTCTGTTCTATTGACCTATATCTCTGTTCTCTCACCAGTACCACATTGTCTTGATTATTGTAGCTTTATAGTAAATCTTGAAGTCAGACAGCATCAGCCCTTTCACTTTTTCTTCTTCAATATTGTGTTGGCTATTCTGGATCTCTTGCCACTCTCTGTACACTTCAGGATTAGTTTATTGATATCCACTAAATAACTTGTTGGGATTTTTATCATGGTTGTATGAATCTGTAGATCAATTTGAGAAAAAATGACATTGACAATGTTGAGTTTTCCTATCCATCAACATGGAGTATCTCTGTTAATTTATATCATCTGATGTATTTCATCACAATTTTGTTTACATGTATATATGTGTGTGTATGTATATGTAAACATATATTATACTTATTTTATTATATTTATACCTAAATACTTTATTTTGAGGATTTTAATGTAAATGTTACTGTATTTTTGAATGTCAAGTTCCACTTGTTAATTGGTAGTATACAGAAAATCAATTAGCTTATGTATATTAACTTTATATTTTGCTATCTTTCTATGATTATCTGTTAGTTCCAGGATATTTTGTGGATTCTTTTGAATTTTCTACATACATAATAATGTTTTCTGTGAACAAAGACACTTGTATTTCTTCCTTCCAGACTGTATACTTTTTATTTCCTTTTTTCCTCATATTGCCTTAGCTAGTACTTCCAATACAACATGGAGAAGAAGTAGTAAGAAGGAACATTTTTGCTTTGTTCCTGATCTTAGTGGGAAAACTTCCAGATTCTCATCATTAAGTAGAATGTTAGCTGGAGATACTTGTAGATATCATTTATCAGGTTGAGAAAACTTTCTATTCCTAGATTACTGAGAGTTTTTCTCATCAATAGATGTTGAATATTGTCCAATGTTTTTACTGCATTTATTGATATGATTATGTGAATATGCTTATTTAGACTGTTGATATGAATGGATTATACTGATTAATTTTCAAATGTTAAGCCAGCCCATCTACTTGTGATAAATCCCATTTGTTCATGATATATAATTATTTTTATATATTTTGGAGTGTATTCGCTAATACTTTGTTGAAAATTTTTGTGTCTGTGTTCATGAAAGCTTTGCATCTGTAGTTTTCTCTTTTTTTGTAATGTGTTTGGCCTAATATAATGAGTTAGGAAGTATTCCCTCTGCTTCTACTGTCTAGAAGAGGGTATAAAAAATCAGTATAATTTCTTCCTTACCTGTACTTACTTTAGTAGAGAAAGATCTATTCAGATTGTTTATTTCCTCTTGTGTTAGTATTAACAGATTGTACCTTTCAAGGAATTAGTCCATTTCATCTAGGCTATCAAATTTGTGGGCATATACTTGTTCGTAGTATTTCTTTATTATCTTTTTAATGTCTGTGGATTTGCAGTGATGTCTCTTCTTTCATTTCTGATATTAGCAATTTGTGTCTTCTCTCTTTTTTTATTAATAGCCTGACTACAGGCTTATTGATGTTACTGATCAATTATCCGCTTTTGGTTTCGCTGATTTCCTGTTTTCAATTTGATTGATTTCTGTTCTGATTCTTACTAGGTTTTTTTCTTCTCTTTGTATGTAATTTGCTCTTCTTTTTCTGGTTTCCTAGAAGGAAGCTAAGATGATTGATTTTAGATCTCCTTTCTTTTCTAATATGTTCAATGCCATAAATTTTTCTGTAAGAGCTGCTTCCCCTGTATCTCACAAATTTTAGTAAGTTGTGTTTTCATTTTCAAAATAATTTAAAATTTCTATTTCTTTTGAGATTATTTTCTTTAACTCGTGTTACTTAGTAATATATTTTTAAATTTCTATGTGTTTTGGTATTTTCCAGTTATCCTTCTGTCATCGATTTCTAAGTCCACTATGGTCTACGAGAAGACTTTGTATAAATTCTATTCTTTTAAATTTGCTAAGGTGTGTTTTATGATCTAGAATGTGGGTCTATCTTGATAGATGTCTAATATGAATTTGAGAATAACGTGCATTCTGCTGTTAGATAAACTAGGCTATGGATGCTCATTATGTCCAGCTGACTGATAGCAATGTTGAGTTCAAATCTATCCCTCTTGATTTTCTCCCTGCTGGATCTGTCTATATCTGATAGAGTGGTGCTGAAGTCTCCAATTATAATAGTGGATTCATCTATTTTTCCTAGCATTTCTGTTAGGTTAGGCTCTGCTTAACTAGTTTCTTCTGAAAACAGATCTCACAAAAATGTGGGATGTCCCTATGACTTCACCTGGAGTTTTAAACTCTTGGATTTGTTCACACCTAGCCTCCAGCAATTTATCAATAACAGTTTAGGTTGTCCTACCCCAGCACTGGTTCCTGGGAATATTTCTGCCCCAGTACATTGTGATTCTCAGTATCCACCTCTCTCTCCAACTTTGGGGGTAGCAATTTGTCTTATGACCTCAATTCTCTTAGCAGTCTCAGAAGAATTGTTGATTTCACAGCTTGTTCATCTTCTTACTTGTTGTTAAGATAGACTGGCATCTTCTAATATCATTACATGCTGAACTGAAAACATAACCATCCTTAATTTTTAAGCATAAATCGTTCTAATAAAACATACATTGGCAGTATATTTAAACATTCCATAAATAAGATGTCTGTTAATCCAAGTTTTGCAGGCTTAATCCAAACATTTAAGGAAGGTTGAAAGGAATGGGACAAAGAGATGAAGTTTCTCAATATGAGGCAGATGATGTACTTCAGAGGCCTAGATCAGGGTAGACTGTGAAAGAAATCCTCGTCGGACCCACCTAACTTCTTAGGCTTTGCTTTCTGCTTCTGTTGAGTCACAGAGGAGCTGCCAGTGGTGTAACTTGAGCTCATTCCATGTCCACAGGCTGTCTAAGAAGGCAAACCTTGCCATCCAGAGCAGCTAATGTATAGGGTGGCCAGAATTTAGGAGATCTCCAGCAGGCAGAAGGAGAGAGACTATCTGAAGCAACCAGATCCTTTGAATTTGAGTTTGGTCTGAATTCGCAGCCTATGGAGAGCATCAGTACTTGCTAGTCTAGGCAGAAGCATAAAGCAGGCAGAGAGAGCAGTAGTAGAAATTATGAATCAGGACAAGCCATGAACAAGAAGTGGTTGGAGCAGCCAGGTCTCTGTAATAGCAGCTCCGGCCCTGAAAGTAGTGAATATCCACTCAGGAGAAGACAGCTAGGAGCTGTTCAATCACAGAGTTGCTGTTAGAAACCAGGCACCTGCTCTCTGTCCTCAAATGGCCTTCATTTTAGGCCCCTGTGGCCTGGTGAAGGCTTTTCTGTTCTCCTTTCCCATCTCCTTAGCTAACATGGAAGACCTTAATTAACATATGGAAGTTAAGTTCTCCTCTGGGTCTAACATTCTAGAATGATACTGAACATAATAAAAACTCATTAATTCAAATCACTTGTTCCAAATTTCTAGTTATTCCATTTGGACAAAGGTGAAGTTTATTTTAACTCAGAAAAAAATTTTATTATAGATAGCTCAAATTAAAAAGAAAGAGAGTAGAGGAGCTGTTTAAAATATTTAAGGAGAAAAACTATTAATTTAATAGGTTAATTTAAAACTATTTTATTTCTTTATGAAAAATGTATGACCCAAAGAAATTCAATTAAGTAGAATGAATAAATATTGGTTACCATTATGTTTTTCAACAAGTATTTGCTGACCCTCTCCATGGGGTAGGCACTGTGCTAAGTTACTGCTATTGTATGAATGTTTGCTTCCCCCAAAAATTTGTATGTTGAAATTCTAACCCGCAAAGGTGATAGTATTAGTAGGTGGGGCATTAGAGAGTTGCTTAAGTCATGAGGATAGAACCCTCTTGAAAGTTATTAATATCTTATCAAAGAGGCTTTCAGAAAGATCCCTAGCTCATTCTACCATGTAAAGATACAAGAAGTCTGCAATCTGGAAGAGAGTCCTCACCTGACCACGTTGGCACCCTGACCTCTGATTTTCAGCCTCCAAAACTGTGAGAAATAAGTTTCTGATTTTATAAGCCTTTCAGTCTACTTTGTTTTAACAGCCTGAGTGAACTAAGACAGTTACCAGAATACAGAAACATGGAATCAATAAAGTATAGTATGGTACTGTATGTTAATTCAAAAAATAAAAGTGTAACATAAGAAAAAGCTTAGAAAGTTGTTCTTTGCCCCACCAAATGTATGGATTATATACACATACATAATGGATCTTGCCATTAAGCAGTTTGGGAACTGATGGAAAAGAGAGACACATCACAAACTACTCTCTATAATAAAGGCTAAGACTGAGTTGTACACACAGGGTGTTAACAAGCACACGCAAGGAGTATTCCAGTCACCCTATGGATGGAAATACAAGCTACGCAAAGCTATAATTGAGGTCTGTTAAAATGAAAATCCCGTCTTAAGACATAAGAATAAGAAGCCAGTTCAAAATTCAATTCAAGCAGCCATCTCATATTTCTTTACAGCTTATGCTGGCTGGCCCCAGGGAGAATACAGGTGGGGGCTGACTTTGACCAGCACCACCTGGAAAACCCCAGGGCCAGTGCACCCAGTGGACAGCTATAGACCACATTGGAGCACTACCACCCTGCCCCTGCACAGATGATCCCCCACAGAGGGCAGGGGTTGGTGGTCAGTGGTCACAGCCTGTACTTGAAACTGACTGACATGGGTAAATCCCTCCCATTGGCCTACTAACAGCAACCAAGGCTCAACTACAAGAGGAGGGTGTACTCAGCCCACACCAATGGCATACCTCAAGTACCCAGCTTGGGTCATAGGACCATACAGGACACCTACTACATCAGGTTACACTACCAAGACATGGAGTCGAATCAGCTCCAATACATAGAAATAAACAAAAGGAGGCTGCCAAAACAAGGAGACAAAGAAACATGGCCCAAATGAAAGAACAGATAAAAGCTCCAGAAAAAGAGCTAAATGAAATGGAGATAGGCAATCTATCAGATGCAGATGTCAAAGCACTGGTTATAAGGATGCTCAAGGAACTTAATGAGGAAGGACCTCCGCAGCATTAAAAAGATCTAGTCAGAGATGAAGGATACGCTAATTGAAATAAAGAACAATCTATAGAGAAACAACAGTAGAATGGATAAAGCTATCAAACCAATGACTTGGAACATAAGGAACAAAAAAAAAGCAAGCAGAATAACAATAAGAAAAAAGAATACAAAAAATGAGGATAGTATAAGCAGTCTCTGAGACAACTTTAAGAGGTCCAACATTCACCTCATAGGAGTGCCAGAAGAAAAGAAAGAGCAAGAAATTGGAAATCTATCTGAAAAAATAGTGAAAGAAAACTTTCCAAATTTGGTTAAGGAAATAGACATACAAGTCCAGGAAGCACAGAGAATCCCAATTATGATGAATGCAAAGAGGCTCACTCCCAGACAAATCATTATTAAAAGGCCAAAGGTTAAGGATAAAGAGAGACTCTTAAAAGCAAGAGAAAAGGAATTAGTTTACCAGAAAGTTACCAGATGGGAGGGGGAAGGGAGAGAATGAGTGAAGAGATAAGGGGATTGAGAAGTACAAAACAGGTAGTTACAGAATAGTCATGGGGATGCAGAGTACTGTGTAGGAAATGGAATAGCCAAAGAACTTACATGCATGACTCGTGGACATGAACAATGTTGGGGAGATTGCCTGAGGGAGCGGGGGATGCTGGGTAAAGGGGGGCAAAGGGAGAAAAATCAGGACAACTGTAATAGCATAATAAATAAAATATAATTAAAATAAAAATAAGAAATAAATTTAAAAACTTCAATTCTATATCAAAGTATTCTGAAGTTCTGCCCAAATCTCATTTGAAATCCAAACTATATCTAAAGGAATATTCAAAAACTCAGATGATATTCTACGCTCTTCTTTTTATGTTCCTTTGTCATTGCTATTTTTATTCTATGATAGAAATGTTTCTAGACTCCCACGCAATCCAATTTTCAGTGGCATTTCTAATCAAATCAAACTCAAGCTAGAAAATCTTAAAATAAGGTCTTCATTCTTAGGATTTCACACTAAAATCTAAAACAGAAAATTGAATAAATAAAAGTAAGTTAGCACTAACTCATGCAGGCCAACTGGCATTAAAACATTTATACTTCCCTTTAATATTTGCACCGAACATAAATTAGATACTGAAATGACTCCTTTGTGAAAAAGGCAGGAGTATGGAGTTAATTATGCCTACTTCATAGAGACAAATCAGAGTCAGAGGAGGTGTCATGCAATTTTTTTAGCACCTCAGTAACACAATAATAGATGCGATAATTTCCATAGAATATTATCTTTAGCTCATCAAAACAAGTCATTTTCCCAACTTTTTTCTTCAGTTCTTTCTGGGATTTACCAAATGTAAAAAAGATTAAAAGCATGTACGACAAATCAATAATTGCTTATCTAAGACCAGTTAGATAAAAGTGTAGGCCCTTCTTAATATCAATAAATGAAAATTGTCAATAAATGAAAGACTAGATCACGAAATGAAATGAAGGCACCATAAGAAAATAAATACGCCTACCAGAGTATTGAAAGTAGAATTATGGAAAACAACAAAATGACTCCATCCCCAGCCACTGTCTGTGCTGGAGACACCCTCAGTGAAACTACCTACCTGAGTCCAGTCAGCCCACAGCTCCGTGAGAGACACTAATGACCTGTGATGGTTGTTTTGTGCCACTAAGTTTGGGCAGCTCTTTGACAGAAATAGATAAGACAAGTGGTAACTCCTGCCATTACTGGTACTCCAGTTTGTTTTTATCCTCTTCCGAAAAGATGGGCCCTTAATGTTTACTTAAGTTATTTGATAAATTTTAAATTTTGTTACCTTATCTATGGCAAAAATAGCTTTTGACATAAAGACTTTGCCTTTGTCCTAGGTATCAGCTGAACATATTTTGATCTTTTGAAAAATCTGCTTCTGAGAAAACTCAGAGTAACACTATAATCTTTTAAGTTAACTCTACAAAGTTCTAGGAAAAAAAAAAAACCTCCCTGAAAATAACATTTTATTTCCAAAGATCTGCATGATATCTTTACAAAAGAATAAGAAATACAACACTAAGAAAAATTAAGGTATATTATCACAATTTTACCATAACTGTAAATACAAACTTAGTTTTTTGTTGTTTAATCATATTCATTCAAATGTTAACCTATTGCTTCTGTTGAAATAGCATTAAAAATAGAACTTGCCTTCTACGTACTGTTGAGCAGATGTGTTAGTGCTGCTTTGTCGCTTACTCTATTCAGACATGATGCAATTTATTTCTTAAAATTAAAAATAGCTTACAAATGCCACTATCATTTTCTTTCATAGTCACTTAACAGAATGTTAATTAGGTAATTGATGGAGCCACATAATTTTTATTTAGGCAGACATGAAGAGATAACTTCTTTAGCAATATTGGACTGTGAATATTAATAAACCGAAACCTTATTGAAAATGGACTTGGGAGGCTAGAAGAGACCTCTCAAGCACGTGTCACTCAATGCACATGACTGACCCCAACAGGTAGAGAGCACCTTGCTTATTCAACAGAAAGTGATACTACTTCACTACCTCAGCAGTAAGAAGAAATATTTCCTCCTTGCTTGGTAACAGCTCAGCCAATGGGAGACTTCCATAATGCACCCAATGCAAAGTCTCTATACTTCAAACTTTTCATTTTCCCCTTTAGAGTCTGTTTATAACAGCTGCTCCCAAGTCCATAAAAGAACATTACTCTCCTTTGCTTCTCTCGACTTGTGTGTAATTTGCTATTGGACTGTGTGTCCCAAATTGCAAAAGGAACCTATTTTGCTGGAGAAATATCTGCCTATGTGTTTAATGTCAACAACATAAAATATTTTGTGTGGCCCTGGCTGGTGTAGCTCAGTGGATTGAGCTCAGGCTGCAAACCAAAATGTCACCGGTTTGACTCCCAGTCAGGGCACATGCCTGGGTTGCCGGCCAGGTCCCCAGTGGGGGGTGCATGAGAGGTAACCACACATTAATATTTCTCTCCCTCCCTTTCTCCTTCCCTTCCCCTCTCTCTATAAATAAATAAATATTAAAAAATATATTTTGTGTGAATTTTACATTATGTAATGCTGGAAAGTCATCTCTGTGAGGTACAGATCTTTTATAACAATCATATTTGAAAATGCCAATTAAATCTCAATTCATTAACAATTTCTGTTTTCTTAGAGATCACTGCACATCCTCTTATCTCTATCTCCTAGTCACATACAAAGAAATTTAAAAAGTAGTATATAAGTCAGTTCTTGCCACAACAATATGACATCACCAGCAACTCTAAAATTTTGTGACACATTATAATTAGGCAACTATTTCTCAATTATGCATCTGAGGGTCAGATGAGGTGGCTCTGCTTCATGTGACTCATTCCAGGGCCCTGTGTCTCATTCTGTTCTTCTCATGAGAATGGCAGAAGATTAAAAAACTCAAAAGTGCAAGCACACTTCCAGCCTCCATTCATTAACATTCTAAAATCCTATTAGCCAAAGCAAGCCACCTGACCCAAAGTCCAAGGGTGGAGGGAAGTGAGGCCATAGCAACAATGTAGATGTCTAATTCTACTACAAGAGAATGAAGCTTTGAGACCAAAAAGTCAATCCACCATAAGTGATCAATGAAGACAACTATGCTCCCTTGAACCGTGAATCCTGTATTTGGCCCACTGGGATATGTTTCTAAAGGCAAACCCTGCAGCTCAGCCCGGTCAGTTGCCCAGTCCTTGCTCTACTTCTAGTTCAGGTCTCACTCCAGGTCAAAGGTCATACTTCTGCCTTGTCCAGACCTGATTCCATGATGTGATAGGAGACTGCCATGACACTATCTTCAGATATTCTAAAGGAGTGACCTAAATATAATATTGTCTCAGGACATCACAATGAAATATATAAAAGAAGTACTAAAAGCATGATTTTGGAGTGACAAAAGCCATAGTAACTACCACAGTCTATTGACAGCTTCACATGTGACAAGCATAGTGTTCAGTATTTTGCAGAATTATTTCATGAGACTGGAAGCATCCATATGGAGTTATCCTAAAACATGAATTATCCATCCCATCAGTGGGGGCTTTGAGTGGGCAAGTTTTATACCCACTGCTAAATCCTAACTGAATATAGTAAACATAATTTTGGTTACCATTCTTCCGGTAAAAGCAGAACTGATGAATCTATCTAGACAAGGTGCTTTGCCCTTATCAGCCTAAGACTTTTTATTTCCCAGGACTCTATATTTTTAGTAGAGAAACAAAGAGAAGGAAAAAATATGGAGCTGATTTATTGAAATTGTAGATTAGTTCCTGCTACAGGATGCCCAGAGCACCCCCGTTTCCTGTCCTCTCCAGCTGGGTTCTTCAGCTGACCTTTTGTTTAGTGAACCACGTCAGATCCTTCCAAAAGTGAATGCTTTGCTTAAGTTTCCAGAGCCAGTTTCTCTTGTTTTCTACCGGGAGCCCAAACTGACACAAAGCCCTCACACACGAGTGATCTAGCTAAAGTCACCCAGAATGTCACCACTCACTAAATAATAATATCCTCAAGGGGAGGGTTGAAGATGTGTTTCATCTATGTGTATTCAATGTCCAAAACAAATTCCTGAAACATAACATGCTATGCACTGAATATTTGTGTACTCCCAAAATCCATGTTAAAACCTAATCCCCAATTTAATGGTATTTGTAGGTGGAACCCTTAGGAGGTGCTTAGGTCATGAGGTGGAACACTCGTGAATGGGGTTAGTGCCTTGTAAAAGAAATCCTGGAGAGCTCTCTCACACCCTTCCACTGCATGAGGACACAGTGAAAGAACAGCCATCTGTGAACCAGGAAACAAATTAGACGCCAGATCTTCTGGTGCCTTGATCTTGGACTTCCCAGCTTCCAGAACTGAGAAAAACAAATTCTGATTTTTATAAGGTGCCCTCTCTATGGCAGTTTACTATAGAAGCTTGAAAGGACTAAGACAATACATAATTTATTTTTTCCAGATTTCCATGCAGACCTTCTGGCCCCTTTTATTTAAGGGTAACACATACCCCAACCCACCTTTATCCTACCTACTGCTCTTCTTCAGCTTCCCTGAATTCAGGACATTTTAACCTAAGACCACTGGGAGCTCAGACTACTTCTTAGCAAATATTCAATAATCAAAATTAGTCTGTGAGGGCTTATGTTAAATTTAGGGCCTTTTATTAATAAAATGTATACCAACAAGTTGCAAGTAGAGTTGTCCCAAAAGAAAAAGAGGTGCCCAAGTGTCCCTAGCCTAGGATGGAAATCAGTACAGAATGATAACTGTTGTCTATAATACTTTGATGTAGGTAAAGAAAACTGGGGCTTTCTTAAATCTACGTTAGCTTCAGAGAAAGTAAGAAGATTATTCTAAAACCGCCCTGGGTATTGTCAGTTGCCAAAATAGCTTGAACAAGATTTAGGAAAAAGTTCTTTCTTTAAGGGAATATAATCTTTATCTGCAAAATAAAATTCAGATGCAACACTAAGAAAATGACTAGACTTTTCAACACCAAAGATAAAAGGAAGATTTTGTTAATACCATTTTGGAAAATTAAAAATAATGTTGTAACATTTATTGGGAGTTCTATTTATAATTATTATGTCCATCATAGAAAAATAGAAAATATTTTTAAAATACTAAGAAAAAATTATCTGTAATTTTGAAGTGTTGGGACTCTTTCTACCATAGGTAACAGGAAAACCCAATCCAAATTCCTTAAGCAAAGAGAGCTATTGGCTCCTAGAACTGACAGAGCAGGGCTTGAACCAGCTTCAGGCACCAGTTGATTTGAGGTCAAATGATGTTTCCAGAACCAGATTTCTGTCTCACTATCTCTGGTTTTGCTGTCCATGAGGTTGGCTCCATTCTTAGGAAGTGTGGCTTAGGAACTCTAGCGACCCTAACACAATCTTCACTCCAGTCCCAAATCTCATGGGAAAAGAAAGACTTTGCACCCTAATGGCTGAATCCAAGGCTTCTGAATTGAGTTGGTTCTGAGTGGGCTTATCCCTGAATCCTGCACAGGTTCAGTGTGCTGACTGGCTTGGGAGACGGCGGGGGGGAGATGCCTGCCACCCAGGCAACAAGAACTGCAAGTAGTGGAGAGTCTGATGCCAGAACGAGACCTGGAGCCAACATGCGAAGGGGAAGGAACAGGAAAAGGAGAAAAATCACAAATGTCTGCTGCTGTAAGACCATCACTGAAAGAGAGCAGCCATTAACATTTTCTTATATGTGTGCTTACACACATACACACACAGACGATTGTAAGAAATCAGACATCTAAAACCTGATTTACAAATGATACACTAAATTAAAAATTTTGTGAATTTTTTTGATATTTTATGAAGTTATATGAAATATATGAAATTTTATAAAACTAAATATAAAAGGTTAATGGGTGTTACGGCTGAAGGTAGAAAGATCATGGAAATGTTCTCTCTCCTTTTTAAATGTAAACCGCTTTTCTATTATATTTTTTCCATTATAACTTATCTCCCTTATATCCTCTTCCACCTCCACCCACTCACCTTCCCCCACCCTGCAGTCGCCATACTGTTGTCTGTGTCCATGTGTTCTTTCTCTAGCTTTTCCTTTGTTACTCAGTCCCTCTCCCTTGCAACCTCTCAGCCTGCTCTCTGTCTATGAGACTGTCTCTATTTTGCTTGTTAGTTCAAACTGTTCATTAGATTCCAAACATGAGTGAAATCATATGGTACATGTCTTTCTCTGGCTTATTCGACTTAGCATAATATTCTCCAGGTCCATTCACACTGTCCCAAAGGGTAAAATTTTCTGGTTTTATAAAATATTTATTTATTTATTTATTTATTTATTTATTTATTTATTTATTTATTTAAGAGAAGGAAAGGGAGGGAGAGAGTGAGTGAAATATTGACAGATTGCCTCACATACGTGCCCCAAACAGGGACAGGAGCCTCAACATAGGCTTGTGCCCTGACTGCCAATCAAGCCACAGCCTTTTGCTTTGCAGGACAACATCCAGCCAAATGAGCCTTATTGGTCAGGGCAAGTTTTCTTCTTCTTATGGCTGAGTAGTATTCCATCGTGTACATGTACCACAGCTGTTTTAGCCTCTCACCTACTAAGAGACACTCGGACTGCTTCTGCATCTTGGCTATTGTGTATAATACTGAAATGAACATGTGGGTGTATACATTCTTTTGAATTAGTGTTTTGGGGTTTTTTAGATAAATTCCCAGAAGTGGAATCACTGGGTCATCTAAAACTTATAAAGAACTTATAAAACTCAACACCAAAAAAACCCTACAAACAAACCAATTAAAATATGTGCAAATGACCTGAATAGGCACTACTTCTCCAAAGAGGACATGCAGATGGCTGATCAATATATGAAAAGATTTCACTAAAGAGATGCAAATTAAAACCCTCATGAGATATCACCTTATACCTGTCAGAATGGCTATCATCAATAAATCAAACAATTGTTGATGAGGATGTGGAGAAAGGGGAACCCTTTTGTCCTGTTGGTGGGACTGCAGATTGGTAGAGCCACTGTGGAAAGCAGTATTGAAGTTACGTCAAAAAAATTAAAAATGTTCTCTGTTTCAGTTATGATGATGCTTATACCATTTATCAATAGTCAAAAAACTATACTCTCTGAAGGGGTTGATCTTATTGTATATACGTTATTCTTAACTAAAGTTAAAAACAACTAAATTAAAAAATAAAAACTAAAGTATAGTCTCCTCTTTTCACTTGATAGCGTATAATAAACATTGTTGTATGAGAAGAAACTCTTCAACTTGACAATTAGCACATAGTTCAAAATCATGCAATTAGTAGAACTAAGTCAAAATCAAGCTCAGGAACAAATGAAAGACTTTAAAAAGCACAAAAAATCCAAGTTCATGAATTTTGCATCAGAGGGTCAGAGCTACTAATCTGTCTGGAAAATATTTATGTTACATAGTATCTGAGCAAATTGTTAGTGACTAATTTCAATATTTTCTTTAATTCATTCAAGAGATAAGTGTCATGAAAGCTAAACCAATATTCCAGATAGAACCAAAATCAAAAGACAGAATAGGCATGATAAATTATCCTTATTCATTTTACATGGCTGATACATTAAAATTTTCCTCATTCAAAAACAACTTTGATTTAATAACATCATCCTCGTCAAGGACCAATGGTAACTCACACTAAGTATAGCAGGGACAGAGTTGGTTCATATTAAACTGATAATGTATACATATATTATGCATCTGGTTCAAATTTGTTAGGAATAAAACATCTAACATAAAAGAAAGTTTCTGCCAATGCTACTAATTGTGCATATTTTATTTCTTCCTTATCTCCACAATGACCACACTGCATTTATTACTTAGAGGGTCTCATCACTCTTTTTACAACCCTCTGTTTTAACTGAATTTTAGGATGTTGCCGCCCAGGCCTGTAGCACTCCCAGGACACTACGGTGAGATGTGCTAGACAGGAAAGATGAGCTCTGTGATCAAAGGACAAGATATGTTTCTTCCAGATCTTGCAGCAAAGGTCAATTCTCAACTGTGTCTCCTTGGGAACCGGGGTAAGTTTACTGTTGGTATTGCTAGATATTTATGTGACATTTGAGATGATCAAAAGTCCCCAAACAACTTTCATATGGCATCTCCCTCAAAGGTTTGCTGAGAGTGGCATTGTTAATACATTTTATTTTTTTAATTTTATTTTAATTGTTGTTCAAGTACAGTTTTCTATCTTTTACTCCCATCCCAACCCACCCCCCCAGCCCTCCCCACCTCCCTCTCATTTGCACCCCGCCCCAGCTTTTGTCCACGTGTCCTTTAAACTAGTTCCTGCAAACCCTTCTCTTCTTCCCCTGAAATTCCCTCCCCTCTCCCTCTGGTCACTGTCAGCCTGTTCTCTATTTCAGTGTCTTTGGTTATATTTTGCTTGTTTGTTTGTTTTGTTGTTTAGGTTCTTGTTAAAGGTGAGATCATATGGTATTTGTCTTTCACTGCCTGGCTTATTTTGCTTAGCATAATGTTAATACCTTTTAGAAACAGAGGGTCTAAGTCAGCATCCATGGGGATCTCAAAACGTCAACTTCAGAAAAGGATTCACGATCCCTTCTTGACACAAGTAGTACAAAACCATTCCGGACTTGAAGCAGAAGAGAAAGCTTTCAGCAGAAAATACCTTTTTCCTTTAGAAAGATAACTTTGGCAGGCTGACAGAGTGGTTCAGTGAGTGGAGAAAACAGTTGGAGTATATTGCAATAGATCAGGCTCAAGGTAACAAGAGTCAGAATGAGGATTTAGTATTTGCATGTGGAGGTGTAACTAAAACGGTGAAGAGACATGGTCTGTAAGTACTAACAAAGACAAAGCTTTTACCCTCTACTTCTTGCCCACTGAGTCAGGGCAAGAGTCACAGCTGACATGAGACAAACCAATGGCATCACCGTGTTGAATATTTAGTCAGTTGGGGCACCTTTATGTATGTTGGCACCTGTGTCCTTTTAACAGACTTCCATCTTTAAACACAAACAAATGAAAAACAAAACTTCCCTGTTCCTGGCTTTAAAAAGGTATTCTAAGCTCATTGTGTACTTTTCCTACCCCAGCTTTGGAGCCAACTATTTTTGAGGAGCCTGGGTACTTACAGTTGGGAATGACATTACATAGAGAGCAAGATCTGAGTGCTAGAGGCAGCCATTGCTCCCAGAATGTGTCTGTTTCTAGGATCTTTCAGCAGATAAAGATGGAGCACACATACACACCTCCACACACTCTGGTGTGCATATAAATGCACACAAAAACAAGTATGCACATATATATACACATAATGAACACATACCTATATTTTTTCCTGTATTTTAAAACAACTTTATTTTTTACTTTTACTTTTTAAATTTTTAGATTTGGAATAAATCTTATAATCTCACTGTTCATCCAAGGAGGTAATGTTTCTCTTTTTTAAAGATATTTTTATTAAATATTTTATTGTTGTTCTATTACAATTGTCCCAGTTTTTTCCCCTTTCACCCGGCCCACCCCCCACTGCCAGTCAATCCCCACACCATTGTCCACGTCCGTGGGTCATTCATACATGTTCCTTGACTACTCCCTTACGCTTCTTTCCACCTTTATCCCCCTCCCCAGTTCCCTTGTGTCACTGTCAGTCTGTTCCTTGTTTCCATCCCTCTGGTTCTATTGTGTTTGTTTGTTTGTTTGTTCATTCGTTTTGCTCCTTAGGTTCCTCTTATAGGTGAGATCATATGGTGTTTGTCTTTTACCACCTGGGTTATTTCACTTAGCACAATATTATCCAGTTCCATTCATGCTATAGCAAAAGGTAGGAGCTCCTTCTTTCTCTCTGCCATGTGGCGTTCCACTGTATAAGTGTGCCACTGTTTTTTGATCCATTCATCTACTGATGGGCACTTAGGCTGTTTCCAGCTCTTGGCTATTATAAATAATGCTGTAATGAAATAGGGGTGCATAGGTTCTTTTGAATTAGTATTTTGGGATTCTTAGGGTATAATCCCAGCAGTAGAACTGCTGAGTCAAAAGGCAGTTCCATTTTTAGTTTTTTTGAGGAAATTCCATACTGTTTTCCACAGTGGCTGCAGCAGCCTGCATTCCCATCAACAGTGCACTAGGGTTCCCTTTCTTCTGCCTCCACCCCAGCACTTGTTGTTTGTTGATTTGTTAATGATGGCCATTCTGACAGGTGTGAGGTGCTATCTCATTGTGGTTTTAGTTTGCTAATGGATAGTGATGTTGACCATCCTCTGGTATGTCTCTGGGCCATTTGTATGTCATCCTTGGAGAAGTGTTTATTTAGGTCCTTTACTTTTAATTGAATTATTTGTCTTCCTGGTGTGGAGTCATGTGAGTTCTTTATATATTTTGGAGATCAAACCCTTGTCCGATATGTAATTGGCAAATATGTTTTCCCATACAGTTGGTTCCCTTTTCATTTTGCTGATGTTTTCTTTGGATGTGCAGCTTTTTAATTTGATGTAGTCCCATTGGTTTATTTTTTTCCTTTATTTCTCTTGCCCCAGGAGATATATTGGCAAAAATACTACTGCATGGGATATCTGAAATTTTACTGCCAATGTTTTCCTCTAGGACTTTTATGGTGTCACAACTTATATTTAAGTCTTTATCCATCTTGAATTTATTTTTGTGTATTGTGTAAGTTGGTGGTATAGTTTCTTTCTTTCTTTTCTTTCTTTCTTTCTTTCTTTCTTTCTTTCTTTCTTTCTTTCTTTTTTTTTTTTTTTTTTTTTTTTTTTTTTTTTGCATGTAGCTGTCCGGATCTCCCAACACCATTTATTGAAGTGGCTATTTTTACTCCATTTTATGCTTCTGCCCTCTTTGTCAAACATTAATTTACCATAGAAACAGGGGTTTATATCTGGGCTCTCCATTTCGTTTCATTGATCTATGTGTCTGTTCTCATACCAGTACCAGACTGTTTAGATTATAGTAGCCTTGTAGTATAGTTTGATATCAGGTACTGCAATTCCTCCTACTTTGTTCTTCTTTCTCAACATTGCTGAAGCTATTCAGGGTCATTTTTGGTTCCATATAAATTAAAATTTCCATACTACCCAAAGTAACCTATAGATTCAACCCATTCCTTATTAAAATACCAGTGGTATATTTCATAGATCTTAGAACAAATATTTCAAAAATTCATATCTATTCATTTTAGAATTCATGAGCTTACATTACTACTTCCCATTGTACAATAGTTTGTCTCTCTCATTCCATACAGGTATGACCTTCCATCCACAATAAGGACCTTGGTTCCCCAAAACCTCAACACATTTACTCATTTGCTCAATCCCATAATACAACTGAAGTAGTTGCAGACTCGTTCCATCCATAAAACTACAACAAAAATAACCTAATAAAAGTGATTAAGTGTTTACTTGCCCTTTCTGCACCATCACCACCACTTTACCTCCCAAGACTGAGGATACATGGTCAAACACTGTGTTGAAAAGTTACTAAAATTTATCACCCCCTTCTTTAATGTGGCTATGTTATTCATTTGAAATACAGTTGGTCCTGTTGTTATCAGCCTGCTTTCTGTTTTAGTTTTTTTCTTTCCCATCTTTGTTGATTTCATTTTATTTTTTTCAATTGTAGAACAATAGCAGAGTTCAAAAAGACAAAATTATTCCAAAAGATATGCTCGTAAAAATGTGACTCCCTCCTGTATCTCTTCTAACTGGTCCCCTTTACTAACTACTATTCTTATTTTATGGATAAATAAATTCCAAATCTCTTCGACAATATTAACAAGATTTTTAATTTTTTCTGCAGATCTTTGAATTGTCTGTTTTCAGCTGTCTTTCCTATTTGTGCCTACATTGCCCTTGAAAACAAAAGATTGTTGATTGCCCATTCTCATTAATGAATAAAGGGATAAATTGCTAACATAGATATACAGCCTGGATGTCCTCCGAAGATGTACAACCTAATTTCTCTAATAAGTTCCTTACCTGTATGGGAAGGTTGACTATAACATCCATGTACATGGGTGCTACCTGTCACTTGTCAAAACAGAGTACTTCCCCACTTCCTTGCCCACCAACAACAAAAAGGGCTTTCCTTTGGGGTGCCTATATCCACACTCAGATCCTTAGATTCCTAACATACATCAGCTGACATTTTTAGAGATTACCACTCCAGTTTTATTCTAGAAATAATCACAATGCAATGAGGAGATGATGGCAAGGATGGGGTTAAGTGCCCAAGCTCAAAACACTTTTTTAGATAACTCTCATCACCTGCCAATTCTTATCTTCTTTCTCACCAGCTCTTGGTGTAGTCTTTCCACGGCAGGGGCACTAGCTGCTGCCTCCACTGTGGACACTTTCTTGATAATCCTTAGGAATTTAGCTCTGCTCTAGTCAATCTTTTAATGTTATCTTTTTGTTTCCCATCTTCAAGAAATTGGTTTCGTTATCTGATCTTTTGTTGTTCTCTCCTCTCCTCCCATGGCTATCATGGACGAATTTTATTTTAAACTTCCTTCTGGTTGTTTCAATGGAACATATGCAGGGAACAGAGGTCAATGTGAATATGTAGCTAGACAAGTTTGTATAATTTTTTGTCCTGAGAGCATGGATAGCATGACCAACTCTGCGTGAATGGGCGAGGTTAGACTGCATTATTTACAGCAAGTGTTCATGAGAGTTTGCATTCTGGGGAGTAACTGTGGTTCACAGGAATCATATTGGAAGCTCTGCTGCAGGATGGAGATGCAAGTCATCCAAGAGAGAAGAAATAATGGAGTAAAAAAAAAAACTCTGGCTTGGTTGTCCTGGTTGGTCCAAAGATTCCCAGTAGAATGTTTGTTTTCTCTTCCAGTAAACTCGCCCCTATATGTGCCACAAACTTTCTGCATCAGCACCCTAGAACCTAAAGGGGTTTTGTATGATGACAGAGCCATAAGTAGAAACCAGGAATTCATTCCCCTATGCTTCTGTTCACAGAGAAAATCTGAAAACTCAGCTTATCTCACTACACTAATGATATCCATCCTCTATACTTGATGATTTCATATATGAAGTAGAGTCTCCTGCACTGAATCAGCCTCAGGATTCAGATGTCAAATATATATATATATATACACACACACACACACACACACACTAAGCTACTTCACCTACTTCCAGTCACTGCCATTCTGTATCAGTAGCAGTAATATTACATTTTAAAACATCTTTATTAGATTAAGGAGAAGGTTAAATATTTCTCAATGAGCATTCAATTGTAATGGCATTGTAGTTTTTTTAAATATATTTTATTGATTATGCTATTACAGTTGTCCCATTTCTCCCCCATCATTCCCCTCCACCCTGCACACTCTCTCCCACCCACATTCCCCCCCTTTAGTTCATGTCCATGTGTCTGTCATAAGTTCTTTAGCTTCTACATTTCCCTCACTATTCTTGCCCTCCCCCTGTCTATTTTTTATCCATCATCTATGCTACTTATTCTCTGTACCTCTCAGAGAGTCCCAAAGAAGTTGGACCCAAGGAGGAACACACCAAGGCACATCGTAATTACATTAGCCAAGATTAAAATAAAAGAGAGAATTCTAGAAGCAGCAAGGGATAAGGAGACAGTCACCTACAAAGGAGTTCCCATCAGACTGTCAGCTGATTTCTCAAAAGAGACCTTACAGGCAAGAAGGGGCTGGAAAGAAGTATTCCAAGTCATGAAAGGCAAGGACCTACATCCAAGATTGCTCTATCTAGCAAAGCTGTCATTTAGAATGGAAGGGCAGATAAAGTGCTTCTCAGATAAAGCCAAGTTCAAGGAGTTCATCATCACCAAGCCCTTATTATATGAAATGTTAAAGGGACTTACCTAAGAAAAAGAAGATTAAAAATATGACAGTAAAAAGCAAACTCACAGCTATTAACAACCACACCTAAAACAAAAGCAAACAGCTAGAACAGGAACAGAACCACAGAAATGGAGATCACATGGAGGGTTAGCAACAGGGGAGTGGGAAGAGGAGAGAGGGGGAAAAGGTACAGAGCATTGTAGTATTTTAACTCAGTTTTAGGGATTTCACGTAGAATCACTTCAGTTCTTTAGCATTAGCTGTTAAGAACTGAAAGATCCTGGGAAATGAAAGCTATTTTTCTTCACAGCCCCAAGGAGAGAAGGAATTTTAACATCTGATAATAACCAAACCTCACTCAATTGCTGAACTATCCTGCTTTCGTTGTACAGGGAAGGGAGGAGACAGGATCCCTCCTCCTCAGGCTCTCCTTCAGGCTTGTCATCTGTTTATGTTGCATTATGTCTGTTATAGTGATTAACCACAAATACTGTCTATTCTCTAGTTCACTTTTCCTTTTTTAAAAATCTCATAGGAAGTTTCTAACTTTATTTCTTTATTTTCTCCTTCCTGTTTGAAGCTGGCCTTCTGCTTGGCAGAGTGCTCATAATGGTCACACAGAAAAAGTGTGCTGCAGGAACCTCAGGTTCCGATGAAGGCTAATTCTCTTTCTCAGGAATTGACTCAGTCTCCTTTCTCAATGTCTTTTTCTGGTTGTGTTTTTGATTTGCAATGTGTCATGTACTAACTTGGATTCACGGCCATAGAAAGAAGACTTGTCACTGTCATAATCATACTTTTTAAAAATATGCTACAGAGACGGGCTCAAGCGTGATTGTCTAATGGCATGTAAAATTCTGTTTGATTCTTTATCTGTCTTCCTTCTCTCTTCTACCTCTTCATCTGTCACTTCATGCTTTATGGGTGAGTGTTTCAAAAAGACCAGAACAGATATGAGCATAAAGTTGATGGGAGCTTACCAAACTCCAGTGAAGTCTTTGTTATAAATTGAGTTCAAAAAAATGAAGTGGATTTAGAAATTGTCAACTTCAAAGTCTTACCACTATATCCTTTAATCAAATATTAAAAATGTAATAAATAGCCTCTGGCTCAAGACTATGAAGATTTTATGAAGACTATTGAGTCTACAGAAGTCTACCTATTCTATTTGTACTCAACTTTATAGAGAGAAGTTAAAAACATGGGTTTCATAGTCAGAGATGTCAGGGTTCTAATGCACCTCTAACACTTATTACTTATAAGATTTGGAGTACGTTACTTAGTATTTCTGAACTTCACTTTTCTAAGGTATAAAATGGGCCAGTAACAATAATATCTACTTTATGGAGTTCTTACAAGGATGGAATTAGGTAATGTAAGCAAAATGCTTAGCAGAGAGGCTGACACATAGTAAGCAGAGAAAAATATTAACAAACACGCAAACAATACCTTTTGAATAGTATTTCTATACTTCTACAAAAGATAAATTATGAAGTTGCTACCCTTGTTTATTTGCTATTTCCATATGTTTATTTTATGAATGGAATTTTTACCCTCTAGATATAGCTACTAAAAATGCTTAGTTAATAAATCCTGGCTGGTGTGGCTCAGTGGGTTGAGCACCAACCTGCAAACCAAAAGGTCACTGGTTCAATTCCCAGTCAGGGCACATGCCTGTGTTGCAGGTCAGGTCCCCAGTTGGGGGTACACAAGAGGCAACCAACTTATGTTTCTCTGACACGTTGATGCTTCTTTCCCTCCCTTCCCCTCTCTCTAGAAATGAATAAATTAAATCATTTTTTAAATGCTTAATAAAATATATTTTAAGACTCTTTAATTTTAATCCTTACCCAAGGATATGTTGATTTTAGAGAGAGAGGAAAAGAGAGAGAGATGAGAGAGAAAAACACCAATGTGAGAGGAAAATATCAATGTGAGAGAGAAGCGTGGATCAGTTGCCTCCCATATGTGCACCAATTGAGAATCAAACCCACAACCTAGGTATGTGCCCTGCCTATGAATTGAACCTGAAAACTTTTGGTATATAGGACGATGCTCCAACCAACTGAGCCACCTGGCCAGGACTTTAGACTCTTAAAAGATTGAATAAGCCTGTGGGAAAGTGTGAAGGAACCATGGCGAAGAGAAGCAAAGCAGAGGTAAGAGCCAAGGGATGTGAGTGAGCACTAAATCTGCAGGATGCTCAGTAGTAAGCACAACCCCGAAGCCTGGGGCACAAGGCGGGCTGGAGGCAAAGTCTTGGACCTTGGTAGAAAAGAGAGCTGGGGCAAAGGCCATTCACTTAAAGTCAGGATCCTGGAGGAAATGCACTCTCAGGAACAGGACAAACCAGGAAAAAGTATGGTAACTTGTCTACAAAAGCAGTTGTCAAGAGTTTTTGGTCTTGGTCTCGATTCTGGTTGGAATTTTTTTTAAAAGTCTTTCCTGAGAATTCTATATCACTGACCAGATCACATGTGGAGTTAGGGCCATATTTACAGTATTTTCATGGCCCTAAATACTGTAAACCAAAGCCTAACTGTAAACCAAAGCCTATACTTTAAAGTGTATGCAAGTTCACGATGCCTTGGGTAACATTAGGAGCAAACACGAAATATCCTTGAAGGAACACGTGCTTGTGCCCAGATTTTTTAAATTCTCAGAAACATTTCCAACAAATGTAAGTTCACGATTTAAAAAAAACTTGATAAAACCATAAGGAAATAAGTCACTGTGAGAGTTAGGGAAAAAACAACAACAATAACAGAATTACATTGCACAAACATAAGGCAGTAGAATTTTCAAGTGTAGACTACAAATTGACTATGTTAAAAGTGCTTAAATTAAAAAATGAAATGAAACAGAAACAAGATACTATCAACATATTAATAGGCAGTCTTTTTAAGACCTAAAGAGAAGTTCTACAAATGAACGATGTAATAATTGAGATCTAGGAAACTTGAGGGTGTTGGACAAATTTACACAGAATGCAGAGAACAGAGACAACAAAGAGATGAAAAGTATTGAAAGCAGATTAATAGGAAGTGAAGACCTAGTAAGAAGACAACACTGAGAGCAGCGCCCCCTTATCTGCAGGGGATAGTTTCAAAACCCCCAGTGGATCTCCGTAACTGGGAATAGTATCAAACCCTATATATACTATGGCTTTTCCTATACGTACATAATTTTCCACTTGAAGGAGTCACTTTACAGCTTCCCTTTGGCATAGCCCGATTGTCAGCATCATTACTATTGCACTTTGAGGACATTATTAAGTAAAATAAGGACAACTGGATCACTGGCCCTAAGACGCTGAGACAGACAGTGGATCTGATCACTGAGACAGCTAGTCGGTGAGTAACGGGCAGGGAGCATCTGCAGCTTGGAGACGCTGCACAGTGATGATTCACTGCGGGGGGAACAGAGCAGGAACGTGTGAGATTTCATCACACTACTCAGACAGCAGGCAATTTAAAACTTATGAATTATTTGTTTCTGGAATTTTCCATTTAACATTTGCAGACCATGGTTGACCATGGCTAACTGAAACCACAGGAAAAGGGGAAACTACTGTGCATAATTTGGGCTCCTTTCCATTGTCCCTCTGACCTACAGGTGGAAGCAACTTCTTGATGTTGCTCAACTGTGATTTACTATCCCTCCATACAGCTTCTTTGCATTCCTTGTGTCTCTGTAACCAATTCCCTGTATTAAATTTCCTCCACCAAGAGACTGAAAGTGGTTTCCCTATTCCTGGCTGGACCCAAAATTATAAAAATATTCATTAAATTTTAATTTTCTCAGTTAAATATGCATGATATGAATTTAAGAGTAATCACTGGGGGAAGGTGGAAGGAGAAAAGAGCTCCCCACCAATTAAATAAGAGTCAACAAATGAAAGGAAAAACAAACAAACAAAAATGAAAGGCACAAAGTAAAATGGAGGGCTAAACACATACATGTTTGTATTTACAGTAACTATAAATGCATTCATGGGAAGATTTGAATGCTTCAGTAAAATAACAAAATTTGTCATATAGGGAGTCAGAATTCATCTATAAGCCAAAAGGAAGGGACACATAGGAACCAAAAATAAATAAATAAGTAAAAGGGTTGAAAATACCCTTATGTAAATAGTTACATAAGGCAAATAACAAATAATAGAACATTTGGTTAGCAACAAAATACTTCTTTATGTTATAATAAAATTTTTAACTCACCAGATGGATTAAACAATTCTAAATTCATTATATTTTGAGGTTGCCTAATAGGGTAATCTCAAAAATATAAGCCAAGAAAAAATGCTAGGAGAAATGGGCAAATTCACCATCACAGGAGATTTTTGATATGTCTCTCATAATGGATTTTATTTTTTAATAAATGTTGAAAGGTTTTATTTATTTATTTTTAGAGAGAGGAGAAGGCAGGGAGAAAGAGAGGGAAAGAAACATCTATGTGTGAGAGAAACCTCAGTCGGTTGCCTCTCACACACCCCCAACCTGAGCCAAACCGGCAACCCAGGCATGAGCCAGGACCAGGAATTGAACTGGCCACTTTCGCTATGCTGGACAACACCCAACCAACTAAACCACACCCATCAGGGCTGATCAAGCATATTTTAAAAATAGGTAAAAATTACTGTGAATGTCATGATTTAACAAGCTTGATCTAATACTTGTGCATAGAACTCTAATTCCATAATAGGTAATACCTATATTCCTCCCACAGGGAACATTTCTGGAAACTTCTACATCTTGAATTATTATGCTACAGCAGAAGCCAGCTCTGGTAGGACTCTATAGTTTCTATCATGAGTTCTTTCTGCTATTTTGCAAACTAAAATGCCACACTAAGCCCTTTAAGTCATTCAACATTTCTCAAACTGTTAACATAATATCAAATCTCCCTGGGTCTCTGATGTTCTCACAGGTCGAAACAACATCTTCCTCTTCCCTTGCTTCTACAAAGCTCTTCAGAGAAAACTAAAATTGCACATTTCAAATAGATGCCCAGGAAATCCTGACCAGTGTTTGTCCCTCTTAATGCTTCTAGAACATGTGTACTTGTCGTTAAAACCACTTATGTTCCCCATCCTGCAAATTCAATGGAAACTGAATTAAAAGATGGTTTTCTGTTTAGTAATTTATTTTTCACTGTCCACAAAAACTTTTGTAAGCACCGAATATGTCTCTCTTTTAAAAAAAAATTCTTCAAATACAGAGTCATTCAGTGCATTAAAAACCATTTTGAATGACGCTAAAATTTTGATATAGTACCTGATGCTTCAAGGCATAAAAAGTCCTCCTGTGCCTTGGCCAGGTGGCTCATTTGGTTGGAGTATCCAATTCCATACACCAAAAGGTTGTGGGTTCGATTCCCAGTCCGGACACATACCTAGGTTGCAGGTCTGATCCGTGGTCAGGACCCGGGGTGAATGGGAAGCAACTGATCAATGTTTCTGTCTAATATCAATATTTCTCTCTCTCTCCCCCCACCCCCTTCTCTCTCTCTCTCTCTCTCTCAAATCAATAAACATATCTTTGGGTGAAGATTTCAAAAAAATGTCCTCTAGAGGATGATACCATCTCCACATGTGTATCAGGATCCCAAGGCCGAAGAGGTGATGAAACAGACTTTATTATAAAGTGACAATGTTGAGTTGCATCTGAGCCCTGTGCTCCTGCAAAGCAGTGACAGTTGAGAAGCCTCTTTACCCTTATGTAATTCTGTAGTATTTAAGAAATGGCAAAATGGCTAACTAAGCAGCTAACTGGCTTACTCCAAAGGGTCCCCATGTCCCTGCATATTCTGAAATAGACCCACCTTCACCCTTCCTCGATGAGTCTTGCATTTAAAAAAAAATACCCAAATCTTCTCCATCTTCTTTGAAACATTAATCATCTGTGAATGTTCTTTCTGTTGCAATAGCCTGGATAAAACCATCTCCTTAACTATGTGGTGCATTTCATCTTCAGGAAAACTGGTGCCGTGACTCTGACAGTGTTGGTCCCTGCCTTAGGACCCCATTTTCTCCTACCAAGAGGTATGGAGGCCTCTTGGAGCTCCATTCCTGAGTAGTGATCCAGGGACCCAAGTGTGAGCTCAGCTCCTGATTCTGTGTTCTGGACTTTCATCCAGCCACAGCATGATAAAGATTGGACTTAATTCTCTTTGAGTACTTGTTTTATACCTGGTGCTGGCCTCTCTTGGTTTCATAGTTTGATCACTTCATGATTTCTGTACATATATTAACAACTTATGGAGATCTTGTTTCTCTTGGTTGAAAGGCAACAAAGAATCTGATGTTAGTCTTTTCCATTTAACTTTTTGTCTATTTTGGTTACAATTAAGAATTTGTAGCCACTGGAAACAAAACCCTCTTTGATTTAAACCAATGAGATTTGTACTTCTATGATTATACTTGACCCATGACTAAAAATTTTAAAACAAAGCTCTCTGTTTGTGTCTGTTTATATGGTTATATATCTGTAATTCAGAAGGCCTTATGTCTCATTGTGAAAGTATATATTTCCCTACCCTTCATGGTATTAATAAATTACGTTATAAAATCCCTTAAAGGAGCCCTATTCTGATTGGCTTAGTTTGTAATAAAAAACATTTACATGAATTGAATATCCCTAAAATTCCCAGATAGTAAGAGAATTGAACCCCCTATAATATTTTCAGTTAAAAAAAGAGGTATCCTTATAGAAACAAACTAAAAAAATGTTTAAAGAATTCAAGTTCACATGATTTAAATAAATTCTTGGCAAATAAGAATTGTCTAATCATTTTGATATAATTAAAAACAGCTGTATATTTTCCATTAGATCAGTGTTAAGTAGAATATACATGTAGACTTATTCTACTTGGGTATGTTGTTCCTAAACATATGCAGGTTTGTTGATTGAATAAGATAGCACTACTTCTACCAGATGTTTAAGTTGATGACGAATGTAGATCTGTTTAACAAAACCTGAATCACTATTCTGACAAGTTGTATTGCAACAGAAAAGATGGACACTCGCCCAAAATGTGGTGCTGACTGGAGACTGATGATGTTTCACAAACACCAAAAAGGTAGGAAAAGGTTTGTTACTCACACAAGGAGGCTTTCTGGAGAGAGCAGGACAGGTTTCCCAACCAGGTCCAAATGGCTTGAAAGCGAACAAGGAAAGGAGAGTGGTGTGGGGTTTTTATGAAGGTTGGGGTGGGGCTGGAGTGAAGTTCCCCGCATGCAAGTAGGAGCTGGTGTGGTTTGAACTTCTCACCAGCACCAAAGGAGGAAGCACCTGAGCTTTCTCACTAACTTCCCCTAATGCAGGACAGGAGAGGGGAAGGTGAGGCTTAAAAGCCGTCAGCAGTCAAGCATCAACATAGGCAGACTCTTAATTACTGACAGTGTTTATGGTTTGTGGTATGTCAAGGTGAGCATCATTTCCAAGATTGTTAGGTAACTTAAAACTTATAGCGATGTTATGTTAATCAATCAATATTGCCAGGATGCCAAGATCATTTCTGGTAAGGTAGACTACTGAACAATTAATTACTCAGTATAATTTTAAGTTTTTATATTTTTGCTTCTTATTTTTATGATATAAAAGAGCACGTCCATCTTTGCCATGTTGAGAAGGTGTGCTATAAGGGAGGTATTGGTGTCGAGGAAGCAGGAGAGGTTTGGTCCTAAAGGAAAAGGACTGGTTGTTCCCAAATGAGAAAAGGAAAATATAGGACGAAACCTGCGTGAATACATAATGTTGAGAAAATTTTGCTGAAAGGGAATATTTTTGTCACGGTCAAATCTGACAGGGTAAAAAAAAAATTGATAGGCATTTTAGTTTCTTCTTGTTGCTCTAACAAACTACCACAAGCTTGGGGGATTAAAAGAACCCAGATTTATTATCTTTCAGTTCAGAAGTCCAACAGGGATGCTGTGGGCTAAAATCAGCGTGTCAGCAGGGCTGCATTCCTGCTGGGGGCTCCGGAAGAGAGTCCGTTCTCCTGCCTTGTGCATCCTGGGGAGGCTGCCTGGATCCCTGGGCTGATGGCTCTTCCATCTGAAGCCACAGCAGCCAGCAGGGCCTTTCTCACCCGCCATCATGCTAACACTGACTCCTCTGCTGCCCTCTTCCACAGTTAAAGGATTGTTCTGATCGGGTTGGACCCGCCAGCTAATTCAGGATAATCTTGTTATTTTAAGGTCTCAGAATTGGCAACCTTAATTTCATTTGCAATGGAATTAATTCCTCTCTCCCTGTAATGTAACATATTCACAGGCCGCAGGGATTAGGAAGCAGATATCTCTGAGGGGCCATTTTTCCACCTAGCACAATGAATTCATCAGATTCTCAAAAGGCGATTTTCTGTCAGATGATACTGGTACAAACACAGAACAGTGGAAATTTTTTCTGGGATCATTGGCCTGCTGGAAGAAGTGGTTGTGAAATATTATTCTTGCTTTCTGTGATAACTGCCCACATCCCTATCAGGACTCTAGGTTTCCTGGCAGCTGGCTCTTCCCCCAGCTTATGAAAAACTCTGGGAGCTGAAGGCCAAGGATTTCATATCAACCTCAACGGACTAACCACCACCGCAGACTGTGCATGGGCCAGATTTTCTCCTGGATCCTAAGGGAGAGCCCTGTCCAGGCACTAAGGAAGTCCCATGACATGTGTGGTCCACACACACTTATGAGAAACGTAACCACAAGTGCGGACAGCATCGCAAGTGTTGTCATTCTAGCTCCGAAGTTCAACAAGTGGTTCTTACTCTAGTAAGAGTTTCCTTCCACCCCATTTTGGAATCCACTGATCTAGTTATTCTCAGGATTTAACTCCTGGCTTTTCATCTTCATTCAGCCTTTGATGTCAATACTTCTCTCTTTCCTCTGGGTGCCCCTCTTTTCCATACCTGAACCAGGCCTCCAGCACTCTCAAACAGCCAGCCTCTGTCCGCCCCCACCCCCTTCCATCAGATGGCTCTGTAGATTTAACAGGAACTAGGCCAACAAGGGTCCTTGAGGGACTGTTTCCTACTTTCTTCCCCTCTTTGGGAGGTTTATGGCTGTCTCTCAGCTATTCGGCATGCAATAATATTAATTGTCTTAAACAAAAGTGGAGGCTGACAGTGTTTGACTTTATCTGAGCCCTGTGTTCCTGGAAAGCAGCAACAGTGTCAAGAAATCCTTCCATCGTTTTGTAGCCCTTTTGAGTTCCAGGAACTGGTCAACCAGCTAACAGCAAAGATGTCTGCCCTTGAAGATGCAGAGACATGCTGTGCACCCACTTTTCCTCAACAGCTTCCTTTTTTTTTTTTTTTAAATTCTGCATTCTCTTCCTCTTCTTTGTGACATTCATTCATGAACATTGTCTCTGTTACAACAGACAGCATAAAACATTTCCTTAACTGGTACATTGTATCTTTCTCAAAAATGAAAAAGCCAGCCTTATATTATCTATTTTCCAAGCTGACTTTTGCTTCACTTGGAACCCCTGCTCTTAAGGAGTAGAGGTTCCAACCAGCTTGGCTGGTTGCTCAAAACATGGGGTCTGGAGCAGATCTTAGACTCTGGCTCTGCCACTCGTACTATGTGACCATGGGCAAGGGGCTTGATCTTTCTGTGCCTCAATGTACCCATCTGTAAATGGGGATGGGGGTGGTGATGATGATGGAAACTACCTCGCAGGGCTGTTATGTAAAGAACTCCTAACAAGGGTCTGGTTCATGGAGCTATATACAGCTGCTATTATTATTTGAGGAACACCCAAGTCTTCCAAGCCCTTATATTCTGATGAGCTTAGTTTCTATTCCATATCTAAACTGAAAGTTCATACTCACCTTATAAACCCAGCACAGACATAGAAGGAGAACAATAAACATCGAATAAATTAATGGTTGGATGGGCGAATGAATGGTTGGATAGAAGAAAAAGGGAACTAAAAATGAGAAGGCAAGTATTATTATAAGCAAAAGATGACTGTTTTTAATCAAATGTAGCATTTCTTTCCACAGTTAAGTGAACAAGTTGAATTCCAAGCTTTATCTCAGAGATGTGTCACTGATGCTCGGAAATCAAGTCAAGTCCATTTCACTGAGGGCGTTGGTGCTAACAGGCAGCTGACAGGATCCAGGACATTGGACTCAATGTTCCGGGTCAAGGCATGTGAGGCAATAAGACATAACTTCAATTAATGGCAACTGTCTCTGGTTTCTTTCCTGAGGGAAAGAGAGTATAAATTACAGTTTAGCCAGATTGAAATGCGTCACTGTTCAACTGAGTGCAGAAACTTGAATTCACACTTTTTGATTTATCACCAAGACAGACATGCTTTCAACATATAATCAGCCTCCTCCTTCTTCACACCAAATGGAAGTACCCAGACTTATCCAGGCACCAAGTGTGGGAAATCTTTTTAAACTTTAAAACAGACAGAACTGTGTGTCATTAGAAAAAATTAAGTTGTAATGTGATACACAGTTTATGTTTTAAGACAATCGATACTCCAGGCAACCATCCATAACTCTTACTGTATACTGCCCTCCAGTGGATTGGTGATGAACAAAACCTCTGAAAAATTTAAATAACCTATGCACAAGCTTTCTTTTAGCAGTGATGTTCAATCTTTAATAAAAACTTTTAAAATGCTCTTCAAATACTATACAATAATCCTCAAAACTTTTTTTCAACAAGAGCCTTGTATTTAAATGATCTGATGTTAAGGCACAGTACCAGTTCGTGGAGACAACTGTACTTGAACAACAATAAAAACAAAAAGAGGGAAAGAAAGAAAATCTAAAAAAAAAAGTACCTGATCATTTCCCCCAGAACTTGACCTTCCCGCAGTAGCCACCGCAGTGCTGGTTTATTTCTAGTTTGGCCCATCACATTAGTGGGTCCCGAACCAACTATTTCCTCTAACTAAATTCACTTTGGGTAAAATGACTTCGTATTTGTCAGAAGAAACTCCAATAGCTCCTTTAAATGCTGCCTTGACACTACTGGGTAAGCAAACAACTATTTTCATTTTGCAAATGAAAGTCACAAATCAATGGTCAAATTTAAGCTAAAACTTAGATGTTCCCCCTTCCAGTTGACCCTTGGACATACAAAGTTCCGGTAACAGCCAGATGACTTCCAACGTGCCGTGATTTGATCTGTTCCATTTGAAATTTGGTTTGGTGAAATATTTCCTGTCTTTTGGTGCCTACTCTGTTTCTCGCAACTTCCTCTTTAGTAACTGGGCACCGAAGCTTTTTCTCTTGTTTTAAAATAGTACCTATAGGTGGGGCTGTAATTATAAGGTAATTATCTTCCTCATTTGTCTTCAATAAACCTTATATAGCAAACATTCCACAAGGAAATGGGGATTAAAAACATGAGATTCTCTCAGGGCAGAAATTTATGATGAATACTAACTAAATAGCAGGACTCTCACAAGTAACTAATTTGTGGGAAAATAAAATGATTGAAGGACATTTCTAGAAGGAAGCTATTATTTTTCTCTGTTCCAGTAAGCATGACAATAGTTAAGCTCCGTTTAGTCCTCTTGAATGTATGCAGAAGAAAGAAGATCATTCCATGTAACTGTCTTTTTTCTAGCTGGTAAAAGACCTTTTCAGAAGTGGAGTTTCAATATTGCTATTGGACACTGAAAACATGCTTGCTATCTAATGAAATTTTTAAATAACAGCACTTTAAGTCACGCTATTTGAGTTTATTTTGAAAGCACTTTTATATTCTGTTTGCTTATCAAAAATATTTCCTCAATACTTAGAAAAATGAGCATAGGAAATTATCTGTTTAGCTTATAATAATAACCTTGATCATGTTTTGAATAGGCCACAACCGAACTTTGAGATAAATCTCTTTACAGAATACTTTAACAAAAAGAGTAAGTTGATTAAGACGAGCTCTTGAAAGTAATTGATTAAATTTGATTCCAGTGTAATATTTATACATTCAGCATGCATTCACTTATTCACTCTCAGCGTGAAAAATATTCATTGAGCATCTACTATATACCAGGAAGTATGTGATACGTGGAGGAGTCAAACAGGAGCAAGACAAGGACCTGCTGAGCAAGAGCCCAATATGTAGTGGGAAAGTCACATGGGTAAACAGATCATTAAAATACAGTATTGGTAAGTGTTGTAACAGAGGCATGCGGAGGTTCTTATGAGAACACAGAGGAAACAGACAGCTCCAAGTGGGGACGTTTCACGGGAGCAGTATTTACATTTCAAACGATACATGACTTTATTGGCTACACGAGGCTGCAATGAGTCTTCTCCAAATGCAAATACAGCCGGGCCCCAGAAAGGTGGCTTGTGAGGAAATCCGCAAACAGTTCCGTTTGGCCTGAGATCGGGGAGTCTGTGGGGGAAGGGCGAGGTTGCGGCGAGGCAGGCTGCGGGGCTTCCATGTTTCCACTGGTGTTTTGGAAAGCTAATGGAAAGCGTTGAAGAATTTTAAGCAGTATAATGGCATGGTCAGATTTTAATTTTGGAAAGTTCACTCTGGTGGAATTAAAACTGTGAAGGGCATTTCAGTAGCTGAGAGCAAGCCAGTGAAGCAGATTGGGGGGTAACCCACCTGTGCGATGGTGAGGAATGCACAGCCAAGAGGCCAATAAATCTAATGAAGGAAGTCTTAAGAAATTTGTGTTACATTTTCCCCACTTTTATAAATTCTCTAACGTGAGTGTTTGTATAAATCATATCAAATCGTTTCTCGGGTGAAAGAATGTCATAAAGGTGAATTTTTAATCAGAAATGTGACCATATATCATTAACATGAGCAGTTGTTACTCATATTTGCTTCTTGTTTTTCTTTTTCTTAGGGTATCTTGCCATATACCTATTTGGTTCTGCTCATCTCTGAATTGTCAAATCTATAATCAGATCTGAATCTTGCCTTCTCAAGTACATCTACCCCTTCTTAAGTTATTTTAAAAGCATTATTCATGGGGGAAAAAACATCTCTGATATAGGAATTAGTGGGGGGAAAGAATTGATAGAAAACAGTGACCATGGGTAACACTTAGGATAATACTCCGGCTCTTCCATGATGACCGAAGACATTCTAGAACACAATGCACTCACCCTTAATTAGACAAGAGCTGACTATAAATGATATAAAAATCATTTATAAAAGCACCTAGTGTCAATCAAATATAAAATAAAATGAGCCTAATTTCAATTCTTAAATGAAATTGTATTGGGAAAAAATAATCCAAGCTCTTTATGCTCTATACAATGTCTGACCTCAGTTTTAGCAGGGCAAAATTAAATGCCTGCTTAGTTTACAGGGGAAAAGTGGCCAAATTTGGATGCATCACTATGACCCAGGTGCGGTGGGCTGAATTCTAGGCTGGATGAAGAAGGCTCTGGATGCTGAGTAAGTGCTGCTTAGCCACTAGCTGGCAGTGGGTCCTTGTATACATTACTTCACCTTTCCAGGCCTACTCATTTTTCATTTATAATAGGGTTTCACAGTCCTACTGACATGCGTGCAGAGCCAGATAATTCTTTGTCATGGGGAAGAATCTGGACCATAATCCCAGGCTATAATGAGCAGGCAGTTCTGAGCATATTTTCTCTAGTGCAAGGTGAAACTTCTGCCTATACTCGGTCTTGCTTCCCTGTGGGTGACTGGTTTCACCCACATCTCTCTACATTGTAGATACCTCGCACCCAAGCTAAATATTCGCAGATAAGAGCAATATTTCCCAAAGAATTATTGTGTGCAAGAATGGCACCCTGGCTAAATCAAAAAGAATTCACATTACACAGTAAAAAACCTGGCGTTTACCCTTAAACATCTGCATTCAAATCACACCATTTCCTTAAGAATAGCAGAGTGCATTATACATATTTGTGTAAAGAAAGAGTCTTCAAGTTCCTCTCTTTTGCTAGAGAGATATAATTGGTAGGCAAGTTTAAAGTCAGAGTTTGCCTTAGCTTCTACTCATTGACTTTTCTGTATGTGTGTTTGGTTTGTTGGCTGATTTTAAGAACTGAGTTTTGGTCTGGGCATCTTGATACAAAATGTGAATTTTATCCTTTTTTGTTTACTTTTCTATTTAAACTATTAATTGTAGTTCTTTTTAACTCTTGCAACTGGCAAAGCCATATATGACAGCCAATTTAATTTAAGAAAGGCCCAAGCTCCACTGTTAGAGGATTTCTTTTTTTTTTTTTATTGTTGTATTTTCTAATTTTTGCCCAATTTGGAAACATCTTGAGCTTTTCTTTGTATTGACACATCCCTCTATCACTACTTGCTCTGGGAGAATAGTTGAACTGACAGAGCTAAACGGTGGGATATAGAAAAATATCTATGTAAGTTACTTATCAAGTAAACAAGAAGATTTTTATGGTTTTAAAATTTATCAGCACTCAGTTTGTAAAGTGAATGTTTAAGTAAAAAGTGTGGAACTTAAAACATTAAAATGACTCGTGAAGCCCAGGGCCGCACCACAGAGCCACCCACACTCCCTCATTCGCAGCTGAGGGAGTTCCAGTTCTTCCCAAACATCAGCTACTCTTAGTAGCTTCAAGTGCCAGGGAGAAAGAAGTCACAGCTGCGCCCATTTACAGGCAGCTAACTATGTAGGAAGCAGGGGGAAGGTTTTTACATACAATTAAGTCCTCACTGAAAGTTGTGGATAGGTTCTTAAACCTGTTACTTTAAGTGAGACAACATAAAACGAAATCAAATTTACCTTAGGCTAGGATCGGGTGTGTCCAACTGTTTGGCGTCTCTGGGCCACACTGGAAGAAGAGTTGTCTTGGGCCACGTAGTAAATACTCAAACTGATGAGCAAGAAAAACGGTTTTAAGTAAATTTATGATTTTGTGTTGGGCCTCATTCATAGCCATCCTGGGCTTCGTGCAGGCCGCGGGCTGTGGGTTGGACAGCCCTGGTAGGTGATATAAACAAGAGTTAAGTTCCCAAGGATATTTCTGGTCACAGAATTATCACCAAACTTCTACATAAAGACCCAAAACACTTCTGATATTAAACATTGAAATCAATACATTTAAGAAAAATGAATGAAAACAAGTAATAATAATTTTCCAGCCTGCTTATTCCAGTTCAGGGACAGGGTGGCAAGAGCCTGTCCCAGAAGCTCATGTCACAAGGTGGGACCCACCCTGGACAGGGACGCAGTTCCACCACAGGGCCTCTCCCAGTCACACTCGCTCGGACCGGGACAATGTGCACACGCTGGTCACCTCATGGGCACACCCTTGGGATGTGGGAGGAAACCCACACAGACCGGGGGGACAGTGTGCAGACCACGCACACACAGAGGCCCCAGCCAGGAATCCATTTTTTCTCTCATCAACATTATAGTGAATGTCATCATT